>JAZGUH010000661.1:0-633902 GCA_037893225.1 Hippasteria phrygiana | reverse complement strand
TACCACCTTCCTGGGTTCACTTTCTGTTCCAATTATTCATTTAAAAAGGCACCGTTTTCAAGAATGTCGGGATATATGCATTTTTCATAATTCATGTGCCGCACATATTTTCAAAGACGGTATTTCACACGAAACTGCGAATACCGCATTTCCAGATATTCTTGAAAACGGTGCCTCATTGGAATAAACCCTTGCTGAAATTAAGTGTGCCCAGAGGGTAATCGTTGGAAATATAAAAGAAAAATATGAATTTTTCAAAATATGTTCGGTACACTTTCTTTTACACAGAAGCTATTGGTCTGAAATGAGAGAAATCGGTGTCGAGAAAATGTAGAAATCTTTAAAAGGGGCCCTCTCGAAATGAGCAATTAATTTAGACAAATAAGGGGCCGTCCATAAAGTACGTACGCACGAAGGGGGGGGGGGGGGGGGAGGGGGGGGGGGGGGGTGTTGACACTGCGTACACCATGCGCGAGTCCAAGCCAATGCGTACCGCACCGTACGCAACCGACAATTCGCTTTCAATAAATTGTCATGAAATCAATTTACTATCTCATATAAATAACTACCAGGACCAGCTTTTGTGCATCAAAAAGCAGTTATAACACAGTAGCCTTCACCCCAACCAAAAGTAGATTAGTCTTCCCAGCGCCACCGCCAGCCAAGCACTCCGACCTATTTTAGACCGCAACAAAACGACTGCTTTATAAACCGGCAGTGTACACCGGAAATTTGTACTTGTATCAATTTCACCCGCGTGCTGTCCAAAATCGCTCTTGTACTGGAGGTAAACAAAATATCAAAAATGATATACGTCTTGTATATCAACTGCCTCTTGTTCAAGCACTAGATCTCAATAGACCACTCATGAAACGTCAAGAGCAAACTATGCAAAAAATAGTGTCTTTTTGTTCCCTTTTTTGGTTCATGTCATCATTGACTGCTGTTTTGGTTCAATCATTTCCAGGTCCGTTAATAAAAATGTTTGCATTTTTTTCTGTCAACATTTTGTGATATATTTCAGTCTTTGGATGCGACATGCGAATCATACTACTAGCAGGTGTACTGTGACGTTTAATGATGCTTGAATAGGGTAGTCTGAAAAGTCAAAAGTGATATGGAATGCGTATGCGTACCCTGTAGGGGGGGGGGGGGGGGGGGGGGGGGGGTTTGGAGCCACTGCGTATATGCCATGCGCGTACAGGGGGGAGGGGGGGGGGGGGGAGTCGGCATTTCGTGCGTACGTACTTTATGGACGGCCCTTTAACCCATAAAACAATGCTAAAAATATGGTGTATCGCTTTGGTGATATATATTATAAAATTTGACGCAACATTTGTTTTGACATTTTTTGACATTTCGTTGCATGAATCTGGCGATTTAGTTTTTAATAATCTCCTTTTGTTGCATGGGTTCTAGTTTTCAATATGCGGCTGCCCTGATCGGCCGAATCGCGGGCCCTATTGCGAATCGCGGGGAGAAAATCGCGGGGTGAATCGCGAAGTGAATCGCGGGGTGATTCGCGGGAGTGAATCGCGGGCTGAATCGCGGGCTAAATCGCGCCGGGCTTAAAATCGCGGACCGAAGCGCCGCGGGCAGAATCGCGGGCTAGCTTCCGACAGGTCGCCATGCAGTGGCGGCGCCAGACTTTCAAAATTGGGGGAAAGTGAGGGGGGAAGTCATAATTTGGGGGGGGGGGGGGGGGGGGGGGTAAGACTGAGAAATCCCCGGCCGTCGAAATCGTAAAGCGGGGGCGGGGGGGTTTCCCGAGGATTTTCAGTCAGATAATTATAAGCGGGTCACAATGCAATAATACTTTTACCTATGAGTCTTTTCTTCTATTTGGTACTTTTCGTCTCTTTGATTTGGTCAATTTTTCTCTATCTCTGGATATTCTTGGCCGGGGGGGGGGGGGGGGGGGGGGGAACTCGGGCCAAGACTACCTCCGAATCAAAGAAATGTTCAGGTGTAGTTCGGATACTCGGCAAAACCCGGGCCGAACACTGTCAAAAAAATCGAATGTTTTTAAAATTCGGAGGCAATGAGATGTCGGATGAAATTCAAAAAAAAAAATACATTCGATTGGTGAGGACGTGTTATGTTTGTAATTTCATTCGGTTTTGGGAAATGCATTCGAGTTACAAAACACGTTAGGTTTGTAAAATTTCATTGGGTTTTGGAAAAGCATTCGAATCATAGGATGTTCGGTCTGCAAAATTTTATTGGGTTTTGGAAAATGCATGCGGTCGGTAAAAAGCACGTTCGATGTTTCAAAACACGTTCTTTTTAAAAATGCATTATATTTTAAAATACGTTCGATATTCAAAATACCATTCCGTTTTTTTTTAAATATGTTCCAATCTTTTTGACTTTAATTCTGCTTCGTAAATTTCATTTACTGTGCGTACATAACAGTAGGAAATCGATTGTTTTTCTGGTCGTATTTGTTTTCCGCACCCCGAAAATTGTCAACATTTGTAGACCAGTGCTATTCCACAGCCGGCACTCTAAACCACCCACGCCCATGGTGCCATGTGTATTGGCTGTTATTAACCAAACATTTGGCAGACACACCCATGGGTTTCACAGTGATATTTGTATCATTGTTTATTAAAGAGGAACTAAAACGGCAAATTTGTTTTGACTTTTTTGACTTATCTGATAGTTTATGCCTCCCCAAAACTAATGTAACAAGTTTCATGATTCTGAAAAATAAAACAAAATGTTTTTGAGCCTTTTCTTTCTGAGCCACTTTGACTCGATTCAGAAAAGGCCGAGGTCAACTGCGTGCCGTATCGCGCGAGTATTGACGTATACGTGTAGAAACATATGACGTCACTGTATTATACGACAATGTTTTACGTAGAGTCTGTACGTATTTTTTTGTCTAAGGCTAGTATTACTTGCTGTGCCTTTTGCTCATGATTCAGGAGTAACACTACGATAAACATATTTTAAAGTGTTGACATCTTTGTGAGACACATTTAGAATTGGGGTTGTAGGCTTGTTCTTGCTGAAAAGCTAGTTATGAGTCATACTTTCCTTTGTTTGCAGTCGGCTTTTATTGGAACCTGCGCGGTGAGTTGTGTGTGAGCTGATGCTATACTCTAGTCTGGCGACTTTGCTTATGCAGCCCTCATAAGGACCCGCACCTTCTCAGAACCATACACACAATTTCTGTTATAAGGTACCAGACTCAATCGCATGCAGCGCATGCGGTACCGTGCGTGTACAATGCATGTTGAGTCAAGCGAGCGTGCCAGGGAGACGGCCGGGGCTCTGGCTGCTCAAGACGGCAACCGCAGGCAACGTCGTCGTGGTGGTGCGCGTGAGTCCGGGGCACGATTGGAATGCTCGGTGCCTAGAGTTGGAATGGCTCCAGCCTTCAAACGGAATTGTACCTTCAAACCCAGCTGAGTTTTCATACTAACACTATCATCTATACAGTCTTTGGCGAAATGTTCTGCACATATTTTCGACCATTTCGACAGCCCAAAATCAGACATTGTATTGTCTACAAAGCGGACCCACTGTCGCCTTTGAGCTCCATTCAGCACTGGGAATCGCAGTGAGGTTAGGTCAGGGTTTTTGTCGCTGTTCCTCGTGCAACCCCCAACTACACACGATCGAGGCATAATGATTATCTCAGAACCATGCTCATACTGAAATAATATCAAAATTAGACAAAATAGACGGGAAAACGGAGGAGTTAGGTCGACAAAAACTCTTCAGCAGCATCAACTCCACGCACGTACATGCATAGTGTTTGGCTGTAGCATCAACCGACTCTACACGTGTACGTCACAGGGTCACGTACATACATTTAACATACATAATGAGCTTTCGCGAAACAGGATAAATGGTTCAGAATAACAACCCTTTCTTTTTTTATAAAAAATTCCTCTCGTCTGCAAACTAATCTCCATTAGTTAAAAGAGTATTTAAACTGTCGGAAAAGTCCAAAAAGTAAAAACAAAAATTGCCGTTTTAGTTCCTCGTTAAATATTGTTTCATTAGAGGTTGCCAGTATAGGGAGCTATAACTCACATTTTGGGTCATTCTAGGGAATTTCTGAATATTACAGCCTGAAATATGACCCTTTCCTCTGCTTCAACCCGAGTATTGTGTCATGGAAATTGCAGGGAATTCAGCAGGCAACTATGATCGATCTATTCAAGTCAAGGATTTTACTTACCCGTCAAGTCGTCATTTGCTGGATGTCGTAAGTATTCTAACGTGGTGAATCAATAATTGGAAGAAAAAAAATTACAAACACACGGTATGTGTTCCGTGATATTTTGAACATTTTACACTGTAAAAAATATCGGCTTTTACGGGATTTACTGGCAGTTTAAACGCCAGTACCGTCCCGTAAAAAGCGACAGCCGTGGAATTACTGTGCAAACTGTTATCTAACGACTCGCGAACACTGTCATTTTACGTTACTGTCCCTTGTACAAATTCGCGTTAGTTTGTCCACACCGTAATAAATCTATAGTAAGTTACTGGAAGCTAGGTTGCCAGTATTAAAAGTACTACTGCAAATTTACAGAAATGAATGAACTGGGAACCAGACTAAATTGAAGTATATATATTCATACATTATTATGGCTAGTGCACGTTTTACTGTAAAGTGCATGTAAATATTCACTGTGACCAACCGTAAATGTACTGCGCTCTACATTTTACGGGAAAACCCGTAAAAGGCCACTCATTACGTAGCAATTGCACGACCAATCAGAAATTGGAAGATAATGAAGCCTAATCTTATAAATTATGTCTCTTGACACGATAGGTTTTGCATTGCATTTACTGTCTACGGATTGAACCTGAACAGCGGGAACATAGGCACCAACGACCACCTATCTTTTGTTCTGCTCATCCTTGTCGAAATACCAGGCTTCGTAATTGTGTACCTCCTCATTGATCGGATTGGGCGAAAATTGCCGTTGTTGGCGTCCTTTTTGGTGTCAGGAGCGGGATGCCTTGCTACTGCATTTGTTGGTAAGATCAATTAAACAGTAGAAGCCTGCACTAAAGATTGAAGTTTCGAGTATAAATGTTACTCAAAGAGGCCAGCTAGGATTCACAGTCATTGTAATCAGCCGGGAGAAAATAGTTTATGGGCATTGTCCGATTAACATTGCTAAATCGCTACGTTAAAAATCTAGATATATTTCGCTTAAACATACCCCACTAACAAATAGCTCTAAACACTAACAAACCTCCCCAAAACCCAAAACCCAAAACCTCTAACCACAAACCCCAAAACCCCCAAACCCAAAACAGGGGCGGATCCATGTTTTTGTTTTGGTTTTTTTGTTTTTCTTGTAAGGGCCTACGCCTAAAATACCGTAGCAAAAAGAAAAGTAAAACACCGTAAAGGTCCTATTTTGCGTGTACGTGTAAGACCAAAACAAAGAGGTTAAATGTCACTACCAACGTTGAGAAAGTGTGTCTCGCCCCCCAACCCCCCTCCCCCCTGTAAAGTTTTGTTCGCAGGCGACACACTTTAGGAGTAAACATTTTTGGCAAAAAATCAGAAACACCACCTGCAAACAATCCTAGATCCGCCCCTGCAAAATCCAATACCCAAACCCCAAAACCCAAAATCATAAATTCCACAACCAAAAATCCAACACCCAAAATCCAATACCCAAAATCCAAAAACCCCAAAATGGGCCAAAACCCAAAATCCATCATGAACATTTTCATATCCTGTCAGATATATTATTTTGTTTTCCTCAAGCTCCCGGATCAGTTGCTCAGACGGTGCTGTCCATGGTCGGAAAGTTCGGCGTAGCTGGCGCCCAAAACATCTTGGATCTATATGTTGCTGAGTTACTCCCCACTCAGATAAGGTGAGAAAAATGCAGAATCCGTCATATTATGATCACGTATAAAATGACGTAATATATGATTCTATCAATCGTTTTGATTTATTAATTGTTTCCTTTCGTTTCCTTTCGATTGGTTTCGTTTCCTTTCCTTTGGTTTCCCAATATATTTGACTGGTACCCGTTATATTGAGTGTACCTGTAAAATGTATTTTAAGAAATGAAGAGAAAACAAAGCACATTCCGTCTGAAACCTTTTTGGGGGGAATCATACGATTCTTTTACTGGACCACAACTATGTCTTCACGTTTATTGATCCGCAAAGTTTTTAGCTTGATCTTTTGGGAAATTTTCCTGGAAAAGTGAATATATTTTTTTATACGCAATCCAACCCCGCCAGCTACGGTCAAACAAGACAAACAGAGCTGGTGGGCAATCTATTGATTGCTCACCAGCTACTGAAATAAGCAACAACAGGCTGGGAGCACGCACAGCAACATTAATAGAAACGTGCTTGGGCTAATCCGACCTTCAATACATGAAGCCGGGGTCTATGAAGGCCTGTCAAGAAATGGTGCACAGCCTCCTTAAAACACTGAGCCCCTTTCTCTAAAGGCTGCTGGATGACATAAGGGGGAAGCTTATTCCAGATCTTTACAGCGACTGGTATGAAGCTCCTGTCATAATCCAGCAGAGTCTGGGCTCTTCTAACGCCAGGAAGGAGGGGATACTGTAGGGAGTAGGGATGCACTGCTGCGGAGGAACGAAGTGCTTGACGACGGTTGATGGGAATGACAGCTCGTGCAGGAAGAAGACTTCTCAGAAGTGACAGGCATAAATCCAAGTGCATTTTATAGGTGCAGGCTACAGCACTGACTATACGCCATTGAGAAAGGGGTTGAAGGTTATACAGCTTCCTCGCCTGGTATACAACACCTATAATTGCCATGGACTTCTCTTAGATGTGGTAAAGATGTCAAGGTAGGAATCAGTTGCACTCATCAAGCAGGGGGGGGGGGGGCATACTCCATCTCACTACGTATATATGATTTGAAGAGTATTACCTGGTCCCTGGTTGACATAGCCGATGCTGTTATTCTGAGAATGTATAACTTCTGGAGAGCTGCTTTAGCCACTGACAGGATGTGTTTCTTCCAGCTAATAGAGCAGGTGAATGTGACCCTAAGAAGCTTTAGTTCATCAACTTCTTCAAGAATGTGGCCATCAAAGGACAGGGGTGAATGGTTTCGATTGATTTTCCCATATGCTCTGTGTCTTGGAAGCCTCAAAGATCACCTTCCACTGCTTTTCCCAAGAAGAAGCAGCTTCCAGATCGATGTTAAGTTGTGCTGCAAGCTCGCCTTTAGACATCACTGAGCCATCCTCACACACAAGCTGGTTATGCAGAGTGATGTCATCAGCATATATGACCGCCTCACTGTGTCTGACAGAATCAGTAATGTCATTGATGTAGACAAGAAAAAGGGTGGGCCCGAGAATGCTTCCTTGTGGGACACCAGCATTGATAAATTTCAGGCTTGAAGACTGACCAGCTACGACCACACGAATTGAGCGTCTACTGAGTTAAGATGATATCCACTCATCAAGCAGTTTTCCATCAATGCCGTTGATCTTCAACTTGGACGAGAGGCCAGCATGCCAAATGTCCAGTGTCCCCTTCGCCCTGTGCACTGTGTTTATCCAAAAGTGACCTGCGCTACAGTCTCAAACTATGGGTGGATAATATTGTTAACGGCCCATGCCTCTATCTTCACGTTTATTGATCTGCAAAGGTTTCTTTGTTTATCTTTTTCGGTAAATTGCGTGAATGTTCCAATTTGGGTAACTGTTTCTCCATTGCCATGTGCACTATGATTTATATCCAAAAGTTGCGTGCTCTACAGTCGTATTTGAGATTCCGATTTAGCGGTTCATTCTTTCTTGCACACAACCCTTTCTTGTTTAGGAATCTCGGCTCTAGCTTAAGCGGTATGGGCTTCATCCTGGGAGTCACCTTCGCTCCGTACGTGACCCGTATTCAGAAATTCTGGCAGCCGGCTACCATGCTTATCTTCGGCGTCCTTATTCTCTCGGCGGCCGTGCCCGTGTTTGTCTTCTTGCCGGAGACAATGGGACGAGGCATCCCAACTACCATCGAGGAGGAAGAGAACTTCACTAAGAGGTGAAGTTTAAAACAAGGAATTTCAGTTTTATCTTTGTAATCATAGATTTGTAAAGATACAAAATCACCAAACATTCCACGAAGGTGTTCCACCTGGCGCAGTTTGCCATTCAGACCAAACCAAAACCAAAACCAAACCAAACAGGGACAGGGACAGAGGCAATCACTTGTGTAGGTGATTAGATTGGTGTTAAACTAGCGCCAGCAACTACATTTACAACCGGATAGTGGCGTCCATTAGAAGAGTTTTGACACTAAAACGTACATTAAACACCGGACATTTCTTCTTTTTGTTATTCGAAATTTAGAAAACTAAATAACATTATAGTTCGGTGTTCAAATTGAAGTCAAAATCAAAGATGGCGATGGCGTGTATTCATTCCTACATTTAAACACCAAGAAAGACTCAATGAACACCAAGGTTTGTTTTTTGAAATGTTGCCTTGGTGTTACTCCTAATTTTGGAGCTCGAGTAAATGAACAGCGAAATCCTTGCTCAGAACAAACCCTCAAGCAAAATATAGTCAATTTTTACACTGACTGTGTCTATTCTTACACCACAGTTTCTGAAGTAAACGGACACATAATTTAAGATTCCTGACAAAAGAAGATTTTTATTATTTTGTTCTTAATCCACTGCGACGGCACAAAAGGATTAAAGTTGGAAATAGCCAACCCATTATGTCCTAGAAAGGTAGTATACTTTGAAATGATGCTTTAGTTACAAGATGGAATTGTAATAGAGGTACGGTGGCCTCTAACTTCAACATTAAAACAAATATGCAGCTTTCAGTTGAATCAGTTGAATTCCTTCGAATTCGGTTCACAATATTTCCACTTCGCAAATATTACCAAAAACAGTTAATTCTCTTGCGCACTTGGCCAAATCATATCATCGTAATGCACCACGTGCGATGTGAATAGCTGTTGTAAAATGTCGATTTCGTGCTTTTTCCAGCGTTGATTATTTTTCTCTGGCATGCACAGTGAGACAGCTTGGGTCAAAACAAATAATTGTTGACAAACAGCCTGAAAACAGCCTGCCTTTTCCAGAAATGGGGGCGGAGTGTGACCGCGTGCCAAGAAGTCAATCGGCACAAAATCATGCCGCCTGATAAGCTTATACTGTTGGTATGGAAAGCCCCAAACCCCTATCTCTTCCATCTTTGATTTCCAATTCCGTGTAGCTCCATACCTTAAGTGACGTTTAGCCTTGTTTGGGCGAACTTGCATAAACATAGAAAGAAGCTTCCCCTCAGGATGTTCACTTTTCAGAATTTTCCTGTTGGCAATAAGCACTGTTAATCATGACCCAGACACCTGCACGTGGACTCTACCACATTATTTGGCTATATCTGACTTAGGAAGTTGTGAATTTGTGGTTATTGGGAGGGGGCGTAATCATACGTGCCGACTATGTGTTACGTTTTTGAGTCAATGTGATGGAACTTTTGTTTCAGGGCCTTGGTTAACCGATTGTTCATTTTGGCTGAACTTTTTGCTCTTTACAAGATGAAGTGCTTTTCTAATTTTGAAAATAGAAAGAAAGAAGGAACCGGTGTGTGCAGGCAAAATTCAAAGAATGATCAGTTTATCCTATTTTTTTTATCATCTCAGGAAATAGCCGCAGTGAGTCACAATTCGTTTAGGGGGTAGGGAGGATGGGGGTTGTTATAGGCATCAATAAAATCCTCTTTCCGTTCTTTTTCTATATGTGGAAAAGGTTGGAGGAAGACAGATTCTGTTGAGCAAAGTCTCATTATCGGTTTTAACGTAAGTGACTGGTCTTGCAGAAATTGGTTTTGTATATGTTACGAATAGGTTGGTGGGTATGCCAGCCGTGTGGATGTGTAACTGACCCACCTAAGGCGTAATTTCATTTTTTTTTATTGGATACGCTTCGAGGGAGTCAGTTTTAGCCACTAATTCTGCAAGATGACAGTCCCGGTATGTGCTGGCTACGTTAGAAGAATAATCAGTTGATTCTTTGATGGATCATTCCAAGAATTCGTAGCCGCAGCGAGTCCGAACTTATCTGGGGGAGGGGGGGGGGGGGGGGGGGGGGGGGGGATATTTGTAAAGTCATCATCAACAAAGCCGATCCTCATTCTTCCTTGTTTTTTCTAAAACAACCACCATAAAACATTGGTGAAGTTGGAGGATGAACGACTCTGTTGGTGGTGCTCTCCTATTTAATAATTCTATATTGGTGACTGGTCTGCAGAAACTGTTTTTGTGTATGTGATTCCGCTTTTTGGTATGCCAGCCGTGTGGCTGTACAACCATGGTATAACACCTCCATGGTACAACCGACTCACCCAGAGCGTGGTTATTAATCATTTCTTATCTGTGGAGCACGCTTCTCGGCAGTCGGTTTATGGCCACTGTTTCTGCAGAGTGTCAGTCAGCGGGTTAGTTTTGTGGCACTGTCAATACAACAAACGTCCGGGGGCCAATTATTTATGTCTTTCCCAGAGAGCGGGAGTTTCAAGAAATCGTCTCTGGTCTTGGCCATGCCAGGACATGTTTGTGCGTAACAACATGTGGCTTCTTGTTTAAATTTGCTCAATGACTTATTTTAACCGGTGATAATATGCTGCGCCCCGTGCTTTTCTTTCTTTGAGAGGGGTAGCAAAGCATATTTTCTGTGCTTTATTCGCACTTCATCAGTCACCATCTTTTCCGTTTTTTTTCTGTTTTGTATATGCACGCTCATGATAGCAGAGAAATCTTGCACATTTCAGCAAACTTATTTTGTTTGAAGGTTATGAATCCACTGCTTACTGATCATTATTTTGTTCTTCTAGTAGTTCTAAAAGGATTTGCACATTCTCCTCATCCAGATTTTTTTCTTGGTCGGATTGTGGAGGTGTTTTAATCCTAGATCGAACCAGGTCATCTTTTATGTTTTTATGCCGTTTGTATGCCAAGATGGGTTGGGTTTCGAATATCGCATTCAGATATTCATTTTCGCTTATTAAATGCCAATGTTTCAGCAGGGCTCGTTTGAGAGCTGGGTGTTCTATTTGTGGGTATCAGGCCCTATGGTAGGACGAAAACAAGCGGGATGTTTTTCTCGTTTTTGTGACGCTTAGAGTTCACGGGAGTCTCGCGTATTTGAGGAAGGAGGGATAAATCTTCCTTTTTTGTATCCGCGTTTTTGAAGTTTGTCTCTGGAGAATTTAACCTTATCCTCAAAATCTTCTGAGTGTGTACATATGCGGTTATATCTCGCTGTTTCTCCCTTAATCAACCCGCCAAATACTGACTTAGGGTGTGCTGAATCTCGAGCCAGATACTGAAATGTGTCAGTCTTTTTTTTGTGGTAACTACTCGTGTATCCAGTTTCCCTTCTTGTTTAAATCGTTTGCCTTTGTAGATGACGAGGTCGAGAAATGTGACTTAGCGATTTTAGATTTCAGACGTGAACTTCAGCGTTGGGTGAATTGTATTAAGTCTGTGGACAAGTTCACCAGCTTGTTTTTCGTTACCATCAAAGATATTAAGAACATCATCTCTGTATCTCATGTAGCTCACAATTGAAGGATTGTTGTGGAGAATTATTTCTTTTTCATATTTGAACAGGGTTATATCACAGATTTCTGGACTGCATTCGCTTCCCATTGCCACGCCAATTTTCTGTCTAAAGAGCTTTCCATTTAATTCAAACATGTTTGATGCATGATGAGTAGGAGACAGCGTGCGTGATCTGTTGTGGGTTTGGGTAATGCGTACAGTTTATCATGGCCATCTCAAGTGCATCGCAAACTGATTCAATTATCTCATCCTGTGGGCAGTTTGTGTACATGGAGACAATATCCATTGTTATTAATAGGCTATTTTGCTTCACCGTCAATTTATTCAGTCTTTCAAGCACATGCCCGGAATCGCGTGTGTACGTGCTTTGCTGTTTGACAATCGGAAGCAAAAAATAGTCTATGTATTTTGATATAGGTTGAGTCGGACCTCCGCAACCACTAATAATTGGCCTTCCCACGAACCGTGTTCCCATGGGTGCTTCTTTGTGAACTTTCGGTAGGAGGTAAAGGCCAGGAGTTTTAGTGTCCGTGGTTGTTATGGTTTAGGAACTCAAATGTTTCCTTAGATATGAATCCTTCCACGTGTAGTTTGCGTATGGCTTGAGAGTTGCGCTGTTTCCCCTGTCAAATCCCTATCAATCTCTTCATAATGTGGGCCTGATAATTGTCGCATCCCTTTACGTATATAGTCCTGTCTATTCAAAACGCATACACCGCGGCCTTTATCGAATGGTTTAATGACTATATCTTGATTTTTCTTAAGGTCGGTCGAAGCGTATTCCACTTTAAAAAAGAGAAATTTCGCCTTGGGTGGGTCAGTCACACATCCACACGGCTGGCATACCCACCAACCTATTCGTAAATATACAAAACCAATTTCTGCAAGACCAGTCACTTACGTTAAATCCGATAATGAGACTTTGCTCAACAGAATCATTCTTCCTCCAACCTTTTCCACAAATATAAATAGAACGGAAAGAGGATTTTATTGATGTCTATAACAACCCCCACCCTCCCTACCCCCTAAACGAATTTTGACTCACTGCGGCTATTTCCTGAGATGATCAAAAAATATAAGATAAACTGATCATTCTTTGAATTTTGCCTGCACACACCGGTTCCTTCTTTCTTGCTATTTTCAAAATTCAAAAAGCACTTCATCTTGTAAAGAGCAAAACAGTTCAACCAAAATGAACAATCGGTTAACCAAGGCCCTGAAACAAAAGTTCCATCACATTGACTCAAAAACGTAACACATAGTCGGCATGTATGATTACGCCCCCTCCCAATACACACAATGTTTTTATCTTTCAAAGATCAAACAATTTAAGCGCTCATGATCAGCGTAGTAGTATTTAAAATTTAAAACGCGACAGTAAAGTACTGATTGCGTGGGTCAACAGAGGGAAGCATTCATTGAGTTAAAACTTTGAAAGTGCAGTATTTGCAGACTTCCCTCGAACACTAGATTAGGTAGACTTGAAATCAAGTCGGTAATTGGTCGGCTTTAGTCCGCCTGAGCCGCCGCGTATTATAATAGTTCTCTCTCAAATGACGTCACTTACTACAGATTGTCACGTGCATCGGCATTTTTGGCGTCAAATTTTCGTGACACGCATCGGCTGCGCCGTATTTCGAAGAAATTTCGAGCAACAAGCGCGCGTGTTTAGAATATTTTGCACACTGCGCGCACACGCACCTGATGGCGTTGATCTGAACACGCAGTGATAATTTTTTTACAAAGATGGCGTCTTATGAGAGAGATCATTACCATTGTATAATGGAGATCAATGATCTATACGTACACCGCACTTTCCAGGGGTTACGTGTACCGAGCGGTATTGGGAACGTTCTGTGCAACCTCGGCCCCAAGATGCGTGTGCGTCGACTGTCCAATTACCGATTTGAACAATCTTCAACTTCCGTTGTGCACAAGACACCATCATGCCTGCTACCGAATTTGGACGGAGCACTCTGATTAGCTAAGAGTACAAAAATATGAATATCTATTTATGGTGCAGTATGATTGGTTATCCATGTTACATCTTTCAGCGCTACAGCATAGAGTGCACAGCTTGTAACCTGGGCCCAATTTCACGGCGCTGATAAGCACACGTTTTATGCTAGCCGAGCCCCCTTAGCAAATTGTTCATTATACGGCGACCGTAAGCAGACGTTTTCTGCTTAAAGGGCTTAGCACACCAAAAGGCACGCTAACCGGCCTGATTTTGTGCTAAAGGCCGCCATCTTGTTTGTCGTACATGTATCGATACTACAAAATTACAAAAAAGTAAGGTTTTGCGACGGTCCCCGGCCCCCAAAAGTATACCTTGACAGGGAAAATCCCTTCGAGATGTACTCGGAATCGCAAGTGTGGGCGCGGTACCGATTTCGGCCACAAACAAATATTGTTGTTGGCTGGAATTGTCTCCGATGCCATCCATCACACAACGGAACTTAGCATGGGCCTACCACCACTGCTGCAAGTTTGTCCATGGAGGTAGTGGTGGGAGACACTGTCCCAAGGGTCAGCCCACCCATGGCTTGGGGGGCCATTGATGATCATCCAAGTGCTCGGCAATGAAAGCAAACAAATTGAGTTCCCTGATCCCCAAAACGAGGAAAGGTTGATGAACCTAAAACAATTAGGATTCTTCAGAGTGGCTGGAAATTTTATACGAAAGAACTTTTGATTAAAGATGGTTTATAATGTTGTTAAGTGTTAACGAACGTTTTTCCTTTGCAAATATAAAATAACTGGGAGGGTACTTCCAAAAATGTAAGGCTCCATTAGCCTTACAACGCTCAGCCTTTTTGGACCCCGTAACTCAATGGGATTTGCAATACGCTTTTGTTAGGTCAGTTACAATGTGCTAGAATTCCACTTTCCCAAACGTTAATCTCCCCAGAAAGTTATCCAATCCCTCCTACAGATCTTTAAGACTTTTGCGGCACATTTGCGGAACATTGAAACGGACAATTTATTGAGAAATCGGAGTTTTTACTCACCAACCGACGTATTCAGCTGACATGAACATGTAGCACACAGCTGACTGCTATAGACCACCAGACTGCGCATGCGCGTGGAGTTGCGGAAGAGATGTGGGGCTCGACCATTTTTTGAAGGGGGGGGGGGGGGGTCATCTTTTCTACATCGCGCAACGGTGATGTGTGGAATGTGGATAATTAATGGCGCGCTATTATACCTAGTGTGGTTCCTTGGCCTGACAATGTTTGTTATGCCCAGACGTCTAAATTGTAGGGCAGGATGCCACGTAGCCATTTTTATCAAATTATATTAACGACTTTTCCCAAATAGGCACAACCCCTAGCTGCAGTGGCTTTACATATAGTGATATTTGGCATTTTGTCTGATGTTGTTTTTGGCCAATGCGAGCTTTTATTTTATGCAAATCAGAAAAAAAACAGAATCTGGATCGATGGTCATTATTTTGTTTGCGTTGTTCATTTGAAAACTGAAGGAATGTTCAAACACACACAACACTGTGTAAAGCGCATCATGCACACATCACCGTTGCGCGATGTAGGAAAGATGACCCCCGCACCCCCCCCCCCCCCCCCCCCCCCTTTAAAAAATGGTTGAGCCCCACATCTCTTCCACAACTCTACGCGCATGCGCAGTCTGGTAGACTTTTGCAGTAAGCTGTGTGCTACATGTTCATCTCAGCTGAATACGTCGGTTGGTGAGTAATAACTCAGATTTCTCAATAAATTGTCCGTTTCAATGTTCCGCAAATGTGCAGCAAAAGTCTCAAAGATCTGTAGGAGGGATTGGATAACTTTCTGGGGAGATTAACTTTTGGGAAAGTGGAATTCTAGAACATTGTAACTGACCTAACAAAAGCGTATTGCAAATTCCATTGAGTTACGGAGTCCAAAAATGCTTAGCGTTGTAAGGCTAATGGAGCCTTACATTTTTGGAAGTACTGGGAGGGTAGATCGGGTGTGGAAGGCTAAGTTTTAATACTCACAGTAACGTCGGTTTTCCTGACAAGCGTTGCTATAGTGCTCACATATGCAGAAAGCTTCTATTGCAGAAAATATAATTAAGTCGAGGAAAGGGGAGATTTGTACGTACGTGTCCAACTTTTGAGCCGTGATTATATATTGTCATAAATAGTAGGGAAAATGTTTAACTATGTTCAAATTTGTGTGCACATCCAATGGAAGATTGTTTGCGTAGTTGGCAAACGTTAACCTCGTTACCATGGGTACGATCTTGCTGCGCCATGTTTCTTCCCACCATGCCTTGCGCGACCATAAAGGAACGCACACGCGCCCATGGAGTCGAGGCTGGGCAAACGTTGGCAGCGTTCGCGTGAGTGAAACGCAGCTCTTGACGCAGTTCGAGAGTAATGCGCTCGCAACATTTTCCTGCACCTGCGAGTATCAAGAGTAAAACGCTCAAACGCACCCATTGCGTTCCACTCACGCGAACAACGCTAAAGGCCGGTTTATAGTCGGTCGCGCGATGAAAATCGCCCGACGCTGATGGTCGCTGGACGCTAGGCCATTTTTGTGCAGTTTATAGTCGTCACGCGACGTTTGTAAACACACGCGCAGCATACACGCAGCGCGTCTGGAATTCGAATGCGACGTGTGACGATCACGCATCGCCACTGCTGAACGTAAAATTATTTTAGCTGCGATAATTGATACTTATCAGAGTTAGCAGCTTTTTGTTTGATGTGCGATTAATGTCTGTCCCAGCTGCTTTAATAGCAATATATATTAAAACGCATCAATAAGATATAGGACGTTTTCGATGCTTATTGATAGTGGTATATATTTGTTTATGCCGTGTGCCATATTTACATATTCATCGCTTTTTACCGTTCAGGCAATTCTATTGGCCCATTGAAAAAAGTGAGGTCAGCGACCATGTCAAAGTTAAATTGATCTAACTCTAGCGACGTCGCCAGCGTCTTTCAGCGACTAGTCGCTGGTGCTTCCGCGTCAAGTATAAACCCTGCGTGAGAGGATCGCGCGTCAATTTTTAGTCGCGGCGACCATCGCGCGACCGACTATAAACCAGCCTAAAGGGCCGATGTGAATAAACGCTCTCTATTGGTGGATGGAACGCGCGGTAATACGCGCGCGTTCCAGCCACCAATAAGGAGCGTTTATTCACATTGTTTTCGTTTTCGTTATCGTTATCGTGGCCAGTGTGACCGGCCCTTTAAAGGTACACATTGCTTTGGATTTTGCGATTTGGGCTATAAAACTGAAATGGATATGGTTGGGAAGCTTTGTTTAAAGTAGAATATAAAGATTCACATAACTATCCCTTCAAATTGCGTGGTTTTTGTTTAATTTCGTGACAAATAACGGTCCGCCATTTTGTAGAACCAAATTTTTGACTCCACAAAATGGCGGACTGTGTTCACCAGTCGTATTTCCAGTCGCATCTGGTTGAAGTACGTTCTGTTGATCCATTTTGATGTACTGTGGCACGGCGCGCAGCACTGGCGATATATATGTCGAGAGGTAGAGAATTGTACCTGGCGATCATCTGATAGGTTCACAAGGCCACTGGCTGCGGCGCCAGCCTAAATACTCTTACAGCGTATTTTGCGCATTATTCAGACGGTGGTATTTAGTACTGGAAATAAGTCTATGTATCGCGGGTCAGATGTCAGGGGTAAGCGGCCAATTTTTTTGTTTCGTAATCACTAATCACTAATTACAACACATTATACGTGTGTTTTTGCATGAACAACTCTTATAAAAGATAAGGAACATTTCCAAACAGTAAAATTTCATGACATTTGAAGGCAATGTGTCCCTTTAACGTTGGCCAACGTTGGCAACGTTCGCGTGAACGCGCCCCAGGTCAAATTATATTCGGGATAAAATTGCTGACGTAATGTCAGGCGATGTCACGCGAACGCCCATTCTGATTGAATTTAACACGTGCAGGTTGTGCGACCACCTTGCGCGTTTATACGCGCGCGTCAGTTATCCCGAATGACCCATGACCCGCCATTGTGCACATGCACATGCGCAGTTGATTTACCGAACTGGCTTAAATATTGACTGCTCCGATTGGGTTCTGGCCAAGATTTTCATTCAAGGAGAAGGCATTTGTTCGTCATCTGTGCAGTCTGTCGGTCTACCTGGCACATGTGCACAATATCATAGGGAAATGCCCCATGGAATACACGTTTTAAACGGTTTGATTATGCTGATTTTCGCTGCAGGTCACGGAAAAGAGCCGCAACCGGTACTACTGAAGGAGTCGTGAACGTGGATATGGTTTCACTCGACGTGGAGGAGAAGATGAAGAATGAGACGAGTGGAGATGACAACCGTGCATAAGCTGTGTGTGTGTGGAAGGAAATAGAGCTTCAGTCATGTAGCAAAACCAGAAACAGCTTGAGAACTTAAAGAACAGAGGATAACCACAAACTCACGTACTGCTGCTACGACACTAAAGCAATGACGAGAAATAATTTGAATTATACACGTAGAAATCAAACCAAGAGCAAAACAACTTTGTGTCGTGTCAAAATGATTCCGTCAGCAATACCGATTGTACCTCCCTTCGTTTCTGTAGATGGAATTTGCATTGGGGATGATGTAAATTTGGGAAGATTTTGTTTCTATTTCCGTTTGTTTGTTTGTTTGTTTTTTTTTCGTTGGGGGGTTGGTTTTTGGTTGTTGTTTTTTTGGCCCTTTTCCAACGTAGTGCACGAAGCTCTGTATGCTCAGTGCTTTCCAAAAGCCTGTGGGGAACCAACGATGTCCTGTTGACTAATGCAGACGACTCAACCACTCGACCACCGAGCTTGCCGGTGTCGGTTAGCCGATTCGCATCCAATATATCGGTTGGTATTGTGTAATAAGCGTGTATGGAATTTGCGTGGGGATGTTGTAAATTAGAAAGGAGATTTTTAATATTACCCAATTAAAATTACCACGTTACACTGTAAAAAGAAAAACAGTCACATTTGACTAGAAACCAGTTAAATTTGACTAGATATTCAGGGTCAGCTGGTTGCAACTGAAAATCGGTCAATCGGACTAGAAAAGCAAATAGTCATATAAATAGCTATAATTGGACTCAAATCCTACTACTTTTCCTAGTTTGTATGACTAAATCCGTTGTGATTTATTCATTTTCAGTCATCCAGAATTGGAGTCAAATCCTACTTCTTTTCCCAGTTGATGACAAAATCCGGTGTGATTTTTATCTACCTTAAACAACAACAAAACAAGACACTGCACCAATATGAAAACGTGCATGGCCAAATATACAACATCAAACAGCAGGTATTTTCATCCAGCAACTATTTTCAGGTTACTTCTGAGTCATAGTTGTCATTTTAAATGGTCTACATAAACACCATTCATACATGAACACTTTTCTGAAATGAGCAGCATAACTTCTGTTTTTCAAAATGGCAAAATTAGAGCGCTAGTAAAGGTTTGGTTAAAACCAAACACTTACAGAATCCTATTCATTTGAAGCAGACAAAAACGACATTTAGCCTATTCTCAGAAGTTGACGCGCGATCACGACATGCGCGATGCGATCTCGCCCCTTTGAGAAATGTTGGAAACCTCTCCGCCGCGTGACGGAAAATACGCAGTGACTAGAATCGTCGATCTTCAACGAAGTAAATAGGAATCTAGTCAAAGCAACTATCGGTCAACGTGAAACTTCGGATGCTTGACCAAATTCCTAATAAGTTTTCAATAACTAGGAAAGCTAGCCAACATTTTAACTCAGTTGTTTTAAGAGTGAAGGATAATCAATCCACTAGGCGCGCGAATCCAGAGTATTTCTATTTTTGGTGGAGGGGTGGGGGGTAGGGGGGGACAAAAACACTCACCGCACTAGAAGGAACTAATATAGCTGTTTGGAAACCAACTTTGCGAACACATTCTGGCGAAGTACACACACGTCTATTCCCGCCCTGCCGACGTCCTTTCCCACCTCTTCCCGACCTGCTAACGATCTCCTAACGACTAGCCCGTCCTTCTCTGACGTCCGCACGACCTGTATAAGACCGGCTCCCGTCTTGCCGTATAATCATTTCAACTCCCGACTTCGAGAGGTGTACATCTGCTATTTTAATACATAGTCATGCAGAAGTTTAAGTCTTCTAACATCCATGTTGATAGTTGCAAATGATGAGCCACATCAAAGTGCCCAAATATTTATACCCGCCGGCCGGCAGTCGTAGTGTAGACGTGGTAGGTCGTGTGTGGTCGTTATGGGGTCCCGGAGAACTGGAAAGGTCGGAATGTGACGTGAAAGTCGTTGAGGGGGCGTGAGAAGGCGTTAGTAGGTCGTTAGAGAGGCGTTATTAAGTCGTAAGAGGTCGGCTACATTGGCCGTCCCAGATTTTCCCGACCATGCACGCCTTCCGCCGGCTATGTTCACAACCACCTAACGACCACCGAACTAGACCTCCTAAAACCACTATCACACTGGGCATCCGACCTCGTTACGACCTTCCCGATCAAAAAAAATGAAAATCGTGGTACAAATCGTGGTAAAATCGGGTAGAACGTAGTGGGATCGTTTTAGAAACGGGAATGGTCGTAGTATGATCTGGAAGATCGGGGCAATCGGGGAGTCGTTTCCCGACCATTAAGGGTTGCGCTTAATTGTCGGGAAACTTCCCCGATTTGAAAAATTCGTGGCACAAACGTAGTGAGAACGTAGTATAATCGGGTTGGTCGGGGCAAGGTCTGGGTTCAATCGTGGTACAATCTTGTAGATCGGGGCCATAACTGATGAGAACGGGGAAACATCTCGGGGCTTGCTTTCCCCGATTTAACGCCGTTTTCGACCCGACCTTGCCAAGACCCTCCCGATTTCACTACGTTCTCTGTACGTTTGTGGCCACGTTCACACCAAGTTTCCACCAAAATTCATCCCGATCATACCACGATTTAGCCGTTCTTGCCACGTTCAACCAGATTTAACGACGTAAGAGCTACGTTCCCACTACGTTTTAGACGTTCTCGCTACGTTTCCACTACGTCCTACACACGACGTCACCCGATTCACATACCAATGGTATAAAAATGCAAGTTTCTGGCTAGTTTCATCATTTGCAGAGTGGACATCAAAACAAGAATGACAAATAGACCGAATCGGCAGTATTTATAAGTCCTGGCACGGACGTCTTAGAGAACGGCTGGTTCGTGGCTGGAACGTGGCCCAATCTTGGCACAATTGGATTAGTCTTGGCTTGATCGGGACAAGAACGTGGCACGATCGGGTAGATCGGTGTACAATCGGATTAAATCTTGGTAGTATCTAGGCATAAACTTAGAAAAAACGTGGCACAAACGTTGGGGAAACGGTATGGTCGGGGAAAGATCGTGGTGCAGTCGGGAAGGATCTTGACAAGAACGGGAAACAACTGCATATTCCAATGTTATCCCGATGATGTCCCGATTTAGGTGAATTCAAAATTCGGCTTGTCGGGAATGAACGTAGTTGGGTCGGGGTTCAGTGTGATAGGGGCTTAACGTACCTCGCACGACCGCTCTTCATTCCCGATCACTTCCGATTGTTTTGAACAGTTCAAAATAGTCGGCAACACCTCGATAAAGTTGACCGACCTCTCAGGACCTTACCAGACCCGGCCCCACTCCCCCCGACCTTTCCAGACCATCAAGGTCGGGAGAGGTCGGCCTCCAAATCGGCTAAGTGTGACAAGCTCTAAACGAGCGTATCGCTGTACACGTACGCTAGCACACGGGACAACTTCGAGTCCGTTACATTTACTGCTGCACTGTTACAATCTACCGTAGGACTGTTGTATTATTTAACCAATCAGCCAGTGCTGTTGTATGATAAACGCATGCAGCGCTCATGCACCGCGCGAGCATACTGTGCGTCCGCACTTGTGTCTATAAATTCTGCTGATTTTCCATTTTTTGGGGTTCTGTTCCGTTTCTGGAGTGGACCGCGCAAGATCTCAAGACCATTCAAGATAGCCCAGCATTCGCTTGCTCAAGGCGGATGTGAACTGTTCTTGCGCTTAATGGGCTCATGCGGCCCAGGAAAATAACACGTACGTGCGCTCAGAGCTACCATACGCTACTATTTTCTTTAGTCTCATACGACAGCAATCTTTAAAACACTTGATAACCATTATGAGAGGGACTGAAACCAGTATAATGTACATGTTCATGCAGAGGGAGCTGTTCAAGTTTATTCCAGATAATTATTGCTGAATAACAAATGGACACAGACCGTGTTGTTTATTGATTGAGAGTAACCCTTCTTCTCAAGACCCGATTATTTATTAGTCTCATGTTCTTGATACGTATCCCCTTGAACACAGTCTCACTCGTTTTTAACATTACCAGTACCAAGCTTCCGGCACAATAACTGGGACCTAGCTGCTTGACAAGGTGTAAGCCCATATAGTTGCAAATATCTAGCAAGCGGGCCGGAATCGTTACAGAACTTTACCAAGCGTTTTTTAGTGCATACAAGCAGACGATGCGGTCCTTGTTTGAATAAACGTCTGAGCACTTTGCTCCATCCATAGATCCATGCAGTGATGATCATGCAATAAAGCCGTTTTGTAACAACATCTGGAGACACATGTTGCTGGGTGGGCTGACTGATGATGGACCGACTCTGCCAGGACGTGGGACGGGGGTATACATGGAAAGTTGTCCTCACGTCAAAGACTTGTCTATGGGCGCCAGGCACCCTGGAGGATTCCATACCAGATAGAAAGCCATATACACAGAAAATACTGACTGCTCAACACACAGGGTGAGTATGAAACAATCACAACCCCCGGGAAAAAAAGAACAGAACACCGACCCCAATTATTTCCCCAAAATAAATCTTCACATATTTTAAATTCAGTTTGGAATTTGATGGTTTTTAGTACTGACAGGAAGATTTTCATGTCTATAAGCGTAAAAATATGACACGCAAAATATCGTCAAAAAACAAATTACGAGAAAAATTTGGTTCGATTTCTTTTACTCGCCCTTTATTAAAATGTATTATAGGTAAGAATACACTGATATGAAGTTTGGCAAATCATGCAAATCATGTTTTAATCATTACCAATCGATTAATCAAATACTCACAATTTTGTTCAAGTTAAATAATTAAGCATATCTGAATTTGCTTGACATATGCATTCATGATCATCACCACGATAAATATAATCTGAATGAGTGATTGTAAAAGAAACAATGGTTTTGGTGATGATGAAATGAAAAAAACCTAATGATTAATTTCAATCAGAAAGCTGACTGTTCAGTTTACAAATATGGTACCGGTATCAATCTTTGTGTGAAATATTTCCGTCTGGAATGCTGCCATCTTGGAGAAAATTTTCTCTGAAGACCTCCAAATATACTATACTATACGAAATAAGTCCATGAACGTGCACAGAATCACTATTTAAACAGAACTGTTTTTCACTATTTTCTTGTGACAAGTATGGCGGATTGAGCTCAAACTTTCACAGGTATGTCATTTCATGTGTATGTTGATTCCAAGTTAACAGTGCCTTCAACTACGCTGTCAGCTGTACCTTACACTGTATGGTATTGCATTGGTAGAACTGATTAATGTGACCGGATCCTACGAAATGAATTTTAAGATAATTATTTTTTTAATTTGTAGGTTTTTTTACTTGCATCGGATAGAGCATTGGCTCTTCATTCTGATATGTCACTCAGTTTGACATCCTGACAAATTATTTAAACATTTTGTGGGTGAAAACCTTGACGGTTCTCATTGATTTCCACAGTATAAGTCGTGTTTAAGGGCCTGTAACTCAAACGTAACTCTGGCGACTTGTGACTCATTTTATTGGGTCGGGTCGGGTCATAAACAGTTGCGGGCAGTGAGTGTCTATACTTTGGGTGATTCAAATTGTGAATGAAATGAACATTTGGCCGTTTGAGCTCAATCTCTAACCCGATTTTCGAGAAAATAGTGAAAATCCATTCTGTTTTAACAGTTGTCTTGTGCACGTTCACGTTCATGTTAAAATTAATTTAAAAAAACAATTTATAATTACTAAAATATACCTTGAATTATAATAACCCTGCTTACTATGAAACCCAACTCACGTAGAGTTATCTACCTGTCACCGATGTGAATTGCATAATTAACACTATCCTGGAATATATCGCCACTTAATTTCCAGTTTGAAATTTATAGACCATATTTACAGACAAACCAAGGTTTTCATAACAACTATACATTATGTACATGCTACTCGCAAAGTTGTAATAAAAAAATAATAACAGTTATATTAATTTTGGACTTAATGTTAAGACACATTAGACTAAATTGATGCTGTGCATAACTTCTAATTGTGACCAATAACATTATTTCTTATGCAGCGGGATACTGGTCCATCCAGGGCATTGATCGCTAACTCTGGTTCCGGGCATTGCAAGATGTCATCAAGTGTAGCACAAGACAAGTTTACCGTATGACTCACATTGCACAGCAAAAACTGTGGTGTTAATTAACACCATGTGGGGTTTATATTGAACCATTCGTCCAATATAAACACAACATGGTCGTAATTTAACACCACAGTTTTTGCAGTGTGCTTCTTGCCCTGCCCAATCTTGCTCCAGGGCTGCATTGGTGTGTGTCAATAATCTTTTGTAAATTTGTGCACATGATCTCCGGGCACTGGATCCTTCCTGAATATTCGGAGCTCGGAGTAAAAGTTGGTCGTTTGGCAGCCAGTTCACCCTATATGCGTCCGATTTCCGCATTGTCCAGCTCCCGAGCCATTTGGCAAAGAGCGAACGGACAGCAGCAGCTTAGAGTCAGACAGTCATTGCAGATAGAACCCTGAAACATATGAAAATAAGAACAAAATTAAATCAGTTGACTGTTTACAGAAGCTTCATACTCTAAAATAGAAAAATGCTAAATTTCAGGCTCAAAGAAATTGGGTATGAAGCTTAAGATGCTATCAGGAGATCTGCTCATTCAATTTATCTAAGTGCCAGGTTTTATTCATTTAAAACGCCATGTGTTGCTGATAAATGGTTAGTCCAACATTTAGACTTATGCAACTTGCCCACCAACTGCGTTAGCTTGCGTTATCTTGCGAATTTTTTAGCCAAATGTTTCCGCCAAAATGTGCGATATAGGCCCTATTGTGCTATTTGCCCACTAGCCCAACGAGCGCAAGAATTCGCAAAAAATCGCAGATTTTTCAGGAATATCTCAATTCAATTCCGGACACAGAAGAGTCGGGAAACGCTTTGTCTTGTGCTGCCTTGCGCTGCCTTGCTGCGCATGCTTGCAACTGCCTGCGATGCATTCCGAAAGACGTCTGGCGCAGCTTGGCTTGCGCTATTTTGCGCTATTTTTGGGCAGGATAAAAACTAGCGCAACAGCTTGCGAAGCCATTTCGCAAGCTAAATTTGCGCAAGCTTTTGTAAGAACGCTTGCCCACTGCTAGCGCTACTTGCGCTATTTTTGGCTTCGCAAGCTGGCGCAAGCGCTTTTCGCAAGCTAACGCAGTTGGTGGGCAATGTACATTTACGGAAGCGTATTTAGGACATGGCCCCCCAAAAATTTCGCGCACACTTTTTTGCCCGGGCGGATTAGTATTTCGCCTGGGCAGATTAGTATTTCGCCCTGGCGGATTATTATTTCGCCCGGGCGGATTAGTATTTCGCCCGGGCGGATTAGTATTTCGCCCGGGCGGATTAGTATTTCGCCCGGGCGGATAAGTATTTCGCCCGGGCGGATTACTATTTCGCCCTGGCGGATTACTATTTACCCTGGCGGATTACTATTTCGCCCTGGCGGATTACTGTCGAAAAGGTGAAACCCGTTAGTATAATACTAATCCGCGAAATACTAATCCGCCCGGGCGAAATACCAATCCGCTCGGTCGAAATACCAATCCGCCCGGGCGAAATACTAATCCGCCCGGGCGAAATACTAATCCGCCCGGGCGAAATAGTGGGTGCGAATTCTTTTTGGCCATGTCCTAAAATACGCTTCCGTATAAATACGCTTCCGTTAAGTCTTGTGCATGGTTTCTGACCTCAATGTTTTGCTGCATCCGGAGTTTGGTTCTCAAGGCTAAGACTCTACCAGGTACGCAGGTCACGACGCAACACGACTCCCCCAACTGACGGGCGAGGGAACAGGCTAAACATGGGCTGCACAACGCACCCAGTAAACCTGATTGTAAGGATATGGAGATCATAAAACAGTTAAAGGGACTACACGTATGACACGAATACATTAAAGGCAGCGTTATTTCTATGTTAATATAGGGTTTATGTTAGTAAAGGGTTTTGTAGCCGTTCTCGAGAGTAATTGCAAAACGTCTGTTTGCATTATGATTCATTTTCACATTCGAGCCAAAGCACGACGTCATCTGTGTACAGCTTACATGAAATATTTTTTATATTTTCTTCAACTTGCCAGGCTCCAAGTTTTAGTTGATTTCAACATTTAAAGATGGTGTTTATTGCTGAGAGAAGTCTGCATCATTTGTTAGTTTTATGTGGATTGCGTATTGTAAAATATAACGGCCAATTATTTCTGCCATGAAATAGCAAAAAAGTGACTTTTGAGAGCAGTTTTATCAAGTCCCCTCTAACCCGCTAGTGCCATTTGTCTAAAAGTCGTCGCTGCAGCACTAGGAACAAAAGAAAAATTCGTACTAGGACGTCAGAATTTTTGCTGCCCGCATCGACGACTTTTAGACAAATGGCACTAGCGGGTTAGAGGGGGCTTAATAAAAATAGCTCTCAAGGGTCACTTTTTTGTTATTTCATGGAAGAAAGAAATGGTTGTTTTATTTTACAAAACAGAATCTACATAAAACAAAAAATAACGCAAACTTTTCTCAGCAATAAACATCATCTTTAAGTAATACTATGGAATTCAATTACTGCCATTTACGCGTCGCATGTGTGGCATTGTTGCTTGGGTCCTCAGCCGTTTGCGCCGTCAAAGGCGCATAGTCGCGTCGTGCCGTCGAGTAGTCGCGTCGTGCCGTCGAGTAGTCGCATTGTCTCATTGTTGATTTCGGGGTTTACGACGTAAACGGCTAAGGACCCGAAATCAACAATGCGACTACTTGACGGCACGACGCAACTACTCGACGGCACGACGCGACTACTCGACGGCACGACGCGACTACTCGACGGCACGACGCGACTACTCGACGGCATGACGCGACTATGCGCCGTTGAAGGCGCAAACGGCTAAGGACCCAAGTAACAATGCCACACATGCGACGCGTAAATGGCAGCAATGGAATTCCATATTGTATAATATACAATTATGTATAATTACGAATCTACAAATCTACAATTCGGTACGGTCTAAGACTATTTCAACAGAGCATTCTCTTAACATGCAGTGATTGACTACTTTCCATTAAAAGCTCAAGTTCATTGTGCTGGTCGGTCGGTCGGTCGGTCGGTCGGTCGGTGCTTACATGTATGTTCGTCATCCATACATCCAAATAGATCGGTGGACCAATCTGAAGTCACCTGCAATGAAAAACCATAAAGACACTGTCATTATTATATGACTCAATTAACATGATGTTAATGGTCCTTTTTGATAGGTCTGGGCATGCGCGTAGTTCTGAGCATGCGCACGACTGATGGGAACAATGGAAAGGACAGGTATGTCTGCTACCACCACGCGTCTCTAAAGTGTCCCATTCATTTAAGCAGCTCTTTGAAATTGGCCCCTGGTTGTTCAGGTGATTGGTTGATATCGATGCATGCATCTGCTCAGTGGCGTTGTAGGTCAATCCGGGGGCCAATTTCATGGAGCCGGTAAGTACAAAATTTTGCTTATCAAAGAAAATTTGTGCAGAGCAAAATGGGTTACCAGCAAAAAATGCACTTGATTTCGTTTGTGAAGCTATAAACCTAAAGTCTACAGCAATCCCTAACGTACCTTGCGATACAAATATTCCTTCTAAAAAATATCCTCCTCTCTGTGAGGGTTATCTGCTCCTAAATTCCTTATAAAATATCCACCTAACCACGAAGGTTAGTCTTCTCCAAAATTCCCCTCTAAAAAACATCCTCCTAACCGTGAAGATTAGTCTTCTCCAAAAATTAATTCTTAAAAATACCCTCCTCACCATAATATTAGTCTTTCTCTGAGCATTTTCGCGTTAGTTAAGCAAGACTTTAGAATTTAACATCAATATATATATGTTAATCCTGTTGTCCATATTTTTCATTATTTCTAGTGTATTCCCCCCCCCCCCCTCAATTTACGGGCAAATAAAACCCTTGTTCGTTGTCTATTCTGTTGTCGTCGTTGTCGTCATCTCCGTGTCTGCATGTTAACTCTTGTATCCCCTCGTGCCGAGCTTGGCAATGATTGGATCTTATAACTGGTCGTCAGGCTCATCAACAGGCACTATTCCGAACGGTTTAAACCCCCCTTCTCCACGGGATCCGTCTGATCGTCTGGCGTATCGCAAGGTACGTTAGGGATTGCTGTAGACTTTAGGTTTATAGCTTCACAAACAAAAAGTACACAATTTTGCTTATCAAAGACGCGACTACTCGACTACTTTGTGCAGAGCAAAATAGGTTACCAGCAAAAATGCATGATTTCGCTTGTGACTGGTTCGCGTCCGATTTTTTGGCTTAGCCAAATTACATTTTGTGCTCAGCATCTCCATGACATTGGGCCCAGGTTTTGGGTCGTGGTGGGGTGGGGTTGGATATTTTTCTGCAAAAGCGATCCCATTTTCTTTCGTCCGTTAAAATATTTTGAAAAGCGGGGTGGGTGGGGTGGGGGTAGTACCGTTTCTGAAGTGGTGGCGCATTAAATTCTTATTTTAAAAATGCCACCCCCCGGATACATCACTACGTCAGACTACTGTTCGAAGAGATTCGTTTGAGGCAATGGCCAGGATCAGTCAACTCAGCCGATGTTTATCCAGAATCGTAATACCGGTATATTTTTGGATAAAGGCCTATAAAATTACCCGTTGCGCTACGAGCAGTGGGACGATACTGCTCAGAAACCTTGGTGGTGAGGTTGTCTACTAATCATAAGTATTTCACAATGCAGGCGGCCACGGTCCGTGGAATCCCCGACCGGAGAGAGCAACAACTGCTAATTACAAATACGACTGTACAGCGCATGTGCAGTCTAGTATGCCACTTGTGATAAACACAGCTCGATTGTGTGCACAAGCTAATAGGAATACTGGTAACAATTTTTTGGACGCAATATGCCCAAAATAAAAGAGATAATGAGATCTTGTTCCCTTTCTGTCTCCACAGTTGTTTCAATATGTTTTCATAATGCTGATCTATAAGGGACCATGGATTAATGTCTTGTTCCAGGATTTCTTTATTGTGAGATCATTACAAATAAATTTAGCACGGCGCGCTGACGAATAACGACATGAGAGCGAAATTCAAATTGATACAACTTTTACATGTTAATGACATGTGGACCTTTTCAGTACAGAAGTGGTGACGTCAATGCAATTTTTTGAACCAGAATACTTTTGTTATTTTGTGTCAATGTGTTTTTTCATGACTGGCTGTTAACAGAGGAACAGTCCAAATCTCCATTTGTTTGGAGCCAGTTGTCGTGTCAACTAACGTCAGACTTCAGGTGCTCTTTACACGTACATTTTGTACATGTTCACCTTAAGTTTCCATCCATTTTGTTGAGTGAAGATTTCAACCTTCAATTCTTTCTTGTATTAGTTCAAAATTTCTTTGCTTTATTGAGAAAATACACAAAAAACGATTTTTTGATTGCAAGTTCGTTAAAAATTAAGTTCTAACATGGCGCTTAGGAATTGCGAAATGGGGACGAAATTCAAGATGACGGCGCCAACTGAAACAACTTTTACATGATAAAGGTATAGGGACCAACATGTACATGTATGTTTACCTTTCCATCCATTCGATTTGAAGAGTCAAGATTTCAACCTTCAATTTAAATAATCTTGCAGTATTTCATAATTTCTTTGCTTTATTGAGAAAATACACAAAAACGATTTCTTGATTGTGAGATAATTAGGAAAGCTCTAACATGGCGCTTACAAATTATGAAACTGTGGAGAAATTTAAGATGGCGGAGCCAACTGAAACAACTTTTACATGATGACGATATAAGGACTTACATGTACATGTTCACATTTCCATTCATTGCGTTTGGAGAGTCAAGAATTGGGTTTGAAGAGTCAAGAATTTTCGTGGAGGACCTTTTTAAATTCTCGTATCTTTTGTCTCAGATTTGTGGTTTGGAGTTTTTTTGGGGGAAACAAGTCCGAGAAACTGTATCGCAAATTCTACAGAAAACCCTGAAATTAATAGTTATGAGAAATC
Source organism: Hippasteria phrygiana (assembly GCA_037893225.1). NCBI lineage: Eukaryota > Metazoa > Echinodermata > Asteroidea > Valvatida > Goniasteridae > Hippasteria > Hippasteria phrygiana. The sequence continues at coordinate 603,996 of JAZGUH010000661.1, read as the reverse complement.
GGTTAAGCCCCAACTTGCAGAAAGAAAGATTAATTCTACCAGTTGCACACTAATCCGGATTAGCGGATTATATGGGACATAAAAGGTGCCGCCAGAGACGATCTCTATTGTACACTCGGGCTGGTTGCAAATGAGTCCGTTTGCATGCCACTGAAGGCCACTGCGTGCCACTGCGTGCCACTGCGTGCAAGTCCGTGCCGATGCGTGCAAATGCGTGCCAAAATCTCCCTCGTTTTACCTTGCACGCAAAGGCTAGCAAAGGAACGCAAAGGAACGCGTGCGCACGCAAATTGGCATTAATCCATTGTGCCTAATCAGTGACATCAGCCTGCGGATCGTAAGCCCACCACGTGACCCTTTACTTTCACTCTCTGTACTGACAGATTTCGCTATGTCGAGAGGGGAATTCCCAGCCTAGATGCAAAATATCGGCTGGATGCCAAGATGACATAAATATATACCGGTATACACTGTTAAAACACTGTTTAAAAAGTTGTTCAAACAAGTTAAACAACCCGGGTTGTACGGTGCCCTTAAACAACACGGGTTGTTTAAAAAGTTTGAACAGCGTTTTAACAGTGTACAGCGAACAATGTAAGTTTTAATCAGAGGATAAAAGTGTGATGACCCGGGCCCAATTTCATGGCTCTGCTTACCGTTAGCGAAAAATCCCCGCTTACTGTAGCAGAAAATCCTGTACTTACGGGAAGCGTATTTCACGCGTTAGCGGGGAATTGTGGCTCCTGAGCATCCGTACATCCCGTAGGATTCTTTGCTTACAGGGTTAGCGCAGATTTTTTCCGCTACCGCTGTTAGCGCAAAATGGTGATCGTAAGCGCGGAAAGAGCTGGTTAGCAGAGCCATGAAATTGGGCACCGGTCTTTACCACGTCAATAATAACCGAGGAGGGGCGTGACCGCTGTTAACTTGGACCGAGCCGAAGGCGAGGTCTATTAACAGCGGTCACGACCCTTCGAGGTTATTATTGACTAGTAAAGACCGGGTCATCACATTTGTATCCCCATTCTCAATGCCTTATTACGAAAAATGCAAAAACCTCACGTAAAAAGGACAAAATGCGAAGCTTTTTCACCCCACTTTTTCTCCCATTTGCTCAGTACAAAACACATGCGTACGTATCGGCCTTGTGAGCGCGTGAAGGCGCTCCGCGCCTGTCTGTCGCGTGCACGTACGCACACACACGAGATGCAGCGTTTTATACGCGTGCATTAGCGTACGTTGTCTTCCATTATGAAGTTCAGTACATCTTGTGCGCGCACCTACTACGCTCTCCCTGTTGCGTATCGGCTGAGAACAGCCGGTTATGACGCGCCGTGTTTAAACAACTTCCAGGGAATTTTGTGTGGTTATTTTGGTTTGTCTCAGATTTTTGCGCGTTCCACGTGGAATTATAATTGATGTGATTGGATAATAATTCACAAGCTGCGTTGACGCGATTCGACCGCGATAGTAGTCCTAAGCTGCGTCCGAATCGCTTGTCTAGGGCTATTGTCTAGGTGTTCGTCCATTACAACTACGCGTGACGTAGCCGTAGCTGTAGCTCTAGACGCCCATTTCGGACACGGCCTTAGTTCCAAGACGTCCTTAGCGGTGCGGCGTATAGCGCGCACGGCCGGCCGACAGCGCCCTCTCGCTACACACACACACACACACACACACGCCACGGCCAAATTGCTAAGACCGTCTTGGTTAGTTCGCAAGTTCTGCTCGCGAAATCGCGATCGGGGCCTAATTTCATGGCTCTGCTTACCGTTAGCGAAGAATCCCCGATGAGCCAATCACTCCACAGGGCTGTTAACCCTCGGAGCCACCAAGGGACTGTAACAACATGACAATTAATTTGTTTTTTCATTACTAAAAAATAGTTTCGGGCAATAAGGGTGACACTCCATGTATTCCTCAATCAATGCTTCTAGTTTGAGGTTCTCTGGTCACCTTTAACCTGGGGATTCCCCATTGAGAGCAATAAATCTGAGAAGTACTGGCAGTGTGACTAAGCCATATGGAATTGTGTACAAACTAAGCTACTCTTGCCGCTGGCTATCAAGGTTGGCAATCAATCACTTTGACAGTTCCTTGGGTAAACCACAGCTGCTTCCAACCAATTGATGACCTGTAATGGCCTTAGGGGTTGCTGGTTGGCTGGCTATAGCTGTCTGGCAGTCTGGCTGTATGTCAGTTATACATGGTTTGGGGCCATGGATTCCGACCTTCACTTTTATTAGTAACAAAAAAGGGTGAACCAACATGTACATTTCCAGTGGGCTTGAATTAGTAATATGTGGGCCCAGGGACATCCATTCGACCTTTTCAAAGTATTTGACTTGTATTCTGTCCCCCAAAAGAGGGTATATACGCGTAATACAAACGGACTGTCCAAAACAGTCCATTGGATCAACCGCGTGATTTGTTTGACATGGTGGCTCCGAGGGTTAATTATTTATGATTAATATTAACAGCCCTGTGAAGTGATTGGCTTATGTCTGACCTTTGTACTGGGTCATATTGCTTCTTGATATTCAAAATGCTTCAGTTTGGAACACGAATTTTTTTCACTTTGTTTTATAAAACTGGGACAGATTCGACCGATCCTTTGCTTGGTGCACACAAGGTGAGAATGTAAAGTAAGCAACAGACAGATTTTTGGGGTAAACTTTGCAGCAGTTTTTGTGTGCACAGTGTAAACGCAGTGCATGGAAATTGTGTTCTATATATTCCTGTTGCAGTAGCCTATGTGAAAATTGGGCTTCTTTCTATGGGGCTCTGGTACATGGCTAGCCTCATAGTTAAGTTCTAGTGGTATCCGTACTTGTGTACGAGCAGCCTTCCTTCCTGGTGCAGCGCAGTACCAAGCCATTCGTAGTTTGTTGGAAAAAATGTCTGATCGCGTGGACAAAGCGATGGATTTTACAGCAAAAAACTGGGCTTTGGGAAGCTAAAAAGTCATCAGATCAGTGTCATTCATCAATTTGTACGTGGCCATGATTTGTTTGTTGATTTACTAACGGGATTTGGCAAGAGTGTAATTTTTCAAGCTGCTCCATTTCCTGAACCATAGCTATGCTTGAACGAAACGAAGTAACCGAATGCAAACAGGAGAAAGCGCTGGTTATTGTCGTAGTGCCATTAAAAACCCTGGGCCGTTGATCAGTTACATCGTGCTGAACATCTGGGACTGATGTCGGCAGAGATAACGTCTGATATTCCAGATCACATTTTGGAACAATCCGAACATTTCTCAATCCTGTTTGCCAGTCAGTCCAGAATCACTCTGCTCAGAACGTAAGTTTTACTAAAACATGAGTTTCCTCCAGTGCGCAAACGCGATTATTCGTTTGACCCGCCTGTTAAATTATGCATAAGCAGGTCGCGCGCGCTCCAATGCGAAATAGCCAAGACGTTCTCTTGGCATTGGCGTGTCAGTAAGTGTGTTGCAAGGGGCGCTTTCGGCCGGCCGTTGCACGCTATACGTCGCAAGGACGTCTCGGAACCAAGACTACCGTGATAGGTCAATAGGGATAGTGAAACTCGCGGAGGCATTTATGAATGCGCATTACATATTATACACATATGGACTGGCAATGAGGTCACTATATAGTGCACGTCTATGCGCCCCGAGGGACTGTGAGTGACCAGAATAGGGTCATATTTCCCGAGGCCGAAGGCCGAGGCCCGAGGGGGGAATAGACGTGCAATAGTGACCGAATTATGTCAGTCCATATGTGTTTTATAACACACCTCTGTCCAAAATATATAATACGAAAATACGAAACTTGTCATGCAGGGATATTTAAACTGTTTAAATTCAACAATTAACTCATCAGCAATTGACCTATCGCTGTTTACGAGTTAACCACGCCCCTTTGACAACCCTATGGAAATTTTGTTTGGTAATTTTTGTTTGTCTCAGATTTTGCGCGGAATTGTAATTGATGGACAATAATTCACAAGCTGCGTTGACGCAATTCGGCCGCGTCATAGGTCAATTCAACAATAAGCAATTCAACAATTATATAAAGGAATGCTTTTAGTTTCCCTGGATTCAGTGTATGAGTTTCTGTTCACTGTTCACATCATGTTAGTGTACGCTTTATTATGAATAATACCACACATCCATTAATGTTGTAGTCCAGGGCGCTGTAACCAGTCAAAAATTTTGAGTTGGGCTCCGTGCGCCGTCGAATGAGGGCGCTGTCTTTTTTTTAAAAAACGCGGAAATCCGCGGATCCGCGGAAAAGTTGCATGCCTGAGAAATATTGAAATTAGATTCTCCTGGCCTTATTTGAATGCCGTTATCAGTGATCAACGAGCACCAAAAAGGAATGATCCAAGCCTAGCATGGGGAGGGGGAATTTCCAACCGCGAGATTGCCCGGAGGCTTGGGGTTTTGGAGGGTACCGTGTCCCGTGAGCATGGTGAGGTACAATTTGCGGAAATTGCAATATAATAATTATATGGAAAACGAGGCAAAATCTGGTCGTCCAAATAAGACCACAGAAAAAGCTGACCGCCACCTCATGTGAAGTTCGCGCCGAAACCTTCCACGAAACCGCCCCCCGAGCTAGTTGTCGTCGCGACCTTGTCGAGCTACAAAACTGTAGCTGTACTGTGGCCTTTGGATGTTGCATGCAATGCATCGCTCGACCGTATCCAGGAAATACTGCCGACCACACGTCACAGGTAGATTTTGTAGGCCTGTCAATTGGCTTGGGCTAAGGTTGGGCTGAATCCGCGCCGAGCACTGGAGAATGTTTTTCGTGAATTTTGCGTTCCACGGGCGCCGCCATTTTGGATTACAGGGCGCTGCAATGTTTTTTTTTTTTTTTTTTTTTTTTTGCTCGCCGCCCGACCCGGAGACCAAAAAAATCTCAAATAACCTCACACCCAAAGATGTTACAAGTACAAAAATGTATGTACATGAAATAACTGAATTAAATGTAATGTAATGATGGTTTTAATGATATGGTCATTTATACAACACCTGAATAAATCCCAGCCATCCGATTGGTGGATCGTCGATCACGTGCATTGAATTATTCGACCCATCACACGGCGCGAACCCGCACCGCCCAAAACGTTCTATCACATGGTTCTATCAAACGGTGCGCGCGCATTGATAGAACAAAAAGAACTTCCCTAATTTCACGGTCACTAGGTGTGGCGCTACAACAGGGCTGTCATTCACACAACATGGCGGCCGAGTTTCTCGAACTGCCGCAATTTGTTCTCCTAACAGACGACGAAATATTGGAACTCGTAGGCGATGATGACGCTCCAAATACAAAGAGACAAATCAAACATGCAGTGAAACGAATAGATGAATTTGCAAGACACGCAGGAACAACAATTGAAGCTTTAACTGATTCGGAACTCGATAATTTTTTTTCGCGGTTTTATGCGGGACTGAAGGTAAAGGGCACGTTGTAACGTTACACAAAGAAATCCATGCATGCAATCTGTCGGATTTATTCAGGCGTTGTATAAAACAAATAATGAATGTTTCACATTCGTGCAATGGTAAGAATAATTTTATTCGGTGACCGACGGAATGTCCCATTCCACTCGGCTTCGCCTTGTGGAATGGAACATTCAATCTGTCACCTCATGAAATTATTCTTACCATCGCACTCATAAACATTCATTATTTGTATAACATCACACAGTGTCCCAACCCTGTGCAATGACCCACATACGATGTAATGACTTCACATGTTTACAATGAACCTCATTCAATTCATGCCTTCAGGTGGGGATACAACTGCATGCAGTGGTATCTATGTAAATTTCAGTTCACTTTATACAAGTTGGGATCATTTTTTTTTTTAAATGCAAGTTCCCTCCGAAAAAGGCTGAAAGTTACTTGAGGTAAAAACACATGTACATGTATCTTTGGTAAATTGATCATTCTCACAAAAGCTAAAAAGCTACAATGTACTGTACGTGTACACGTACACATGCCAACATTCTCACACACACATGCATGACATGGTCCAAAAGGATTCTTTTAGAAAATATTGTTTTAAAACTAGGTGATCCAATTTCAAACCAGTACAAAAGCTTCTCATTGTAAAAAAGTTATCTCGTAGGCCTACAACAAGCAAAATTTACAAAATGACCCAACTTACCATGCTTACATTGTACTTTTTGAACAAGTCCTGAGAGAAAAAAATCAGTGTAATTTTTGAAAAAAATGCGTGGCCTCATCTATGCAGGCGATAAAAATTCTAGGGATGACAACTTTTATTAAAACAAAAGGGTGCAACAAAATCATATTAAAATTGTTGGATTTAGCAGGGTTAGGGTTTACCCTAACGATCTCAAAATCCTCCATTTTTAATATGATTTTGCATACGCCGGGTAAGAAAGAAAAATGGGGGTTAACCCACATGTACATGTACATGTACATGTACATGTACACATGTACAAGTGTTCATGTACGTCCACCAGACAGACCAAAGACTCCCGAGTCACATGCCTAAAATCCAATCCTACAACACTTATAACTTTCTTCAATTTACACTAATTCAAGTACAAGCTTGCCATAATCATTTCATAAAGCAAACAGACATTACATGTACCTCTTGCGGCGGTCTTCCAGCACCTAACGAGTGAATCCATCAAACTTGTTCTTTCCGATAGAGACTCGTTGTCGGAACAGAAGTTAGCCATATGCTGAAGTCACACCATGTAGAAGGCACGTACGGGTCGAGTTTGAATGTCTGGTTCCCTGTTCAAGTTGCCTGCCTGTGTGTAGACGTGCCGAGAGCAAAGTCACCAGACTACAGGTTATAGTACATGTAGTTCCTGCAATGTACATTGTACATGTATGGAATACAGAAAAGAGGATACAGCTAATTATGGCCTATAGATGTACAGAGGCGCACGTGGGCAAATTTTTCACCGGACATACATGTACGTACATGTTCATGTACATGTAATTGTAAAGCATGTGAATTTTAACGGGGAGGTGATCACCGATGGTGGAACTGGAAGTTACCCCACCTACATGTGTAGGTCTATACATGTAGGTCTGAAAATTAGGATAATTTATCTGGAATCTGTTGAAAAATTATCCTCTGGGACCAGAAAAAGCATAAGGGTAGTACAAAATGTAGGGTTGGCAATTTGAAATGTTGCTGCCCTCCCACACCCCTTCAAGTGGCTTTTAGCCTTGTACACATGTATGAGTTGATTTAAAAAAATAATAATAATAATAAAATATTAAAAATACATGTACACCAAAGGCATGATAACAGCATTGGTAGAGCTGACAAAAAAGCTGCAAGTACATGTACATGTACAGTGTGATTCAACAAGTAAATGTACATGTAACATGCAATAACATGAATAGAATAACAAACCTGTGAGAGTTTTAGCTTAGTCCGCCTTGTGCACATTCATGTGTGCTTTTATTTGTTTTGTCAAAACTAAAACAAACCACAGCATTTGCGGACCTATCTTCAAATACAATTTTCACGAAGATGACAGCATTACAAATAATAGAGAAATTCCTCAGCAGGACTGGCACTGGAATCATCTTTGTAAATCTTTCAGCTTAAACCTAATTCAGCTTGAAACCATTTTTTTCAAAGTGAACAAAGAAAACTGGCAGGAGTGGGATTCGAACCTGCGACCTCCAAAATACTGTACTGATGCTCTACCTCACTTTGCCCCAAGTTGGCGGTCTCCCAAATTATCAGTATCTTGGGTACTTTTGTGTATAAAGGAAATTTACCAGGGAATTTAACAGGGTTTTAGATCAAAAAAATTGTTATATTCATGTTAATAAAAATTATGTGTGTATTCTATAAGATTGATATTTTCTTTGTACATGAGGGATGCCAGCTGCACAATAGCCAATCTGCATCAATGTGTGCGTTGTATGCAGCTACAGTACATGTACAATGTACATGTGTACATGTAGATCGCTGCTTCAGTAAAATTGTAGTTTACGCATAAAAACATTTTTTTACACAGAATTAAGGTCTGCAAAGGTGCTAATGAATGTTTACAATAGATTTACTACAAATGTACATCATGATTAAATGGAAGGCGAAGGCAAAAAATTAATGCAACTGTAGGCACGGCATGCACATTAAGGAAGTGACGTTTAAACATTAAAAAAAAAATCCGTTTGGAAATTTTCCCAAACGTTTAAACGGAACTCAAATTTAAAAAACGGGACCTTGTATTTACGCCATCTACATGTACCCTCCAGTTTTATTTACAAAGAATCTACCATGCTTGTAAATCTACATGTATTTAATTTACAAAGCATTAGTAACACCTTTACCATTGTATTACTTGTGACATTCCGAGAAGTTTTATTGTTATATACTGTTGTATCCCCGTCTTGGATACTGTATTTTGATTGGCCTAGAACGATCACGTGCCCGGTCTATAAAAATGCATGGTACACTCCTTAATTTTGAGGGAAAACACTGTGCAAAGAGCATTGGAATAAGCACTTTGCGCATGTGCAATCCATATTTTTTCCACCAAAATTTCCAAGATCTTGGGAAAAATCCCAAGGAGTGGCCACAGTGCACGCATTGTACATGTATAACGCACAAGGCTAACATGTTATGAACATCGCATTTTGAGAAATAAACTTATGAAAAAATAAAATCTCAACATTTTCCTAATTATATTCTTTAATCACTACATATTTTAATATTTAGTTTGGAATTTTTGTTGTATATTTACACAAACGATTAAATAATAAATATGTTTAAAAAATGCATCATGATCAACTGAACATGTATGCACAGGGGAAGCGAAGATGGCGCCTTTAATACACGCTCAGCATTCATTGCAAACTGGGTGTAAAAGTCTTGTTTGATTGTATGTGCAAGTCTTGTTTGATTGTATGTGCAATGTGGCTACCACATCGAAACTTCGTGAGGTTTTTTGGTCGAATGTTGAGCCAGCTCAAATACAGCTGAAACACACAAAGGTCGCGTCCACCAAAAAGTGGTCTATAGAGTGACATTGTTGAGCCCCAGGAGACATTGTCAGCACTGGCAGCCTTAGGGCTACGGTATGTGTTGTTCGGATGGAGTGATCGGACCCAGCGGCCATCGCTGAAGAAGCAGCCGTATCACGTATATTAAAACCCTCCTATACTTATAACTATCACAGCCTATCAAAAACTCTTAACACCAACTCTCACAGTTTGTGTGTGTTTCAATCGGTCATTTGATAGGTTTTGATCTGTACAGCAGCTGGGTCGATTTTGGCCCCGAGAACAGGAGGGTTAAACTGTTTATCGGCCAAACAACATTTGTGTGTTTGTTTTACTTTGTGTATGGTTTGAAGTTGGACTTCCGGGGAATGAAAGTTTAAAAAAAATAAAAAATAAAAAATTAATTATCTGCCCGCCCCCACTGGAGAAGGGGTGTGGAGGACAACCACAATTTGTTTTTTGGCCTAAAATCTGTTTCTGTCTTGATGTTTTTGTGAAAATCGTTCCAACTATAAACCCCCACCCCATCTCACCTACCATGACGTGACATGACATGAGAATAGTCACAAACAAACAAAGAAGATGGCCGGCGCTACAACTTCATGACAGGTGCCCCTCAGATTTGAGAACTGTAATTTTCATTTTTCATCAGGATCGTAATGGAACTAGTTATTTCTGGAAAACTACTTGTATCTTGACCCTAACCATCCTCAATCCTCCAAAATCCTCTGTGCAGTTTTGAAGGATTTTGGAGGATTGAGGCTGATTAAGACTGAATGGCATTTCAGAAAAAGGAGGATTTTTTAGGATTAAGACTGAATGGTGTTTCAAGTGAGGATTTTGGAGGAACGAGGGTGAATGGCATTTGAAGAAAAAAGGATTTTGGAGGATTGACAAATGATTGAGGGTACATGGTCATTCGGCCTGAGATGATAATAAAGGATTGATTTGGCATATATTACTGGAATGGATCTATTTGATTTGTTAATTTTTATTTATGTTTATTTTTTTAATTTATCTGTTTGACACAGTGCTGTACATTGTACATGTACATAACACATAGTAGTACTGCACGTGTGGAAACAGTCCATGTACATATATTGCGACTGAAACTTAACTCTGCGAATTGGAATGGGAAAATTTGCAAAAAAAATTCACATTCGCTTTTGTATTTCGCATTTCGCACACAACATTTTGCACCGCGATTTCGCAGCAAATCAGGTAAGAACATTTTTCGAAAACTCTGCAAAGATTTTGCGAAAATGGTGCGAAAAATTTACGAAAACGGTGCAAACAACTTTCTGCATTCAAACCACCAGTCCAACTCCCAGCTCCGACATTCCGATGAAGGCCTAGTCAGGCCGAAAATTCAGCTCCAATATTCTTGGTGAGCACTGCTTTAAATTTTTTCGTACTTTGTACGTATTGTACGTACATGTACGTACATGTAGGCTCCTACATGTACATGTATGTTTAACATTACATTTTGTATTTTTGCAAGTTTCCTAAAATTTAGTCCAGCATGTACATAGATTCAATTTAAAGGGAATTAAATCTCAGTTTTTGTATAGGATTAAACGCGACAGTTCCGGATCGTTTGCGACAGTTCCGGATCACGCGTACGCTGACCACCTCTCGCGTGTGCGCCTTCGTGCGTGTGCTGCGCTTCTAGCAGCCTGCATTGGGCCTGAGAGTCTGTGCGTCCCAAATGTTACTAAACAATCATCAGCTTAAAAAAAAAAAAAAACAGACTCGCCGGAAAAAGGCAAAAAAATACATTGTTGGCCTTGTATTTAATAAGCATCTCACGCAAGAGTTATTACGACTGTACACATGGTACAGTACGAACAAAATCGAAATGATACGTCAGTGAATGATGACGTGGACCCATGGGGAAATTTACAATTGCAAATGGTGGTGATCCGGAACTGTCTTAAACGTGCATGAAAATCTTTCGGCGAAAACGGCAAGTCAGTAAATTCACTTGCCCAAATGTTTTAATCTGTGACATACATGTATGAGAATATTTTCTATCAAGAAAACTTAATAAAGTCAATAACAAAAGATGAATGTTGACTACATGCCAGGGGAAACAAGAATTTTGACTGCCATTTCACGCCTGAAGAGGCCAACTACAAGATAATTACAAATTTCGACGAACTGCATTATGGGTAGGAGTGAAGCGATTTTCAAAATTTCTTTTTCGACTATTGCAAAATGATGGACATTGAAATTTGTGGAAAAAAATTTGCACTAGGATTAATTCTTATTTAATCAAGTGATCCGGAACTGTCGCACTGACTGTACTACTTAGAGTAACTTGGACCCTCTATCGCCTTTTTTAACATTTGGACATGATCTGGCGATAGTACTAGGGTCCAAGTAAGTCTGCAGTGGTCGAGTGGTGATTCTGAAAAGATGTCTGAAAACAAAAACAATCGATTTCACCCTTAGAAACGACCACCAAAATACTAGATACGCCACCTGCAGAATAAGTGGAGTTCCATGATTTGATGGAGGTACTAAGGTTCACTTATCATCCGGAAAAAAGTGAAATTTACCGTTCAAATCGCAGAGACACCCGTAAGACATGTCTTTTCGCTGCCATGGAGTTTAAATCACGACTTCTCGACCTTATGACGTCACCCCTGTGCGGGCCACGCACGCATGCGCGATAAGCCGTCGACTGTTTCACGTTCATTGTACCATTCATAAAACAGTCGTGGGAATACGGCTTGTCGCGCATGCATGCGTGCGCCCGCAAAGGGGGACGTCATAAGGTTCAGGGGTCACAATTTGAACTCCATGGCAGCGAAAAGACATGTCTTACGCCTGTTACGGGTGTCTCTGCGAATTGAACGGGCTCGTTATCCAACGGCTGTTTGCTGAAATACTGACAAAGATCAGCAAACAGCCGTTGAATATCGAGCCCCGAGGCGCGCGTCGTGCCGCTGGCCGATAATCGATCGGAAAACATCGTTCATGTTCAAAAATCCGCTCCATTACTTTGTACACAGCTGGCCTTGCATGAACCGAGTTGCACGAAAAAATTTTTTTCAGGTTTAACTTGATATATTTTTATTTTGAGGGGATCAAAAGCTGCATGAATGACTGCTCTAAAGTTCAAGGTGAGTGTTTAGTTGATATATTCAGGGAATTACGGAAGATATCGGCAAGATCTTAAACGACCCTGACTTACCCTTTAGAATTCCTTCCAGCTCTAATGGCGAATCTTGAGCCTAGAGCTGGAATTTTCAAGCTAACTTGGACCCTACTATCGCCAGATCATGTCTAAATGTTTAAAAAGGCGATAGAGGGTCCAAGTTACTCGGACCATGCTCGGACTATGCTCTGACTATGATTGACTGTAGGACGGGACGCTGTATTATCGCGGTACTTATCACGTTTCCCGATCGGAATAGAGATTGCTCACCAACCTTCCCGAATTGTCCTGTCTTTTGTCTTGTATAACTCTTGCTTTTTTACACCGACATAAAAAAATCAGACGGTGGTTTGGTTTTTTCCCATGCGATGCCTGTGAAAATAGACATGCTCGTCATTACTCTGTATTATCGCGGTATGTGGGAAGTGGTTTTTACAATGATCTCAACTTTTTTATTCATAGTTAATTTTTGACCAAAACATCCCTGAATAAAGTATGATATTTTCCCTGTAAAGTTCAAGTTGATTAACATGATTAAAGACGATTAGGCCTGCAGGATGATTTCTTAACACCCTGTCCCCCCTGGAAGGCAACAAAATTCACTGAGACAAGTCTAATGATTGACGATTGGGATGGGGGCGCCATTCACTTTTATTTTTTTACCGCACTGTCCTTATTTTGATTCCGCAAATGTTTTTACGATTTCGCGGTGGAAATATCGTCCTTCGGCGTCATTTTACGTTTGCAGCTGTAGAATGGGAACCAGACAATGGAACTTCCATGGACAGACGACCACCATTAAAGATTTATGTTAAAATATAGACGGTACTTTTTAGCAGACACGGTGAGGCTATATTTACAAGTTTTGGAAAACGTGAATATTTATTTAAAATCACCTAAGTCCTAATAAAAGTCCCGACACAACATTTTATAATTGTCAATGTCATTTTTATACAACTCAGCAGAAAGTCCTTAATGCCTGATGAACTGGATGAAAAATCGCTACACGAAGGAGTTTTGGCAACGCAAAAAAAAGAGAAATTTTCGATGCCGCGATAGAGTTGCCGCGATAATTAATAGGGAGTCTGACTAATACAATCATGTCCGGATATTGGGCAACGTGGCAATCACGTCGAAGTGTTCCAAATTTCCCATCTCTTTAGGTGGACCATGGAGGTATTATTATGATCCTATGTCCTTTTCATGTAGTTTTTGTCATCACAAAAACCAACTACTTACCGGATATTTCACGAAATGTTAAATGTCAGCTTACACTACAGCTTTTGACACTTGTCTCACGGAAGTACAACAATGTCGTAATGACTACTAATGGGTGCATGCCACTAAATCTGTGAAAATCACTGCGCGCGAGCTCATTAATATTTTGTGATCCCTCCAGTAAATTTGAATAAGAGGTCCCTGGGGCCTATAAATTGGACTGATTGTAGAAATATTTGTGGAAATCAAGAATTGGTGACCCGTGGCTTCCAACTCGGGGGATTCCATTCACAAAAAAGACCAATACGTGGGTCTATTTGGCATAGAGGCGGGGGGATACATTTAGACCCGGGCCCAGAGATGGGCCACCATTTTAGGGGTGGTTTGTGGGGAGGGGAGTATAAAAAAAAAAAAATTCCTTCAACTCTCATAAATTTGAAAAGAAAATGATTCTAGGAGTCTTAATCTTTAATTTCCAGTCAAAACAATATTGCCACCTTACTCCTGAGCGTCACCAGGCGGCGTTCTTTCTTTCTATTTTTGTGTTGGTTACAATGAGCGCCAACCTCGTTTCCATGGCTTACTTCATTTTCAACCTCGTTTCCAATAGTAATGTGGTGTCGGTGAGGGCGCTGCTCGACACCATGGGAACGAGGTTGAATGAGCGCCGTATTTAGTGGAGTGGAACCTATAGGTCATGTGCATGTTATACGCTGGAACGGACGTACATGTACATGTGTACAGGAGATCAATGCTGCGAATGCATGTTATTGACGAACGTGCATAACGGATAGTGACCGTTACGTTTGGGGATTGATATGACACGTAACTGGTCCCCACGCGTACGCACTGATCTATCAGTAGTCATACGTGGCACTGGGACACGCATACGTATGCGTACATGAACGTTAAACAAGTCCCAGTACATTTACGTACGACGTACACACGCGTACGGCATCACAGGATGATTATCAAGGGGAATTGTTGGACGAATCGCGAACTTAGGAGGGAAAGAGAAAACTTTTGAAGCCCCGATAGTTTTTCAAATGTTATTTTATAGTAATTATACAGAAGTTATCTACTTTTGAATGAGACATCGAACGCATTGTATTTAATGTCGAAGTATTTGCGGCCAAACAGGGAGGGGGGGGGGGATCTTTTAGTGCGTTAGAAACGAAAATGCTTTCTTCCGAGAGTTACACACGCCCGAAAAAGTAGGGTTTTAAACAAACTAAGAAATACACTTTGAATGAAAAGGGGAAAAACAACTCTAATTCGTTGAAGACCAAAAAGCTTCACCTACAGGCTGAATAATTTCGTGTGTTTTTTTTTAATTGCTATAGAAATATAAAATGTATTCATAATGGAATGAAAATGTCAAACAATAAAATACACCTAATTATTTGCAGCCCGTCAATTATTCTTCGCTTCTTTTTATGCATGATAGAGACTAAAGAACTGATAATAAAAACTTAGTTTTAGAGGAATACTTATCCTCCTCGCTCTTAAAAAAAAATGAGGCAGAATGATTTTCTGGAGTCACTTTTGAGATAAGGATTTACTGCCGGGGATCCTCCCCATATTTGTTATTTTAATTAAATTTTTTTTAGTGGGGGGGGGGGGGGGGTGCGTTCTGAGCCTTTCTGACCGCCGACGATTCGAAGGCTCAACGATCAATATCAAGAAACAATGAGCGCGTTCGATTACCTTTCCTGAGCTTACTCGCGCTGGCGGGACACCGTTCGATTTATGTTTTGACGTCATCATTCGTGCTTACTCGCGCCAGGCGCAGGCCCAAGTGAGCGACCCGCTGAGCCGGATACTTCGGGAAGTATCCCACAGTACACTAGGCTGCAGTCTCACAACGCACTCAGCGTTATTCTCAAAGCGTGGTAGTTTTGCACGCCGATTAAACTTGTGCGTCAACATACACTCAACCAAAGAAATAAGTCCCCGTTATTGTGAAGGGAAATTCGATCCTACGAAGCTTCGATCGCGAACGGCGCCCCTTCGGCCAGTAGTATAGATAGCTACCAGACTATTGTGCAACTTCATGGCAGCTCTTCTTTGTATGTGCGCGTGCGTGAAGAGAAAATGTTCCTCATTTTTATACAGAATTGCGCATGCGCACTAGTTTTCCCCATTTTTCGGCGGGAGATTTTACGAAATTCCCAAGACGTTGTTACTGGCGGTTCGTGGCTATTAATAGTTTGTCGTAATAGCGCCCTCTCGCGGCGGTCGGTTCTCGCGTAACAACGTCTCGAACCAAGACTAGTGAGCGACCCGCTGAGCCGGATACTTCGGGAAGTATCCCACAGTACACTAGCTGCAACAGGCTGCAGTCTCACAACGCACTCAGCGTTATTCTCAAAGCGTGGTAGTTTTGCACGCCGATTAAACTTGTGCGTCAACATACACTCAACCAAAGAAATAAGTCCCCGTCCAATACTAAATAAACTCAAAAAGTATTTCATTGATTTTGTTCATTCCAAAAGTGATGAATGCGCATATTTCTTACTCACACAATGAGTGGTTACTGTTGGCCAATAGACAGCGTTTTCACTATGAAATCATGCATTTTATAAAATTGCGTGCAAGAAAAAAAGTTGCACTTTTCGTCTCATACGCTCAAGTCACCAACCAGTATTTAGAAGACAACGGGATTGACTGCAATCCTACTCTAAAGGAGTGAAAAACTCACTCTTTAAAAGAGTTAATCCCTTATCAAAAAAACACTCCAAAAGAGTAAAAACCACTCCAAAAGAGTGAAGTTTTTACTCTTTCGAGGAGCCATATATGGGACAAGTCTAAAAAGGAGTGGTCCCTTCCCTGGCTCCTCGAAAGAGTGCAAATTTCACTCTTTTGGAGTGGTTTTCACTCTTTTGGAGTGTTTTTTTTATCAGAGATTCAATCTTTTGGAGTGGTTTGATAAGGGATTCATTCTTTTGGAGAGTGAGTTTTTCACCCTTTTACATTAAGAGATCGAACCTCTGGGATGACATCAAGCAGACTAGCCAACAAAAAAAGTGAATGACAACACTTCTTTGCACTAGATGCAGCGCATCTTACAACGAGCCTGGGCCAATTAACTTGGATCAGCAGCGCATACGCAATCTGATAAACAGTAGGCCTATGCGCAAAAGGTGTCTTGAGGTGATTGCAGCAGACGGCGGACCGTACTCATTATTGAACAGTCAGTCTTGCGAATAAGCACAAACATCACATGATTTTTAGCCGCGTCGCATCGCAGACGGGGCTCCATATAAGCGCTGGCGTTGTTGTTGTTGTTCTTCTTCTTCTTCTAGTGTGCCAAATTCGTGTTTGCAACACGGCTTAGCTGCAGTCACACGGCTCAGTTGCGGTCACTGCTCAGCTAGGCATTTTAGTCACGTGACAGTTTTCCTTGACGAAACTCTTACACACGCAAAGTCTATGAGCAGGCTTTACTGTGCATGTGTCTATGACGAAACTCTCGCAAACGCAGTCTATGAGACCGCTGTACTATGGTGAGGAAAACCCTCGGTCACTGATATGAGCTCCGTGCGCCAACAAAAGAGGGCGCTGTCCACATAGCAACCGCACTTCCGTGGGGAGTACGTCGCTGGTATACGCACTGCGCTCCTCGTTCATTTGATATCGTATACCAGTGGGATTGCTTTGTCTGTTTGCCGACTCTCGATAATTGAGTTTTCAATAAGAATATCACAGTGGGAACCAGACAGGTAAGATGGCGTCGATATTGACCCCCCCCCCCCCCCCAACTCGCCTTTTCTTTCCGCTGAGGGGGTAGTTGTGCACGGAGCCCATAATGGTTCCAAGACGTCCTTGGCGGTGCGACGTACAGCCACGGACGTATATACCGTGCGTACAGGGCGCACGGCCTTCCGACGCCGGTCAGAGCCGTACAGCGCCCTCTACACACACACACACACACACACACACACCTCTTGCCTCTTGCACTGGAATCATCATCATCATTCGAATCCGAGTAGTCGGAGGAATCGCTGCTGTCCTCATCAGTTGTGAAGCCTTCTGCGAATATACAAAGAAATGATCAATGCATTTTTGGAGGGCAAGTTTGCCATTTCATTCGGGAGGGGGGGGGGGGGGAGAGAATATAGGGGGAAGGGGTGCAGGGAGGGAGACAGGCATTAGGGAAGGGGTTAATGGGGCATGGGGGAGGTTGTATAAACGGCGAGATATTTACCTCCAGTCACATGTAACTCTTGCAGTGATTTGCCATGCTGGGATGCCAAGTTGCCCCTCTCCAAGCTCAGGAACAGTCGTGACAGTTGGGTGACCCTCTGGACAGTATCTGGCAACTGGTAGTATTCACGATGGACCCGCAAATCATGACCCATGAAATCTGCAAGTGTCTCCAGCTGATGTTCCTTCAAGGCAAGAATCTGTGATGCGGTCGCTACATGTTTCCGAAGTTTGGTAGAGCGGATGCTGTTGGCATTCTCAAGGCCTGCTTCAGTTGCATATGCTCGGAGACAGTCACTTCCTCGTATATGGCCCGGGCCCCCATAACAACACCGTGCAAACAAGTAACGATTATCCTGTGCTACTCCCGCTTCAATTCTCTTGGCAACCAATGCATTCAACCAGGTCATCGCCTCAGTGCTCAGAAGTACCGGAACAGTTCTTCCCCTCTTACCGACAATTTCAACAACTTTGAACATTTTGCATAGATGCCTTTCTATATCAGTGAGCACACAGTCCCTATTGACAACAGCTGCACTGTGCTTGGTGAAATCCTCCACCGTCATCTTGGAAACCTCCCCCTGCCTTCTGCGGTTGAACATAATGAGGTGGCAAAGTGTGACCTCATTCAATTTCTTCCAAGGTGCTCTTATTCGTTTCCCCCGGGCAGCTTTAAGGCTTTGGAATTCTCTGTCACCAACGTCATGGATGAACGACGACATTTTGACCACATCAGCATTTGTTGGGAGAATGACAGGTTTGTTACGCTTTCCTTGGTGAAGTGTTCTGTGCGCGTGGGTGGAAACACTTTCTTGCCATTTCATTTCACACAACTGCAGAAACTGTTCGGCTTGTTCGGCTTTCTGATTTAGACCACACTCTAGAGCATTTCCTTTGACTATCAGGGCACACTTCTTGATGGAATGTCCAATCTTCAGTGCTAGAGATGGAACATGATACAACTGGTCGACTTCACTGAATCCTGCAATATCACGAACGGCAGTGACTATGTCGTTGAGGCGGTGGGGATGCACAAATGCCTCAAGTGTTGCATTTGGTTGGTTGGTGTTTTTTCGCAATTGGATGACAAGACGACCCAATTCCCTGACTTTGTTTCGGATGTAGCCATGTTGACCTATGTCGTGGCCAAGTTTCAGGTATTCACATTTGGCCACTTTGATAATCAGTGGATCGTTCCGGACTACTAGAGCCACATCATCTCTCTTCATCGGACTTAGAACCTGGTTCAACTTGAAAGAGACTCCAGCAGGGGGAGGTTTCAATAAATCACTCTTGTGAGCTACACGTCCGCGCACACGATTTGTCCTACTGTTTTTATTATTCTGTGCAGGGAGGGCAGGCTTCAGTGGGCACTGGTGTCTCCAAAGATCGCTACGTACATAATAGCAAAAACAATATATGCACGGTCCATAGGCATGTGGATCTGCTTTATGATTGGGCCTATATCCTACAATGAGAACACCCTCACCCTGTCGAAGGACTTGGCAGTTGTGCCTGTGATTACCAACATTGCGTATTTTCAACAGAAGATTTTTCCGTGCACTACGGTCGGTCTCAGAGGCAATCTCTACAACTTCTCTTTCTTCCTTATGACAAGACTGGATATGACGGGGCAACTTGGACTGAGGTTCATCACAGTAAAAACAAAAGTGTTTCTTGTCCCATTTTCTTTGACCACCCACATTACTTGTCTGCATGACTGTCACACCACAGTCCTCAGTAGGTTGTACTTCGTCAGGTGACCTGTGTGACTCGTCAGTGAGGCAAGTATGACATGCCGCGGCTGGTTGGCCACCGTCATCCTTGCAGCTGGTCTTGGGGCAGACACACCTCAAAGGAGCAGAACTACTGCACTGTGGGTCACATGATGGTAGCGCCAGCTAACAATAAAGACAGAAAATGATTACATATATTTGGGTCAATCCACGAGGTTGACATCAGTCTTTGGGTGGGCAATATTTTAGAAAGTTTAAAATCATGCAAATTATATTTTACCCAAAATACGATGCAAAATGTGTCAGTTGGACATACATGTAACCAGTTTGACCAATTTTCTGATGAAAAATGAAGCCAGTCTCTACATAACCTTTAGTACCGACATGGTGGGACCTGAAAAATGCAAATTTCCTGTTGTAACATTTTAAACACTTCTAGAAATACACAAACTGCAACACCAAAAACATTTGTTATGGTATTCAATATCAAAACGCAGCACAACAGCAGAAATACGTGTATGGTCATGGTCTATCATGGTGTCCATGTTACGTCTGCACAGATTCTTCAAATTCTTGCTATCTCTGCAACATGTGGACACTGACTACATTAAAAGAAGTGTTTTAGTGTTGCAAAGTGTGTCTTTTAATTAGTGTACGTAATCAATTTCCCATATTAATTTATTAAAGTGTTAAAAAACATAACAAAAGAAATGTTAGACACAGTGTGCATGTTACGTCTATTTTACAATGTAAAATAGACGTAACATGCACACTGTGTCCAACAATTCCTTTGTTATGTTTTTTACATTGAAATGACACTTTGTTTTCATTTTTGGTTAACATATAACTTACATGATTGAAAACTCTCAAATAACCCGACACCCAAAGATGGATGTTACATGAATTAAATGTAATGATGGTTTTAACCCTAACACCCAAAGTGTGTTGTGGAAAATCCTATTGAAATTGGAGGATTCAGGACTGTTAGGGTTAATGATATGGTCATATCACACACCGTGTCCCAACCCTGTGGACTGACCCATTTATGACCATTGTCATATCTTTCATATTACCGATAACATTCAAATAATGGTATTCTTAAAAAAAATTATGTTTGTGGATTGGATGCGTGCTATTCTATTTTGTCTATGGTTGGGGTGGATTGGGGATAAGGGGATGGGGGGGGGGGGGTGGATTGGGGATAAGGGGATGTGGGGGTGGATTGGGGATAAGGGGATGGGGGGTGGATTGGGGATAAGGGGATGGGGGGGTGGATTGGGGATAAGGGGATGGGGGGGTGGATTGGGGATAAGGGGATGGGGGGGGGGGGGTGGATTGGGGATAAGGGGATGGGGGGGGGTGGATTGGGGATAAGGGGATGGGGGGGTGGATTGGGGATAAGGGGATGGGGGGTCAATTATGAGTGACTTAGGGCTTGTTGGGGGTGGAGGGGGGCACACAGGCACTGGGTGGAGCTATGACTGGGGTGTGGGTCAACTCATACGCGGGTTAACTCGTACCCCAAAATTTACACCCAAGTCAAGTCAAGTCGTACCCGAGACTTCAAATATTTGATTAATTTGGGGGCCAAAAAAGCATCTGTATCATGGAAGATGACTGATGACCAATGAACAGTACATCTCGACTTGTATTCCAGAGTTTAAGTTATCATGTACCAGGATCTTAAACATCTCTGGTGGCGTAACTACCATTATTGTAGACGTTTTGATGGTAACATTTAAAGTTTTTGTTGGAACTGTCCATTCATACTCCATTCAAAAGGAGGGAGTACCAGTTAACTCGGGTACGAGATGACCCAAAATGCCCCAAAATCAAACCCTATTTCTGCTGGAGTACTTACTTTACGGCCTAATTTTGTGTCTTGATCCCTGCATTCCATGTTGTTAACCCAACTTCCATGAGTGGCATGTAGAAACACATGGACAGACTGAAAATAATCAATCATACAAAGCATACGTATTACTTCTACATGTAGGCCTAGTATTAAAACTTGAAAGTAGGAGTGGAAAGAGTTCCACAGCCGCAGCCAGCCACCATGTATTTTTCCCTTCTTTAGTAATTGGCTTATGACAACCACCCAAAATTGAACATGTGAAGAATAAGTGCCAATTTAGAAGGGCAACATTCACACATTTTTCTTGCCAACGAATATGCGACTTTTTCGGTCATGGCTTATAGACTTTGTGCACGAGGTTTTAGGTGGTGGACGGATTTATGGCTTATTCCTCCATTGGTAAACACCATCATTTCTGTGGGCTTTAACGTTATTTCATTTGAGAGCATACATTTCTCAGAACATCGTCATTTTAGGGCGATTTTCCACACACAATTAATTAGTAATAAAATGAAAGCTTGTAGGATATGTACTCACCAGAATTCAAGATGCGTGTTCACGAAGAGCATGGAGGAACGCGAAAGAGATAGAGGACGCGTTCCGCTTGAATTCATTTAATAAACTTTAATTAAGCGCGCATCCTCCCTCACGAAGAACTAGAGAGGGCGCTCTTTACATTACCGGGCACATCTGAAGCGATTCTCCGGGGTGAAATAAGGGCGTGTAAAGTCACACTCCGCGCGTCACTCCCGTACACCGAGGACTGCTTTTAAAAAGCGAAATATTTCACTGGTCGTCATTACTTTGCATGAAGTGTCCATTTTTAACGTTATTGCAAATCGAGGACGACCTCGATTTGCAACGCGTCCTCGAAGCGTGGCTTCCCAGTCACATAAACGAGCTCACTCTGCACCATTGACACGTACACACACGCGCGCGCGCCAAGGCCAAATTGGCGATTTGGCCTTGGCGGCGTGTGTGTGTAGAGGGCGCTGTACGGTTCTGACCGGCCGGCCGTGCGCGCTATACGTCGCACCGCCAAGAAGGTTTTGGAAACCAAGACTATCACTGGTAGCGTTTTCCGTGCAAAATTTCTAGGCGTTTCTAGAGAAGAGTTTCCAGGCCATATATTCGGTACACAAATTAAATCCAGCTTTAACTGATTCATAGGTGAGTAAATTGCAATTTTAAGAGTTGTTGTGCCACCAACGACGCGGCTCCTGCACGAATTCGTTCTTGTTTTTGGTTACTAGGCTACTTAACTAAAGTTAAGACATGGAGTAATAAATTGTGTTTTAATAACCAGAAAACAATGAGTAGTTCTTCTTTCCTGTGTGTAAAAGTGAATATGCTGACAAAAGTGCAACTTTTTTTTATTGCACGCTATTTCATAAAATGCATGATTTCATAGTGAAAACGCTGTCTATTGGCCAACAGTAACCACTCATTGTGTGAGTAAGAAATCTGTGCATTCATCACTTTTGGAATGACAAAAAATTAAAATAATACTTTTTGCGTTAAATCAAAAAGTATTAGACAGGGACTTGGTTGAGTGTAGTTTGGCAGGAGGCCTTAAGGTTGGGGTTTCTAATGAATTTGCCCAAATCCGATCGAGTCACATTCTTCCTGTGCAATATATAAAAGTGGCAGTATTTCATAGCGACTGAAATTCACGCTGCACAATTACAAAGCCACTGTATACGGATCGAGTGATTTCCGATTTTACATACTTTGCGACGTCGACATAGAACCGACGCCACACGAAGACCATGGTGAGAATTCTATATTGTAATTGTGGGACTGACTGTATAGAGTACCGAAGTGATGACGTCAATCAATACAATGTTTGGAACCAGAATACATTCTAAACTGCATTTGTTTGGAACCATTGCCGCGGCAACTGACGTCACGTCAGACTTCGGTACTCTATATACAGTAGGCCTACAGTTGTCTACCTAGTCTTGGTTCAAGACGTTGTTACGTATATACCGGCCGCCGCGAGAGAGCGTTATCACGACAAACTGTTAAAGCACGAACGGCCAGTAACAACGTCTTGGGAATTTCGTAGAAGCCGTGTTGTGCGCACGCACCTGCTTAGCCCAATAATTGCAGTGCGCATTATGTAATTTGCACCTTCCAATTCCCCGTCGTAGCTCCCTCGCGTCGATCGTCACAGTTGCAAGACGTCGCATGCGAACACGAGCGTCGAACTTGACACTGCAGCCGCTAGCGCATAGCCGGCAAAGCATAGCAGCTTCGATCGCGAACGGCGCCCCTTCGGCCAGTAGTATAGATAGCTACCAGACTATTGTGCAACTTCATGGCAGCTCTTCTTTGTATGTGCGCGTGCGTGAAGAGAAAATGTTCCTCATTTTTATACAGAATTGCGCATGCGCACTAGTTTTCCCCATTTTTCGGCGGGAGATTTTACGAAATTCCCAAGACGTTGTTACTGGCGGTTCGTGGCTATTAATAGTTTGTCGTAATAACGCCCTCTCGCGGCGGTCGGTTCTCGCGTAACAACGTCTCGAACCAAGACTAGTGAGCGACCCGCTGAGCCGGATACTTCGGGAAGTATCCCACAGTACACTAGCTGCAACAGGCTGCAGTCTCACAACGCACTCAGCGTTATTCTCAAAGCGTGGTAGTTTTGCACGCCGATTAAACTTGTGCGTCAACATACACTCAACCAAAGAAATAAGTCCCCGTCCAATACTAAATAAACTCAAAAAGTATTTCATTGATTTTGTTCATTCCAAAAGTGATGAATGCGCATATTTCTTACTCACACAATGAGTGGTTACTGTTGGCCAATAGACAGCGTTTTCACTATGAAATCATGCATTTTATAAAATTGCGTGCAAGAAAAAAAGTTGCACTTTTCGTCTCATACGCTCAAGTCACCAACCAGTATTTGGAAGACAACGGGATTGACTGCAATCCTACTCTAAAGGAGTGAAAAACTCACTCTTTAAAAGAGTTAATCCCTTATCAAAAAAAGTTGCAAGACGTCGCATGCGAACACGAGCGTTGAACTTGACATTGCAGCCGCTAGCGCATAGCCGGATTTTCTTTTCACGCACGCGCACATACGAAGAAGAGCTGCCATGAAGTTGCACAATAATCTGGTAGCTATCTATACTATACTGGCCGAAGGGGCGCTGGTAAGTTCGCGATCGAAGCTGCTATGCTTTTGCATGCATTGTAGGCAGCCGGCCGGCCGGTTATGCGCTAGCAGCTGCAGTGTCAAGTTCACCGCTCGTGCGTTCGCATGCGACGTCTTGCAACTGTGACGATCGACGCGAGGAAGATACGACGGGGAATTGGAAGGTGCCGGGCCGTACCGGGCAGCCAACCTGGGTGATGGCATGTGATCTGCGGGAAATTACTTGTTACATGCAAGAAATATCTTTCCCTTTATTAAACCGTCGGGGCTCGGACAACTCGACCGTTGGCCGACTCGACTCGAGACAACTCGACCGTTGAGACAAGTCGTCCGTTGAATTGAAGTCGACTCGGAGGTAGGATATCGCTGGGGTTTCTCGGCGGGGATTCGTGTCTAGCCTCAATAAGTCAATCACCAGAGTACAACAATCTCCGTTTTCCCCGGCCGTAAAGACTGGGGCCTCGTGAGCTATTTTGTTGTATTATTATCACGGCCTTTTTTATTTTATATCTAAATCAAATCACCCAACAAGGTCTCCTCAGCACCATTATAATTTATCGTATTCAGCCCCGTTAAGATTTTCTGTTTATTATATTTCCATCATTCCGGAGCTTTTTAGTTCATTCACCTCGGCCCTTAATCTTCATACTAACACTCTGGCGGTAGTAGTCAGGGGGTTAGATCTATGCATATTGCATGTATTTATGTATTTGCAAACTACATAATGCCGCTGCAATTATTAGGCTAAGCAGGTGCGTGCGCACAACACGGCTTCTACGAAATTTTCAAGACGTTGTTACTGGCTGTTCGTGGCTTGATAGTTTGTCGTGATAACGCCCTCTCGCGGCGGCCGGTTATCGCGTATATATACGTAACAACGTCTTGAACCAAGACTACTCACGAATCGGTCTCTCGAGTCATCACGGCGAGCAGACTCTTCTGCATGAGTACTGACTCTTTGACTGGCCCCTGACTGTTTTAAACTTCAATTGGTTCTCACCATCTATATGTAGCGGTATAATTACACCAGTCTATGTTTAAAAAATACAAATAATTCTTACCTTAATTGAACATTAGGGAAGGAAAGTGTGTCACCAATCGATCGTACGTGTACATACGACGAAGAATTAGCGCCGAATCAGTGATGAACTGCTGTTCTATTAATTGCACTCGCCACTCGAACGAGCTTGAAACTGTTCACTGTGTAATACACGGAGCGAATTACTGTGGCAAGTTTGCTTTGGCTGGGTGCCAAAATATTGTTATTAGTATTTCGGTAATAAATTAGTCAGTCGATTAGTAATTTACATATTAGTTCGTCAATTCATGTTGAGGAGACTAACCACATTAGTAAATCAGTGATGTATCAATTAGTCCAAAAGCAAACTTAGTCTTACGAAAATTCGTGTTAGTCTTTGACATTTTTTAATTAGTACTTCATTTTGTTTAATTAGTCAACAGTAATTCCATTAGTATTTTAGATTGAACAATTAGTCAGACATGGAAAGACTGATTTTTATTACCGAATCGACAAATTTTTCCCTCAAATTTACTAGACTTTGTTTTCAGCGTGGGGTTATTATAAAACTGAGAATCTGTATTTCAATTTCATGTTTTTCATTTCATGTATTTTTATTTCAACTTGGATCACACCCCTTAACCCCGGGGAGGGTTACTTCAACATTTTAAATCTAGATATTTCAATGTACATCGGCAGGAGAAAACAAGGTCAGCAGAGCAGTCAGACACGATTTTCTCTTAAGTTCATAAATAGAAAGACACATTTGGCAACACAATTAATAATAGATTCATCTGTTGAACACATAAGAAATATACATTTTTGAATGTTTGTAAGCAACTGAAAATGTGCATTTTTCCCACTTACAAAATTAAACTGTGTAATGGCAATTTGTTGAAAAATGGATCTCAGATTCAACCTCCAAATTACGAATAGGGCAAATTCGCTGGTCGTATTCAATACCAACATATCTTTTTGTTTCTATAAAAAGCTTGCGTGCAGAGCATTTAAACCTGGCAAGATAAGTTCGATATAAAAAATTATTTACGGAACGTAAATACAGCTTGAGCTCAAAGTTGGTTTGAAAGGTATGGTATGTCCTTAATTTGTTTCTCTGATTGGGTTTGGTCCTGGAATCATTATATAAACTAGCGTACCAGTTATCAATGAAAACGTTACGTAATTGCTAAACAAATAAATCCAGAACATTCCGTTGGTTTTGAAGGCCCGAGATGCTTACCGGGGCATTCCAATTGACTGCATACAAAAAAAATCTTTAATAAAAAAAATAATACACACGGCTTTCGTTTAAGACCAAAGTTCAGGTCAGCTTCAAATGAATTATACAAAATAATAGATTTGTCACCTAATTGTGACCAGTACTTAAGCATATATTTACTTACTTACAGGGGAATAGAGGGTTCAAATGTTATCAACATGTTGCTGATTGTAATATTGTACAGATCTCCACCACCGCAGTCTATCTTTGGTAACAGTTTGTACCAGCTTTAGTCAAAGTTCAGCTGATAGCATTCATCAGAAAAGTGATGTCCTCGTTTGGCAGAGTCCCTGCAAGTCCTTTAACAAGTCCTTTCGCAAGCCCAGTCAGAAGTCCTTTCATAACTTGAGCTGGTCACAAGTAACTAGATGAACAATGACAAAGGAATACTTTTGTCAAAGCTCATTTCAATAGCTTGTGATTGGGATTAGGACTGGAGGGCTTGTGATGGACTTGTGATGGACTTGCGGGGACTTGTGATAGAATAGCCTACATCTACGGAAGCGTATTAATACAAAAGCGTATTTTGGACATGGCCAAACAAAAATTTCATGCCAACTATTTCGCCCGGGCGGATTAGTATTTCGCCCAGGCGGATTATTATTTCCATTACAAATAGTGGAGTCTCATTTCACATAGCGCGCGCGTGTACGTGGAAGACACACACGCACAACTTTTGCGTACAACGCATATGAAGGTCAAACATTTCACGCTTCGGGCTACGTAACTGACCATTTTCAAACAATGGCCACTTCAGATTCTGAAAGACGCATGATTTCTGATGCATTTCATGCTACTTTGATGGTCATATCTTAAAAAATGCACCCGCTGTAATGAAATCTTTACGTTCATGTATTTTACGTGACCCACCGTGTTACAGGCACGTACAGGCTATCTGGGTGCGAGTATTGCGGCGGACACGCTGTGAATTAACGCCCCCTGCTTTCTTTACATGGACCAGTCCACCTTTGCCACATGAGTACCAGCTACTTCAAATCCCAAGGAAGATGATCGCTTTTGATTTCATTGTTTTTGTAAAAACAAAAACACCCGCTAACAGGCAATGAAAGCGCGAGTAATTTTTACAGCAAACTGTATGTTGCCGGGCACCGACGGACCTATACCACTTCACTGGCGGGGGGTTTAATGTATAGTTCCGGAGGGGCGGATACGTACAAGCATTACAAGGCATCAAAATAATGAAACAAACTCCTCAATATCAAAATCTTATGTTGGTCGTTACCTCAGACTCCTTCTCTTTCCGCCTAATACCTTTAATTTAGGAATACTATTTAAACGCCGATAAAAACCTGGGTGATACTTGGCCCGATTCTGCCAAGTGTTACGCATCATGCATGTACGCCATCCACATGGAAAATGGCGCGGTAAGCGCAGCACGCAGCTGCGATAGTAGACTTGCACTGGCACACTGTGCACACGCACAAAGAAATAATCGTGCGAACTACGAAAAAACGCGCACGAGACATAATCAAGAAGCGACTTAATAAAGTTGAATACTGCGCGTCATTTTGAGACTCCGCGTGTGCAAACTTTTTGTAATGCGCCCGGGCGGATTAGTATTTCGCCCGGGCGGATTACTGTCGAAATGGTGAAACCCGTTAGTATATGTTCCGATTAATCCGCCCGGGCGAAATAGTAATCCGCCCGGGCGAAATAGTAATCCGCCCTGGCGAAATAGTAATCCGCCCGGGCGAAATAGTAATCCGCCCGGGCGAAATAGTAATCCGCCCCGGGCGAAATACTAATCCGCCCGGGCGAAATACTAATCCGCCCGGGCGAAATACTAATCCGCCCGGGCGAAATACTAAACCGCCCGGGCGAAATACTAATGCGCCCGGGCGAAATAGTGGGCGCGAAATTTTGTTTTGGCCATGTCCTAAATACGCTTCCGTATTACATCCCTGTCACAGAGACATGACAGAAATATCAGATCTGCCGGGGAACGTTTGTAAAGAAACCTATCCTATCAGGAGCAGACATTTTACTCGTGGAGATCAATTTTCTCAGGGCTGGCTATCAGAGTCGAAAGATGCGGTTCGACGAAGTCTTGACGCGGGTTGGAGACTGGGGTTTATATCAGATCCGTGTCTCCTTGATGATCACCATCCTGTCCTTACCAGCGGTTTGGCATAGCTCTCTCGAGGTAGGTGATCTGCGGCTTTAGCTTAGCGAGGCATTTCCATGGTGGAGGTGGTACTAGGGTGTAATTGTATGTTAGGGGCAAGAGGACTATAGATTTTGTGCGACTGGGAAAGTTCACATTGAGCGAATCTTTATGTTTTCCCCATCTGTGATTTCCGTAGATCTTCTCTAGTCCGATTGTCAATCACTGGTGCTCTGTGCCTGAGATACGGGATCAGTGTGTCGAGTGGGGCCTGGATCGTTTTCAATGCGACAAGAAGATACTTGACGTGGCCATACCGCCAGCTTCAGCAACAGGGGAGGAAAACAATGCCGGCACGAATTCCAACTGCAGACAATACAACCTGACTGGTGTGCAGGTAAGGCAAACAATAGATAATGGAAATGCACACTATTTCTGAATCCAGACTTCAGTGCTTGTTTTTGATTGAGTTTTAGGTTCTGTTCTGGGAAAAGGGGGCAACAAGTGGGCAAGTTAATTCCCCACTCATCTCAGATTTTTAGGCCCAAATTATTAAATTTGTGTGAAAGAGTATCCACATTTGTTTGCTGTCCCGACAAAATAATTTGAAAAGCGGGACGGGGGAGGGGGGGTGGGGGGGGGGGGGCGTAGCTAAGGGGGGCTTGAAACAGTCATGAAACAGTCACAAACATAGGCTTTCTGTGGTGGAAACATCTGTTGTTTACCGTCTGTCACTGGGCAAGCAGTGGGATGATTGATAGTTTCCTTTATGTTAGGCTGGTTTGACCGGCGCCGGTTAGCTACACAAAGGACTAAATTAAGGTTTGTATACAAATGAATGGCGGCCAAGATTTCTCACGGTCGAACAAAAAAAATGGCCTGCCTGGTGGGAAACCCCCGCTTTCAAGGTGATTATTCCACATATTTTATGGCCCATTATGTCCGCATGGCCCATTATGTCCGCACGCTTTTTGCGGACACAATGGGGCGGACATAATGGACCTGCGGACATAATGGGGCGGACATAATGGGCCTGCAGACACAATGGGGCGGACATAATAGGCCTGCGGACATAATGGGGCGGACATAATGGGCCTGCAGACACAATGGGGCGAACATAATGGGCCTGCAGACATAATGGGGCGGACATACTGGGCCTGCGGACATAATGGGGCGGACATAATGGGCCTGCGGACATAATGGGGCGGACATAATGGGCCTGAAAAAGCGCGCGGACATAATGGGCCATGCGGACATAATGGGCCGTAACACATGTCCAACTGCGGGTTCGATGTATGAATACATGGAGTTTAAGCGGAATTGGCCCAGAGGTGTTTAAATAGTTAGACAAAAACTGCCTTTCGTTTAGCACCTTAGTGGCTCCAAGGTTAAAACATAAAAAGACTTCCAGAGGGCAGCAGGATAGGATCTTGATTTGTTTCCGGTCAGGTCCGGTCCGGACCGGTCAGGTCTGGTCCAATTTGGTCTGGTCTTTGGTTTTGTTTATGGCTTTTGTTTTGTTCCAAATTCGACGGTTTTGTGTCAATTATTTGGTTATATCAGACTTAGGAACTTGTAAAAGGTGAAATATAATCTATACTGATCATAATCTCCAAAGGGCAGCAAGGGGGATCCCATTTTCCCCCCTCCCCCCCCCCCCCCCCCCCTCGGACTAGCCACTGTCGTCTTGGATTTGTTTCCGCTTTTGTTTTTGTTTGGGATTTGGGTCTAGGCTTGGAATTTTCTGTATTTTTGTCTTCTTTTAGTTGGTGTTTTGGATTTGATTTGTGGTCTTGGTTTGGTTTAAGGTTTAAGTTTATGGTTTTTGTTTTGTTTTAAATTCGACGGTTTGGTGTATAGATCAAAATCAATACGACGTCGGATGATTTCAACCTTACCATCATCAACTGCGTGGGCTTTTTGGACATGGATAATTCCGTTTACCAGTCGAGCATGAGAGACGAGGTAATGTTATCTTCTTCAAATAATATTGTTTCCAGAATCTGACAAATTAATTTTAATTCATAATGGTAATCGTTACAGAAGTGCCGCACCACAATGAATTGCACTAAGGCCCTATCAATTGCCCCCACCCCTCCCCTGGCCGTTTCCACTTTGGACGTCCTATAATTTTCTAGGTGCCCAAGGTTTTGGGACTTTGATCCTGTCTTAAGTGGCAATAAAATTCGGCCCTGTACTGTTGTATAGGAGAATGTTGCCCCGGGGTGGGGGTTTGGTCACTAATAAACAATTCCCATATTGGGGTCGGGGCAGCCCGGGGAGAGGTGGGCAAACAATTGGCATGTGCATAACATGACAAAGGACGTTGACAGAGTTCCCCCATTACACTAATAAGTAAGACGTCTGCACTTAAGCAGGAAGGCGTAGGTTCAAATCCCGCCCGAGTGATTTTTTTTCACACAGGATCTCGGGAAGCACTGAGTATATACAGTGCTTCATGCATTACGTCGGGACAGGGCCAAAGAGAAAACAGATCTGTGCTAATTTACATCATCCCCTACGCAAAAATTCCATCTTCTGACTGATTACGTGTTACCCGCTGCTGCATTGGATTCCAATCGGCCAGCCGACACCGGCCGGGCAAGCACGGTGGTCAAGTGGTTAAGACGTCTGCATTAGTAAACAGGAAGTCGTTCGAAGCCTATGAATTGTTCACACATGCTCTCGGAAAGCACTGAGTATACAGTGCTCCATATTTTACGTTGAGACAGGGCAAAAGAGGAAACATCTCTGTTATAATTTTACTTATAACTTTGTAATTGGTTCCTTGTTAACGGGCACATAAAGATACGTGGAAAGCGACAGGTGTTTTTTTAGAATCTATAATTATGGACACAGAAAATTTACCACGACAGCTAAACTATTTTTTAAAAAGGAAACCTGAAAATGCGCTGGGCTGCCGCATTCTGTTTTTAACTGACATGACATTATCGTAAGGCCCAAAAAAAGAAAATGTCTGGTTGTCCTCGACCGCCCGCTCCTATTTCTTTTTTTCAATTTTTTGTTTCTTCCATTTTATTACAAAACTCGAATTGATTTTGCTAGTTGATTAGTTCCAATCTCGTTTCCATCTTTATTTTGTTATTTGTAATGCACAAACACGACCCTACCTTTTACTCCAGAGTTTGAAAGTTCATATTCTAGTATCAGTGTGTGACTTTGCACAATAAATATCTCGATGGAAATATACGCTGTACAGAAATACACAAATGCAGCGTGGCCACTCATCAAATTTCAAATTCCCAAGATTCATCCAGTAAAATTCTCAAGAATTCCCAAGGCGATGGGAAAACACGGCGCAAAGAGCATCGGAATAAGCACTTTGCGCATGTGCAATATATATTTTTACCGCCAAAATTCCCCAAATCTTGGGAAAAATCCCAAGGAGTGGCCACAGTGCACACATGTATAACGCGCGAGAAATAAACTTATGAAAAAATAGAATCTCAAAAGTGTTCTAATTATATTCTTTAATCACAGTATATTTTAATATTTAGTTTGGAATTTTTGGTTGTTGTATATTTACACAAATGATTAAATAATAAATATTCCAAGAAAAAATGCATCAACTGAACGTGTACGTGTATATGCACAGGGGAAGCCAAGATGGCGTCTTTAATACACGCTCAGCATTCTGGGTGTAAAAGTCTTGTTTGATTGCATGTGCAGTGTGGCTACCACATCGAAACTTCGTGAGGTTTTTTGGTCGAATGTTGAGCCAGCTCAAATACAGCTGAAACACACAAAGGTAGCGTCCACCAGAAAGTGGTCCCTAGAGTTATGCGCGGAGATTTCTTGTTACACACAGGGGGGGGGGGGGGGGATGATTTTTGAAAGGCCATCCTTGTGTGGAGCGTGACACGGCACGGGGCCAAGGGACCGCTTAAGGGCCCCCTGGTGGGTTGCAGGCGCAAAGCCCTTGCTAGGGGTTGAGGTAAAGCCCCCTGGAGCTCCTGGGGTTTACACAATTTTTAGGTGCAAAATTGTGTCAACATTTAACCTTTTCTTGAGCTTGAATTGCAATAAATGACAATAATTAACACCTTCAAGCATTAAAAAATACAAAAGATCTTCAAAACTCAAATTTCTCATCCAATGTATTTGGAAGCGTATAAGCGACTCTTTGCACAATGGAGCTCTGGTCACCTAGCAACACAAATAATGCCTATGTATTATTTGAAGAATACATTATTTACAAAATAATTATTGCAAAATAATGCCTAGATGCATTTTGGTAAGGCATGATTAGAATGTGATTTGGTCTACACTTGACAAAAACTATGAAAACATATGGTGGACAATGATGTATACTTGACGACATTATAACCGGAATGCCGGAGATGCAAAACTCAGGCTCTTAACAAAAGTTCCCGAACACTTTTTTGCAGGACGCACAAACGTTTGTTTTTGAGTGCGCGCCGATTCCCAGTGAATGTCAGTTGAAGTCTGCTATCGGTATTTTAATTACATTGTTTTACATGCGCCGCACGTGCGTTCATACCGTCTGTTGGCGCATAACAAAATCCGTTTGCCATTGCAACTTTCTATTACCTTTGTTTGGTGTGTTAGTTGAGTTAAAACAACAAAATAAGAAGCTATCATCTTTGTTGGGATCTGAACTTCCGCGTTCTAATGTGGCAAAGACCGACTATTCCCCACCTACTGTGCTTGTCGTGAGGCATAAACTGTCTCCCCACCAACCAATCTACCTTCCGACATCAGGCGCGGATCGATGAATTTTGTAGACGGGGGGGGGGGGGGGGGGGGGGGGGACACCCAAAATGGACAAATGCGAGCTACGGCGTGGGGTCCGGGGCCCGCTTAAGGGGCCCGTAAAATTTTGGATTCTGGATGTCCTCACATTTATTTCTTTGTTCCGAAAAAAAGTGAGGACAGGCAAACTAGTGCTTAGTCTATGGGGATGGGTTATATTAAAGGGAACAATGGAAAGTCATCACGTCTATAGCGAAACAAAAATACATGTATTGGCAAGTTACGGACTCTGCGCAAGTTAGTACGCC
Organism: Hippasteria phrygiana; assembly: GCA_037893225.1. Taxonomy (NCBI): domain Eukaryota; kingdom Metazoa; phylum Echinodermata; class Asteroidea; order Valvatida; family Goniasteridae; genus Hippasteria; species Hippasteria phrygiana. The sequence goes on along the minus strand of JAZGUH010000661.1, from coordinate 570,202 downwards.
TACCCTTCAAAAGTGGGGGGGGGGGGGGGGGGGGGGGGGGGTGATTACATTGGTCCTCCCCCCAGGTCAAAAAAGGGGGGGGGGGATATATCCCCTCCACCCCCCCCCCCCCCCCCCCCCCCCCCCCGGGATCTCCGCCCATGCCTAGAGTGACATTGAGGCCCAGGAGATAGTGTCAGCACTGGCAGCCTTAGGGCTACGGTATGTGTTGTTCGGATGGAGTGAAGGACCCGGCGGCCATCGCTGAAGAGGCAGCCGTATTACGTATATTAAACTGTTTATCAGCCTAACAAAATTTGTGACCCGCTCCAGAAAAAGGTGATATAAGTCGCGCTATGCATTTACGTGTAATGGCCCTTTCAACGTTTAGAGGGTGAAATTTTTCGTCCAAATTTAATTTTTGTTTGTTGTCTTTAATGACATCTTAAATATCTAAAGTTTCAGGTTTGATGCACAACAATGTTGATTTCAGTGAATAAAGTGAAAAAATAACCTTTTTAGACTGCATTGTTCCATTGCATTGTATTAGAACTAGCTATTTCAAAGCCTGTTTTCTCTGTTGTGCAATTTGAACTCCATAGAACTAATTAATATGCAAAAACACGATATCTCCAGAACAGAAAGGGCTTTGGAGCTCTATCATGTGCCAAATTTCAGCTTACATTGCGGGCTTTCCAAACAAACATGAAACTTACTTTTCATATTTTGTTACATAATTTACCTTTTTCCAGAGCGGGTCACATTTGTGTGTTTGTTTTACTTTGTGTATGGTTAGAAGTTGGAATTCCGGGGAATGTAAAAAAAAGATGTAAAAAAAAAATCCGCCCGCCCACCCCCCACTGGCGATCGCGAAGGGGTGTGGAGGACAACCAAACAATTCTCCTTTTTTTTGCCTAATTATATGTCTTAATAATTAAGGAAGTTGGTGATTTAAAGGTGGAAAATCGTAGCAACTCTCATGTGTACTACCCGGTTTCCAACTTTTCCTATTCGGAACCAAACTTTCGTTCCCACAGTACGTTCCTCAACAATCAGGCAAACGGCATTTTGTAAAGGAATGGTTGTGTACAGTATTATAATTCATGGTAATCTTATAACAAACGCTTTTTGGGGCTCTATTTTACACCTCCAAAGGCAATGCGTCCCATCACCTTTGCTGCCCTCCTCTCTTTAAATTAAAATTCACCCCTCTCTCCCCCGCCTCTCCCCCTTTTGTCTGGTAGTTTGCCCTCACCTGCGAATACGACTTGCTGGCTGAACTGCCACTGACGATATTTAGTGCGATGGGAGTTATTGGCACTGTCATCTTCGGTGCCCTTGGGGACAGATTTGGCCGGCGGCCGATGTTCATCGTGACCCTGTTGGTGCAATTTGTTTTTAGTCTGGCCTGCGCGTTCGTTCCGTCTATCGTGGTCTACACAGTCTTCCGGACCGTTGTGGGTTTTGTCAGTGGGAGCATCTTCTACAGTGGCTTTACTATCAGTAAGTACCTTCGATTGCTCTTAATATTCAGATCCATTTATGTTATCAAGACCGGCCCCTTTTTGCTCTCTCAGGACCTAAGAGGGTGCTCATTGCTCCGCACCCCCTCCTAATTTGGGATGTTTGGGGTGTTTTACTTTGGTAGTATACCTCCTAATCTCGGATGGCCGCACTCTACTTGTAGGGCGATCCGAGAAGTTGGTTGGCCCCCACACTGGCACCTAGCTCTCATCTATGGATCCCAGTAATTTGTGCGCAGATGATTTTTTTTTGTCAGGGAGGGGAAACGTCTGTCACATTTAGCGCATGAAGTCTGGCATGGCTACATGAGCCGGTCATCCACGAATGGGTGTTCCGACTACGGTGGGCATGTATGCGGTGCCTTGTGGAAGGCGCACACCAAGGGCGGTGCTAAGACGTGAATGTCTGCTCCGGTTTTCCAATGCAGCTGCCCACCTGTATTGGATCGTCGCGCTCGTCGTGCCATCATAAACGCAAAAGGAAGTCAGGTGTATGAGTCAGCCCCAGTGCAACGGCTGGTTCACCTTAATCTCATCACGCACATCATCTGTAATCACGTCACATCATACATCACAACATTGTCAACAGTTAAAGTCCTGCGGCGATGGGCGGGTAGTGACGGCAGCAGGTAAAGATGACGCTGGAAGTTGCCAGCTACTGACCTGCACGTAGGCGGCCTGTGGCTTTGGTCGTTTGCATACTGGATTGAAGCAGCATTATTGTCCGGCAGCACCACAGGTGACCGACCAGCCCTTTTTTATGATCGCACTGGTCACCACACATGAGGAGGAGTCTAGAAAATGTGATCTAAACATTGTCTGCTTAACCGTGCCCGGTTGGCATGCCACGGTCAACGGGTCATCTCCTGCCGTGGTCGAAATACTAAAAAAAGAATTCAAGGCAAGGGACGAGAAAAATGCATATGAAAATCGGATCCTGGAACGTAAGGTCACTCATGGATGCTGGTACATGTCCTGAACAAAGAACCGCTGTGGTAGCTAAGGAGCTGCGACGCTATAGCAGCGCTGATTGAATGCCGATTACGTGATGAGGGTCAGGTGACTAAGGTGGGAGCAGGCTACACTCTCTACTGGAAGGGAAAACGTGCCGATGAAGATCGCATCCATGGTGTAGGGCTTGTCATTACCATGACCATTTCAGATCGGATGACGGAACTACCACGTGGAGTCAACGAGCGTCTCATGACATGCAAATACGCTACCACCATTAGCTCATATACGCCGGCTCTACCGTCATCTGAAGAGGCCAAAGAAATCTTCTATGATGATTTGCGAAACATCGTGGCCGATGTACCAGCCACTGAGAAGTTGCTCCTATTGGGAGACGTTAATTCCAGGGTCGAAACACAGCATTTTATGTGGCCTGGTGTGCTGGGTAGAAACGGCGTATAGGGAACTGCAATATAGCAATGGTATTTTGCTGCTAGCCTTCTGTGCAGAGCATACAGGTCTAGTCATCTCCAACACACTTTATCGACAAGAAAATAAATTGAAGACCTCATGGCAACAACCCCGCTCTATTCCCTGGCATCTCCTAGATTACGTTATAGTCCGCCAGCGGGATGTCAGCGATGTCCTACTCACAAGAGCAAAGCGTGGCGCAGACTGCTGGACAGATCATCGTCTGATCAGATCAAAGATGGCAATCACACTTGCGCCACGGCGGCGCAAGACAGGATGCCGTCCCTGCAAACGGCTTGCAGTCTCGCGTCTGCACGATCCAGCTGTCTGTCAGACGCTGCAAAGGACGCACTTGGGCTGGAAAAAAGAAAAAACATCAAGACTGGTTTGATCATAGTGACGTCCAAATTGAAAACATAGTGAAAATATAGAAGCGTTTCACGAGTGGCTAAATAACAACAAATGCGATCGCAAGAGAAGTCGGTACATCGCAGCTCGACAGAACGCCCAGATGAATATCCTGGAGACTAAAGATCATTGGTGGGCAGAAAAGGCCAAAGAGTATAAGAGTTCTATCATGCTTCGAGTGACAGTAAGCGGTTAGCGGGTCTATAGTCCGCCGACGAGGTCCTCAGTCCCATTGCGTACTGCAGATGGCACCCAGCTGCTAAAGGAATATCCGGACATCATGCGTCGCTAGACAGAGTATTTCTCTACTCTTCTCAACAGGCCAACAGTAGTCGACCCAACGAGTATCGCATGAATACCGCAACATCCAATAACATTCTCCCGGAAACACAGAGTTGATTCCGGCCCGGCAGAGTTACCACGGATATGATATTCGAAGGAAGGCAGTTGCAAGAGAAGTGTCGTGAGCAGCAGAAAGATCTACATGCGGCGTCTGTCGATGTAACCAAGGCCTTCGATACTGTTAACAGAGAAGCGCTGTGGCAACTCGTAGGTGTTTGGTTGACCTGACAAGTTCACCAACATCATCCGAGTGCTGCATGATGGCATGCAGGGCAGGGTGCTGGTGGATGGAGAACTGGCTACCCCCTTCAACACCTCCAACAGTGTGAAGCAAGGTAGAGTTTTAGTACCAGTTGTTCTTTTTTTGCATCTTCGCTGCTGCTCCCAGGATTGCAACCATGGACTTGAAAGATGGTATCTACATCCGCTTCCGCACCACGGGAAAGCTTCAACTTAAGGAGGCTGCAGGCATCAACAAAGGCATTGGTCATACTGCTGTATGCCGATGACTGTTCCTTGTGGCGCACTCAGTTGAAGATCTGCAGAAGATCATTGATCGATTCGTCGCTGCAGTGACAAGTTTCGGCCATACCAAACATACCAAAGACTGATGAGTTACTGCATCAAACTTTGCCAGGACATTGGCAAAGTGACATACCTGTGCACATCAATGATGCATCTCTCAAGGTTGTCAACAACTTCCCTTATCTCGAAGCATTATATCATCAGATGCCACTATCTATGCCGAAGTCACCGTCTCCAAGCCTGGCACCTGGTCCGCATGACTGAAGACAGACTGCCTAATCAGGTCTTCTACAGTGAGCTTCGTGATGGCCGAAGGAGAATATGTGGACAGCACAAACGTTTTAAGGACATGCTCAAAGCTCAAGTGTGGAATCAATACTTGGGAGCAGGCTGCTGCTGATCATGCCGCTTGGCGTTTGCAAGCCAAGACCGGGGTCCTCAAGTTTGAAGCGGATCGCATCCGACAACTGTAGATCGGCGGGAGATCAGGCACCGCTTGCTCAGTGCTCCTTTTCGCAGGACGACAGCTGGGAGTGTTAGGAATGCGACAGGCGGTGCAGATCGAAGGTGGGAATTATAAGTCATCTAAGGGGCCATCGCCGCCGCTCCCACCAGGTATCACCAACGTATCTGTGATGTGATGAACAGCGTCATTGTCGATAGCGACGGACAGAAGAAGTGCCTATCCAACTGTATTACATTTGGGATTTATTGAATTTGTTGAAGTGCGCCACGTTAGACAACCGCCGGCCAAATGTTGTGCCTAATTTCCGACACCACATTTTTGGCTTTGGACTAAAGGTGCTGAAAACCCCCACATAATTCGCGAAGCATGTTTAAGGTAAAAGTACCAATATTCAACTGTATGAGTTTGAAGCTCAACAAGTTGATGAAGAAATTTGTCAAAACTTTTCGACAAAAGTCAGGAAAGAAGCCGAGGTGCGCTACGTTAGACAACTGCGTCACACATTATTTTTTGTTGAAGCAATTACATTAAAGTTTTGTTAGTAATTTACTTCTTTTTTACCACCCTCAAAATCGCGTGGCTAGAACGCCCTCATTCGCTACAAAAATATGGTCTGCTAGGTATATACGCTTTACTTACTGAACCCCTGCACTGAAACCTTATTGTCGACTTCAGATATAACACTTTGTTGTTGTGATGACTTCGTTATCGTGAAGAACTGTGCCACATTCGACTACCCACCGCTGTTTATAAGCGAGGCTTGGGCATTGAAAATACAATGGTAGCCTTGATCAAGGATGTCAAGCTTTTCCCTATTTACGAGCAAGCGCCCAGCGCTGGCCTGGCCTACACGTACATGCACGTACGTACGTACCCCCCCCCCCCCCCCACACACACACAAATGTAAACAGTACGTAGAATACAGTACGTGTATGTACGTGTATGCCGTCCTTGTGAGTGTGAGTTTGAAGCCTCTTCCGGGGAGGTGTCCCTTCCCCACTCCCGAAAGGCAGTTCGCACCTCTGGTGTGCAAATCGTTGTCCTAGAATCTGGTACAGGAGGTGTCTGCGGTTTCCCATCAGCCTCCTGTTGTTGATTCGCTGGAGTGTACCCGATTGCCTCTTGTAAAAAGAACATCCCAGGTCCCAAAGTGGATCCATATACCGGAAGAGTCGCAACCTCCCCCGGTGGTGGAGCCTTTTCTGTCTTTATTGCTACGAGAGGCGTACTAGGGACTTGTTCCGCAGCAACCTCTTGTGTAGTCGATTGTGTTTACTGAGGCACCCACAACGGAGACAGCCGCGACTTGTCCCCACGTCCACGACCATTAGCCTCTTGCGCAGACTGGTCATCCTCCCGATCCTTTGTGCACGAGGCTGTCTCTACATCGTTCCTGAGCGAAGTCGAAGATGGTCCGTGTGTCGCCGCCGGGTGCCGAAGCTCCCACGTCCGGTTCTTTTTCATGATGGATTTCCGTCCAGAGGCTGCTGCTAGCAAAGCCTCTCTTGGTGATGTAAGTGTGTTATATCCCGAAGATCCACTGGTCGCCCCCAGGTCTATTGGTTTATTTAGTGTCATCTCGAGCTTTGTCATCCTTTCCTTGAGATGTCTAATCTCAGCAATCTGTGCATCTTTGTCGTTGTTCTCCTCGTAGAGATCATGTAGGAGGTCCTCCTTTTCTCGCACCTCCAGCCTGAGAAACTCCACCTCCCTGTAAAGGTATTCGATTTCCCCATCAGAGGCTCCCACGTCCCTCACATCGTAGTCACGCTTGGCCATGCTTGTGATGGCGCCTCCTCTTGTGGAAACCGGTTCTCCAGCCCTTCCAGGACGACCGCTATGTGTGTACGGTTGGCTATGAGATTGACTCTCATAGCATTGTCCTCAGTAGTATACGAAAACACTACTATGTGTTCATGGTGTGTCTACATTTTAATAGAGGAATTTCACGTTAGCCCCGTCTGCGCACTTCCGAGTTGAAAGCGAGGATCTCGGTGCTAAACAAAAACAGTGCTATTCAACAAATGCATTCATGCATGAATGAATCACGCCATATGGCAGCGTAGCGCACGTTTAGCATAGCCAGCTGTTTACTTAGAATGTGAACCTCTTTTACAAACCCGGAAGTGCGTAGATCGGCGCTATTTTCCTCAATTTGGAATTCGTCTATAAGCCTACCGGTTATTGATGTTTCCACTGCAGGGTTATAAAACCTGCATTCCTTTAAAACATGCGACAGGATATCTGATAGTATAAAAAATAATGAATGTTTATAACTGCGATGGTAAGAATAATTTCATGAGGTGACCGATTGAATGTTCCATTCAGCGAGGCGAAGCCGAGTGGAATGGGACATTCCATCTGTCACCTCATGAAATTATTCTTACCATCGCACTGATAAACATTCATTATTTGTTTTATACAACGCCTGAATAAATCCGACAGATTGCATGCATGGATTTCTTGGTGTACAACGTGTCGTTTACCTTCTCAGTCCCGCATAAAACCGCGAAAAAAAGTGGTCCAGTTCCGAATCAGTTAAAGCTTTAATTGTTGTTCCTGCGTGTCTTGCAAATTCCTCTAATCGTTTGACTGCATATTTAATTTTGTCTCTTAAAGTTAGCAGCGTCAGCATCGCCTACGAGTTCCAATATTTTGTCGTCTGTTAGGAAAAAAAACCGCGGTTCGGAAACACCGTCCGCCATTTTGTGTGAATGACAGCCTAGACTGGTTCCCGGTCACCGTGTGTATATAATATACATTGAAGTCCGAAGGACAACGGAGGGACCGGGAACCAGTCCAATAACAGCCGTGTTGTAGCGGCGGGGAAGTTCTATCAAACGCGTTACCGTTTGATTGAACCATGTGATAGAACGTTTTTTGGCGGTGCGGGTTCGCGTCGTGCGATGGGACGAAAAATTCAATGCATGTGATCGACGATCCACCAATCGGATGGCGGGGATTTATTCAGGCGTTGTATAAACTTAAATGTTTGCGATGCTGTATATCGGATTTCTTTTACAATCTCTTTGTTTGGGTCATTTTCGTCTCCCCGCAGTAATGGAAATGATTGGTACACCCAAGCGCAACCTTGCTAGCTTGATACTGATGTGCTTCTCTTCAGTGGGCATAGCCGCGATCGCTGGGATCTCGTGGTTCATCCCTTGGTGGAGAGGATTCGCACTGGTCGTATCCCTGATCGGAATCGCCTTCGGTTTTCTTATTCCGTGAGTTTTCCCCCAGATATTTTCCACCTCAAATTATGGAACCTTTAATTTAAGACATTTTAACGTAACGTCTGTTTCACCTGCTACTTTTGCTGTTGTTGGCGCTGTCGGCGGTGCAGTTGCTGCACTGCTGCTGGTGGTGTTGTTCTTGTTCTTGCGGCTGTCACTGCTGCTGCTGCTGTTGTTAACGTCGCTCTGGTGTTGTCTTGATTGCTTTGATAATAGCAAATGACTTTTGTGCACGCAGATTTATTCCGGAGTCACCAGCCTGGCAGCTGACAGCTGGTAAGATCGATCAGGCAGAGAAGACCATCCGGAAAATGGCGCGAGTTAACAAGGCGGAACTTCCGGATAAACTCTTCACGGAAGAGGACATTGCTGAGCTCAAGGTGTTGCGTTCGATTCTTTTATGCTAATTACACTGCTCTGCAGCCCAAATGCTTCGGAAATAGAAATAGCCAATCTTTATTAATTTGGGATCATTGAGTACGAAAATAATGCATACAATATTATTGTTAGTTGGCTCTATAATTTATGGAATCAGGTCGGTAGCTATCATCCTCGACTTGGGAAGTGACTAGACTGAGTGACTAGTTCTTTATTCAAACCCGCACTGCATAAAAGGTTGAAACTATATTGACCACATTTCTCATGGGTAACTCTTTTTTTAGAATCGGATTAAATCAATAATAAGCCTAAGTGACTTTATGTCATGTATGTTAGTCAGAAATTTAATGTTCATAGGCCTATTCATAGGCCTATTTGTTTTCAGCACCCCCAAAATTGTCAACATTTGTAGACCAGTGTTATTCCAGAGCCGGCACTCTAAACCACCCACGCCCAGGGTGCCATTAGCCTTTTAGAGGTATGGCGGACACAATAGGAGAGGGCGCTATTTTATTTGGGTATACCTTTTGTTAAACCACAGGAAATTTCAAAGTTGAAGATTAGGCATGATCTATGGATTGTACTATGGATTGTACTTTAACTCAAAACAATATCTGATTCTGACTTTCACTGGAATTTGTGGTTTCAAAATGTTTTATACCCAAATCAAGTAGCGCCCTCCTATTGTGTCCGCCATACCTCTAAAAGGCTAATGTGTATTGGCTGTTATTAACCAAACATTTGGCAGACAAACCCATAGGTTTGACAGTGTTATTTGTATCATTTTCTATTTAAACAATTGTTTTGTTCTTTAGAGGTTGCCAGTATAGGGGAGCTATAACTCATATTTTGGGTCATTCTAGGGAATTTCTCAATATTACAGCCTGAAATAAGACCCTTTCCTCTGCTTCAACCCGAGTATTGTGTCATGGAAATTGCAGGGAATTCAGCAGGCAACTATGATCGATCTATTCAAGTCAAGGATTTTACTTACCCGTCAAGTCGTCATTTGCTGGATGTCGTAAGTATTCTAACGTGGTGAATCAATAACTGGAAAATAAATACAAACACACGGTATGTGTTCGGTGATATTTTGAACATTTTACACTGTAAAAAATATCGGTTTTTACGGGATTTCCTGGCAGTTTAAACGGCAGTACCGTCCCGTAAAAAACGACAGCCGTGGAATTACTGTGCAAACTGTTATCTAACGACTTACGAACACTGTCATTTTACAAATTCGCGTTTATTTAAGTGTCCACACCGTAATAAATTTATAGTAAGTTACTGGAAGCTAGATTGCCAGTCAGTACTACTGCAAATTTACAGAAGTGAATGAACTGGGAACCAGACTAAACTGAAGTATATATATTCATACGTTATTATGGCTAAATGGCTAATTACAAAATGCTACACTCTAAACAATTCCGGTATTTTTTTCTTTTTTTGAAAAAAGCATGTAAATAATCACTGTGACCAACCGTAAATATACTGCGCTTTACGTTTTACGGGAAAACCCGTAAAAGGCCGCCCATTAGGGCCTACGTAGCAATTGCACAACCAATCAGAAATGAGATTTGTGTTCACAAAAGTCAGGTTCAATTGCAGTGTTTAGTCCAAAAATACACTTTGTTGACCATAATATGTTTTATTCAAACAATTCCACAACAGAATTATTGATTTTTTTACAAACATAGGTGAAGATTCTCATTACATCTCCTTTTGTATTCATATATTGAAATTGCTCATGGGAAACCATGACTTTATTATCGGTAGGATAAGCTGCACATAAAGCTAAAGCACGCCATATATTACTTAGTAGTGTTTTTATCGTAGCATTTGTACACTCTAACATACATGTAGTCATGTATAAATAAGTAACTTCTGTTTAGTCTGTTTTGCACTTTATTCATTTCTGTTAATTTGCATTTAATTAATGGCACCTTGCTGCACGCCTTTCGTCGTAAATTTTCCGGGCAATTTTGTTTGCAGTGTGCACTAACCTACTGAACACTATATAGTATAATAATACGAACTGAATAATGTCACACTTCAGCTTTACATTCATTTTATACCGCCGTGATGAAGTAATGGTTTCCTGTGAACAATTTTGATATTTGGACACAAAAGGAGATGTAATGAGATTCTTCACATATGTTTGCAAAAAGGCTAAACATTGTGTGGAATTGTTCGAATAATTATATGTTATGGTCAACTTAGAAAGTGTTTCTTTGGACTAAACACTATATTTTAGCATGAACATTTCCGCAGTTCTGATTGATCAGTTTCTTGTGTATTAATGAGATTCGAGGACAAAGGTAGATTCTCTGTAAATAAACAACAAGTCATTGGTGTTGCTGTATATCTATGTTTTCTATATGTCACAGTACCGTAATTTTAGGCCCCAAATCCGTAAAAACTAAAATAAGGTTCTTTTTTTTTGACTTGGGGGAAAACCCGTTATTTTGCGGAATTGTTCTACATTGTACCAACTTTTGACAATGCGGGTAAAAAATAAAAAACCCAAAAAACCGAACCGCTTTCACTGTCAAAAAAAATCAAAGAGATTGTCCTTGCCTTGTGATTATGTAAAACACTTTTCAATTGATCGAATGTTTCGTACTAATTCTAATTTCAAACTTGATGAAAACTTTTGTTTGCATAGTCCAGCAATTAGCTGTGACAAGTATGTTACTGAAGGTACACCAGATGTTTCTGTGGGGGAAAAACATCACATCGAAAATTGAACCCTATAACTAACCAGAGCTAAACAAGGAAGGATGAGACCCCTTTCTTACTTCCATTTTAAAATCATGACAGGCAATGTTTTCCAAGATGGCCGAAATCAAATTCCTTTAAGATGGCTTATGCTATGACAACTTCCCCCAAATCGATTCAAATCTTGTAATAGATGAACTGTATGGCGTTTTTCTTTAAAAAAAAGGGCAAAGAACCGCCGTCCTCGAAACATGAAGCCTAATCTTATAAATGATGTCTCTTGACACGATAGGTTTTGCATTGCATTGACTGTCTACGGATTGACCCTGAACAGCGGGAACATAGGCACCAACGACCACCTATCTTTTGTTCTGCTCATCCTTGTCGAAATACCAGGCTTCGTAATTGTGTACCTCCTCATTGATCGGATTGGGCGAAAATTGCCGTTGTTGGCGTCCTTTTTGGTGTCAGGAGCGGGATGCCTTGCTACTGCATTTGTTGGTAAGAGAAATTAAGCAGTAGAAGCCTGCATGACTCTTTTTGTATGCGTACTAGAGATTGAAATTTCGAGTATTAATGTTACAAAAAGAGGCCAGCTAGGATTCAGAGTCGTTGTAATCAGCCGGGAGAAAATAGTTTATAGGCATTGTCAGATTAACATTGCTAAATCGCTACTTTAAAAATCTAGATATATTTCGCTTAAACATACCCCACAAACAAATAACTCTAAACATTAACAAACCTCCCCAAAACCCAAAACATCTAACCCCAAGCTCAACCCCAAAACCCCAAAACCCAAAACAGGGGCGGATCCAGAGGGGGTTTGGGGGGTCGGGACCCCCCCCCCCTACTTGATCGTTGCCATATTGTATTTTTTTTATTTTTATTGTAAGGGCCTACGCCTAAAATACCGTAGCAAAAAAAAGAAGTAAAACACCGTAAAGATCTTATTTTGCGTAGGGCCTACGTGTAAGCACACAACAAAGAGGTTAAATGTCACGACCAACGTTGAAAAAGTGTGTCTCACCCCCCCCCCCCCCCCCTCCCCCTATAAAGTTTTGTTCGCAGGCGACACACTTTAGGAGTAAACATTTTTGGCAAATGTACCAAAAAGAATCAGAAACACCACCTGCAAACAATCCGAGATCCGCCCCTGCAAAATCTAACACGCAAAACCTCAAAACATAAAACCATAAACCTCAAAACCCAAAACAGAAAATCCAATACCTAAAATCCCTTAACCCAAAACCCAATACCTAAAATCCCCAAACCCCAAAACCCAAAACCATAAACCCCACAACCCAAAATCCAACACCCAAAATCCAAAAACCAAAAATGGGCCAAAATCCATCAAGAAAACCCTGGTGGCTCTGGATCTAAATTCAATGGGTGCATGAAAAAACGTTCATATTAAATGTAATTAGCAGTATGTATCTAATTTAGCCGAATTTTGGCGGCCATTTTGGCGGCCATCTTGGATTAGGGGCAAAAATCAGGGTGGCTCCCAAGCTAATTTCAAATGGTTGAGGTTCAGGATGATGAAACCGTTAAGAAAACCTTGACAGGAAAAACGGCAGTTTTTCCTGGTCTGGGCCCTGTCTACATTTGTCATATCCTGTCAGATATATTTGTTTTCCTCAAGCTCCCGGATCAGTTGCTCAGACGGTACTGTCCATGGTCGGAAAGTTCGGCGTATCTGGCGCCCTTAACATCTTGTCTCTATATGTTGCTGAGCTAATCCCCACTCAGATAAGGTGAGAAAAATGCAGAATCCGTCATATTATGATCACGTATAAAATGACGTAATGTATGATGCTATCAATCGTTTTGTTTTATTAATTGTTTCCTTTCGTTTCCTTTCGATTGGTTTCGTTTCCTTTACTTTGGTTTCCCAATAGATTTGACTGGTACCTGTTATATTGAGTGTAGGCCTACCTGTAAAATATATTAAACAAAAAAAAACAATAAAAAATAAAACAATTCCGTCTGAAACCTATTTTCGGGGAATCATACTATTTCTTTACCTGACCACAACTATGTCTTCACGTTTATTGATCCGCAAAGTTTTTAGCTTGATCTTTTTGGAAATGTTCCTGGGACAAGTGAATTTTTTTTTTATAAACGCAACCCAACCCCGCCAGCTACGCTCAAACAGGACACGCAGCGCTGGTGGGCAATCAGTAATCTAGTGAAATAAAAAAAACAGGCTGGGAGCACGCACAGCAACATTAATAGGACTTTAAAGAAAACAAGCCTAAAAAAGGTGCTTGGGCTAATCCGACCTTTAATACATGAAGCCGGGGTCTATGAAAGCCTGTCAAGAAATGGTGCACAGCCTCCTTAAAACACTGAGCCCCCTTCTCTAAAGGCTGCCGGATGGCATAAGGGGAAAGCTTATTCCAGATCTTACAGCGACTGGTAGGAAGTTCCTGTCATAATCCAGCAGGGTCTGGACTCTTCTAACGCCAGGAGGGAGGGGATACTGTAGGGAGTAGGGATACACTGCTGCGGAGGAACGAAGTGCTTGACGACGGTTGTTGGGAATGACAGCTCTTGCAGGAAGAAGACTTCTCAAAAGTGACGGGCATAAATCCAAGTGCATTTTATAGGTGCAGGCTACAGCACTGACTATACGCCATTGAGAAAGGGGTTGAAGGTTATACAGCTTCCTCGCCTGGTATACAACACCTATAATTGCCATAGACTTTTCTTAGATGTGGTCAAATATGTCAATGTAGGAATCAGGTGCACTCATCAAGCAGGGGGAGCATACTTCATCTCACTACGTATATGATTTGAAGAGTATTACCTAGTCCCGGGTTGACATAGCCGATGCTTTTCTTCTGAGAATGCATAATTTCTGGAGAGCTGCTTTAGCCACTGACTGGATGTGTTTCTTCCAGCTCATAGAGCAGGTGAATGTGACCCCAAGAAGCTTGAGTTCATCAACTTCTTCAAGAATGTGGCCATCAAAGGACAGGGGTGGATGGTTTCGATTGATTTTCCTAGATGCTCTGTGTCTTGGAAGCCTCAAAGATCACCTTCCACTGCCTTCCCTAAGAAGAAGCAGCTTCCAGATCGATGTTAAGTTGTGCTGCAAGCTCGCCTCTAGACATCACTGGGCCATCCTCAAACACAAGCTGATTATGCAGAGTGATGTCATCAGCATAAGACCGCCTCACTGTGTTTGACAGAATCAGTAATGTCATTGATGTAGACAAGAAAAAGGGTGGGCCCGAGAATGCTTCCTTGTGGGACACCAACATTGATAAATTTCAGGCTTGAAGACTGACCAGCTACGAGTTAAGATGGTATCCACTCAAGCAGTTGTCCATCAATGCCGTTGATCTTCAACATGGACAGGAGGCAAGCATGCCAAATGTCCAGTGTCCCCTTCGCCCTGTGCACTGTGTTTATCCAAAAGTGACCTGCGCTACAGTTTCAAACTATGGGTGGATAATATTTTTAACGGCCCATGCCTCTATCTTCACGTTTATTGATCTGCAACGGTTTCTTTGTTTATCTTTTTCGGTAAATTGCGTGAATGTTCCAATTTGGGTAGCAGTTTCTCCATTGCCATGTGCACTGTGTGTTATATCCAAAATTAGCGTGCTCTACAGTCGTATTTGAGATTCCGATTTAGCGTTTCACTCTTTCTTGCACACCACCCTTTCTTGTTTAGGAATCTCGGCTCTAGCTTAAGCGGTATGGGCTATGCCCTGGGAGTCACCTTCGCTCCGTACGTGACCCGTATTCAGAAATTCTGGCAGCCGGCTACCATGCTTATCATCGGCGTCCTTATTCTCTCGGCGACCGTGCCCGTGTTTGTCTTCTTGCCGGAAACAATGGGACGAGACATCCTAACTACCATCGACGAGGAAGAGAACTTCACTAAGAGGTGAAGTTTAAAACAAGGAATTTAAGTTTTATTTTTGTAATCATAGATTTGTAATGATACAAAATCACGAAAAATTCTACAAAGGTGTTCCACCTGGCGCATTTTGCCATTCAGACCAAACCAAAACCAAAACCAAACCAAACAGGGACAGGGACAGAGGCAATCACTTTTGTAGGTGATTAGATTGGTGTTAAACTAGCGCCAGCAACTACATTTACAACCGGAAAGTGGCGTCCATTAGAAGAGTTTTGACACTAAAACGTACATTAATTACCGGACTTCTTTTTCTTTTTGTTATTCGAAATTTTGAAAACTAAATAACATTATAGTTCGGTGTTCAAATGAAGTCAAAATCAAAGATGGTGTTTTTTAAATTCATTCCTACATTTAAACACCAAGAAAGACTCAATGAACACCAAGGTTTGTTTTTTGAAATGTTGCCTTGGTGTTACTCCTAATTTTGGAGCTCGAGTAAATGAACAGCGAAATCCTTGCTCAGAACAAACCCTCAAGCAAAATAAAGTCAATTTTTGCACTGACTGTGTCCATTCTTACACCACAGTTTCTGAAGTAAACGGACACATAATTTATGATTCCTGACAAAAGAAGATTTATATTATTTTGTTGTTAATCCACTGCGACGACACAAAAGGATTAAAGTTGGAAATAGCAAACCCATTATGTCCTAGAAAGGTAGTATACTTTGAAATGATGCTTTAGTTACAAGATGGAATTGTAATAGAGGTACGGTGGCCTCTAACTCCAACATTAAAACAAATATGCAGCTTTCAGTTGAATCAGTTGAATTCCTTTCAATTCGGTTCACTTTATTTCCACTTCGCAAATAATACCAAAAAAGTTCAGTCTCTTGCGCACTTGGCCAAATCATATCATCGTAATGCACCACGTGTGATGTAAATAGCTGCTGTAAAATGCCGATTTTGTGCTTTTTCCAGGGCTGATTATTTTTCTCTGGCTGCACAGTGAGACAGCTTAGGTCAAAACCCTTTATTTTTGGCAAACAGCCTGAAAACAGCCTGCCTATACCAGAAATGGGGGCGGAGTGTGACCGCGTGCCAAGAAGTCAATCGGCACAAAATCATACCGCCTGATAAGCTTATACTGTTGGTCTGGAAAGCTAATCCCCCAAACCATATCTCTTCCATCTTTGATTTCCTTTGCTTTGTAGCTCCATACCTTAAGTGGCGTTAAGCCTTGTTTGGGGCGAACTTGCATAAACTTACAAAAAACAATTCCCCTCAGGATGTTCACTTTTCAGAATTTTCCTGTTGGCAATAAACACTGTTAATCATGACCCAGACACCTGCACGGTAGACTTGAAATCAAGTCGGTAATTGGTCGGCTTTAGTCCGCCTGAGCCGCCGCGTATTATAATAGTTCTCTCTCAAATGACGTCACTTACTACAGATTGTCACGTGCATCGGTATTTTTGGCGTCAAATTTTCGTGACACGCATCGGCTGCGCCGTATTTCGAAGACATTTCGAGCAACAAGCGCGCGTGTATTTCGCACACTGCGCGCACACGCACCTGATGGCGTTGAACACGCAGTGATAATTTTCCTACGAAGATGGCGTCTTATGAGAGAGATCATTACCATTGTATAATGGAGATCAATGATCTATACGTACACCGCACTTTCCAGGGGTTACGTGTACTGAGCGGTATTGGGAACGTTCTGTGCAACCTCGGCCCCAAGATGCGTGTGCGTCGACTGTCCAATTACCGACTTCAACAATCTTCAACTTTCGTTGTGCACAAGACACCACCATGCCTGCTACCGAATTTGGACAGAGCACTCTGATTAGCTAAGAGTAAAAAATATGAATATCTATTTATGGTTCAGTATGATTGGTTATCCATGTTACATCTTTCAGCGCTACCGCATAGAGTGCACAGCTTGTAACATGGGCCCAATTTCACGGCGCTGATAAGCACACGTTTTATGCTAGCCGAGCCCCCTTAGCAAATTGTTCATTTCACGGCGACCGTAAGCAGACGTTTTCTGTTTAAAGGGCTTAGCACACCAAAAGGCACGCTAACCGGCCTGATTTTGTGCTAAAGGCCGCCATCTTGTTTGTCGTACATGTATCGATACTACAAAATTACAAAAACAGTATGGTTTTGCGACGGTCCCCGGCCCCCAAGAGTATACCTTGACAGGGAAAATCCCTTCGAGATGTACTCGGAAACGCAAGTGTGGGCGCGCTACCGATTTCGGCCACAAACAAATATTGTTGTTGGCTGGAATTGTCTCCGATGCCATCCATCACACAACGGAACTTAGCATGGGCCTACCACCACTGCTGCAAGTTTATCCATGGATGTAGTGGTGGGAGACACTGTCCCAAGGGTCAGCCCACCCACGGCTTAGGGGGCCATTGATGATCATCCAAGTGCTCGGCAATGAAAGAAAACAAATTAAATTCCCTGATCCCCAAAACTAGGAAAGGTTGATGAACCTAAAACAATTCTTCAGAGTGGCTGGTAATTTTAAACGAAAGACCTTTTGATTAAAGATGGTTTCGAATGTTGTTAAGTGTTAACGAACGTTTTTCCTTTGCAAATAAAAAATAACTGGGAGGGTAGATCGGGTGTGTTAATACTCAGTTTTAATACTCACAGTAACGTCAGTTTTCCTGACAAGCGTTGCTTAGTGCTGACATATGCAGGAAGCTTATATTGCAGAAAATATCATTAAGTCGAGATTTGTACGTACGTGTCCAACTTTTGAGCCGTGACTCACATTGACTGCACTTTAATGTTTTTACTTTGTACATGCGGCGCGTGAAAAATGGCGCTGCCCATGGCAGAATGCGCGTCTGTACGCGCTGCCCATCCAGTCGAAGTGGAACAATCTTCCATTGGATGTGCACACTAATTTGAACATAGTTAAACATTTTCCCTATTATTTATGACAATATATAATCCAAAGGTCAGTTCAACAATCGAAAAACGATCACAAAACTTCATTGGGAAAGTCCGAAATGTTTACTTTCCGCCATCTTAAAATGTTAAGTGGAAACAATCAAGTGACGACACCTCCGGTGCAGGAGTATACTCTCGGTCTGAGCGGGAGTATACTCTCGGTTACCCTCGGGTTATACTCCTGCCGTTCGTGTGCTTAAGAGTATACTCGTGTTAACACGAGTAACACGCTCGAACGCACCCATGGAGTCGAGGCTGGGCAAACGTTGGCAGCGTTCGCGTGAGTGGAACGCAGCTCTTGACGCAGTTCGAGAGTAATGCGCTCGCAACATTTTCCTGCACCCGCGAGTATCAAGAGTAACACGCTCGAACACACCCATTGCGTTCCACTCACGCGAACAACGCTAAAGGCCGGTTTATAGTCGGTCGCGCGATGAAAATCGCCCGACGCTGATGGTCGCTGGACGCTAGGCCTATTTTGTGCAGTTTATAGTCGTCACGCGACGTTTGTAAACACACGCGCAGCATACACGCAGCGCGTCTGGAATTCGAATGCGACGTGTGACGATCACGCATCGCCACTGCTGAACGTAAAATTATTTTAGCTGCGATAATTATTACTTATCAGAGTTAGCAGCTTTTTTTTGATGTGCGATTAATGTCTGTCCCAGCTGTTTTAATAACAATAAATATTAAAACGCATAAATAAAATATAGGACGTTTTCGATGCTTATTGATAGTGATATTTATTTTGCATGCCGTGTGATTTACATATTCATCGTTTCTTACCGATCAGTCAATTCTATTGGCCCATTGAAAAAAAGTGAGGTAAGCGACCATGTCAAAGTTTAAAGGGACACATTGCTTTGGATTTTGCGATTTGGGCTATAAAACTGAAATGGATATGGTTGGGAAGCTTTTTTAAAAGTAGAATATAAAGATTCACATAACTATCCCTTCAAATTGCGTGGTTTTTGTTTAATTTCGTGACAAATAACGGTCCGCCATTTTGTAGAACCAAATTTTTGACTCCACAAAATGGCGGACTGTGTTCACCAGTCGTATTTCCAGTCGCATCTGGTTGAAGTACGTTCTGTTGATCCATTTTGATGTACTGTGGCACGGCGCGCAGCACTGGTGATATGTGTCGCGAGGTAGAGAATTGTACCTGGCGATCATCTGATAGGTTCACAAGGCCACTGGCTGCGGCGCCAGCCTAAAGACTCTTACAGCGTATTTTGCGCATTATTTAGACGGTGGTATTTAGTACTGGAAATAAGTCTATGTTTCGCAGGTCAGATGTCAGGGGTAAGCGGCCAATTTTTTGTTTTGTAATCACTACTCACTAATTACAACACATTATACGTGTTTTTTTGCATGAACAACTCTTATCAAAGGTAAGGAACATTTCTAAACAGCAAAATTTCATGACATTTGAAGGCAATGTGTCCCTTTAATTGATTGAACTCTGTAGCGACGTCGCCATATAAACCCTGCGTGAGAGGATCGCGCGTCAATTTTTAGTTGCGGCGACCATCGCGCGACCGACTATAAACCAGCCTTAACGTTGGCTAACGTTGGCAACGTTCGCGTGAGTGGAACGCACCCCAGGTCAAATTCTATTCGGGATAAAATTGCTGACGTAATGTCACGCGATGTCACGCGAACGCCCATTCTGATTGAATTTAACACGTGCACGTTGTGCGACTACCTTGCGCGTTTATACGCGCGCGTCAGTTATCCCGAATGACCCATGACCCGTCATTGTGCACATGCACATGCGCTGTTGAATTACCGAACTGGCTTAAAGGGACACATTGCTTTGGATTTTGCGATTTGGGCTATAAAACTGAAATGGATATGGTTGGGAAGCTTTTCAAAAAGTAGAATATAAAGATTCACATAACTATCCCTTCAAATTGCGTGGTTTTTGTTTAATTTCGTGACAAATAACGGTCCGCCATTTTGTAGAACCAAATTTTTGACTCCACAAAATGGCGGACCATGTTCACCAGTCGTATTTCCAGTCGCAGCTGGTTGAAGTACATTCTGTTGCTCCATTTTGATGTACTGTGGCACGGCGCGCAGCTAGCTGGCGATATGTGTCGCCAGGTAGAGAATGGTACCTGGCGATCATCTGATAGGTTTACAAGGCCACTGGCTGCGGCGCCAACCTAAAGACTCTTACAGCGTATTTTGCGCATTATTTAGACGGTGGTATTTACTACTGGAAATAAGTCTATGTTTCGCGGGTCAGATGTCAGGAGTCAGAGGCCAATATTTTGTTTTATAATCACTACTCACTAATTACAACACATTATAAGTGTATTTTTGCATGAACAACTCTTATAAAAGATAAGGAACATTTCCAAACAGCAAAATTTCATGACATTTGAAGGCAATGTGTCCCTTTAATTATTGACTGCTCAGATTGGGTTCTGGTCAAGATTTCATTCAAGGAGAAGGCATTTGTTCGTCATCTGTGCAGTCTGTCGGTCTGCCTGGCACATGTGCACCATGTACATGGCAGAGCATATCTTGCGCACAATATCATAGGGAAATTCCCCATGGAATACACGTTTTAAACGGTTTGATTATGCTCATTTTCACTGCAGGTCACGGAAAAGAGCAGCAACCGGTACTATTGAAGGAGTCGTGAACGTGCATATGGTTTCACTCGACGTGGATGAGAAGATGAAGAATGAGACGAGTAGAGATGACAACCGTGCATAATCTGTGTGTGTGTGCGGAAGAAAGTAAAGCTTCAGTCATGTAGCAAAACCAGAAACAGCTTGAGAACTTAAAAAACAGAGGATAACCACAAGCTCACGTACTGCTGCTACGAAACTAAACCAATGACGAGAAATAATTTGAATTATACACGTAGAAATCAAACCAAGAGCAAAACAACTTTGTGTCATGTCAAAATTATTCCGTCAGCAATAGCGATTGTACCTCCCTTCGTTTCTGTAGATGGAATTTGCATTGGGGATGATGTAAATTTGGGAAGATTTTGTTCTTATTTTCGTTTGTTTGTTTGTTTGTTTTTTTCGGTGGGAGGGGGGTTTTTGGTTATTTTTTCTTTTTGCCCTTTTCCAACGTAGTGCACGAAGCTCTGTATGCTCAGTGCTTTCCAAAAGCCTGTGGGGGAACCCATGATGTCCTGTTGACTAATGCAGACGACTGAACCACTCGACCACCGAGCTTGCCCGTGTCGGTTGGCCGATTCGCATCCAATATATCGGTTGGTACTGTGTAATAAGTGTGTATGGAATTTGCGTGGGGATGTTGTAAATTAGAAAGGAGATATTTAATCTTACCCAATTAAAATTTCCAATTTACACTCTAAAAAGAACATTAGTCACATTTGACTGGAAACCAGTTAAATTTGACTAGATATTCCGGGTCAGCTGGGTGCAACTGAAAATCGGTCAATCGGACTGAAAAAACACTCACAGCACTAGAAGGAACTAAAGTAGCAGTTTGGAAACCAACTTTGCGAACACATTCTGGCGAAGTACACACACGTCTATTCCCGCCCTGCCGACGTCCTTTCCCACCTCTTCCCGACCTGCTAACGATCTCCTAACGACT
Source organism: Hippasteria phrygiana (assembly GCA_037893225.1). Classification (NCBI taxonomy): domain Eukaryota; kingdom Metazoa; phylum Echinodermata; class Asteroidea; order Valvatida; family Goniasteridae; genus Hippasteria; species Hippasteria phrygiana. Next base: position 548,765 of record JAZGUH010000661.1, on the reverse strand, counting down.
AGCCCGTCCTTCTCTGACGTCCGCACGACCTGTATAAGACCGGCTCCCGTCTTGCCGTATAATCATTTCAACTCCCGACTTCGAGAGGTGTACATCTGCTATTTTACTACATAGTCATGCAGAAGTTCCGGTCTTCTAACATCATCCATGTTGATAGTTTGCAAATCATGAGCCACATCAAAGTGCCCAAATATTTATACCCGCCGGCCGGCAGTCGTAGTGTTAACGTGGTAGGTCGTGTGTGGTCGTTATGTGGTCCCGGAGGACTGGAAAGGTCGGAATATGACGTGGAAAGTCGTTGAGGGGGGCATGAGAAGGCATTAGGTCGTTAGAGAGGCGTTATTAAGTCGTAAGAGGTCGGCTACATTGGTCGTCCCAGATTTTCCCGACCATGCACGCCTTCCGCCGACTATATGTTCACGACCACCTAACGACCACCTAACTAGACCTCCTAACGTCCCTCGCACGACCGCTATTCATTCCCGATCACTCCCGATTGTTTTGAACAGTTCAAAATAGTCGGCAAGATCTCAAGACCCCAAGACCATTCAAGATAGCCCAGCATTCGCTTGCTCAAGGCGGATGTGCACTGTTCTTGCGCTTAATTTGGGCTCATGCGGCCCGGGAAAATATCACGTACGGTTTCCGTGTATAAACCCTAGCCGTTTTACTAGACTAGTTCCTGGGCGGGACATGGTTAAATACAAAGCACTTTAACTGATCGAATGTGTAGAGCCACCGAAAAAACAGTATATGCGCTCAGAGCTACCATACGCTACCATTTTCTTCAGTCTCATACGACAGCAATCTTTAAAACACTTGATAACCATTATGAGAGGGACTGAAACCAGTCTAATGTACATGTTCATGCAGATGACGCTGTTCAAATTTATTCCAGATAATTATTGCTGAATAATAATTGGACACAGACCGTGTTGTTTATTGATTGAAAGTAACCCTTCTTCTCAAGACCCGATTATGTATTAGTCTCATGTTCTTGACACGTATCCCCTTTAACACAGTCTCACTCGTTTTTAACATTATCAGTACCAAGTTTCCGGCACAATAACTGGGACCTAGCTGCATGACAAGGTGTAAGCCCATAATTGCAAATATCTAGCAAGCGGGCCGGAATCGTTACAGAACTTTACCAACTATGCGTTTTTTAGTGCATACAAGCAGACGATGCGGTCCTTGTTTGAATAAACGTCTGAGCACTTCGCTCCATGCAGTGATGATCATGCAATAAAGCCGTTTTGTAACAAAATCTGGAGACACCTGTTGCTGGGTGGGCTGACTGCGATGATGGACCGACTATGCCAGGACGTGGGACGGGGGTAAAACCTACATGGAAAGTTGTCCTCACGTCAAAGACTTGTATATGGGCGCCAGGCACCCTGGAGGATTCCATACCAGATAGAAAGCCATATAAACAGAAAATACTGACTGCTCAACACACAGGGTGAGTATAAAACAATCACAACCCCGGAAAAATGAAAACAGAACACCGACCCCTATTATTTCCCCAAAATAGATCTTCACATATTTTTTAATTCAGTTTGGAATTTGATGGTTTTTAGTACTGAGAGGAAGCTTTTGGGTTAGGATTTCATGCCTATAAGCGTTAAAACAATGACACGCAAAATATCGTAAAAAGACAAATTACGAGAACAATTGGGTTCGATTTCTTTTACTCACCCTTTATAAAAATTAAATGTAGGTAAGAATACACTGATATAAAGTTTGGCAAAATCGTAATTCATGTTTTAATCATTACCAATCGATTAATGAAATACTCACAAAAAAATTCAAGTTAAATAATTAAGCATATCTGAATTTGCTTGACATAATGCATTCATGATCATCACCACGATGAATAGAATCTGAATGAGTGATTGTAAAAGAAACAATGGTTTGATGATGATTAAAAAAAACCTAATGATTAATTTCAATCAGAAAGCCGACTGTTCAGTTTACAAATATGGTACCGGTATCAATCTTTGTATCAAATATTTCCGTCTGGAATGCTGCCATCTTAGAGAAAATTGTCTCTGAAGACCTCCAAATATACTATACTCCGTTTTTGGTCCATTACTGACCGCTACAAGTTTTGATTTCAACAATCAAAAGAAGTCCATGAACGTGCACAGAATCACTATTTAAACAAAACTGTTTTTCACTATTTTCTTGTGACAAGTATGGCGGATTGAGCTCAAACTTTCACAGGTATGTCATTTCATGTGTATGTTGATTCCAAGTTTACAGTGCCTTCAACTACGCTGTCTGCTCTACCTTTAACGGTATGATATTGCATTGGTAGAACTGATTAATGTGACCGGATCCTACGAAATGAATTTTAAGATCATTTTTTTGTATTTGTTAGTTTTTTTACTTGCATCGGATAGAGTATTGGCTCTTCATTCTGACATGTCACTCGTTTGACATCCTGACAAAATATTTAAACATTTTGTGGGTGAAAACCTTGACGGTTCCCATTGATTTCCACAGTATAAGTCGTGTTTAAGGGCCTGTAACTCAAACGTAACTCTGGCGACTTGTGACTCATTTTATTGGGTTTGGGTCGGGTCATAAACAGTTGCGGGCAGTGAGTGTCTATACTTTGGGTGATTCAAGTTGTTAATGAAATTAACCTGTGGCAGTTTGAGCTCAATCCCTCACCCGATTTTCGAAAAAAATAGTGAAAATCCATTCTGTTTTAACAGTTGTCTTGTGCACGTTCACGTTCATGTTGAAATAAAAAAAAATGTAATCATTACTAAACTATACCTTGAATTATAATAACCCTGATTACTATGAAACCCATACTCAAGTAGAGTTATGTACCTATCACTGATTGAATTGCATACTTTACACTATCCTGGAATATATCGCCACTTAATTTCCAGTTTGAAATTTATAGACCGTATTTACAGACAAACCAAGGTTTTCGTATCAACTATACATTATGTACATGCTCCTCGCAAAGTTGCAATAAAAAACGAGAAATATGTTTGTCAGGTTGACAAACACAGCTGTTTCGGCGGTTTTTTTATAACCAAATCGACTTGTACTTCTGTAGGTTTAGGCCTTAGAAAAATGCACCTTTAAGATGACGTCATCATGACGTCATCATCTATTTTTATCTTTTATACAAGCTGGCCTATCAACTAACCTACCAACTACCATCGGACCGACGGTTCTCTAGATATTGGCCCATCAAAAATGCACCTTTAAGATAATATCACGTGACCTCCGATGACGTCGTCATGACTTCATCATTTGTTTTCATCTTTGACTTATGCTGTCGTACCAACAAACTAACTTTGAAGTTAATCGGACCTACGGTTCTCTAGATATAGGCCCTTAAAAATGCACCTTTAAGATGACGTCACGTGACCCCGAATGACGTCACCATGACGTCGTCATATATTTTCATCTTTTATACATGCTGGCCTACCAACAAACCAACTTTCAAGTTAATCGGATCTACGGTTCTCTAGATATGGGCCCTTCACAATTTCACCTTTAAGATGACGTCACGTGACCCCTGGTGACGTCATCATGACGTCATCGTTCTAGGACCATCTGTGGCTGGTGGTCTAAGTGTGTGCCAAGTCTAAAGTCGATCGGATGTACTAAAGTGCCAAATTGCCTTGTTGAAGAAAATCGTGCACAAACCCTATGGGAGAAAATTGCACCTTTAAGATGACGTCACGTGACCTCTGATGACGTCATCATGACGTCCATGTTCTAGGACCATCTGTGGGTGGTGGTCTAAGTGTGTGCCAAGTCGATCGGATCTACCAAAGTGCCAAAGTGCCGGGGTGGAAGAAAAATTGTGTACAAACCTATGGAGAGGAGTCTGAAAAAGGAGGGGAAAAAAGAAAGAAAAAAAGAAATCTTAACGAAAACAATACCTGTTTCGGCTGAATTGCCGAAACAGCTAAAGAACAACAGTTATATTAATTTTGGACTTAATGTTAAGACACATTAGACTGAATTGATGCGGTGCATAACTTCTAATTGTGACCAATAACATTATTTCTTATGCAGCGGGATACTGGTCCATCCAGGGCATTGATCGCTAACTCTGGTTCCGGGCATTGCAAGATGTCATCAAGTGTAGCACAAGACAATTTTACCGTATGACTCAGAAACATTGCACTGCAAAAACTGTGGAGTTAATTAACACCATGTGGGGTTTATATTGAACCATTCGCCCAATATAAACACAACATGGTCTTCATTTAACACCACAGTTTTTGCAGTGTGCTTCTTGCTCTGCCCAATCTTGCTCCAGGGTGGGTGTGTTTGTGTGTGGGTATGTACATACCGGCAATCGTGGACCTAGGACAAAAGAATTCGGGCGTAGACAAAGGGTCCACGTTTGACCGAACGTCCATGATTGAAAATCGTGTACAAAACATATGGGAGGCCTTCCGAAAAAGTTATGGAGTATAAACAAAAGAGGAACAATGGGAGGTCCGCGATTGCCGGTATTTACACACTTGTGTGTGTGTGTGTGTTTTGGTTTTTTATTGGGAGGGGGGGGGGGGGGGGCTTGACCATAATTGCAAAGAACATTCGATGCATTTATTTAAACAGCCACCGATACTCAATATTAATTGTCAATTATTTTTTTAATGCTTCCTGAATATTCGTAGCTCGGAGTAAAAGTTGGTCGTTTGGCAGCCAGTTCACCCTATATGCGTCCGATTTCCGCATTGTCCAGCTCACGTGCCATTTGGCAAAGAGCGAACGGACAGCAGCAACTTAGAGTCAGACAGTCATTGCAGATAGAACCCTGAAACATATGAAAACCAGAACAAAATCAAATCAGTTGACTGTTTACAGAAGCTTCTTACTCTAAAATGCTCAATTTCAGGCTCAAGGAAATTGGGTATGAAGCACAAGATGCTACAAATCAGGAGATCAACTCATTCAATTTATCTAAGTGCCAGGTTGTATTCATCTAAAATGTATATGTGTTGCTGATAAATGGTTAGTCTAACATTGCCCACCAACTGCGTTAGCTTGCGTTATCTTGCGAATTTTTAAGCCAAATTTTTAAGCCAAAATTTGCGATATATTGATTGTGCTATTTGCAAATTTTGCAAAATGCGAAATAGAATATGCGGTTGGCCACCGGCCCAACGAGCGCAAGAATTTGCAAAAAATCACAGATTTTTCAGGAATATCTCAATTCAATTCCGGACACAGAAGAGTCGGGAAACGCTTTGCCTTGTGCTGCCTTGCGCTGCCATGCGCTTGTTGCGCATGCTTGCAACTGCTTGCGATGCATTGCGATGCATTCCGAAAGACGTCTGGCGCAGCTTGGCTTTCGCTATTTTGCGCTATTTTTGGGCAGGATAAAAACTAGCGCAACAGCTTGCGAAGCCATTTCGCAAGCTAAATTTGCGCAAGCTTTCGAACGAACGCTTGCCCACTGCTGCGCTACTTGCGCTATTTTGGGCTTCGCAAGCTGGCGCAAGTAGTTTCGCAAGCTAACGCATTTGGTGGGCATTAGTACGGAAACGTATTAATACGGAAGCGTGTTTATACGGAAGCGTGTATTACGGAAGCGTATGTCCCGCCCACTATTAGTATTTCGCCAGGGCGGATTAGTATTTCGCCCGAGCGGATTAGTATTTCGCCCGGGTAGATTAGTATTTCGCCCTGGCGGATTAGTATATCGCCCGGGGCGGATTAGTATTTTGCCCGGGCAGATTAATCGGAACATATGCTAATAACGGGTTTCGCCATTTCGGCAGTAATCCGCCAGGGCGAAATAGTAATCCGCCCGGGCGAAATAGTAATCCGCCCGGGCGAAATAGTAATCCGCCCGGGCGAAATATACCTCCCGGGCGAAATACTAATCCGCCCCGGTCATGTCCTAAATACGCTTCCGTAATATAGGCCTAATCCTGCTCTGATTTAAATACCCCCCCCCCCCCCCCCCCCAACAAAAAAGAAAAGAAAAAAGCAGGGCGGGAAATGAAGAGAGGAAGCATGGGATCCAACTTTCACTTTGCATTGTGAATTCGATTAAAAAAGGAAGTCTTGTGCATGATTTCTGACCTCAATGTTTTGCTGCATCCGGAGCTTGGTTCTCATGGCGAAGACTCCACCAGGTACGCAGGTCACGACGCAACACGACTCCCCCAACTGACGGGCAAGGGAACAGGCTAAACATGGGCTGCACAACGCACCCAGTAAACCTGATTGTAAGGATATGGAGATCATGAAACAGTTAAAGGGACTACACGTATGACACGAATACATTAAAGGCAGCGTTATTTCTATGTTAATGCAAATATAAAGGGCTTATGTAGATTGCGTATTGTAAAATATAACAGCCAATTATTTCTGCCATGAAATAACAAAAAAAGTGACTTTTGAGAGCAGTTTTATCAAGTCCCCTCTAGCCCGCTGGTGCCATTTGTCTAAAAGTCGTCGCTGCAGCACTAGGAACAAAAGAAACATTCGCATCGACGACTTTTAGACAAATGGCATCAGCGGGCTATCTTCGCTAGAGGAGACTTGATAAAAATAGCTCTCAAAAGTCACTACTCTCAGCAATCAACATCATCTTTAAGTAATACTATGGAATTTCATTACTGTCATTTACGCGTCGCATGTGTGGCATTGTTGCTTGGGTCCTCACTCCTCAGCAGTTTGCACCGTCAAAGGCGCATAGTCGCGTCGTGCCGTCGAGTAGTCGCATTGTTGATTTCGGGGTTTACGACGTAAACGGCTAAGGACCCGAAATCAACAGGCTACTCGACGGCACGACGCGACTACCCGACGGCACGACGCGACTATGCGACGGCCCTATACAAACAGTACTAAACTATGCGACGGCACGACGCGACGACACGACGCGACTACTCGACGGCACGACGCGACTACTCGACGGCAAGAAGCGACTTTGCGCCGTTAACGGCGCAAACGGCTAAGGACCCAAGCAACAATGCCACACATGCGACGCGTAAATGGCAGCAATGGAATTCCATATTATACTAAGACTATTTCAACAGAGCATCCTCTTAACATGCAGTGATTGACTACTTTCCATTAAATGCTCAAGTTCATTGTGCTGATCAATCGGTCGGTCGGTCGGTCGGTCGGTCTATCGGTCGGTTGGTTGGTCGGCCGGTCGGTCGCTCAGTCGATGCTTACATGTATGTTCGTCCTCCATACATCCAAATAGATCGGTAGACCAATCTGAAGTCACCTGCAATAATAAAACATAAAGACACTGTCATTATTATATGACTCAATTAACATGATGTTAATGGTTCTTTTTGATAGTTCTGGGCATGCGCGCGTAGTTCTGGGCATGCGCGTAGTTCTGAGCATGCGCACGACTGGTGGGAACAATGGAAATGACAGGTATGTCTGCTACCACCACGCGTCTCTAAAGTGTCCCATTCATTTAGTTGCTTGGTTCTATATAACTGGGGCCAATTTCATACAGCCGCTTGAGCCAAAAAAGAGCTTAATTAAGCACAAAAACCTTGCTTTAAGTTAGTAAAATCAGGTTGCCAGCAAATACTCCATATCATTCTTATGCTAAGCAAACAGACAAATACCGGCCATCAGCAATATACACCACATGGAGTTTTCGCTGGTAATTTGATTTTACTAAGCAAGGTTTTTGTGCTTCAGCAAATTATTTGCTTAAAGGTAGTGTACACGATTGGTAATCCTCCAATTTTTTTTTACTGAATTATAACGAAATACCTTACTAGACTGTAAGTTAATAGTATAGTCTCAATCATCCTGTGAAATGATGGCACCAAGTGTGCTGTCGTTTTCAAGAAAAGTGGAAATTTATATCGTTTTCCAACTTTGGAAAACTTGGAAAACTGCCCCCTATTGACTGAATGTAGTTATTCCGCATTGTGTCTAAAATGGGTTAACAATCTAAACACGAGCGCAATGTTGCAATTATCGTATATAATGTGTGTACGTGTCGTACGCGTGTACCGAAGCGACGCGTTGTAACCAGTGCATGCAGTAGATCTCGGACGTTCGCCGCATGTACATGTACGCACCGCTCGGCCTATGTAGTGACCAATTGAAAACGATCCTGTTTACAAAAATTGGGCTTATTTTACAAGAGGGCGCTGAATAACAAATTCCGCCCGACGGTTGAAAACGAACGCCGCTTTTCTCTCTGTTTTTCCGCCACCCAAGAACGCAAAACTTTGTACAGGTCAGTGGAACGATATTTCCTATAAAATACTAACCCCAAATCCGCCCATTTCTGAAAATTGCAACAATGACCAATCATGTGCACTATTGATAGGCGCATAATTGCTAAACAATAGCTGCGCACACTACTGTCACGTCATCAACAGCCATGTTTGTCCCAAAGTCTGAAATTGTCGCAGCTCTTTCTACACAGACCTCTGGAACACTGAATGTAGAAGCGCCACGTAGACCTCATGGCTGAGTTCGGGCGGTCTGTCTTGCGCCCGAACGGCGGGAACGCGACCCGAGAACATTGTACTCGGAACAAGATCACACACCACCTACCAGTCGGGGTTTACAAGAACATGACGTAATTTGACGCGACGTAGAAGACGACCAAAGATGGCGGATGATCTGACGAAGCATACAAAATCGGCGTACAATTGCATAAAATTCCCTGCCAAACGTTTTGAAAATATAGCTTTTTCTGAACAAACTAAGGAAAAATGCTGTCTAAATAGTGTGCTTCCGTTAAATTATTTTGCGTCTGAAATTCAGGTTTTTGAAACGAATGCTTGACTACGTACTAGTCTGGTTCTCAGACCAAAATATTCTGACTATTTCCGATGAATATTAGGTCCGGTAGCCACCAATGTCACGTGACGAAAATTCCCAGATTATGGCCTTTTTCCGAAAATGTCCGAGGTTTTCCGAACTTGTTTTCGGTAACATTCGGCTATTAACGTTGATGTTCGCAATAACAAAATATCTGTCAGGCCCGTTACAGATCTTGGAATTTGAATTCTCAATTATATATAGAAACTAAAAAATCAATGCCACACTCTTGCAGTATTTTGCGGACTGGATTTTGCAAGAATGTTAAAATTTGAATGATGCCACTGACGTCACTCGGACTAATACTGTACGTCATGATCTATTTTAAACCGCGGTAGCTACCTGACCTAAGATTTAGACGTCAGGAAATCTTCAGGTCAGGGAACCAGACTAGACTACGTACATGGGCGCGGTCATTACATGTTGCGTGGTTGCCAGCGATAGATGGCGCTCTTGCAATGCCACGGGGGGTGCACCACACTAAATAAACTCCCATTGACCTTAGTGTAAAATCCACTAACTTCACAGTGAAAAAATCCTTATCCAGGAGTCCCTCAGTTTTTGTGGCACTACTGAAAATTATAGTTTGAATCTTAATCTGTCAAATTCTTTTCAATTTTTGGCAGTTTAGCCGTATATAATTTTTGCTAATTGTCCCCAAAGAGTACCACCCCTAAAAATGTGGTTTTTCCCAAACCGGCTAGCTACCATTTTTTATACTGTATCCCTCCACTTGCCAAGCCAAATAGGACCAATTTTAAAGCCAAAATTCATGAAGTCTTCACAACTTAAAAGTTGAAGCACAGAACCCCCGGATTATGATAGCTGATCATAATTACACATTCTATCAATTGCATGACCCCAAAAAATGTATTATTAAGAAAAGTAGTGGGTTTACAATTTATGGTAATCTGTTTGGCGCCGCCATTTTTGTCTATTTAGTGTGGTGCACCCTGGGGCTATCAGACGTTCTTTGGCGTTCGAGTGGTCGGAACACGAACGAAGACACGAGTTGTTCTTGAGCAAACAAGAACAACTCGCCCGAACTTAGCCCATGAGAGCTATCCCGATAGACTTAATAGACCTTCGCGTAGCGGCCATTTTCGATGGTTTTTACCCCGTGGATAGGCATGGGGAAACCTTTGGCCTTACATTGTACAATTAATCTGAATGACAAAAACATACTTCAAAGATGGCTGCTAGGAACAAGGTCTATAGACTTGATCTTTAAGTATATGTTGCACAAGAACCTGAAAGAAGACATTATCCAGATGGAAACCAAGACAGTAATATATAATTTGTAGATGCGAAAAAATAAACAAAAATGAATTAGTGTACTCTCTTTTCACACTTCTTTTCAACCAGCCATATTTCATGTTATCAATAATTTCAGTATGTTTGGGACCTCATAACTGTCTCGCAGTATATCTTTGAGAGTCTGCTCTGATTTTTAAGAAGAAATAATTCTTGATATCTACACATTTTGTTTTCCAGAATTCCACAGCGTCGACTAACGTATAGGGTAACTCCCGAATAAGCAACATTGCTCAATAAGTAAACATGTGGCAAAAACTGCTGTGGAGTACCGGTGTCCTCCATATGATGCGCGATATGGGGGCAGAGGGAACCCCCCCCCCCTTTTTTTTTATGTGTTAGGTAACAATAGTCTGGAGAGTGTATAGGGAATAGATTAGATTAGATTAGATTAGATTAAACATTTATTGTCCGCATCATAAAAATACAGACATTTTGTTTCCATTGGCACTTTTAAAAATATAAAAATACATTTAGATAAAACAATAATGTACCCACAAAGGAGAGAACCTACGGAAACATAAAATTTAAAACCCTATTTACGTACAGCTAATGTGTTAAATAAATGAATAGAATTGGGAACAAAGGATTGCCTGTATCGAGTAAGGTTTGTACGAGGAACACAAAGTCTGAAACCAGATTTATTAAAAACAAAACAATACAAAAGTGGATGCATGGGTTGGATCGGATAAAATAAAATGCACTTTAGATATTGCACGTTCCAAAAAGATTTTGTCATATGTTGGCAAGGTGAGACCTACGGAGCGCTGGGCAATTTTACGGACGCGCTCAAACCTGTCCCTGTTTTTCTGTGAAAGTGAACCATACACACTGACTATGTTAACAGTAACAATGCTCTGTATTATAGACTGATAAAATAAACGTAAAATCGTCTTATCGACATTGAACTGTTTAAGCTTACGAAGGAAAAACATCCGTTACATGGCCTTGCCAAAAACTACCTGGGTGTTTTTGTTCCAGTTAAGTTTGTCATCAATAACAGTACCAAGGTATTTGTACTCGTTAACTCTTTATATTTCGTTGTCATTGATATAAACAGGTTCATGAAGTCCAGTGTTACAACGAAAATCTACAATCATCTCCTTATTTTTCTTAACATTAATAGTCAAAAAATGCCGATCACACCAATCAACAAACTTTGCTACCTCCGATATATAACAGAGTGGGTCATCTTTTAAGTAGCCTGTAATAACTGTGTCATCAGCATATTTGATTATATACTACAGTTTGGGCTGGAACAGAGACAGTCACTTGTATAAAAAGAAAACAACAGCGGTGAGATAACACATCCTTGAGGGGCACCTGTGTTGATTCTCCTGGCCTTGGAATTTACGTCTCCAATTTTTACCCACTGTGGCCTATTCAGTAAAAAATTATGATTCCACTGTACAATTTTTGGAGACACATTTATTTGCATAAGTTGTTTTATTGGAATGTTAATCTTTTTATTAGAATGCTGGGTATAGTGTCCTCAGTTTCGAAGTAAGGAAGAGGTTCCCAATTTATTTCGCGCTTGACAAAGAACCGAAGGCACACAACGGTCATGGTAAACTTACCACTCTACACGGGGCGCGTCCGTGTCCAGACCGTGATTTACTTGTAGGGAATGTACAGTTAACGCAAGCAGATTAGTTTGATAAGCAAGATAATATTTGTTGAAAGTTTGTTTCTGAAAAAGCGACCCTTTTTTGTTTCGTTAGTAAAAATATGTTGAAGTGGTGAAGTAGCGCATTAAATTCTTATTTAAATCCCCTCCGGGTCACCACTGCGTCAGTCTACTGTTTGAAGTGATTCGTTAGACGCGATGGCCAAGATTAATCAACGCGGCCGATGTTTATCCAGATTCGTATTGTAGATTTTTGATAAAGGCCTATAGAGGAATCCCACAACGACGAGTTTAGCGCCGATTTGAGCACTTCCGCGTTTGAAAACGAGGATCTCAATGTCACAGTAAATAACTTTATGCTGATCGTGCGCCTGCGCTTCCTTTTATGGCCTGATTAATTCATGCATGAATTAATGTGCTGAAAAGCGTTGTTTTGTTTGCCACTGACATTCTCGCTTTCAACCCGGAAGTGCGCAGAAGGGCTAATGTGAAATTCCTCTATAAAAATGATCCGTTGCGCTGTGAGCATACTGCTCAAAAACCCCTGTGAAGAGGTTGTCTTACAACCATAATAATTATTTCACAATGCAGACGACCACAGTCCGGAGAATCCCGACCAGAATGAGCAACAACATCCGATTACAAATACGACGCCACAGTGCATGTGCAGTAATAAACGCAGCTCGTGTGCACAAACTAATGGGGAAACTGGTTACCCTTTCTCGCGCAATATACCCTGCATGGAGGGTATCAGTGAAATTGATTATAAGGGTTATTCCATAAATTAGGGTGCCAACTTGTGACATTTGACCCAAGATGGAAAAATTGATTGACAGGGAATTTATTAATAATTTTCAGTATAACTTAAAGATATTGACATTCCTCATTAATTGTAGCCAAAATCAGACATTAACTACTATAGAAATGCCAAAATATCATGTCAAAACCCATTCACGGTTTCACGTGTAAATGGGGACACCAAATTAGTTTTCTGCTATTTTTGTGATAATTCATGCTCAATGTGGTGTGTTTATTTTAAAATATATTTTTTGTCTTACCCAGGATAAAACAACAAGGTTTATTGTGAAAATAACTTGATTATAGAAAAAATAACAATTTTGTGCATGATTGCGTATTGGGGACACCATTTCGTGTCCCATTTACACGTAAAACCTAGTAAATGGCCCCAAATTAAAAAATTTCAAGCATGCAATCTTTGTTATTATTTTACACTTATCAAGTGGAACATGTAATTAATGGTGATTGTTCAGTTGAGCACAGATTTGGCACATTTTGTTTGTGACCCTACCATCTTCTCAAGACAATATTTCAGCTCTGGAACAAGCTATTGTTACAAATGAGGTATTATCGTAAAGCAGAATAAACAAGCTTTTTATTGATACACAACATAATATGACCAATCCCCAAATAACTCAAGAAATACAGGGTTGAAAAAAATTCCAAACTTTTTTTGAGGAGTGGAAACAAATATCACAATGTAAAGAGGGACACCAAAAGTCATTGGCCCCCACATTTATGGAATCACCCAGAAACGTCTTCTGTCTCCAGCAAGTTGTTCGATACCCTTTCATAATGCTGGATGTGATCTATAATCAGTGACATTAACCTGCGACCATCAATCCAGATAATACTGGCACATTTCACAATACCGACAGGGGAATTCCCAGCCTAGATGTAGAACTATTTTTCTAATTCGAACGGAAAGGGGAAACGGAGTTGTGTAAAAGTGACCGGTGGAAAAGTGACCTTAGGGCGAAAAATGCGTTTCGCCTTAACGTCATAGGTACCTTTTCTAGGCAGAATTTTAATGTCGCAAATGTTTCTATTTTGTTCTTTGTGTTCTAAATAGCATAATTCTGAAGTTTTTTTAAAAGGAAGTTTGTGCACAACTCTATGGGATTTTGCTTATACGCCCTACTCGTGTCGATTTTCCGTCCTTATTGGCCACATTTCATACTACATCAAAAATTATTACATTTCTATATTTATAAACTGGTCATGCTTTGTATAACATAACTGTCTGTAAATGTCAACTTGTTGTTTTTAGGCAATTTGCCGAAAAACAAAAGCAATAAGAGATTTTGTTCCCCGCAGTTTGAGAAAATTTATCTCCCAGTGTAATTTACTGGTACCCTTCATGCGGCCGACAAACCAATCAATAGTGACATATTTCACAATGCCAAACAGGGGAGTTCCCAGCCCAAATGAGAAATACCAACTGGTTGTCAAGACTACAGTTATGTGTGTACATTGCAGGGTTTAATGCGCATTACATATAGACTGTAGTGTTTGGTAACTGCTCTCACTTGCCGCACCCTAATGTAGCTCGACAGACGAAAAAGCAGAGATGACAGAGATGTATTAAAGTAGAAATGTGAGTAGGCCTACTCTCTTAATGTAAAAGAATGAAAAACTCAGCCATTATAAGGGACCACTCCTTTTAGACTTTTCCTTTATATGGCTCCTCGAAAGAGTGGAAATTTCACTCTTTTGGACTGTGGTTTTCACTCTTTTCGAGTGGTTTTTATAAGAGATTCACTTTTTTTGAGTGGTTTGAGAAGAGATTCACTCTTTAGGAGAGTGGGTTTTTCACTCTTTTACATTAAGAGAGTATTGTACATATAGGATCAGATCATTCCACTTCATTTAAAGCTGATAATAACATGAAATCATTTCCTCCCTTCGAAATGTTTGTGTAATAATACTACACTGTTAGAAATGTTGCTGTATATTTACAGTGGTTTCGTATGTCAATTGGCACCACAAGGGCTACTTTTGTGGACAGTAGATCTACTTAAGTTTTTTATTGTACCTCCACAGACATTTTCGTTGTAATTAATAGTCACTGCATTGTATATACACAGCGAACCTTTTGTAAACGCTTTATCACTTTTACAATATTTGTACAGCGTGATCGTTGTACAATCCTACGTAATACATACTCCTATAAATAGTACTACAGTGTACATGCGCCCAAACATACACATGATAGTTGTTGTTGTTGATGTGATGTATGGCACGTACGGCAATCTAGTGCCCTTTGTACATTAACATAACTACTGCGTGTCAAAACAGTTCAAAGTTCAATAGAGGTGGCAGAACGTACATGTAAGGATTCGCTCGAACAGTGATAAATATAGGATGTGTAAGCGAAAAGACAAACGAAATACAAAGGCAAAAACAGTCACCGACCGGTAAGCATGGAGGCAGGAGTGGGGGGGGGGGGGGGGGGGGGGAGGGGGGGGGGGGAGCGCCGACGATCCTCCAGACATGCAGTGTCACTGGTGCCCTGCGAGGTCGGACCGTGTACCTTGCCATTTAAGGGCCCGGGCCCCGCCGGCTGATTTGCAGGTCCGCAACACCTTCAGGTGATGAAGAGGCAACACTGTGTCCAGCCAACCACCAACGATCCCCTCTCCTGCAAATGCGCAATATCAACAAAATCAAGGAGGCATAACTATATAAGCAATTAAATGTTACTATTGCAGTTGTGGATGTATCTTAGAATTTGATGACAATTTTGTTTCTGTCCCAGCAGTTGCGTGAGTGTCATCTGTACATTAGTTAAGCCAAGTGCCCTCTGGAGATACTGTCTCTGAAGATTGAATTGTTTACACTTAAGCATGAAATGTTCAACATCATCAGTAGTGCCACATGTTTCACAAAGATTATCAGGGTGTTGGCCAATATGTTATGGAGGAAAGTTTTAAGACCTTTGCAAATACCCAACCGAAGTCTGTGCAGAATAATTTCTTGTGGGCGTTTTTTACCCCAGTTTGTGAAGGTAAAGGAAGGGTTGAATTTAAAATGCTTAGACGGATTGAGATTGGGAATAGTCTATGAGGTCACGTTTAAGACATCGTTTAATTTCGGTGTCAGAGAAGGGGATATCGTGGTCGACATTTGGTTTGTTTGCGCCTGATTTAGCGATTTTGTCAACTTTTTCATTACCGAAAATTCCACAATGGCCAGGGACCCATTCGAAGGCAACGGTGTTACCTTGATGCTGAATATTAATGAGGGTATGGCGAATGTCACAAACAATTCTATTCTGAGGTAAGGGGTTAGAGATAGCTTGTATTGCACTTAAACAGTCGCTAAATACACATGAATACAGTGGTTTGACGGTTTCTATCCATTCTAGAGCTAGGAGGATGGCAAATAGCTCCGCTGTGAAAATGGAGATACCATTGTTAAGTCTAATACTTTTAGAATACTTAAGTGGAGAAATATATAGGCCGCAGCCGACAGTATTGAGGTCGGGATTAAAAGAACCAACATTGTAGATTTGGAGTGAGTTCTTCCAAACAGTGTTAATTATTTCATTACTAATACTACCTCTGATATTGATGTCATTGATATGAGAGACCTGAGAGAGAATTTCTGTTGAAATGAGGGGTTTGTAATAGTGCCAATAAGGAAAAGTGTGAATCAGAGGAAAAGTCACAATAGGGTAATGAGTAATTCTGGCTTCAAAGGGGGTTTTGTGTGTAGTTTGTATCCATTTCTCTTCAAAATAGTTTTTCTGCCAGTTGTCTTGTTCAAGAAGTTGGTTGGGATTATTTGTATGAGCCTTAATCTTGATATTATATAGGTTACTTAAAAATTGACGACGAAGAGCCAACGGGGGTTGCCACATTCAAGTTGAAGTTTGAACAAAGTAGAAGCTTGGAGAGCCCCAGTACAAATTTTGAGAGCTTGATATTGCACACTGTCTAATTTTTGTTTCATAGTAGTGGAGGCTGAATTGAAAGCTTCACATCCGTACTCAAGGATTAGTTTAATTAATGCAGTATATAATTGGAACAAAGTCTTGCAATCAGCTCCCCAGGTAGTTCCGCTAATGCAGCGAAGAAGGTTGAGTTTTCTTTTACATTTGGTGACGATATTGTCAATGTGTTGCTTCCAAGTTAATTTGCTGTCGAAAGTAACACCCAGGAATTTGGCTGATTGGAGAATTTGGATTAAACGGTTTTGAAGAAGGAGAGATATATTGGTCTTCTTTTTGTTTGTAAAGAGGACCGCTATCGTTTTGGGGTAGGATAGCTTGAAACCCCATTTTTCGCACCAAGTAAAAATATTGTTGATATTTTTTGAATTTTCTTCTCGAGGAACGAGATGTTTCTATTAGACTTCCAAATCGCTATATCATCTGCATATTGAGATACATGAACATCAGGCAGGTGGTGAGAAAGATCATTAACGGCAATATTAAACAATAGAGGGCTGATGACACTGCCTTGAGGAACACAATTTTCTTGAGTTCTTTCTGTGGAGAAGGTGATATTAGTC
Organism: Hippasteria phrygiana; assembly: GCA_037893225.1. NCBI lineage: Eukaryota > Metazoa > Echinodermata > Asteroidea > Valvatida > Goniasteridae > Hippasteria > Hippasteria phrygiana. The sequence goes on along the minus strand of JAZGUH010000661.1, from coordinate 531,700 downwards.
TTAACTTGGATGTTCCTATCACTGAGGAAGTTATCAATCCAACGAGTTACACGACCATAGATGCCCATGGCTTGGAGTTTAATAATTACCCCTTTACGCCACAGCATATCGTACGCCTTTTCAATGTCAAGAAATACCACAAGGGGTACGTTCTTTGTTAGCTCGGGCTTTGTTGATGGACGATTCAAGATTAACAATGTGGTATTTTGTACTTCGACCTTTTCGGAAACCACTCTGATGTTGGCTGAAGAGGTTATTTGTTTCTATATACCAGAACAGACGGGAATTAACCATGCGTTCCATCAATTTACATAAGGTGGAGGTTAGAGCTATAGGCCGGTAAGATAAAGGGTTGGCAGGATCTTTCCCTGGTTTGAGGATAGGAATGAGGATAGTGTCTTTCCACTGCTTGGGACACTGGGAAGTGTGCCAAATCATATTGAAGATAATAAGTAAGTATTCTCGAACTTTTATGGAGAAATGTTTGATGACCGTATTACTTATTCCATCTTTACCAGGAGTGGTGCATTTTGAGGCGTCTATAGCATAATTCAGTTCATCAATGTTAAATGGTTTATTGATAACACTATCATTATTGTCGCTTAAAGTGAGATTATTTTCAGCCTCTTGTTTAATGTTAATAAAAGAGGGGTTGTAATTGTCAGTACTACTTATTTTGGCGAAATTGTCGACAAGTGCCTCGGCTTTATCTTTATCACTGATAACATCAACGCCTTTGTAATGTATGACTGGAATGTTAGTTTTCTTATGGGTTGATTCTATTCGTTTGACCTTGTTCCAGATGAGTTTAGTGTTAGTTTTAGGATTAAGATCGCTGCAGAATTTTTCCCAGTCTTTTCTTTTGGCGGCTTTAATAGCTTTCTTAGCGATAGCACAGGCTCTTTTGTAGGTAATTAAGTCAGACGGTAGGCTGGTTTTCCTTATTTTTTTCAAAGCCGTCTTTTTATCTTCTATAACTCTTTCACAGTCTTCATTCTACCAAGAAGTAGGAGATTTAGTATGATTAGGGTTGGTTTTAGGTACAGAATTGGTCACAGCTTGGTCAAGTTCATGAATGAAATTGTTATAAGTGTCATCAATGTTAGCCGAGTGATGAGTCGATCACATTCTTCTTGAAATTTTCTCCAGTCGGCTTTTTTGAGTGACCACCTTGGTGATGCATTGGTAGTGCTTTTGTAGATGTGGTGGTTAACTTCAATGACAATTGGACAGTGGTCGCTTCCCCAGGTGTCATTGAGTACTGTCCAGTTGCATTTGGCAGCTATACAAGGAGAGGCTAACGTGATATCAATACAGGAGAGTGAGCTGTGTGATGTGTTAACCCTGGTAGAACCTTCTCTAGTATTAAGGCACACCATGTTGTTATGAGAGATTATGTTATCAATTATTTTCCCATTGTGGTCAAGTTTAGAGCTGCCCCAGAGCGGGTTATGGCCATTGAAATCACCGCAAATAGTACAAGGCTTGTCAGTGTTTTCAATAATCTGGTTAAGGGAGTCAAATTCTAGCGGGGTACATGGATTATACATATTAATTAAACTGATTTTACTTTTGCAGTCATCATAGATTTCACCTATCTGGAATTCTATAGGGGAATTAGAGCCTGATTTGTATTTAAATGCAACTCCATATTTTACAAGGAAAGCACAACCACCGCCACTTTTTTTATTTAATATTGTTTCTGTCATATCGGTAAACATCATAACCAGGTAATTTGAAATTGTTGTCATCCTTCATCAACCATGTTTCTTGGCCGCAGATGATATCTGGTTTAGTAGCCCAACAATTAATAGCTTCTTTAAGTTCTATATTGTGTGCTATGAGAGATTCTGCATTCCATTGCAAAATAATTAGACCTGTCATTAAAGTACAAATATTCATGATATCGTGTTTCGTTTGCCTTTAGGGGATTGACTTGCATTTTGTTGGTTGATTGTTTGAGAACCTGCTTTTGTTTGACGTGATTTCTGCGGGTCAGTTTTTCTTAGGCTGGTTGGTGACTGCGGTGTTGTTCTTCGTCTTCCATGTTTTTTTTAGGTTCTTCGGGGGAGTGGAGGTGGTCAATTAGGGATTTAGTTGCAGCTATTCTCTCTTCTTTATTCTTGACAGTGTCCCATATTTGCATCACTCCAGTGAGCAGCTCCAGGATGTTTAGTTCACCGAAAAGGCACTGATGCGTAGGTTCCGTATGTGTGGCTGTCGTTTTTTCGGTTTGGATAGTCGCATCCTTTCGTGCGGGTTTTGTAGACGTCGTGGATTGGGGTTGATTAGGCCTGTCCGTTGTCTTTGTTGTGGAGCTTGTGTTTGGTTTGTTCTCAGGGGTTACTGTTGGTTGCGGTTTAGGTGTTGGTTGAGCAGGTGTGTCAGGACCTATTGAGATGTCGGTTTTGATGACTCTTGCTGCGTCAACGTACGATATGTTGTATGACACCTAGTCTTGGTTCCAAGACGTCCTTAGCGCGGTGAGACGTACAGCGCGCACGGCAGCGCCCTCTAGCTACACACAAACACACGCCAAGGCCAAATCGCTAAGAACGTCTTGGGAATTTCGCAAGGGAGCGCGCGCGACCTGCTTATGCATAATTTAACAGGCGGGTCAAACGAATAATCGCGCTTGCGCACTGGAGGAAACTCATTTTTAAGTAATAACTTACTAGTCAGTTAACGTTCTGAGCAGAGTAATTCTGGACTGGCAAACATGATTGAGAAATCTTCGGATTGTTCCAAAAATGTGATCTGGAATATCAGACGTTATCTCTGCCAATTTCATTCCCAGATGTTCAGCACGATGTAACTGATCAACGGCCAGCTTTCAATGGCACGACGACAATAATCAGCGCTTTCTCCTGTTTGCATTCGGTTACTTCATTCATGGAGGTAGGAAACACCTCCATGCTTCGTTCAAGAAATCTAAGACCAATGGAGCAGTTTGAAAAATTACACTCTTGCCAAATCCCGTTTGTAAATTAACAAACAAATCATGGCCACGTACAAATTGATGAATGGCACTGATCTGAAACTTTTTAACTTTCTAAAGTCCAGTTGTTTTGCTGTAAAATCAATCGCTTGGTCCACGCGGTCAGAATTTTTTTTCCAACAAACAACGAATGGCTTGGTACTGCACTGCACTTTCATACGTACGTACACGTAAACCCGACGTGAGTACAGAAACTAGACTAGTGAGTGTTGGCTATTTACATGCGATAATGCAGCTACGTCAGACGCGCATGCAAATGCCACACAGTTCTGCTCGCGATTTCGCGAGCAGAACTTGCGAAATTCCCTAGACGGTCTTAGCGATTTGGCCTTGGCGTGTGTGTGTGTAGCGAGAGGGCGATGTCGGCCGGCCGTGCGCGCTATACGTCGCACCGCTAAGAACGTCTTGGAACCTAGACTATATGACACCCTGATGTTTGGTATTCGGCTTTCCTGTTTGATTGTGTTGCACCCTGCATATGCCGACGAGTGTTGTTCCCCGCATCTACAGTATTTTACCTGATCTTTCTGTTGACATTGATATGATATGAGTGAGATCCTCCACATCTGGTTGAGCTACGACAGTTGCTAGCAACATGACCAAGTCGTTGACAATTAAAGCAACGGATTACGGGTGGGATGAAGGGTTTGACTCGGAAGTTTTCATACCCCAGTTGGAATGTTTCGGGTAGGGTGGGTGTGTGAAAGGTTAGGCAGACAGAAAGACTTTTCTCCAATCGGCCATCTTTTCTGCGCATCAGTCGTTTCACCTCCAGGACTCCGTGTTTCTTGCAGGCCTCTAGGATTTCTTTATCTTTGATGTCAGTGGGAATTCCAGTAATAACTCCCTTGCTTTGGGTCTCCGATTTGGTGAATTCAGTAGTTATGGCCCACTGGTCAAGTTGAGACATGGCTTTCAGTTTTTTGGCCTGAGCTGGAGTGTGACATCTGACGGTGATACCCCCATGACTGTTCTTAGTGACGCTTTTCACAAGATTCCCACCGAGGCTATTTAGAGCTTTGGCTATTCTGATCGGGCTAATTTTAGCAAGTTTGACATCTGGGGAATTAATAATGACTAGTGTCGGTTGACTGGTGTTCTGGCTCTGGGTTAATCGGCGTTTAGGTAGGGAGTTTTGTGGAAGGTCACTGTCCGAGTCTGAATACACACGTTTGCGGCTCTGAGTTTGAGATTGGGAACCATCTTGTGCTTGGCTAATTAATCTGTCAAGTGTTGATCTAGGTACATTTATGTCATAATTGTACTGAATGTTGTCATGAGATTGTGGGGTTAGATTGTGAAATTTGACCCCATGAGGTTTCAGAATCCATTCCATCCTCCATTTTTAGATGAAATCTAGGCCTGGGTTGGCCTAAAAATCAGAATTACCGTATTTATGGCCTCCTGGTTTTGAGATATTGCTTACCGAAAATATGATGCAGGCAACAATCTTGCAAGCGGACCAGAAATTTGAGAAAAGCAGTGACTGGTTGACAGAAATTCAAATCTTTCGCGCGCTCACGAGCACCCAATGAACACGTCCGGTCGTCGCGAAACCCAACGTCTGTCGACCCACATGATAGCATAGCGCAGTTTGGTTTTATATTCATTCGGTCGAGCCATTATGAAGTCATGGTTCGCCATCAACCGTTTTTATATTTTGAACATGAACGGGGATGTAATAATGACATTATTTAATAATCTTAGGATAAAAGTAATTCTGTACATGAATTGAGTGACAAATTACCTATTATGATCAAGAAAGTGTGTTTTTGGACTAAAAAACAGCCAATCTGACAATGGCTCCACCTTCCGGTTGATGGTTTTACGCAGTACAGGGAAAAATATGCAGGAGCCCTTCAAAAAACCTTTCGCATCTGATGGTGGCATCGGACTTCTGCGCCGAGTCTTTGGTTTTTTTGGAGGGAGAGTTGCTTTGGGAATATGTTGATGGCCTTTTCACAGCAGTGTAATTTCTGTAGCATTTCGAGTGCTTGTTGCTGCATATTGACTTCTGTAGTTGTATCTAGCGATCCGACTTTAGTGCAAGTCTAAACTCTGCTGCCCTCTTGAATGCACCCCACGTTCTGTCCACGAATATTTTCAGTGAGTCATCTTTACTTGCTTTACAAATGATGCACACCAGATCGGCTTCACGATTATCAATGTCAGTTGGGCTGCCTTCATCCATTGTGGGCGTGTCTTCTGCCCAGAATAGAACAAAGTATTAGTTTATGGATTTGTAGCAGGCCCCGGCGAAATTTAATTGAAATGAATAAACAGAGTTCACTTTATGAAAGAACATCAGGCGCGGATCCAGGGGGGGGGGGGGGGGGGGGGGGGGTCGAAACCTTGTTAATTGGGAAAAGTGTCAAAAGTTATTATGCAAGCAACTTTGAATCATAAAACATTTACCAGATATATCTCGAGAAATTAAAGACCAACTAAAACGCCAATTTTGCTTTTTTACGTTTTTGACTTATCTGATAGTTTATGCCTCCCCAAAACTAATGTAACAAGTTTCATGTTTCTAAAAAATCAAAAAAATGTTTTTGAGCCTTTTCTTTCTGAGCCACTTTGACTCGATTCAGAAAAGGCCGAGGTCAACTGCGTCCCATATCGCGTGAGCATTGACGTATACGTGTGGAAACATATGACGTCACTGTATTATACGACAATGTTTTACGTAGAGTCTGTACGTATTTTGTTGTCTAAGGCTAGTATTACTTGCTGTGCTTTTTGCTCATGATTCAGGAGTAACACTACGATAAACATATTTTAAAGTGTTGATATCTTTGTGATACACATTTATTAGAATTGGGGTTGTAGGCTTGTTCTTGCTGAAAAGCTAGTCATGAGTCATACTTTCCTTTGTTTGCAGTCGGCTTTTATTGGGACCTGCGCGGTGAGTTGTGTGTGAGCTGATGCTATACTCTAGTCTGGCGACTTTGCTTATGCAGCCCTCATAAGGACCCGCACCTTCTCAGAACTATACACACAATTTCTGTTATAAGGTACCAGACTCAATCGCATGCAGCGCATGCGGTACCGTGCGTGTACAATGCATGTTGAGTCAAGCGAGCGTGGACAGGGAGACGGCCGGGACTCTGGCTGCTCGAGACGGCAACCGCAGGGAACGTCGTCGCGGTGGTGCGCGTGAGTCCGGGACACGATTGGAATGCTCGGTGCCTTTAGAGTTGGAATGACTCCAGCCTTCAAACGGAATTGTGCCTTCAAACCCAGCTGAGTTTTCATACTAACACTATCATCTATACAGTCTTTGGCGAAATGTTCTGCAAATATTTTCGACCATTTCGACAGCCCAAAATCAGATATTGTATTGTCTACAAAGCGGACCCACTGTCGCCATTCAGCACTGGGAATCGCAGTAAGGTTAGGTCATGGTTTTTGTCGCTGTTTCTCGTGCAACCCCCAACTACACACGATCGAGGCATATGATTATCTCAGAACCATGCTCATACTGAAATAATATCAAAATTAGACAAAATAGACGGGAAAAGGGAGGAGTTAGGTCGACAAAAACTCTTCAGCAGCATCAACTCCACGTACGTACATGCTTAGTGTTTGGCTGTAGCATCAACCGACTCTACACGTGTACGTCACGGGGTCACGTACATACATTTAACATACATAATGAGCTTTCGCGAAAAAAGAGTATTTAAACTGTCGGAAAAGTCCAAACAGTCAAAACAAAATTAGCGTTTTAGTTCCTCTTTAAATAAACAGTCAGGACACCAGCAACTGGTCCCAGCCACGGATCTCTTATGAGATTACCAACATGTGTAGATGCATGCCGTAATTGATAGGGCATTAACCCAGCTCATGGTCACTGGCCTTGGGAAGTGAAGGTACTGGTGCAGTGTTTTATCTTATTACTTTACTGATAACAGCTGATAGGAGTCAGGATGAAACTGGTGTTTAGAAATTCAGAGTTTTTGGCTAATGTGAGTTTTATGTAATGCTAAGCTACATGACCTATGAGACTTTATGACACATAACTTGCAGATGTCTGACACACTTAAAATGTTCAAGTAGTATTGGGACCTCCATCCACTCTTCAAATTATCATGAACCATTCTGCAACCTATGAGCTAACCCTTAGTAATTTGCAAAGCTGATCATTGTATAGCGCCCTCTCTTGGTTTATATTGTTTAGTCTTGTTGTTTGTTACAAAATGACTGCTGTTGAGTTCAGTCACATGTAGAATAGAGAGTGTTGTGTTCCTAGAATATTTTGTCCAAGAATGGTTATAACATAACCTATGTCAGGTAAATAGCCTAATGTGCAAATGTGTACATGCTTAGCTGAGCATGGCCTCGGCCTAGCCTAGGTCTATATAGGGCTTTATAGCAGGCCTACTTTCATTATCTGATCAGATAACAGGTTCATGCCGTTTCCATGATTTTAACAGTAGGCCTAATTTATTATGTCATTATTCCATTTAAGCTCATAGGCTGAATTTACTTACATGATTTCATATCAAAGAAAATCCTTCCATCTTTAAAAACAAGACATGGCCTTGACCATTGTTGACTCTTACAGCAGATGTTTAAAGCTCTGCTGCCAACTAGTGTTTCATCACATTGCAGTGGCGCCCTCAACTACAAGGTGGAGGTCTGGTGGGCCTTATGTATACTCGGATTGTCTGGTACTCCTTATGCAGAAGAAATTTTGTCTGTGAGATGTACCTGCTCATTTAAACTTTCTTTTAATATTCTTCCATGTAGTGTCCACAGAGTCAATTTTTGGGGTGTGTCTGGCGAGCCTTCTGCAGCAGACAATATGTCTGGCAATGATTATTTTACGCATAGTAGAGTGTAATTGTTCATTTTAACTTGGTTTTATGTGGTACCTCCAATGTTTAATCCAGCCCAAATTTTGTGACCCCTGGTGGGTCTGGGGGGCCTTATGCATAGGAAAATGTGTCTGGCAGTGGCCATTCTGTACTCTGTGAGATGTACCTGTTGATTTCAATTTAGTTTCATGTGGTTACCCCCAATGTTTGATCCAGCCCACACGCAGCAGGGGGTCCCCGGCAGACATCCATATCTGAATATGTTAGGTTGCACAATCAATGTTTCTGTACTCGGATATTGGTACCTTGTTCGTTTGACCAAAATGCTCTGGACTGCTGCTCTATACGTAATTGTTGGGAAAAATCCAAATAATGAAGAAAGCGCATATCAGTTTAAATCCTCAAAGGGACACATTCTGTTTGAGGCACCAAATTTAAAAAAAAAAATGTTCGTCCTAAAAATTAGTGCTATGGTTGGAAAAATCGTTCAAAAGTAGAATAACAATGGACACGAATATCCCTTGAAAATGCGCGGTTTGTCTAAAAATCATTGACGAAAATCATGTTGGGGACGTCAGTTTGGTTTGGACAAGTCGGACCGTTAAAGGAAATTGGAAATTATAGAGGAGTACCGGTATACCAGTAGTGCTTTATTGTTGCGTGCAGGCTGCATTATGCGTCAGTCAGAATGCCAGATGTTAATGCTTCAGTTTCTCCACATTTCTTCGTAAATATTATACACACTCAGACCTTGGAAAAAAAGGTTAAGTAACTTGTCAAAGAGAAATTGTCGGGATTTCAGGGAGATGTGTGCCTTTAATACATTTTCAAGAACCTCAGTCCTTGTCGTATAGGGACAGCGCAAGGGGTGAATAGTTTGGGGTCATTTGTTCTCTCTCCGATTTCGGAATTATATACCACAGCCAACCTCTGCAGGTTCACAAAGTATTAAGGCGGCTGGAACCCCAAAATGCTAAGTTTTGTTGAGAAACTGGATGAAGGGGCAGTCCTTAATTGCGATAAATCGCAACATAGATATAGGATCAATTTGCCAGAAATACTGGTATCGCATGTTATAATCAACAGGTGAAAGGAAAAAGTTAAGTAACCTGTCCTCCCCATCATCCAATTTCTCCCGTTTAACAAAATGGTAGATGAATTCTGAAGAGTCCTAATACCAATATCCACACAGGAATACCCCCAGCATTTGTTTATTATTTCTAAAGTCCAATGGATCAGGTGATGCTCAGCATCTCGCAGTAACAAGGGTTTTTAGCATACGTTCTAAACTCACAATTTTGTGATGGTATTTCGTTAATATTTGAAATCGACAATTTAATCACGTATAACCATAATTGCAAATTCCAACGTTATGCTTGGTAGAATACCGTACACCTTGTGTCTTAAAGCTTTTATGTCCGGGCTCTTACTAAAACAAAAGGATCAACTTTAATGGATTTCTTCACGACGAACGAATTGTGGAAGAACTGCATTTGTTTTGAACAAGAAAAGCATTTACAACATTGCCCACTCTATTTGGTCGTCATAAAGTATAATTTCTTTATTGTGTTTAAAGCGCAAAGATTCCTATCCATTAAAAATATAGGAATTAGAAGCGTCCCGCTCCTAAATTTGAAATTTGAAACTTATTAAATATGTTACTTATCGACGGCCGCTTTTTGTGGAAGCTGTATTTGAAAGTTTATAAACTTTACTGCTAACAGATTTAGCTCTTCAATTTAAAAAAAAAATTGTATGGCGATACAGCCCAAAGCACGGACGAAGCAGCTGTATTCACCTCGTTAAGCCATTCTTTGCCTTTCCATTTAATTTCCAAGAAATGACTGATGGTTGAACTGACAAGTTATGTATCACTTACGAGATTTTGTTCTTTCCAGGGCATCGAGGAGCGCTTTGGCCACGCCCATTGGGCACTTCAACCTTCCTTTGCTTTGCAACAGTCCTCCCATCGACGAAATTGATTATTCCTTCAAACAGGATCATCTCCTGGTCTTCTTGAAAGACAAGAGGAATAGACCAGAACGGCACGCCATCCGCAACCTCCTTGGTATCCTCCTCTTTAGGCGAGGCGACCAACAAGGTGCATTGGATCACTTCAATTACATCCTCTCCCCGGGAGAAGATCCAGAGAACCTGAACGCCCTGGCCAATCGCGCGTTTGTGACGTCAGGAGAAGAAACATCGGCTTTTGATCTCGAGCCCGATTCATCCAAGGCTGCAGGAAAGAAGAGACAAGCGAGGAGATACGCTGAGCAGGCATTTGCCCTCATCAACGAGGTAGACAACGATGCTGTCACTTACAAGGGATCCAGCCAAGCGCGTGATCTTTGCAAATTGGCGCTGGAGCTGGCAGGTCACCTAGATCAAGAAGAGAGCGAAGATTGGCAGTACCTTCTTGGAGAAGCCTACTATGGAATTTTCAAGAAAACGAAGAGAGAACCAGAGACGCACGACGAGGCCTATGAAGCTTTTGAACAGGCCCTCTGGAACTTTTGGCCAATATTGAGAAGTTCGACCGCTGATGCAAATATGAAAAGCTCAGCCTGGGTACGCATAGGTCTCATCTTTGACTATGCAGCTAGATGGACAGTTCAGGTAGGAGACGTTCCCGCAGATCTGGAGGAATTCATCAACGATCCGGAACAGTGCGTGCGTAGGGCCCTGGAAATATCACCTGATTCCCCAAAGATCCTCAACCGTCTCGCCAATTTTCGTTATCGAGCTGGGAATGTCAAAGAAGCTTTGGATCTGCTGGAAGAGTCCATTCATAGAGATAACACCAAAATGAACTTCAACGCTTACTCAAGCAGGGCCACTCTTTGCCTCAAACAATACAAGAAAAGCCTCTGTGCAAATGCCGCTCCAGAACACAGCTATCTCGATCAAGCCAAGGATGACTTGGAGAACATCTTGACGATGCACACATCGCCCTGGGATTTCGAGATGCTGGCGAATGTCTATTTACACATGGCGAAGAGCATGGGAAATAACCAGGTCGGATCGAAGGGGTACATCGACAAGGCTCTGCTCTACTGCTTCAAGTCCGAGAACTGTAAGAGAGGGGACGAAAGAGCTGAAGTCCACAAAGCCCGCGGAGAGTGTCTTTGTTTTATCAGCCAGCATCAGCAGGCCAGGGAGTCTTTCAAGAAGGCTATTGAATGTGAGACGAAAACGGGCTGGGGATGTGGCAACAAAGGTCTTCTTGACGAGTGTTTGCGTTGGCATGTTCAAACAGTCTAACCTTGCGAGGACAGGAGATACCGGAGACAGACAGATTCCGACGATCAACTGCCGTTTGCATAGCTGCATCGCTTTGCAGAAACTTCAAGAGCCGGAATTGGAATCCGCCCGAATCCCCCCTTCCCCCCAGACCGGTTTTCGCCCCTAAATATTGGGACTGGTAGATAGTGCGGATATCGTGCCTTGAATAACGCTTTTATGGATAATTATCTATTTATCAAAATAGGAATAAAACGAAATGTAAAAGTTCACTATGACCACTTTTTCGAAAAAGAATCTAAAAAAGAAAAACTTAGCTAGGGACGTCGCTAGGCCATTTTAAATGCATAAATAGGGGTGAAAAGGAGGCAGCTATAATTTGTGCCATATTTCGAATACTTATGTATATACTGTTATACACCGCGCACTTGGCCGACCTAAACGCGATTTTGCCGACCGCGACAAGAATTTGTTGACAAAATCAATTAATTACGAGGTGCTACATACCCCAAACATACGCCCGTAAACTTGGTACTGAAAGTAATTATCACAAATACTTGTTGCAATGTAAATTACAATGTTTTTTATGCAAATCACCCATCACAAGCCCAACGGGCACTCGAGGTGTGGGCTACCGAGGACCGTTAACTTGAAATTATTCGTTCAACTTTACCGACATGTAGAATATAGATCTTTAAAATGAACTTTTAAAAAGGTGAAGCCAAGTTTGTTTTATAGCCGGAAAAATATTTCGAAAAGTTGAGGGTTGGGGATAGTATTGTCGGAGATTTTGAATTGAATGTCGCGGAGGCAATGTTGTAACGTTTCACTCAAGTTGGCGGCGCCATTTCAGTCGGCATATCACAGCACACGATGTCTGCTCGAACGTATATAAATAACCTGGACTCGGAATTCGTATATACAGCTGTATTTTTACAAAAGCCAGCTGCCGATAGGGTTGTCAAAAAACGTATTGTTTGCGGCACGGTAAGATGGCGGATGGCGGCTTCAGCTCCACGAACATATTGCGAGTCCAGGTTATTTATATACGTCCGTCACTACATGGCGGAATGGCGTCACCAACGTAAAACGAGTCATAGACTTCCCCTTTTAAAATTATGTTAGTAACTGAAAATGTAGTTTATTTTGTCTTACTATAGGTAGGCCTAACTTAATGTTACATATCTATTCATCGAAATCACAAAGACTGTATATTCATTGCTGTAAAAATCCTGCTTTACATATTTAAAGCGTTATATAGCTTTGGTAATAAAAACAAAAATGACTAGTTTTAACCTGAAAGATTCCTATTTATAAAGATGATACCAGTACCAATCCTTCAAAGAAATATTTCTGTCTGAAATATTGTCATCTTCGAAGACCTCCATCTGAAGACCTCCAAAATGCTTATTTCGATTTCAATAATCGAGATAAGCACACAATAAACGTGCACAAAATCACTGTTAAAAGAGAGCGGATTACTCGGATGACGAATTGAGCTAGCACGAACTCTCACCGGTTTGTTATTTCGTGTATGTGCTGGATCACACGAAGTACAAACACCCCAATGCACTTGCAATGGTTTTCTCAGCTCTACCAATGATGCATCGTACCTTTCCGTATGTGTGTTTAAACTTACGTTATGGACGTTTGAGTCGAGAATTGTTGAGTATTTTACTGTTATAATTATGTTTGCTTTGGAACATAAGATATTTTGTTTCCGCAGTTTTTGAGATATTTTATTTCCCAATGTAATTTCCAATCTATTTCACAATGCCGACTTTATTCCCCCTGGATAGACATGGGTGAACCTTTTCTGCTTAGGGCCTACATTGTTACAGAATTTACAGAATTTAAATTACAAAAACATACCTCGTAGTCAGTGGGCTTGTGGTGGCCCATGTGCATTTTCGGGTACATTCTTTGAAACTCTCAGGATCACTAATGGATACCTCAAGAAGTTCAAAAAAAAATTCTGACCCTTTTATGGGCGGGGCCATGACTTGAAAAAGTGGGGGGCTTCGCGCGCAAAAAACCGATTCAGATAATTTCAATTTTCTTTTTCTCATTTGGACAGCTTACCCAAGTCCTACATCACGAAAAAAAAAAATCCAGAATTTTGTCTCTTTTGTGGGTGGGGCAACATTTTATAAAAGTGTGGGGGGGAATCAAGCAATAACGGGCAATCTTGGTGTTTTGTTTTTGTTTCTATCCAGTATAGTGAACGGGGTGGACAAAATGTTTATATGTCAAATCATCAACTTTTTTGTTCCTTTTTGGGGGTGTGTCACACTTTTTTCATGGGGGGGGGGTGCATATTCAAAAAGTGGGCTTGCGGGAGCCATCTCAGGTACATTCTTTGAAACTCTCAGGATCACCTGTGGACACCCCAACAAGTCCAAAACCGCTTGATCCAATTTTCCCACGCCCCCTAGGGTGACCATTTTGAATTTCAAAATGGCAGCCATTTTTAACATATATATGGTGCGTTCGAGTAGCTTACCCGGATCGTTTTGGGTGAAGGCAGACGGGTCAGCCACGAAAGTTGGGCTAATAGAACGCTCAAACGCCCTCTCCTGTTGATGTCACCGGGCACTTGAGTCGGCGATTGTGTTGTTACAGACCTCTCTTTATATTGGATCCATTTCGAGTCAAGGTTGTTTTTATCATTCCAAAATGAATTTATCAACCGAAAATATACTTCTCTCAATTCTAATGACATCATTTTGTGTAATTCTGAACAGTTTCTTGCGGTAGAAAATGCAATTTTCTTACGTGTTTTGCGGTTGGTGTCTTGCGAATCAGTGCGGTTTTCGCCATCCTTATTTTCGCGTTGCGTTTTGTCATCTTCGTTGTCGTTTCACCCCAAAATTTCCCACAAAAATGTTAAAACCCTGCCATCTATCTTCTACATACCCGTTGGTTTTTAATGTCTATTACTTTAAAAGTGGATTTTGTTCTCTTAACCACACAATCGCCCTTGAGATCAGCCCTTTTAAATTCCCCGCTCCAGTATAATCTGTGAGTAATAAGACTACGCATGCGTGTGACGTATTCAACCAGTGACTCTGCTTCGCGAGCAGGGTCTGTGGTGGCTGACCCGAGTGAGTCCCGAGTATGACGTCAGAGCTAATCGAACGGCATGGGGATAACCCGAGTCCACCCGGGTAAGCTACTCAAACGCATCCATACTGCATATTGTACACATACAAATGGACAAAATATTTGATGTTGTGAGACATTTATGTTTTGACCTTTTTTAAATTTTATCCTGACTACAATGCTGACCTTCTTTATATTACACTCAAACTGTAACAACCATTTTAAACTTCAAAATGACCGTCACTTACAATATGTATTAAAGATGCTATTTGCACTTATTGGCAACAAGTTTTAGAATGTCCAATAAGTTCAATAAGTCAAAGAGTAAAAAGTTATCAGGCTCAGATGAAGTGAATGCAATATAGAATCACTTATAATTGGAAACAAGTTCGATTAGGTATTTGATATCCATGACCTTATTCACTAACAAAAGTTTGAGACCTCTGACAATAGTTTCACAAGAAAAAATCTAGATTCGGGTGGTTACACAAGATTTGTTTTACTTAACAGTTTTGCATATCACTGAATATATAAAGTTAAAACATTTAATCTGGTTTATGAAAAGCGTGTCGATATTGCGATTGGAGCATGCAGTGAATAGGGAATGGTTCACAGGGCGTAAGGTCCGCCAGGTGAAATTTGACTAACACTAGTTGTGCATAATTAGTGTCCTCCCGCTGTGGGTTAGGTAACCCACATAGCTGAATGCATTGCCTCTTTGTGTGGGTTTTCAGTCCTTGGCAATAACAATAAAGAACAGTTATGTAATCGTTCAAGAAATCTAGCTGGCGAAGTAGCCTACCATAGTAGGCCACATTTCTTTCTTGGCTGTCGTCAGTGACACTCTAAATATTACTCAGCTTCCACCTCCCTTCCCCACCACCATAATTTCGTCTGCATGGTTATCGTCGCTTCGTGACGTTTCATACAGTTTATTCAATTGATTCGTATTTAAGCTGACGTACGGAGTTGGTTAACTTGGTTGCCAAAAAGTTTGGAGCCGGATGGGAATTTCCCCGTGTTTTTTCCCACGAAGGTTTTTCGCGGGGTTTTCGCCCATCCCGTACTCGACATATGTAAGGGTATACTTCTGTTTTGGTATATTACGGTATAAATTGCATTGATTCTTTGTATTTGTTATCCAGGTGATTACGATTTATATATGACGTGTAATTCATTCATTGTTCTCGTAGGATACCTTGGATAAAGAGATGTAAGATGAAAATAACTATATGGCACAAGGCTGCCACAAGTACCGAATTATTCCTTTAAAGTTGCTTAATTGTAGAAGGGTGAAGTTCACCTTAGATTTAAACTGTTGAAGCTAGAAGTAATTGTCAGAATTTATTAAGCCAAAAGTCAAGTTGGTTGAGTTTAGTAACGGGAATATTTATGAAGAAATTATAAAGCTGTTCAATTTTAACTATGCCAGGTCGACGGCTCTTACGAGTCAGCCGCAAGAAAATTGTAAGCGGCCTTGTGACACTTAAATTTAAAGAAACTGAGTATCGACTTAAGCATAGTTTATTTAATACATTAAGTCAAAATATTAAATTGTATGATTATAATAAGACATATAATAAATGGACTCCTAAACCCACACAAAAAATAGTACTCACGCAAGTTTGTTTTGTTGTCGAGACACGTAAATACATAAATGTATAATTATTATGATTAGTGCTACCTCCAAATATCAAAAGAAAAACTTGATATCCCAAGCCTCTTTCAAGAGGTAAGCCTAACCTTTCAGTTTTTCACTGAGGACAGTAGTCTGGAAAGTCAAAGTAAAGGATTAGTTGTTTAAATAATATACTTTTATGTAATTTGAACTGGTTACATGCTTTCTTGGAATTATATTAGTCATCTACATTGTATAAGTTTGCAAAAGGTGTCAGCATCAAGGTGACTGGCTGTATTTGCACACATGTCCTCTTCAGCCTCACAATTACAGTTCAGTTCTTGTATGATAGTCTGCGAGATTATAACAGATGATTTGTGCAAAGCTTCTAGTGATCTAGTTTTAGCAGTTTTACGACCCTGCAGAATCCATTTCACCCTTTTCAGAAGTTTGACTGGAACACCACTGTCACTTGAGCCATTTAAGGGATCATGCAAAGCTCCATGATTTTTATTTGTTTACATTTGATAATTATTCACGAAACTGGTTTTAAATGCTTAATGGTGTATGTTTTAACTTCGGTCCAGACTTGTAACTAAAAAGGAAAAATTACGATTTACTTATTTCCAGAGCAGCGAGAGAGGCACACAAATAACTGCTTGGCCTACTACTAGTCGGGTATCACGCCTCCCGCTGCGTTACACAAATCCAAAACGAAAGAACAACATGGTGAAACCAAACTAAAGTAACGTTGAAAATTTGTCAAACTAAACACCTTTTTTCTTCTTCTCAAAAATCCCGTCCCGGTTATTCTTATATGTAATGAATAATGTGGTAATCCTTACCTTTATGACCCCGTTCCATATAAGAGAACGAAGGAGACAGTTTATGTTTCGGAACTTACCTCAATACTTTGCGATGATACAGGCAGGAAAAGTCACTCTGTGTGCTTGGAATCATCTAAATAGTTCGCTAAGATATCATGTTTGAATATGAGCAAGCTTAATTTTGTGAAAAGAGGGCGGGGTTTTGATTTATTAGGGAAATTATGGGGTAAAACGGCAACGTCTCCGACTGCAAAAAAAGGTAGGAAAGTCACATTTTCTTTGAAAGTGCGTTTAAAAATTACAACAAACACAAGTTAATCTGAAGAAAAAAAGACTGCTTTTGCCTGCCAAAGTCACTTTGGTACTGTAAAGTCATCTGCAAAAGTAAGTTTTGAACGGAACTCGTAAAAAATAGGTGTCCTAAAGGTGAGGATTACCATTAATGTTATGATTAAATAATATGTTTACTACTTACGAAGGTTTCTTTGTGTAAAACCCCTGAATCTCGACGTGACACACGTAGCGGTGTGAATCCTGGGTGTACGTGGGGCACGATGTCTGATACTGCGCGCAGTCATACTCGTATTCAACCGTTTGCGAAATTTAACCTAATTGCGAATCCATTAATACAGTATCAATAGGGAGTATTCCGAAAAAGGCGCAAGTCGTCACTTGGGTAATCATATCCGTTCTATTTCGTCGTCTGCATTTCAGCTCGAAAATAATGACCTAAAAAACACTTTTCTGGAGTTCGAAAAAAAATGGCATCAAGTGGATTTGGATTCTTTGGGGTTTTATGAATAATACCTGAATTGTTCAAAGAATGTACCCGAAATTGCATATGGGAAGTAATTTTCGACCGTAAGCCCACTGACTATCGGAGATGGCTGCTACGAATAAGTGTATATGTTGCACAATAACCTTAAAGAACACATCCGGATGGAAACCAAGACAATGATATATATTTGTAAATGTCTGCAAAAAATAAACAATAAATGAATTAGTGCACTCTCTTTTCACACTTTGTTTCAACCAGCCACATTTCATGTTATCAAGAATTTCAGTAGGTTTGGGACCTCATGACTGTCTCGCAGTATATCTTTGCGAGTCTGCTCTGAGAAGATATATGATTTTTAAGAAGAAATCATTCTTGATATCTACACATTCTGTTTTCCAGAATTGCACAGCGTCGACTAACGTAGGGTAACTCCCGCAATAAGCAACATTGCTCAATAAGTAAACATATAGTATGATGAGGCAAAAACTGATGCGGAGTACTCAGTTTAATGGGCGTCAATCCTGGGGGGGGGGGGGGGGGCACGTCCCCCCCCCCCCCACCACGTTTTGAAGGGTGGGGGACACAATATCAAATGTCCCCCATGTTTTTGAACTTTTGTATCTCATGTAGGGCCCTATATGTCCCTTATGTACTGTA
Source organism: Hippasteria phrygiana (assembly GCA_037893225.1). Classification (NCBI taxonomy): domain Eukaryota; kingdom Metazoa; phylum Echinodermata; class Asteroidea; order Valvatida; family Goniasteridae; genus Hippasteria; species Hippasteria phrygiana. Next base: position 513,663 of record JAZGUH010000661.1, on the reverse strand, counting down.
GCGGAAAGTGTGCAGACTGGGAGGAGCGTACCGCTCAGCGATATAATATATACGGGGCTAGCATTGTGGACAGCGCGTAGCCGGCTGGCGATGATGCAAGCGCGCCATCGAGCTGTGAAGACGTACATTTTGGCTGGTCTTGCTGGCTGTATGTTTGGATAGCTCGTGTAGCGTGTTATGTTCTATGATATGCGCGGGCGGACTGTTTACGTCTGCTAACTACATGAACTAGCAGGTTGAGCAGTCTAGCCGTACACTTGCGGGTGCGCCTAGTTGCGTTGGGCCCGGTGTAAAAGGTAACCCCCCCCCCCCCCCCCCCCCCCCCCCCCTGATAAATCTGTCCCCCGGCAGTAGCGTATCTGGGCTTTTTTGTGCCAGGGAGGACGAACAATGTCTGAACCGTCCGAAAACCGTCTTTAAAATACTATTTCCTTTTGCTTTTTATGACGCCTCAAATTCGGGGGGGGGGGGGGGGGATTTCCCCTTCTCCCGGGCAGATTTTTCAGGTCGCGATCCGGTAAATGTGTCCGGGGGGACAGAATTATCTAGATAAATGTGTTTTTGTCCCCCTGCCCAGCGGCGGCGATTTCTCATCAAGGTGGGATGGGGGGTTGGACAGAGGAAAACGCACACAACCAACAATATTTGTTAAGCATTTTGTACTCGGTGTCTCTAGGGACATTTTTCAAAATGTGTGCTGATCTTTGTGTATTCTGGTGCATACTGCATGTAAAAGGCAATGACCCATAAACTTTATGTGGTTATTTTTTCCCATGTAAAGTGGTTGCTAAAAGGTATCAACAAATTCTCAGTTTCGACACCGTAGTCCATGCGTCACTTTTTCGTTTAAGATTTCTGGACAATCGAGGTTTTCCAGCTATAGGCAAATATGCAATGCTGATCATACAAATTCACGTGGCGATCTTTTACATACAATGGATTTCTTTTCTCTATATCTTTTTTGTTTCGATAAAAATGAGCAATTCTTCGGCGGTCAGGCTGGGGTAGTGGTTCTTTCCTCGCCTTCCACCTCTGGTAACCCTGGTTCGATTCCCAGGTGCACTATGTGGATTGGGTTTTCAGTCCCTACCTGATTCCCCAGGAATAATTTGTTTTGGGGTTTTCCTCCCACTACTAAAACTGAAATTTCCTTCGGCATCTTCTCTCAATTCAAACTGGGCCCTGAGGGAGAACACCAACACGTTCAGCACTGGTTCAATGTTAGAGGAAATCAAGTGATTCAAATAAGCCAACCCGGAATTACAAATACATAACTTTACTATGCATGTGTAGTAAGTAGGCCGATCGCTGGCCACTTTCGGAAAAAACTTACGGATAAACATTATGCACGAATCAATGGGGAAACAGCTTACCAAATTTGGAATTTCTCATGCTTCACGGAATCCCCCTTAACCCCCCCCCTCCCCCCCCCCCTCCCCCCCCCCCCCAAAGTTCCCCCGAGAAAGACAGGTTAAAACAATTAATTATATAGTTACCTAACAACAAAAATATAGATCGGATAAAAGTAAAGCCAAAATTGTGTTTATCCAAGTTTGTTTTCATTTCTGATCATGCGCACTGTTATTCCGATAGCTTGTTATAAGCAACCACCACACAGGGGTGAGATTTGTCAGGATTTTCCCTGATTTCAGGAATTTTACTGATTTCAGAATTTTTTGAGAATCTCTTGTGAAATATGGAATTCCTGAAGTGTTACCCTAAAGGTGTTTTTACCTGTAAAAGTGGATATAGACCAATAGAAACAGGTAGGCAAATACAAACCCTAGACCCTAGTGACCCTACGCTGCTCTGGGGTCCTCGGCGACCCCCAAACACTGCAGATTTTGTGGATTGTTCATTTTCGGCCAAACTCACCCCTGACCACAGCAATGAAATTACTCATGTGTACAAAGTCAACTGCCGATGCCCGCGCATTGTTGTTTCAATTTGATAAATACCGCTAGCGTTTATTATGAGAAATGCAGGTATAGACTAAGAGACTTGTGTATACTGTATAATATACTTCTAATATTACCGAAAACGTGCCAGACCAGTTTGAAACTTTAAAGCCACTTACGGACATTAGTGACAGCAACGTACAAGCATTCATGGAATTCACCATAGGTAAATTAGGGCGGGGTGGCATTCATTTGGAGAGTCATGTTGGCTTTATTGAAGTCGTCCATATAGGGCCTACTTGCAGTTATGACTAATTTAATACACATTAACTCTCCCGAGCGTGGAATAATTTAAATAAATTGTTCTCAAAAAAGTATGCAGCTTTATGTTCTGATGGAGCCGTCTCATAGTAATAAATGTATTGGTAGCCAGGAAACGTACATTAATATTTGAGTATTTGGCCGTGGATCTAATGGATTAATAATGAGGCATTGGTGGCTTAATAATTTATTGATGTCACCGTTTATGCGTTTCAACCTAAATGGCCATTGTACTGTGATAGCTTGCATGCGAGAATTAAATGACAGCTTTGACAAAGGAACAAATAGCTATGTAGATTCCACCTCGATACAAATTCGCCCACAGTCCCCGAACGTCGAAATTCGTTTGAAAGCTGGGAAATCTTTAACCCAACTCCCCCCCCCCTACCCCCCATGTACAAATTGTGATGATATCATAAGTGTAAGAGAAAAACACGCATCATCTGTATAAACTTTATGTCTTCGCCAGAGCTAGAAAAAAAAGGAATTAAAATAACGTGTTTGCATGTTGGCGCTATTTGTTTGGTTTCGATGCATTTCATACATTTTGTAGTCACAACAAAGGCATTCCGGAATTGGCAACAAGGATTCGTCACTTCGTGAAAACCGCGAAGATTGGTAAGACGTGGTTAAATATGTAAAACAAGCTGAAGTAAACACTGGTTGTATGGTTCCTTGAAGGTGAAAAAATGTTCTCACACGCGAAATGTAACATTTCATTAATAAATATGTTAAATGTCATCCGTCGGCGATCATTGCACATTACTCTCTTGTGACACGATAACTGTCAAGGGAGGACATTTTTCCACATTAATAGTTGGTATATAATCCATGTCTAACCCACATTTCTTCAGAACTTTGTTGCAGGGTTTTGACAAGGTGTTCCTTCTGCGACCAATCGAAAATACCGCTCCTCAAACTGCGCTCACGAGTTATGCTAATGAGCCACATGCTGGCTTCTGATTGGCCGAGAGGCCAAAATTGATGACGTCATACCGACCAGACAGACCGTATGCACTACTCTATGCACTACATTAAGGGCTTCGCGCCAAGACCCTCACCGTGTGCGCTTCACATGATTCTTGACTTCAGTAATGTCCCCCCCCCCCCCCCCACATTTGAAATGGGATTGACGCCCCTGCTCAAGGTGCCCTCACACCATAGCGTATGCTGAAACCTATGAGTTGCGTATAAAAAATATTGTTATACGCACCAAACGCAACCCAAATCAACAATTTTGTCAATTTCTAACCTACTGAACATATGGGTTGCGTGTGAGTTGCGTGTGGGTTGCGTGTGGGTTGCGTGTGGGTTGCGTGTGGGTTGCGTGTGGGTTGCGAACTGAACTTATGATCCCCCAATATCTGCGATCACCTGCGTACGAGTTGCGTGCGAGTTGCGTGTGAGTTGCGTGCAGAACTTACAAGTTGCGTTTGAGTTGCGTTCAAAACTTAAAAGTTGCGTTGGACCTGCGTGCTAGTTGCGTGGTAGTTGCGAATGTGTTGGATTGCTAAATTGACCAGATTAAACTGATGTCCAATAACAGCAAGAGGTAGCTCCATGTTGTCACCTCGGAGGTCCACCAACAACTGACACCGATCTAGAAAAGGCCCACTATTTATACCATTTATCAACACGCATGTAGTACGCAACTAACACGCAACTCACACGCAACTAATAGGTTGGATACGCAGGGCATAGGTTGGGGATACGCTGGGAATAAGCACAATAGGTTGGGAGTACGCTACACACGCAACAGGATCGCAACAGGCACGCAACAAGATCGCAACATGATCGCAACAGGTACGCAACACATTCGCAACATGTACGCTACCAAAACCTGGCCAGATACCTCAAATTTGGACCTGCGATCACCTGCGTTCATAACTTATGAGTTGCGTACCTGTTGCGATCGTGTTGCGATCGTGTTGCGTGCGTAGCGTACCTGTTGCGTCCCTGTTGCGTATAAATTGTTCGCAGGCATTCGCAGAGAATTATTGAACATGTTCAAAATTTCTGAACTTACTCTGCGTGTGTCTGCGATCACCTGCGTGCTTGTTGCGTACTTCAAACCTATAAAACCTATTAGTTGCGTGTGAGTTGCGTTCGGAACTTATGACCACTATTTTGTATTCGCAACCATACGCAACTGGTGATCGCTATGGTGTGAGGGCACTTTAAGTTTCGAAGTAAAGGAAGAGATTCCCAATTTATTTCGCCAAAACATTGCTACATTCTTGAGCGCTTGACAAAGAACCGAAGCCACACAACGGCCTTAGTAAATCTATACCACTCTACACGGGGCGCGTCCGTAATCAGACCGTGATTTACTTGCAAGGAATGTGCAGTTAACGCAAGCAGATTAGAGTTTGATAAGCAAGATTACATTTTCTACTAAGCTGCAGCTCAGCTCAATGAAATTGGGCCCAGGTTTTGGGTATCGTGGGGTGGGGTTGAAGTATTTTTTATTTTTAAGCGACCCCATTTGTTTTCGTCCGTTAAAATATTTTGAAAAGCGGGTGGCTGGGTATAGTGCAGTTCCGTTGTAAAGTGGTGGCGCATTAAATTCTTATTTAAATCCCCCCTCCGGATACACCACTGCGTCAGGCTACTGTTTGAAGAGATTCGATTGACGCGATGGCCAAGATCATGTAGTCAACTCAGCCGATTTTTATCAAGAATCGTAATATTTTTGAATAAAGGCCTTTAAAATGACCCGTTGCGCTGCATGTGAGCAGTGGGGACGATACTGCTCAAAAACCCTTGTGAGGAGGTTTTCCATTAACCATAATAACTCTATGTATTGATGACGTTACGTACTGTTTACCGCAGTGCATCATGCGGGAAAATGGGGGTCACCGCTGCGGCTCTTATACGATTTCTATATACACTAGCATTTTCCACGCTAATTTTTCGACCTTGTGGCTTCCCAGGAAAATACGCTGCACAGTAATCATCTTCTATAGTTTATGACGGTGTTATCTTCCACGACAGATATGGCTAAATCTGCCCATTTCGTCACCAACACCACGAAGTAACGATGTCGGTGACGATTTGACTGTCTTGTGGTCGAAAACCGATCGTACGTCGGCATTCTGCACGTAAAATGTCATGCGTAAACACTGACATGACGTTTTCAATACATGGGGCTATTGTTTCACAATACAGACGACCACAGTCCGGGGAATTCCCGACCGGAATGAGCAACAACAGCCGATTATAAATACAACGATATACGGCGCATGTGCAGTAGTAGGCCACTTGTAATAAACGCAGCTCGTGTGCACAAACTAATGGGGAAACTGGAATCTTTTCTCACGCAATATACCCTGCATGGAGGGTATCAGTGAAATTTATTATGAACGTCTTCTGTCTCCAGCAAGTTGTTCAATACGTTTTCATAATGCTGGATGTGATCTATAATCAGTGACATCAGCCTGCGACCATAAATCCAGATATTACTGGCACATTTCACAATGCCGACAGGGGAATTCCCAGCCTAGATTCATTCATTCATTCATATTTATTTCCACTTAATCCAAAAGCAAACAAAAGATTTACAGTCATAGTAGATAAACGGATAAGATTAAGTGGTGATGGGCTTCTCCAAAAAGCAAGCTTGTCAAGTAGATAAGCCCATTGACGTGTAGAAAAATGAAATGTTCATGGTATTTTCATAGGTTACACTGGTTCCATTAAACTACACAGAAAAATAAGCTTATGTTACACGTATAAATTGACAAAGACAAACACAAACAGGACAAACCAAGGACAAGTACGGTAAAGCAACAGAAGTTACACAGAGGATCATTTAGAGAATTTGTACACCGCTGATTAGAAAAGAAAAAAAAATAAGAAAAGTATTTGTCCAAAAGCAGAGCCTTCAGTTTTTTCTTAAATAGAGATCGAATAATAATAATTCTGAGAGTTTGACATAGTGAGTTCCAGAATTTCGGACCCTGATACACAATAAATGTCTTAGCTTGAGCAGTACGTATGTATGGGATATGGAAATCTTTGGACTGTCTGGTATAATATCGATGAATAACGGCATTAATCTCAAACATTCGTTCAAACGAATTAGGTAGTTTATGAGCAACAAGCTGATGCATAAAAATTCCTAACTGGAGGGAATATATATCATTAATTCTAAGAGTATTGTGATTAAAGAACAATGGGTCAGAATGAGCTCTAAAATCTACACGGTCAAAAACACGCAATGCCCTTTTCTGTAAAACCAAAATTCTATTTAAAAGACAACAACTAGAGTTGCCCCAGGCCAGAATACCATAGGAAATATATGGCAACATTGATGCGTTATAAATATTAATTAAAATTTTTGGAAGGAAAACAATATTTCAATTTGTTAATAATACCAATATTTCTGGATTTGTTTTACATACATAGTTCACATGAGATTTCCATGATAATTTTTCATCAATAAGAATACCCAATAATTTGATACAGTTGGTTTGATTAACAGGGGAATTATCGAACAGAATCTCGGTGGGAAGTGTACTGGCTTTGTTGCTAAACAGACGTTTTATCAATGTTGAGGGATAATGTATTGGCTTTAATCCATTTGGAAACTCCAATAAGTTCTGTATTAACGACATTAACCAGAGTGTTCAAACTGCTTTGAGTATAAAATAGATTGGAGTCATCTGCAAATAGAATAAATTGGAGTCATCTGCAAATAAAATAAATGACAAAGTATTAGAAGATTTCTCAAAATCGTTAATATAGATGGAAAAAAGAAGTGGTCCCAAAATGGATCCATGTGGAACTCCGTAAAGCAACTCTTTAGGAGAAGACTGGTGTTCATTAAAAAATACAAATTGTTTACGATTAGAGAGATAATTCCTGAACCACTCCAAGGCAATCCCTCTTATTCCATAAAAGGAAAGTTTAGCCAGAAGTATATCATGATCAATTGTATCGAATGCCTTGGAGAGGTCCAGAAAAATTCCCAGAACATGAGAAGACTGTTCATGACCAGCAATAATTGTATCTATCAACTGTAAAATAACATGTGAAGTTGAGTGATTCTCCCTAAATCCATATTGCGAATCTGATAAAATATTATGTTTTATTAAGAACCGAGACGTGTGAACGTAAATAATACGTTCAAGAATTTTAGAAAAAGATGTTTGAATGGAAATAGGTCTATAATTATTAACTAAATGAGAATCACCTTTCTTAAAACAGGAATAACTTTGGCAATTTTCATGGAATCCGGAACTATACCCGTACTTAATGACATATTCATAATGAAAGCTAGGGGCTTGGAAATGGCAGGAAAAATAGCTTTGATAACAGTACTGGTAATCGTATCATGACCAGAACTTTGCTTATTAGTTAAATTAGAAACAGTGGTATATAGTTCATGTTCGGTTGCTGGATCGAAGAAAATAGAAAAGGTATTGGAATTATATAAATAATCAAGGGAGATGAGATGAGATGAGATGAGTAGTAGAACACTATATAATATATAGAATATGACATTATTCTATTAATCTCGCCCGTCATGCGGCCGACTACGGAAGCGTATTGCTGCAAACCTTAAAAGATATTTTTGTCGTTTAAACGACTTACTATCTCGTTTAAACGACTTGGCTATGTCGTTTAAATGAGATAGCCGGACTACTATGGGCGGTCAAAATGGCTATAGAATTAACAACTAAATTCCAAAAGAACAATTAAACAACCAAAAACGAATGAAAGACAAACCAACAAACAAAGGACACAGCAGCAATGATAGGACAAAGACCAACAAATAAAGACAAAAGAAGTAACAAAAGACAAAAATCAGGAACGAGGAACAAATTTGTAAAAGTGAAAGTGAGTTATCCCAAACTTAAACAATAATTTGTATAAAATAGCAGGTTGTGATCGCATTGAATCATGTGTTTTCGTAGTGACAAACCCAACAATTGATAAAAAAATTACTGGTTTGAATAATTATTCTTTTTCAATCTTGAACGGGTTTTTTTTGCAACGCGTACGTATTGCGGTCTATGATACCCAAGTGAATTATTCTCATATATTGTTCAAGGACACATTTGGGCATACGCAGTTGTAGACTACGGATCTGAAGAGGTAAAAGCATCAGGCTTGCCTAATAGTATTGTTCGCAAGGTGCAAGATTCAAATAGAAACAATACAAATAAAATGAAACATTCCTAACACAACATTTATTGGCCATTAAGCTCTGAAGGTGGTCTTTTTAAACTATCCTTGCACGAAATAAACATGATGAAAAATTCATTATTAATACTACATGTAGGCCCCTATATGTTCCTGTCTTTTTTTCTTTTTCTTTTTTTCCTTGGTTAATTTTGGCCCTTTTGGCCGCCCATAGTAAGCCGGCTATCGCGTTTAAACGAGATAGTAAGTCGTTTAAACAACAAGTTGGCAGCAATACGCTTTCGTAGCCGGCAAACCATTCAACATTGACAAAATTTCACAATGCCGACCAGTTACAGGGGAGTTCCCTGCCTAAATGAGAAATACGAGCTTGTTGTCAAGACGACAGTTAGGTGTATACAGTGAACAATGCAAGGTTTAATGTAGCCTTGAATTAAGGCTGTGAGCGCCGTCTTGACCTGCGTGTCCCCCCCTGGCCAGCGCCAGTCAGTGCAGCAAGCGAGCTCCACATAACACGTACGTGCGTAACGACGGCGAACGCCGATCCGTGGCACGCACGGTCCCGGCCGTAGCGCTTGTGCATACGTAGTCTTGGTTCAAGACGTTGTTACGTATATACGCGATAACCGGCCGCCGCGAGAGGGCGTTATCACAACCAACTTAACAGCCACGAACCGCCAGTAACAACGTCTTGGGAACCTTGTAGAAGCCTTGTTGTGCGCACGCACCTGCTTAGCCTAATGTCAGCACGCATTATGAATACATAAATAAATGCATTATGCATAGATCTAACCCCCTGACTACTGCCGCCCGAGTGTTAGTATGAAGATAAAGGTACAGCAGGTCCGTGCTATTTAGATTGTTGGGTATAGGGCCGAAGGGAATGAACTAAAAAGTTCCGGAATGATGGAAATATAATAATCAGAAAATCTTAACGGGGCTGAATATGATATATTATAATGGTGCTGAGGAGACCTTGTTAGGTGATTTGATTAAGATATAAAATAAAAAAGCTGTGATGATGATAATAATAAAACAAATAGCTCACGAGGCCCTAGTCTTTACGGCCGGGGAAAACGGAGATAGTCATACTCTGGTGATTCGATTGTCACACAGTTCACAAAGATACTGAGACGCACTCTAGATCTCCTGCGGGTTTTCTCCACTGGTGAAACTCGACAAAAATTCAGGCTCATGTTTGCTTTGAGGCTGGACGCGAATCCCCGCCGAGAAACCAGCGATTCCCCCAACTCCGAGACGACTTCAATTCAACGGACGACTTGTCTTAACGGAAGACTTGTCTCTACGGACGACTTGTCTTCCCATTTGACGCAAAGACGGTCGAGTTGTCTCAACGGTCGAGTTGTCTCGAGTCGAGTCGGCCAACGGTCGAGTTGTCCGAGCCCCGACGGTTTAATATAATGGAGAGGTAACAAGTATTTTCCCGCAGATTACACACCATCACCCAGGTTGTCTGCCCGTTCCCGCCTGGCACCTTTCCCGTCGTATCTCCCTCGCGTTGATCGTCACAGTTGCAAGACGTCGCATGCGAACACGGGCGGTGAACTTGACACTGCAGCCGCTAGCGCATAGCCGGCAAAGCATAGCAGCTTCGATCGCGAACGGCGCCCCTTCGCCAGTATAGATAGCTACCAGACTATTGTGCAACTTCATGCAGCTCTTCTTCGTATGTGCGCGTGCGTGAAGAGAAAATGTTCCTCATTTTCATACAGAATTGACGCATGCGCACTAGTTTTCCTCATTTTTCAAATTTACAGTTATAAAGCCATGATTCTTAACCCCTTGGGCACGGTATTTTACGGGAGACGTCGGGGTGTTGCAGCGGTTCTCGCAGCCAAATCGAACCGCTACAATGTGTTTTTGCAGTCAAGCATGACATAAACAATAATCCAACAATGGATTAAAACTGCACAAACGGCGGCCAATGGCGTCATCCGGCCGCATAATTTTGTTTCCAAGGAAGGTTAGGGGCAGTTATCATCAACGGGTGTATCTAGACCGCTATTACCATCATGCATATTCATGATTAAGTTATTTTTTATAATAAGCATCGCACGCATCATTCAGACAACAATATAAGGTTGAAGTAAAATATTTGGTCCAGCTACTGTTGTGGCTATATTGGTAGAGCATTAGGCTTTGGACTACAGAGGCCTGGGTTCGAATCCTTTGCCCGATTTATATTTCTTTTTCTTGTACTAATTGTGGTGTGGAGGATTTTATTTCAAGGGAAAACAAGTCTGAGAACGTGTCTCAGCTCACACAGCCAAGTACAGCGCCCATTTATGATAATTGCCCTAACTTTCCTAGGGAAAAAAAATCACGCCATCCGGCCTGGTGACATTTTTTTGACGCCATATGGCGTCATCCGATACGCAAGGGATAATGGTATTCATTCAACCATGTTCGGGTATTGTACTGCCGCCGTGTGGTTTCTTCTCTGTTTCAATAGATTTGAAAAATTCTCTCAGGCAGTAACAGCTTAGTGGCCGAGTGGTTAAGCGAGTCGTTCATCGAGTCGTTTATCGGCTCTTAAGCTGAGGGTTCGATTCCCAGCTTTTCAGTATTTCCTTTTTCTTTTCCAGAAATGTGATTGTCATTATTTATAAGAGTATTCGTTTACCGTCCCCAAATACCAACTGTACTGTGGCGTGCGGTCGATTAGCAGTGCAGTTGGGACCGCTCGTGATGTCCAGGTAAGCATCTTCGTACAGGCTCATGGCACGTTTGGCTGGCTCGGCAGTCATTGCTTAGGGTGCAGCCATGTTCCTCCCTTTTACGGTGCTAGACGTTCGAGTTATATGGATGAGTGGGGAAGGAGGTGTGATGGACCGGGGTCTGATCTGTGACGGACCGGAATCCGAGCCCTTAAGAGTCCTACATGGGAGCCGGTAAGCCGGAGTATGGGGCCCCGGTGAATCGCGGCACCTGAAAGCTTGGTCAACATCACATAACTTTTTTTGTTTAAAAAGGCATAATACCAGAATGCATATTTGATTGATTAACTCTAAGGGTTTCCGGAAAAAAAAACGAGTAATGTTTTTTCTGACATTTCTCTATTTATTATTATATTTAAAAGTAGTGTACACGATTGGTAATCGTCCAATTTGTTTTTACTGAATTATTACGAAATACCTTACTCGATTGTAAGTTAATTGTAGTCTTAATCATCCTGTGAAATTACGGTACTAGTTGTGCTGTCGTTGTCAAGAAAAGTAGAAATTGATATCGTTTTCTAACGATTTTCAGCTGGAAAACGTTGGAAAACTGCCCTTAAGACTTAAGTCAAGGCGCGCGTGGCTACCCGAACAGTGGCGCGCCCCGGACATGCTGCCATTCGGAGCGCGTCACGCGTCCAGGTAGCCACGCGTGCCTTGACAAAAGGCTTTCATCCGCCAAACGGCTAGAAAGGAGCGCCGTTTTTCTCTCTTGTTTTCGCCATCCAACAACGCAAAACTTTGAACAGGTTAGTAGAACGATATTTCCTGTAAAACACTAACCCCCAAATCCGCCCATTTTTGAAAATTGTAACAATGACCGATCATGTACATCACCTTTAAGGACATTTATTTTGCAAGCTTCGACTTCTCAGAATATGCACCCATGTCTGTTCCCGCAATTATTTTTTTATTATTTTATTTATTGGGTATTTAGTATAATTATTGTGAAGGAAAATTCGATCCTACGAAGCTTCGATCGCGAACGGCGCCCCTTCGGCCAGTAGTATAGATAGCTACCAGACTATTGTGCCACTTCATGGCAGCTCTTCTTCGTATATGCGCGTGCATGAAGAGAAAATGTTCCTCATTTTCATACAGAATTGCGCATGCGCACTAGTTTTCCCCATTTTTCGGCGGGAGATTTTACGAAATTCCCAAGACGTTGTTACTGGCGGTTCGTGGCTATTAAAGGGGCTGTGTCGTCACGATCATAGCATGCTTGCGGCTGTACACTGAATCCCGAACTGATGAACGCAGATGAACCCAGTAACTGCAAATAATTCCCCACGACCGCGCGCTGACCTACATTGACGACAGGAATTTATGTAAAGTTACATCATAAGAGTTATTTCAACACTATCAAATAATAAACACAATAATAACAGGTATTACCAATAAATAATATACGCCAAACAAATGAGATTTCACCAGTGGCGAGTAAATCCGTGTCGAAAAGTGGGGATGATTATTGAATTTGTCAACGAAGTACTGCATCTTAAACTTTTTCTCAACGGGGGATACCCCTGCCCTAAACACCGCTTGAAATTTGAAACATCAATTTGTGTACAATTTTCCCCTTTTTAAATTTACGAAACAAAAAAGAAATACAAATCGGCGGGCCCCTGAACTCCTTCCCCGTGTTTACGCCACTGGCGCACAGATCCCCACATCACTATGATAAAGATTTTAAGGCAAAAACTCACTCTTTCTTTTCAGGAAGTTTCCGTAAAACTACTGATGAAAATCTTCGTAGGTTTAAATCTGCCCTGGATTCTTGTGACTGGTCTGTGGTTTTTAAAAATAGACTTTATCACAGATATATTCGGTGTCCTAATCATTCTAATCGTCTAAAGTACACCAGTTATAGAAACTCACTCACAACTTTACTGCGCACTGCAAAACAAAATTATCAAATTCCTCTCTGTGATTTGAGTTACCATGATTATTTATATAATTCCAATCCCTTTTCTATTTTCTTAGATCCAGTAACCGAACATGAACTATATTTAGGCCAGCTAATTTTTTGATTTGTATATTTCAGGTCCACTCAGTCAGTCAGCAGTTTGCAGCAGTTTTATTCATTTTCATGTTCATACCTTTCTGTTGCAGTATCCCTTCGTGGTGATCCTCCTTTCTGACTTGTATATCTTGTTTTGTCTTCTTGTTCAAGTGTTTCTATGTTGTAATAACCACATCACTTTATCCCCTCTACAGACATGAGCAGCACCATCTGTATTTTGTACTAACCACATCATTTTCTCCTTTTCCACAGATATGGATAACTCGGTTTGTACTTTCCAGCAGCTCAGAAAGGCTAGGGAGAAGGCCTTACGCTATTCTTACCATCAAGATAACTACAATTTTTTCTCCCTCTCTCGATTTATCCCTACAGGTTTGCAATTATCTTCCTCTCCCTGCTTGGGTACCCTCTCACCTCCCCTTCAAAGGAGATGGAACCAAATTCTACATGGTACCTCCATTAAACTCATCAATGTCCTCTCTCAACAGTGTCAAACTACACTTCAGAACCTCCATCAGAATATTGCCCACCTCGACTCGGAACTTAGATCCAGTTGTTCTGACACCAGATACAGTAAATTTCATGATGAGATTGATAAGAGCGTATCTAACCTTGACTCTGTTCTGCTTAACAGGAGAAACAAGAAGATTGGTGGCTTGCTTACCAAGCAACATCAACGCAGACAGAGACGCTTCAGACGCCCCAGGTCCCAGTCTACACCACCACCCCCCTCCAATACTGTAGTTAACCTTTCTTCCTCATCCATATCTGACGCTGAACATAAACTTCTCTCAAAGGGTCTCAATTTTTGTCCTACTCCCCACACTGTGAACCAGGTAGAGCTCAGCCAAGATCTCACGGAATACTACCGTAGGATCCGTCTCCGAGAGTTTTTCCTTGATTCTGACCGATGTGACCCAGAACCGTTCCGTGTCAAAAGTACCTGGGTACCCCCCAAGAATCGTGTACCAGCCCTCGAGACTTATGTTCAAGTTGTCAGTTCTCAAGTCACTAACCCTGATAACTTTGTCCACAGAACTCATGACAATCTCCGCAGTGAGGAGCGCTTGGCATTGAATGCCTTGCGCTCCCGTACTGATATCATCATCAAGCCGGCCGACAAAGGTTCAGCTGTGGTCATCATGGATCGTCATCAGTACATTGACGAGGCCCACCGCCAGTTGAACAATCATACTAACTACATCTGCCTTGACTCTGACCCCACAGGTACATTCTCTCAAGAGATACAACAGGTGCTGGAAGATATGCGATCACGTGACCAGCTGTCTAAGAAAGCTCATAAATTTCTCTCTCCCTCTGACTGTAGGACTGCCAGATTTTATCTCCTTCCAAAGATTCACAAGGCTGGCAACCCCGGTAGGCCCATTGTCTCTGGTAATGGTTCACCAACAGAACGTATCTCCCTGTTTATTGACAGTTTTCTCAAACCCCTTGTTCCACAGATGCCATCATACATCCATGACACCCCAGACTTCCTGCGCAAGCTGGAAGGAATCAAGAACAAGATTCCCAGCACAGCCATCATTGGTACTTTTGACGTCTCATCCCTGTACACCAACATCCCCCACGAGGAAGGTATTCGTGCTTGTTCCTCGGCCCTGGCCAAGGCAGGACACACAACCCCACCCATCAGTGATATTGGCACCCTCATGAGACTTGTACTAACCAAGAACAATTTTTCCTTCCTAGGTAAACACTATCTACAGGTACACGGTACAGCCATGGGCACTCGCATGGCCCCCTCCTTTGCATGCCTCTTCATGGGCGACCTCGAAGAGCGCATGCTTGCCTCAGCACCATGTCGCCCCTGGGTATGGTGGAGATATATTGACGATGTATTTTTCATCTGGACCAGTGATCAGGACAGTCTGGAGACTTTCATTAATCACATTAATTCCTTCCACAGGACCATCAAGTTTACATCAGAGTATTCAGTGCATCAGACCAACTTCCTGGATGTCACCATCCGCAAGGAAGACAACTCGGTAACCACTGATCTGTATTCTAAACCCACAGACACCCACCAGTACCTCCACTCCTCCAGCTGTCACCCCAGGCATTGCAAGACAGGCATAGCATTCAGCCAGGCACTCAGACTCAGAAGGATTTGTTCTAATAATTCTGACTTTTCCCATCATGTACAGGTACTGAAGAATAACTTGGTTGCCAGGGGCCACAGCTCCCGCCAAGTTCAACGTGCTATCACCAGAGCCAAATCTATCACCAGAGATTTGGCTCTCAAGGAAAAGACGCCTAGCACTAATGCCGACCCCAAGATTCCCTTGGTCACCACCTTTCATCCCAGTCTCCCTCCCCTTCGTAAAATAACTAACGACAACCATCATATCCTTCATACTTCAGATCGCCTTGCCCGTGCCGCCCCTGACAACCCAGTATTGGCTTATAGGCGCCCCCGCAATCTACGAGACCTGATTGTTCGAGCCGAGGTCCCCACCTTGGCTGCATCCCCTCCCATACAGCATGGTACTTTTAAGTGCGATTCCAGGTGTGTTGTTTGCCAGACTCACATGCTGGAGTCTGACTCCTTTTCTGGCCATTCATCTGGAACTACTCACAGAACCAATGGCAACATCACTTGCAACACCTCTAATGTCATATATCTCATTTCTTGCAGGGTTTGTGGTATCCAGTATGTCGGGGAGACCAAGAACACGCTCAAAAAGCGTTTCTATGGCCATCGGTCGACTGTGAACACCAAGAAAATGGACACCCCTGTTGGTCATCACTTCAACTTGCCTAACCATTCCATTTCTGATATGATTCTACAGGGCATAGAATCACTTCGCCACCGCAAGGACTCAGTTCGCCTCAGCCGAGAGAAAGTTTGGATGAAACGTCTTCGGACTATTCAACCACATGGTCTCAACATCCAGGAAGGAAATGATTAACTTAAAAATTGTTTCCCCCATTGTCATTTGTTTACAGATTATCCTCCTGGCATAACCCTCTTGGGGTCTCTTGGCCAAATGGTGTTGTCTTTCCATTTCCTGTTTATCCTTGCCACTTCTTTTTGTTCCTTTTCTTGCCCTATTACCACCTTCAATTCAAACCCCCCCCCCCCCCCCCCCTAACCACACTCCTTTGTCCATTTCCCCAGCTTCAACCTTCATCTTAATCCCTCCCCTCCTCCATCCTTACCCTAATCACACCTCTTTGTTCCTGTCTTCCTGGCTGTCCTTTCCTCTCCCTTTGATGTTTACCCACTGCCTATCTGCCATGATCCTTTGCATCCCTCTTTTGTGTTTCTCCACCCACCCCCTCATGCATGTGTGTTCCCTACATGTTTGTTTCTTGTACTCTGTCATTCACCTTTGAGAAAGAACTTGCTTAAGTTCGAAACGTCAGGCCAGCTAATTTTTTGATTTGTATATTTCAGGTCCACTCAGTCAGTCAGCAGTTTGCAGCAGTTTTATTCATTTTCATGAACTATATACCATTGTTTCTAATTTAACTAATAAGCAAAGTTCTGGTCATGATACGATTACCAGTACTGTTATCAAAGCTATTTTTCCTGCCATTTCCAAGCCCCTAGCTTTCATTATGAATATGTCATTAAGTACAGGTATAGTTCCGGATTCCATGAAAATTGCCAAAGTTATTCCTGTTTTTAAAATTCTTGAACGTATTATTTACGTTCACACGTCTCGGTTCTTAATAAAACATAATATTTTATCAGATTCGCAATATGGATTTAGGGAGAATCATTCCACTTCACATGCTATTTTACAGTTGATAGATACAATTATTACAGTCTTCTCATGCTCTGGGAATTTTTCTGGACCTCTCCAAGGCATTCGATACAATTGATCATGATATACTTCTGGCTAAACTTTCCTTTTATGGAATAAGAGGGATTGCCTTGGAGTGGTTCAGGAATTATCTCTCTAATCGTAAACAATTTGTATTTTTTAATGAACACCAGTCTTCTCCTGAAGAGTTGCTTTGCGGAGTTCCACAGGGATCCATTTTGGGACCACTTCTTTTTCCATCTATATTAACGATTTTGAGAAATCTTCTAATACTTTGTCATTTATTTTATTTGCAGATGACTCCAATTTATTTTATACTCATAGCAGTTTGAACACTCTGGTTAATGTCGTTAATACAGAACTTATTAGAGTTTCCAAATGGATTAAAGCCAATAGATTATCCCTCAACATTGATAAAACTTCTTTTATGTTGTTTAGCAACTCATCCAGTACACTTCCCACTGAGATTCTGTTTGATAACTCCCCTGTTACTCAAACCAACTGTATCAAATTTTTTGGGTATTTTTATTGATGAAAAATTATCATGGAAATCTCATGTGAACTATGTATGTAAAATAATTTCCAGAAATATTGGTATTATTAACAAATTGAAATATTGTTTTCCTTCCAAAATTTTATTTAATATTTATAACGCATTAATTTCGCCATATATTTCCTATGGTATTCTGGCCTGGGGCAACTCTAGTCTGTTCTTGTCGTTTAAATAGAATTTTGGTTTTACAGAAAAGGGCATTGCGTGTTATTGACCGTGTAGATTTTAGAGCTCATTCTGACCCATTGTTCTTTAATCACAATACTTTTAAAATTAATGACATATATTCCCTCCAGTTGGGAATTTTTATGCATCAGCTTATTGCTCATAAATTACCTAATTCGTTTGAACGATTGTTTGAGATTAATGCCGTTATTCATCGATATTATACCAGACAGATTAAAGATGTCCATATCCCATACATACGTACTGCTCAAGCTAAGAAATTTATTGTGTATCAGGGTCCGAAATTCTGGAACTCACTATGTCAAACTCTCAGAAGTATTATAAGTCGATCTCTATTTAAGAAAAAAACTTAAGGCTCTGCTTTTGGACAAATACTCTTCTTAATTTTTTTTTCTTTTCTAATCAGCGGTGTACAAATTCTCTAAATGATCCTCTGTGTAACTTCTGTTGTTTTACCGTACTTGTCCTTGGTTTGTCCTGTTTGTGTTGGTCCTTGTCAATTTATACGTGTAACATAAGTCAATTTTTCTGTGTAGTTTAATGGAACCAGTGTAACCTATGATAATACCATGAACATTTAATTTTTCTACAAGTCAAAGGGCTTTTCTACTTGACAAGCTTGCTTTTTGGAGAAGCCCACCACTTAATCTTATCCGTTTATCTAGTATGACTAAATCTTTTGTAAGTTTTTGGGATTAAGTGGAAATAAATATGAATGAATGAATGAATGAAAGATGACTACCGAAGAAACAAAGAAATAAAAACCCCGACAAATATTCAAACAACCCTAATTTTCACCTGTTTTGCACGAATTATTCGCTTATTACTTTTTATGACATGAACAATTCACATACCGAGTACATGGATCGGATGTATACTGTACATGTAATGTATGTACTGTACATGTTGATGACTATACATTACATGTAGACTTGATGTGCGGAAATGTTGTTGGAATAGCGACCAAGTAAAGTTGTTTCAGCTCTATCTATCAACTATTTAAAAAAAATGTACTTCTAAGTTCTAGATTTAAATTTTTTTTTCGCTGCTAAAGAACTGTCTGCAGCCACTACCCCTCTTTTAGTAGCATGATAATTTTGTTATTAAAGTGACGGGTCAAAATAAGCCTGAAGCTTTTTATCGACCTAAGTTTACAAGCAATATACGAACAAGATACATCCAGATGAATGTACACATAATACATAGACCATTTTACGGATACCCCGCCTGTGGGATTTTGTTGGATGTTCATTAGGAGTGTCTCCTTCTGAATCTGTGTAGACGTCACTGTAATTAAGGCTGGACTTTGGTCGTTTTCTTTTTTTGAGTTTGAAACTGCGTATTACTTTGTGCCTGGCTATATACTACGTCAAAGGTTGATCGTGGATGATCGTCATGATTTGTATGATCTTGAGAATCCATTGGGGTTTGTTGCGAAAGTTTATCCCATGATATGTCATCAGAAACTGAATCTAAATCTGTGGATAAATCGGCCATTACCGATATCTAGAAGGGAGTATTCCAATACACCTCGCGATTTAATGATATTGCTTACCTGTGTCCTAAAAGGTAAAGTTAGTGATCAAGGATCAGCCGTTGATGAGGGGCAAAATTGAAATTTCGCGCCACATCACGTCACCGCTCGACAGGAAGTTTTTCCGATTTTGCATACTTTGCGACGTCGACACAAGGACCATGGTGAGAATTCTATATTGTAATTGTGGGACTGACTGTATTTATTTATTTATTACATTTCTTTACCCAGGGTGTGCCCAAACAGTTTAAAATATAGAGTACCGAAGTGATGACGTCAATCAATACAATGTTTGGAACCAGAATACATTATAAACTGCATTTGTTTGGAACCATTGCCGCGGCAACTGACGTCAGACTTCGGTACTCTATACAGTAGGCCTATACAGTTGTCTACCTAGTCTTGGTTCAAGACGTTGTTACGCATATACGCGATAACCGGCCGCCGCGAGAGGGCGTTATCACGACAAAATAATTATTAAGCACGAACGGCCAGTAACAACGTCTTGGGAATTTCGTAGAAGCCGTGTTGTGCGCACGCACCTGCTTAGCCCAATAATTGCAGCGCGCATTATGTAGTTTGCACCTTCCAATTCCCCGTCGTATCTCCCTCGCGTCGATCGTCACAGTTGGAAGACGTCGCATGCGAACACGAGCGGTGAACTTGACACTGCAGCCGCTAGCGCATAGCCGGCAAAGCATAGCAGCTTCGATCGCGAACGGCGCCCCTTCGCCAGTATAGATAGCTACCAGACTATTGTGCAACTTCATGCAGCTCTTCTTCGTATGTGCGCGTGCGTGAAGAGAAAATGTTTCTCATTTTCATACAGAATTGACGCATGCGCACTAGTTTTCCTCATTTTTCAAATTTACAGTTATAAAGCCATGATTCTTAACCCCTTGGGCACGGTATTTTACGGGAGACGTCGGGGTGTTGCAGCGGTTCTGGCAGCCAAATCGAACCGCTACAATGTGTTTTTGCAGTCAAGCATGACATAAACAATAATCCAACAATGGATTAAAACTGCACAAACGGCGGCCAATGGCGTCATCCGGCCGCATAATTTTGTTTCCAAGGAAGGTTAGGGGCAGTTATCATCAACGGGCGTATCTAGACCGCTATTACCATCATGCATATTCATGATTAAGTTATTTTTTATAATAAGCATCGCACGCATCATTCAGACAACAATATAAGGTTGAAGTAAAATATTTGGTCCAGCTACTGTTGTGGCTATATTGGTAGAGCATTAGGCTTTGGACTACAGAGGCCTGGGTTCGAATCCTTTGCCCGATTTATATTTCTTTTTCTTGTACTAATTGTGGTGTGGAGGATTTTATTTCAAGGGAAAACAAGTCTGAGAACGTGTCTCAGCTCACACAGCCAAGTACAGCGCCCATTTATGATAATTGCCCTAACTTTCCTAGGGAAAAAAAATCACGCCATCCGGCCTGGTGACATTTTTTTGACGCCATATGGCGTCATCCGATACGCAAGGGATAATGGTATTCATTCAACCATGTTCGGGTATTGTACTGCCGCCGTGTGGTTTCTTCTCTGTTTCAATAGATTTGAAAAATTCTCTCAGGCAGTAACAGCTTAGTGGCCGAGTGGTTAAGCGAGTCGTTCATCGAGTCGTTCATCGAGTCGTTTATCGGCTCTTAAGCTGAGGGTTCGATTCCCAGCTTTTCAGTATTTCCTTTTTCTTTTCCAGAAATGTGATTGTCATTATTTATAAGAGTATTCGTTTACCGTCCCCAAATACCAACTGTACTGTGGCGTGCGGTCGATTAGCAGTGCAGTTGGGACCGCTCGTGATGTCCAGGTAAGCATCTTCGTACAGGCTCATGGCACGTTTGGCTGGCTCGGCAGTCATTGCTTAGGGTGCAGCCATGTTCATCCCTTTTACGGTGCTAGACGTTCGAGTTATATGGATGAGTGGGGAAGGAGGTGTGATGGACCGGGGTCTGATCTGTGACGGACCGGAATCCGAGCCCTTAAGAGTCCTACATGGGAGCCGGTAAGCCGGAGTATGGGGCCCCGGTGAATCGCGGCACCTGAAAGCTTGGTCAACATCACATAACTTTTTTTGTTTAAAAAGGCATAATACCAGAATGCATATTTGATTGATTAACTCTAAGGGTTTCCGGGAAAAAAAAGAGTAATGTTTTTTCTGACATTTCTCTATTTATTATTATATTTAAAAGTAGTGTACACGATTGGTAATCGTCCAATTTGTTTTTACTGAATTATTACGAAATACCTTACTCGATTGTAAGTTAATAGTAGTCTCAATCATCCTGTGAAATTACAGCACTAGTTGTGCTGTCGTTGTCAAGAAAAGTAGAAATTGATATCGTTTTCTAACGATTTTCAGCTGGAAAACGTTGGAAAACTGCCCTTAAGACTTAAGTCAAGGCGCGCGTGGCTACCCGAACAGTGGCGCGCCCCGGACATGCTGCCATTCGGAGCGCGTCACGCGTCCAGGTAGCCACGCGTGCCTTGACAAAAGGCTTTCATCCGCCAAACGGCTAGAAAGGAGCGCCGTTTTTCTCTCTTGTTTTCGCCATCCAACAACGCAAAACTTTGAACAGGTTAGTAGAACGATATTTCCTGTAAAACACTAACCCCCAAATCCGCCCATTTTTGAAAATTGTAACAATGACCGATCATGTACATCACCTTTAAGGACATTTATTTTGCAAGCTTCGACTTCTCAGAATATGCACCCATGTCTGTTCCCGCAATTATTTTTTTATTATTTTATTTATTGGGTATTTAGTATAATTATTGTGAAGGGAAATTCGATCCTACGAAGCTTCGATCGCGAACGGCGCCCCTTCGGCCAGTAGTATAGATAGCTACCAGACTATTGTGCCACTTCATGGCAGCTCTTCTTCGTATATGCGCGTGCATGAAGAGAAAATGTTCCTCATTTTCATACAGAATTGCGCATGCGCACTAGTTTTCCCCATTTTTCGGCGGGAGATTTTACGAAATTCCCAAGACGTTGTTACTGGCGGTTCGTGGCTATTAAAGGGGCTGTGTCGTCACGATCATAGCATGCTTGCGGCTGTACACTGAATCCCGAACTGATGAACGCAGATGAACCCAGTAACTGCAAATAATTCCCCACGACCGCGCGCTGACCTACATTGACGACAGGAATTTATGTAAAGTTACATCATAAGAGTTATTTCAACACTATCAAATAATAAACACAATAATAACAGGTATTACCAATAAATAATATACGCCAAACAAATGAGATTTCACCAGTGGCGAGTAAATCCGTGTCGAAAAGTGGGGATGATTATTGAATTTGTCAACGAAGTACTGCATCTTAAACTTTTTCTCAACGGGGGATACCCCTGCCCTAAACACCGCTTGAAATTTGAAACATCAATTTGTGTACAATTTTCCCCTTTTTAAATTTACGAAACAAAAAAGAAATACAAATCGGCGGGCCCCTGAACTCCTTCCCCGTGTTTACGCCACTGGCGCACAGATCCCCACATCACTATGATAAAGATTTTAAGGCAAAAACTCACTCTTTCTTTTCAGGAAGTTTCCGTAAAACTACTGATGAAAATCTTCGTAGGTTTAAATCTGCCCTGGATTCTTGTGACTGGTCTGTGGTTTTTAAAAATAGACTTTATCACAGATATATTCGGTGTCCTAATCATTCTAATCGTCTAAAGTACACCAGTTATAGAAACTCACTCACAACTTTACTGCGCACTGCAAAACAAAATTATCAAATTCCTCTCTGTGATTTGAGTTACCATGATTATTTATATAATTCCAATCCCTTTTCTATTTTCTTAGATCCAGTAACCGAACATGAACTATATACCATTGTTTCTAATTTAACTAATAAGCAAAGTTCTGGTCATGATACGATTACCAGTACTGTTATCAAAGCTATTTTTCCTGCCATTTCCAAGCCCCTAGCTTTCATTATGAATATGTCATTAAGTACAGGTATAGTTCCGGATTCCATGAAAATTGCCAAAGTTATTCCTGTTTTTAAGAAAGGTGATTCCCATTTAGTTAAAAATTATAGACCTATTTCCATTCTAACATCTTTTTCTAAAATTCTTGAACGTATTATTTACGTTCACACGTCTCGGTTCTTAATAAAACATAATATTTTATCAGATTCGCAATATGGATTTAGGGAGAATCATTCCACTTCACATGCTATTTTACAGTTGATAGATACAATTATTACAGTCTTCTCATGCTCTGGGAATTTTTCTGGACCTCTCCAAGGCATTCGATACAATTGATCATGATATACTTCTGGCTAAACTTTCCTTTTATGGAATAAGAGGGATTGCCTTGGAGTGGTTCAGGAATTATCTCTCTAATCGTAAACAATTTGTATTTTTTAATGAACACCAGTCTTCTCCTGAAGAGTTGCTTTGCGGAGTTCCACAGGGATCCATTTTGGGACCACTTCTTTTTTCCATCTATATTAACGATTTTGAGAAATCTTCTAATACTTTGTCATTTATTTTATTTGCAGATGACTCCAATTTATTTTATACTCATAGCAGTTTGAACACTCTGGTTAATGTCGTTAATACAGAACTTATTAGAGTTTCCAAATGGATTAAAGCCAATAGATTATCCCTCAACATTGATAAAACTTCTTTTATGTTGTTTAGCAACTCATCCAGTACACTTCCCACTGAGATTCTGTTTGATAACTCCCCTGTTACTCAAACCAACTGTATCAAATTTTTTGGGTATTTTTATTGATGAAAAATTATCATGGAAATCTCATGTGAACTATGTATGTAAAATAATTTCCAGAAATATTGGTATTATTAACAAATTGAAATATTGTTTTCCTTCCAAAATTTTATTTAATATTTATAACGCATTAATTTCGCCATATATTTCCTATGGTATTCTGGCCTGGGGCAACTCTAGTCTGTTCTTGTCGTTTAAATAGAATTTTGGTTTTACAGAAAAGGGCATTGCGTGTTATTGACCGTGTAGATTTTAGAGCTCATTCTGACCCATTGTTCTTTAATCACAATACTCTTAAAATTAATGACATATATTCCCTCCAGTTGGGAATTTTTATGCATCAGCTAATTCGTTTGAACTAATGTTTGAGATTAATGCCGTTATTCATCGATATTATACCAGACAGATTAAAGATGTCCATATCCCATACATACGTACTGCTCAAGCTAAGAAATTGATTGTGTATCAGGGTCCGAAATTCTGGAACTCACTATGTCAAACTCTCAGAAGTATTATAAGTCGATCTCTATTTAAGAAAAAAACTTAAGGCTCTGCTTTTTGACAAATACTCTTCTTAATTTGTTTTTCTTTTCTAATCAGCGGTGTACAAATTCTCTAAATGATCCTCTGTGTAACTTCTGTTGTTTTACCGTACTTGTCCTTGGTTTGTCCTGTTTGTGTTGGTCCTTGTCAATTTATACGTGTAACATAAGTCAATTTTTCTGTGTAGTTTAATGGAACCAGTGTAACCTATGATAATACCATGAACATTTCATTTTTCTACACGTCAATGGGCTTTTCTACTTGACAAGCTTGCTTTTTGGAGAAGCCCACCACTTAATCTTATCCGTTTATCTAGTATGACTAAATCTTTTGTAAGTTTTTGGGATTAAGTGGAAATAAATATGAATGAATGAATGAATGAAAGATGACTACCGAAGAAACAAAGAAATAAAAACCCCGACAAATATTCAAACAACCCTAATTTTCACCTGTTTTGCACGAATTATTCGCTTATTACTTTTTATGACATGAACAATTCACATACCGAGTACATGGATCGGATGTATACTGTACATGTAATGTATGTACTGTACATGTTGACTATACATTACATGTAGACTTGATGTGCGGAAATGTTGTTTCACACACCGAGTTGTTAACAAGTGCCATTGGAATAGCGACCAAGTAAAGTTGTTTCAGCTGTATCTATCAACTGCTTAAAAAAAAATGTACTTCTAAGTTCTAGATTTTAATTTTTGTTTTCGCTGCTAAAGAACTGTCTGCAGCCACTACCCCTCTTTTAGTAGCATGATAATTTTGTTATTAAAGTGACGGGTCAAAATAAGCCTGAAGCTTTTTATCGACCTAAGTTTACAAGCAAGATACGAACAAGATACATCCAGATGAATGTACACATAATACATAGACCCTTTTACGGATACCCCGCCTGTGGGATTTTGTGTACAAAATTTAGCGCGAACTATCCCACAGCGACAAGACACGTTGCAGTTTTGCTGTGCACATTTACATGGACAAGCACCCCGTGTGCCGAGTCGTCCTCTCTGGCAAGAGTTTCGGCATGTATGTCATAGGTTCTTCAGCGTAAGGTTCTACTTCTATATCGCCAACCTCCAATTCTATGCAACTTTCAGACAAATTATATTCCATGGCACTTGTGTACATGTGATTGAAATTTTATGAAATAAACAGATAAAATTTAAACGGTTTTTTTCTTAGATAACTGAGTGCCACGATGTGTGCTACTTGTTTATAAGTATACGTGTACACGTATGTGTATTTCAGTACGCAGACGCTGGACATGCGTGCATGTTCCAGGGGTGTAGTTTCCAAAAGCCAATTCTCAGAACAGCCATAACAAACGGATGGAGGTTAAAAATAGCACATAACCGAAATTAAGCGCAAGGGGGCGCACTCCAATATTTGATTCGTTAACGCGAGATGGCGCGACGACACAGCCCCTTTAACGGATCGGATCGGCGTTCGCCGTGCGGGCCGGGTGACCGCAGGCTGCTCGGCAGCACGCACAGCCTTAACTCAAGGCTAGGTTTAAACCCTCCTGGGCACCGGGCCAAAATCGACCCAGCTGTTGTATACAATGTAGATCAAAACCTATCAAATGACAGATTGAAACACACACAAACTGTGAGAGTTGGTGTTTATAGTTTTTGATAGGCTGTGATAGTTATAAGTATAGGATGGTTTAATTAATGCGTATTACAAATAAATTGTAGTGTTTGGTAACTGTTATCAGTTGCCGCACCCTATGTAGCTCGACGGACGAAAAAGCAGAGATGGCAGAGATGTAAGTAGAGATGTGAATAGGCCTATTAAACATAGGATCAGATCACTCCACTTTATTTCAAGCCGATAATGACATGATCATTTTCCCCTTCGAAATGTGTGTATAATTAATCTGCGTAATTGTTTGAAAAAATCCAAACATGGAGAGAGCGAAGATCAGCTCAAATCCTCAAAGGGACACATTATCTTTGAGGCACCTATTTGGGCTACAAGAAAAGTTCGTCCTAAAAGTGCTATGGTTGGAAAGATCATTCAAAAGTAGAATATAACAATGGACACGAATATCCCTTGTGTAGCATGTCATTTGCACATAGCCTTTGCACAGCGCCCTCGCCTGATTGCAGGTCCAGTAGTTTAGTAATCTAGTCTTTGTCTGTAGTGAGTATTTACCACCACAGCATCTCAACACTCAACATCTTATGTCTACTGCGTCATCCTCTTTAAATTTTGGAGCTGATTCTCCTGTATACTTTTCCACATGGCTGTTCCATGGCTAGGCTATGGGTTTTTCTTCGGTAAGCACCATTAAAGGGACACATTGCCTTCAAATGTCATGAAATTTTGCTGTTTGGAAATGTTCCTTATCTTTTATAAGAGTTGTTCATGCAAAAAAACACTTATAATGTGTTGTAATTAGTGAGTAGTGATTATAAAACAAAAAATTGGCCTTTGACTCCTGACATCTGACCCGCGAAACATAGACTTATTTCCAGTATTAAATACCACCGTCTAAATAATGCGCAAAATACGCTGTAAAGTCTTTAGGCTGGCGCCGCAGCCAGTGGCCTTGTAAACCTATCAGATGATCGCCAGGTACCATTCTCTACCTCGCGACACATATCGCCAGTGTTGCGCGCCGTGCCACAAATAAGTACATGTACATCAAAATGGATCAACAGAATGTACTTCAACCAGCTGCGACTGGAAATACGACTGGTGAACATGGTCCGCCATTTTGTGGAGTCAAAAATTTGGTTCTACAAAATGGCGGACCGTTATTTGTCACGAAATTAAACACAAACCACGCAATTTGAAGAGATAGTTATGTGAATCTTTATATTCTACTTTTAAAAAAGCTTCCCAACCATATCCATTTCAGTTTTATAGCCCAAATCGCAAAATCCAAAGCAATGTGTCCCTTTAAAAGAACGAGGCACCGTTAATGTACACCATCCTGTCGTGTTTCATTTTCCCCGTGTCACATTTGTCCAACAAAAAAATCATTGACGAAAATCATTTGGGGGACGCAAGTTTGGTTCGGAAAAGTCGAACCGTTGGAAATTGGAAATTTGAAGGGGAACCGGTACCGGCAGCGCTATATTTGCGTGCAGGCTGCATTATGTGCGGCACCAGTCTGAATGTTAGATGTTAATGATAATTCATAAATGCCTCAGTGAGTTTCACTATCCCTATTGGTCGAGAGTCTGTCACGTGGGTGTGTTTAAACGGTTGTTTAAACACGGCTGGAAGTTGTTTAAACACGGCGCGTCATAACCAGCTGTTCTCAGCCGATACGCAA
This sequence comes from Hippasteria phrygiana, assembly GCA_037893225.1. Lineage (NCBI taxonomy): Eukaryota > Metazoa > Echinodermata > Asteroidea > Valvatida > Goniasteridae > Hippasteria > Hippasteria phrygiana. Next base: position 485,867 of record JAZGUH010000661.1, on the reverse strand, counting down.
CAGGGAGAGCGTAGTAGGTGCGCGCACAAGATGTACTGAATTTCATAATGTAAGACAACGCTAATCCACGCGTATAAAACGCTGCATCTCGTGCGTGTGCGTACGCGCACGCGACAGACAGGCGCGGAGCGACTTCACGCGCATGTGTTTTGTACTGAGCAAATGGGAGAAAAAGTGGGGTGAAAAAGATTCGCATTTTGTCCTTTTTACGGGATGTTTTTGAATTTTTCGTAAGAAGGCATTTATGAATGGGGATAAATATGTGATGACCCGGTCTTTACCAGTCAATAATAACCTCGAAGGGTCGTGACCGCTGTTAATGGACCTCGCCTTCGGCTCGGTCCATTAACAGCGGTAACGCCCCTCCTCGGTTATTATTGACGTGGTAAAGACCGGGTCATCACACTTTTATCCCCTTAATAAAAGGTTTGCGGAAACACCATGTGGAAATATTTCTTAATTGAGAGAATGGTTCTGAAAAGAACCAGAGGTATAAACTCTACGTTCCGGTCAGTATGCTCTGACCGTCTTCTCCTGAAGACGGTCAGAGCATACTGACCGGAACGTCGAGTTCTTACCACCTCTGGTTCTTTTCAGAACCATTCGCTCAATTGAGAAATATTTCCACATGGTGTTTCCGCAAACCTTTAATTCATTAGTATCTCCGCCATGGGCCTCAAATCTTATACTTAGATGTTAATGCTTCAGTTTGTCCATATTCCTTCGTAAATATTACATATTATTGTAAAATGTTTACACTCCGACCTTGGAAAAGGGTTAGGTATAACTTGTTAAAGAGATAAAGTTGTTGGGATCTCAGGGCTATGTGTGCATTTAAGGGCCAATTTCTCAAAAGTTGGTATTTTTGGGTGTTCCAGCCAGAGAAAAAAATGATCCCAAACTCTTAACCGCCGCGTATAATAACTTCACTTGCACCGTCACAGTCTTATTATTTTGTTAGCCTGCATCGATATACAACATAGACATAGGTTGCCGGAAAACTGGCCCCGCATGTAATAATAAAATGGCGCTCTCCCGTTAAACAAAATGGTAAATGAATTCTGAAGAGTCCTACTACCAATATCCACACAAGAATACCTCCCAGCATTTCTTTATTGTTTTTGAAGTCCAATGAATAATGTGATACTCATCATCTTACAATCACAAGGTTTTTTAGCGTAGGTTCTAGTGACACCGTTGTTTCACAATTAGTTTGTGATGTTCTTTCTTTAATATTTGAAATCTACAATTTAATCATAACGTTATGCCTGATAGAATACATGTTGTGTCTTAAAGCTGCTATGTCCGTGCTCTTACTAAAAATAAATTTAATTCATGGATTTCTCCTTCCTAACGAATTATGGAAGTAAACTGCATTTTTGAACAGGAAAAACACTTACAACACTGTCCACTCTATTTGGTCGTTCTCAAGTATTATTGTGTGTAAAGCGCGAAGATTGCTATACATTAAATCTGTAGGAATTAGAAGCGACCTGCCTCTGCATTCAAAATTTGAAACTAATTATATCTGTTACTTTAACGACGGCCGCTCTTTTTGGAAGTTTCATAGGAAAGCTTTTAAACTTATCTAATGCTAACAGATTTAGCAATTCAATTTGAAATGTATTTTCATGGCAATACAGCCAAAAAGCACAGACAAATGAGCTTCTATTCACCTCGGGCCTAAAGCCATCCTTTGCCCTTCCATCTATTTTTCAAGATGGTGTATTATACACTTCTCCAAGAAATGACTGATGGTTGAACTGACAAGTTATGTATCGCTGATGGGATCTTGTTCTTTTCAGGGCATCAAGGCGCACTTTGGCCACGCCCGTTGGGCACTTCAGCCTTCCTTTGCTTTTCAACAGTCAGCCCATCGATGAAATTGATTACTCCTTCAAACGGGATCATATTCTGGTCTCCTTGAAAGACAAGAGGAATAGACCAGAACGGCACGCCATCCGCAACCTCCTTGGTATTCTCCTCTTCAGACGATCGACAGGGTGCATTGGATCACTTCAATTACATCCTCTCCCCGGAAGAAGATCAAGAGAATCGTAACGCCCTCGCCAATCGCGCTTTTGTGACGTCAGGAGAAGAAACATCGGCTTTCGAGCCCGATTCATCCAAGGCTGCAGGAAAGAAGAGACAAGCGAGGAGATACGCTGAGCAGGCATTTGCCCTCATTAACGAACGATGACATCACTTACGAGCGATCCAGCCAAGCGCGTGATCTTTGCAAATTGGCACAGAAGCCTATTGAAATGTTCAAGAAAACGATGGAAAAACCAGAGACGCACGACGAGGCCTACATAGATTTTGAAGAGATCGTCTGGCCAATATTGACAAGTTCGACCGCTGATGCCAATATAAAAATATCAGCCTGGGTCCGGCAAAGGCCGCATCTTTGACTATGCAGCTAGATGTAAAGTGCAGGTAGGAAACGTTCCCGCAGATCTGGAGGAATTCATCAACGATCCGGAACTGTGCTTGCATAGGGCCCAGTTTATATCACCTGATTCCTCGAAGATCATCAATCGTCTCGCCCATTTTCGTTATCGAGCTTCAAATGTCAAAGAAGCTTTGGATCTGCTGGAAGAGTCCATTCATAGAGATAACACCAAAATGAACTACAACGCTTACCGGTACTCAAGCAGGGCCACTCTTTGCCTCAAACAATACAAGAAAAGCCTCCGGTGTAAAAATGCCGCTCCAGAACACAGCTATCTCTATCAAGCCAAAGATGATTTGGAGTATATCTTGAAGGTGCACACATTGCCCGTCTATTTCCGCATGGCGAAGAGCATGGGAAATAACGAAGTCGGATCGAAGGAGTACATCGACAAGCATGGGTTCTACTGCTTCAAGTCCGAGAACTGTAAGAGGGGGCGAAAGACCTGATGTCCACAAAGTTCGCTGACAATGACTCTGTTTTATCGGCCAGCATCAGCAGGCAAGGGAGTCTTTCAAGAAGGGTATTGAATGAGAAGAAAGCGGGCTGGGGATGGGGCAACGGTCTAACCTTCAGATGTAGGAAGCCGTACAGATTCGGACGAGGGACTGCCGTGTGCATCGCTACCGGTATCGCTCTGCAGATACTTCAAGAGCCAGGATTAGAATCCGCCCCACCCATAAACCGGTTCCCGCCCCCAAATATTGGGACTGGAAGATAGTACGGATATCGTGCCTTGAATGGCACTTTGATGGATAATCATCTATTGATCAAAATATGAATATTTAAAACGAAATGTAAAATGTTCACAGTGCCGCCCGGCAACTTGGCATTGAAAGTAAATGATCACAAATACTTGTTTCATTTAGGGAAGGGGTGTAGTCACATAAACATATTGAAGAGAGAGGATTGGACCTACATGGCAATGGCTATAACAATTAAACACAAAATTACATGGTTACTGGGCCTACTTACCAATCTAACGTGCGGGTGCATGTTCGCTTGATATATGCAGTTACAATGACCCATAAAATAATGTATGACAAGGGGGAATCATTGGCCGACCCCTCCCCAAAATATAGTGAGGGGCGTGTCCCGCTGTCCCACCGGGATCGCCGCCCATGGACCATGGATCATTTTCAGCACGAATATATGCCAGTGGCATCCACTCATTTTCAAACCTACAGTTATAAAGCCACGTGGATGAGAAGACACTTACAACGGTGGTGTGATTCTTAATGGTACCATATTCGTACCATATTGTACCATATTCGGGTATTGTGCTGCCGTCGTGTAGTTCCTTCTGTTTCAAATGGTTTAATAAGTGCTTTGAGGCCGTTACAGCTCAGTGGCCGAGTGGTTAAGCGAGTCGTTCACTGATTCCTAAGTAGCGGGTTCGATTCCAAACCTTTCAGTATTTCTTTTTTTTTCCTCGAGAAATGTGATTGTCTTTATTTATAAGAGCATCCATTTACCGTCACTCTCCAAACACCAACTGTGCAGTGGCTTGGTCGTTAAATGTAGTGTACATGATTGGTCATTCTTGCAATTTTCAGAAATGGGCGGATTTGGGGGTTAGTATTTATGGGAAATATCGTTCCACTGACCTGTTCAAAGTTTTGCATTGTTGGATGGGGAGAAAAACGGCGCTCGTTTTCAACCGTCGGGCGGATGATAGCCTTTAGTCAAGACGCGCGTGGCTACATGGGCGCGTGACGCGCCCTGAATGCTAGCATGTCCGGGGCACGCGCGCCTTAAAGGGACACATTGCTTTGGGTTTTGCGATTTGGGCTATAAAACTAAAATGGATATGGTTGGGAAGCTTTTTTAAAAGTAGAATATAAAGATTCACATAACTATCCCTTCAAATTGCGTGGTTTTTGTTAAATTTCGTGACAAATAACGGTCCGCCATTTTGTAGAACACAATTTTTGACTCTACAAAATGGCGGATCGTGTTCACCAGTCGTATTTCGACTGGCGATATGTGTCGCGAGGTAGAGAATGGTACCTGGCGATCATCTGATAGGTATACAAGGCCACTGGCTGCGGCGCCAGCCTAAAGACTCTTACAGCGTATTTTGCGCATTATTTAGACGGTGGTATTTACTACTGGAAATAAGTCTATGTTTCGCGGGTCAGATTTTTGTTTTGTAATCACTACTCACTAATTACAACACATTATACGTGTTTTTTTGCATGAACAACTGTTATAAAAGATAAGGAACATTTCCAAACAGCAAAATTTCATGACATTTGAAGGCAATGTGTCCCTTTAACTAAAGGCTACAGGGCAGTTTTCCCAACGATTTCCAGCTGAAAATCGTTGGAAAACGATATAAATTTCCACTTTTCTTGACAACGACAGTACACCTGGTGCCATCATTTTACAGGATGATTGAGACTGCTATTAACTTACAGTCTAGTAAGGTATTCTTTCGTAATAATTTAGTAAAACAAATTGGAGGATTGCCAATCGTGTACACTACCCCTAAGCGCGGAAAGTCGAGGTAAGCATCTGCGTACAGGTTTATGGCACTTTTGGCTGACTCGGCAGTAAAGGCTTAGGGTGCCGCCATGTTCCTTCCTTTTATGGTGCTGGACCTTCGTGTTATATTATATGATTGGGGAAGGAGGTGTGATGGACCGGAATCCGAGCCCTTAAAAGTCCTACATGGGAACCGGTGAGCGGGGGTATGGGGCCCCGGTGACTCGCGGCACATGAAAGCTTGGTCAACATCGCATAACTTATTTTTTGTTTTTTTAACAGTCATAACACCAGAATGCATACCTTTTAATTCATAAGCTCTAAAGGTATACGGAAACAAATCAAGGAATGTTTTGTCTGTCTCTTCGTTCGGGCTTTTCTCTAATTATTATTATGTTTAAGGACATTTGCAAGCTTCGAATTCTTAGAATATGCACCCATGTCTGTGCCAGAAATTGTACATTTCTATGTTTCTTTTATTTATTATGCATTCAGTATAATTACTGTCAAAGGCAATTCGATCCTCTTGGTGTTTCCCACCTCTGCCAAGCATTAAGTGGCGCACCGATTGGATATTTATTTTAAACAGAAAAGAAAACAAATGTCTTCATTTTTTTTGGAATAAATTTGTCCCCAAAACCTACTAGCCCCAGAAATCATTTTAAAAAAAGCTAGGTGGGGTGGGTGGGTGGGTTGGGTTTCGGGGTGGGGTGGGTCTTGCTAGGCTTCCTCTAACGTTGGCGGCGAAATTAACACATGTATTGGTGTACTACTCGGAAATATGCCTCCGCCGGAAAAAGACATCTTTTGCCTCAAGTCCCCCCCCCCCTCCCCACAGACCCCGCCCTTGAGTGAGCCACTACTATTCTTATTTTAACTGTTAACACATTGGCATAATTGTCACCTTTAAATCACGCTCCTTCAAAATGTCCACATGATTTGAGCCATAAATTGACTTGGAAGCGCTGCCCCAACAACCGGAAATCTACCAAGAATTAACTGAATTTTCCCAATGTGATATACTCCTGTTTGTCTGACGGTCCCTGCCACAAGAGAACCAACATTTTTGGATAGTTTTCATTTTCTGTTCAATATCGACCTACTAAAACAGACACAATATGCCACGCCCGTACCCTGCCCCGAGACTGGGAGGAGGGGGTCGTCAAACCACATTGCATGAAAACGTACCATCTGTGTGCTTAATTAAGTGTCGGACGCCGGGATTGCTTGATAAAAGAAGTTTTTGTTATTTCTGAGCGGAACTCGTCAACGAGCGGGAGGGTTCGTTCGAACCCCCGAACACCCACAGCCATGGGCGGAGATCCCGGGGGGATGGGGGATATATATCCCCCCCCACACTTTTTGACCTGAGGGATGACTAATGTAATCACCCCCCCCCCCCCCCCCCCCCCCCCACTTTTTAAGGGTAGGCGTACTAACTTGCGCAGAGTCCGTAAACTTGCCAATGACAGGCCAGCACCACGCAGCCCATGCAGCAAGTGCGAGTGTCGTTCGTTTACTTTCCCTGCATTGAGTTTAATTAAACGCACTGTGGGCAAGAGCTCGGTATGTCGGAAGGTAGATTGGTTGGTGGGGAGACAGTTTATGCCTCACGACAATCCCAGTAAGGTGGGGAATAGTCGGTCTTTGCCACAGTAGTGTTCTTTCGTTTTAAACGGTTCCCATTGCACCGTTGACGTTATACGCAGGGGCGGATCTAGGTTTTACCCAAGGGGGGGTTTACCTGAGGTGATTGGCCTACACACCCCAGCGTGCCGATTTTTCGACACCCGACACTGTTATTTTTTTTTTTTTTTCAGCCCAAGGGGGGGGTTTAAACCCCCAAACCCCCCCTCCCCCCGGTAGATCCGCCACTGATACGCGTCCTATCCAATCAAATCATTGTACAGAACAATAGGGCCCGCCCACTTCGGCCCCCCCATTCAATCGTTAGCGAGATGGTAACCGTTCTTAAATTATATATTCAACGTGCAACATTAATTCAAAGTATCTATTGGGGCGGGCTTTTCGCGTCGCTCTCTTGTAAAGCAGGACGCAATACATGTACATGTACTTGTATGCTACAGTAATGTCTAGGAGCTGAAATGCTTACAGGAATGTGTTTGCTGCATTGACTTACCATGCCTGGCATCACACTCCTAACAACATGGAGTACAAAACAATGTGCATGTATTGAGTAGCGTTGTCTTGATACCCGAATTAACGGAATTTGTGGTGTTTGGGAAGACAGGAAGTAAACACAGTTTGTACACCGAAATAGATACTGAAACGAAATACTATTATGGGACTGAAAAATACATATAGCTTAAGTTTTGGTTTTGTTCTTTTATAACTTAAAATTTTTAAATAAGAAACTTTATTTGAAGTGATTTAATATGATTTGTTTGTATTGTTATAATTGTTGATTAGCTTTGTATTGTGTTATTTGTCTTATTTTTTATCATTCTACAGGACATTGATCGAAAACAGCCTATGCTGATCATTTTATCCTGTTTAAAGATATTAAATCACCCACCCACCCACCCACCCACCCACCCAACCAAACAACCAACTAATCATTTCATACAGATTTGCCGTAGGCTTCACGTTCAACCAGTTAGGCCTATTGTGCATGTTAACATATCCCAATGACAAAATGTATGAAAATTGTACATGCGTTATATTTGTACTTGTTTGCCAATTTGATATATAATTTGTTATATAAACACGTGAAAGCAGAGTGCAATACGCTTTAGGGAACCAGGGGCCAATAAATTATAATCGGTTTAGTCACAAGTATTATAGGTTTTCCCAGACGATTTCGCAAAATGTGCACATTAATTTGTAAAAGATGCATTCGTTTTCGTGCGAAATAGAATGAACGTTCACAATCCCGTTTTCTATTTAACAATTGATAATTCTATTTCCATAAAGGTGCATTCAGACGTAAAAAATCAGCGTACGATTTCCCGAATGTGCACTGAATTAGTAATTGATAATTCATTTTAGCGCGAATTCGAATGCACATCCGCAATCCTGTTTTCCTTTTAATTTATCACCAATCTATTTCGCTAAATGTGCAGCCGATTTCCCGAGTAGTGGTTTTTTGTTATTGTTAATGCATCCCTGGTCAAGCATTGGAATTCATTTATTTGTTAACAAAAGTAACATAAACCAGGTGGTCTTATAGTCTTTTGAAACATACCAAAAATAAGCTTAAGAAAATCGTTCTTTCTTTGCTCAGCATTTGCCACGGTCGCATCATATAGCCAAATTTCACAGTTGACATACCGGTAGGCCTCCTAAAATATCCAATAATGGTAGACAATCGAACTGATAAAATGAGAGAGAACTCTAAGAAATACAGAAAGACATTAAAATACAATTAAGACAAAGAACCACCAACAATAAAAAAAAGAACAAACACATTAATGATCCATTAGGTCTACAATACATTGATTAGTTAATTAATTAATTAATCAATTAAGGTTGTATCATGAATTGTATAGGCCTATAAACTTTATTTAAATTGGATGCAGAATTTGCGAATTTAAATTGTAACAAATGAAAACGAATATTCAATTCAGGCCGTGCAACAATGACGAATCGATTTGCTGCGAAATAGATTGCACATTCTTAATAATCGGCCACGCATACGTCAAACCGAAAGCCTAATCACGTATTTGTAATCGTTTAAATGAAACGTTATACACATAAATTTATTTGAATGATACAGAATGAAATCGAATGCTAGTTTTTGCGAAAATGAAACCCGGATATACGTCGTTCTCAAAATCAGCGCGAAATTGAATTCAAGTTTTACAAACATTTATGCACATCTTGCGAAATCGTCCGGGAAAACCTATATTAATCTTGCACGGAAGGTAAACACTGAAAAAGTATGGGGGGTTAAATTTACCCAATTATGTGTGAAAACTGCAACTAACCAAAATTTGGGTAAGTCTATCTGAACATAATCGGATGAGAGTTTGTTCAGATAGGCTTACCCAAAGTTTGGGTAGTTGCAGTTTTCACCACAAATGGGTAAATTTAGTAAATTAAGGTGAAAAAAGCAGCCCATACTTACAAGACACAAAGTGGGAAAAAATACACAAAAGTATCTATAAAAGCACAAACAACAATTAATTTAAGTGAAATGCCTTTTGATTACGGGGTTAACCGTCACATCTAAATAACAACAGGCCTCGACGGTTCGAACACTTACTCTGAAGAAAGCCTGTGCGGGGTCAACCGTCGCATCTAAATAACAACAGGCCTCGACGGTTCGAACCCTTACTCTGAAGAAAGCATGTGCGGGGTCAACCGTCGCATCTAAATAACAACAGGCCTCGACGGTTCGAACCCTTACTCTGAAGAAAGCCTGTGCGGGGTGAACCGTCGCATCTAAATAACAACAGGCCTCGACTGTTCGAACACTTACTCTGAAGAAAGCCTGTGCGGGGTGAACCGTCGCATCTAAATAACAACAGGCCTCGACGGTTCGAACACTCACTCTGAAGAAAGCCTGTGCGGGGTGAACCGTCGCATCTAAATAACAACAGGCCTCGACGGTTCGAACACTCACTCTGAAGAAAGCCTGTGCGGGGTGAACCGTCGCATCTAAATAACAACAGGCCTCGACGGTTCGAACCCTCACTCTGATGAAAGCCTGTGCGGGGTGAACCGTCGCATCTAAATAACAACAGGCCTCGACGGTTCGAACACTCACTCTGATGAAAGCCTGTGCGGGGTGAACCGTCGCATCTAAATAACAACAGGCCTCGACGGTTCGAACCCTCACTCTGAAGAAAGCCTGTGCGGGGTGAACCGTCGCATCTAAATAACAATAGGCCTCGACGGTTCGAACCCTCACTCTGAAGAAAGCCTGTGCGGGGTGAACCGTCGCATCTAAATAACAACAGGCCTTGACGGTTCGAACACTCACTCTGATGAAAGCATGTGCGGGTTTAACCGTCGCATCTAAATAGCAACAGGCCTCGACGGTTCGAACACTTCTCGATGATCGCAACGGTTTATCTAAAACTTCTTACTTTTTGAGATTATCATTCAGCAAAGTAAATGCGGCTTACAATTTGTTTATCGAGCACGCGATCCGGAAAATACAGCACTCAACTATCAATGTTCGCTCTTCAAATTCAAATTACACAAACGAAGATCATTTAAATTTGTCCAAGCATTTGGCAAAGAACATGGTCAACTGATTTAATACCATTCCTTAGCATTTCCGACATTTTGGCATGGCAATTCAAATGCATGGCTTGCATCGTTGTGGGTGAACAATCGCAGAGAACTCAGACAATGATAACATATTTAATTTCAAGACGATACATTATTGCAATTTTAAGAATTTTGCGAAGTTGATATACGAAGGAATATGAGAAATGATGAATGGAAAGTGTCAAACAAAATAAATGACAATTTGAAATGAAAAAGCAAATAGCTTAAGAGTCTTGTTTTCACTATTATTTTTTCTTACTTTTCGTACATTTGATTTGATTATTTTGAAAAGGCAAAGTGAAAGTAAGAATCAAAGGCAGAAACCGGATTAAGCGAACTGAGCATGTTGTGCCGAACTGAATGACCAATGATGATTTCGTACTCCAATTAAATTGAAAGACGAATGTTTATTTCTAATGTTTATGCATTGCCACATATAATTATGACCTGTTTGAAATGTCCAACGAAATTGAACTCCACGAAACAAATATCATCAAAAACATAAGCAGCATGATGTCCTCCGTATAAAACGAAAGTGAAGTATATTTCTAATTTATGCAGTGAAATCTAAATATTTCAGCGTGCACGTTGTTCTTCTTTCTCGGTTGGACGTACGGGTGGCGCCCTTTGTCCTATGCACACATAGTGCACCCACTCCGGCATATATATGCATTAACTGCCTTTGCCTGCATAATTTGTTGCAGGATAGAATTTTTTGTATATGTATGATGAAGGATATCGTCTTATTGTCAAAAAGTGTGATTTGGGAGTTTGGAATCAGTCACGGGCCAAGGTCAATAACGGTGGACAACGTGCATATTGTTATAATTATGCATATTATTATAAGTGTGATCAAGCGACATTCTACAGACGAATTTCACATGAGCCCCTTCTGCGCACACCCGGGTTGAAAGCGAGACTCTCAAAGCTCAACAAAAATGGTGCTATTTAAACACATTCATTCATGCATGAATGAATCACGCCATAAATGGCAGCGCAGTGCACGTTCGGCGTCCTTAGTTATTTACTTCGCCTTGAGATCCTCGCTTTCAAACACGGAAGTGCGCAGATCGGTGTTATTTTTTGTCACTTTGGGATTCCTCTATTGCAATCCGTTGTACGTAGGACCATTTTGTATTCCATTATATGAAGGTAAACTATCAGGTTAAACTAAAGTTTGTGCTTCTCCGGGTTCCATCTTATTATTTTATTTAGTTGGAAATCACGTTCAGCAACACATTTTGTAAGGCTATCATTAATTTCCCGCGGGTCGTAACTAAAGGCGTGATACGTATAAGGCATTGAACAAAGATGGCCAATGCCAATGACATTTAATCAGTCACACACATCCACACGGCTGGCATACCCACCAACCTATTCGTAAATATACAAAAACAATTTCTGCAAGACCAGTCACTTACGTAAAAACCGACCTTTGCTCAACAGAATCTTTCTTCCTCCAACCTTCCCACAAATAAAAAAGAATGGAAAGAGAAAGTAATGATTCTGTTGATGCTTTTAACAACCCCCACCCTCCCTCTCCCCTAAACGAATTTTGACTCACTGCGGCTTTTTCACGAAATGGTCAAAAAAATAAGATAAACTGATCATTCCTTGAATTTTGCCTGCACACACCGGTTCTTTCTTTCTTTCTTGCTATTTTCAAAATCTAAAAAGCACTTCATCATGTAAAGAACAAAAAGTTCAACCAAAATTAACAATCGGTTAACCAAGGCCCTGAAACAAAAGTTCCATCACATAGACTCAAAATCGTAACATATAGTCTGCATGTATGATTACGCACCCTCCCAATAAACAAGACGCTTATACGCTTCCAAATACATTGGATGAAAAATTTGAGTTTTGAAGATCTTTTGTATTTTTTAATGCTTGAAGGTGTTAATTGTTTTATTTATTGCAATTCAAGCTCAAGAAAAGGTTGCATTATGACACAATTTTGCAGCTAAAATTGTGTAAATCCCAGGGCTCCAGGGGGCTTTACCTCAACCCATAGCAAGGGCTTTGCGCCTGCAACCCACCAGGGGCCCTTAAGCGGTCCCTTGGACCCCGTGCTGTGTCGCACTCCACACAAGGATGGCCTTTCAAAAATCATCCCCCACATGTAACAAGAAATCTCCGCGCCTGCCCACAGCCTACGGGCCTGAGTTGTGCTATAAGTACCTGTTTTCCATGCAAGAGCACACTTTCTGTGCCAAATTGGCAACAAAGTTAAATGAAATGAAAAACAATATGAACCATCTAATAGGTAAATTGAGAATTTGGATTAGTTAGGCCTACCTGACTTTGGTTTTCATTTTATTTTAAATAAATATTTATTATTAAACGTTAATTTAAGTTATGTGTTGAAGAACAATAAATTGCTTTAAGGACTTGAACTAGTTGAATTCACGATGAGGCAAAAACTGCTGCGGTGTACTCAGTTTCGAAGTGAGGATGAGGTTCCCAATTCATTTCGCCGAAACACGGATACATTCTTGAGCGCTTGACAAAGAACCGAAGCCAACCAACGACCATGGTAAACCTACCATACTATACGGGGCGAGTCCGTATCCAGACCGTGATTTACGTGTAAGGAATTTACATTAGAGTTTAATATGGTTCCCAGATTTTGGGTCGTGGTGGGGTGGTGTCAGTTGGAGTATTTTTTTCTGAGAAAGCGACACAATTCTTTTTCGTCCGTTAAAATATTTTGAAAAGCGGGGCGGGTGGGGGCAGCACTGTTTGTAAAGTGGTGGCGCATTAAATTCTTATTTAAACCTTCCCTCCGGATACACCACTGCGTCGGTCTATTGTTTGAAGAGATTCGATTGACGTGATGGCCAAGATCAATCAACTCAGCCGATGTTTATCCACAATCATAATATAGATTTTTTGATAAGGCCGATAAAATGATCCGTTGCGCTGTGAGCAGTGGGTCGATACCGCTCAAAAACCTTCCAACCATGATAATTATTTCACAATGCAGACGGCCACAGTCCGGGGAATCCCCGACCGAAATGAGCAACAACGGCTAATTACAAATACGACTGTACAGCGCATGTGCAGTTGGCCACTTATGATAAAGACAGCTAGTTGTGTGCGCAATATAATGGGAAAACTGGAAGGTATCAGTGAAATTGATTACAAACGTCTTCTGTCTCCAGCAAGTTGTTCGATACCCTTTCATAATGCTGGATGTGATCTATAATCAGTGACATCAGCCTGCGACCATAAATCCAGATAATACTGGCACATTTCACAAAGGAATTCACAGCCTAGATGAGAAATACTAATAGGCCTATATGTAGAACTATATATTAATCTCGCCCTGTATAACATGCGGCCTAACTCAAGTCGACTTTCCGTCCTTATTTTATTGCCCACATTTCAAACTACATTTTCCATCTCTATATTTATAACCTGGACAAGCTTCGTTTGACATAACTGTCTCGAATGTCAACTTCTTGTTGTTTTTGTTTATTTGGGCAATTTGCCAAAAATAAAAGCAATAAGAGATTTTGTTCCCCGCAATTTTTGAGAGAATTTATTTCCCAATGTAATTTACTGGTACTCTTTATTGCGGCCGACAAACCGATCAATAATGACGCATTTCACAATGTCGACTAGTTACAGGTGAGTTCCCTGTACACCAGCTGGTGAACAGTGCAATGTTTCATGCCCATTACATATAAACTGTAGTGTTTGGAACTTGTTATCAGTTGCCGCACCCCAACGTAGCTCGACAAACGAAAAAGCAGAGGTGGTGGAGATGTAAGTAGATTATTATGAGTAGACGAAAATCTTTTTTTGGGGGGACGTCAGTTTGGTTCGGGAAAAGTCGGACCGTTAGGAAAGTTTGAAGGAGTACGGTACCTGCACCGGTAGATTTATTGTTGCGCGCAGGGTGCATTATAATGTTTTAGTTTTTGCACATTTCTCCGTAAATATTACACATTGTGGTGGATTCTTTTTACACTCAGACCTTGCAAAAAGGGTTAAGAACTTTTCAAAGAGATGAAATTGTTGGGCGATGTGTACCTTTAAGGGCTGCCCTTCATCCAATTCCTCAAAAATTGCCACTTCGGGGTTCCAGCCGTCCTATTTTGTGAACCCGCAGAGGCATGGCTGTGGTATCAATCCGAAATCGGAGAGAGAACAAAATGGTCCCAAACTCTTAACCCCCGAAAAATATAATAATTGCCCTTGCGCTGTCCCTATGGGATTAGGATTGAGGTTTTGAAAAACGGAAATTTTGTGTCATTATTTTGTTAGCCATCGATTTATTACGATAAAATCGCAACATAGACATAGACACGTTGCCAGAAAACTGGCCTCACATGTGATAATCGACAGGCGCTCCCCGTCCAACAAATTGTGAATGAATTCTGAAGAGTCCTAATATAAATATCCACACAGATATAATATATCCGTAGCATTTATTTATTGTTTTTAAAGTCAAACGGATCAGATGATGCTCAGCATCTCGCAATGAAAAGGGTTTTTAGTATCATGTTCTACTCCCAATATACTATGTTCCCACATGCTTTTGTCTTGTTCCATGCACTGTCATTTGCCTTTGAGAAAGAACTTAAGTTCGAAACGTTGGGCCAGTTAATTTTGTTGATTTTTACTTTTGTTGACATTTTTGTGATGTCCTTTTGTGTTGTTTATTGCAAGTCAGTGGTACATGCCAATGCACTCCAGCTGCAGTAATTGGAGGATTCTTTGCTTTACCAGACAATTGATTTTAAAGCTCCTACTGGAGTGCATTGGAAGGCACTTGGGGGTTGCTGGTAATTGTTGTTGCTCACTTGACCAGCAAGTATTGATGGAAATTGCCATTGTATTTATTATTAGTAACTTTTTATAATTATGTTAAATATCAATTTGAATTATTATAACATAACATAACATAACATAACATAACATAACATAACATAACATAACATAACATAACATAACATAACATAACATAACATAACATAACATAACATAACATAACATAACATAACATAACATAACATAACATAACATAACATAACATAACATAACATAACATAACATAACATAACATAACATAACATAACATAACATAACATAACATAACATAACATAACATAACATAACATAACATAACATAACATAACATAACATAACATAACATAACATAACATAACATAACATAACATAACATAACATAACATAACATAACATAACATAACATAACATAACATAACATAACATAACATAACATAACATAACATAACATAACATAACATAACAGTACATTACTTAACATTACATAACATCAACCTGGTGTTCCAAAAGTACATAGTGTTTTACTTCACTTAGGCTATACCCTCCATCTCACTCCAGAGGATTATGGCATGTGGCTTTGCTTATCAGTGTAATACACTGTTTACTCACAGCATGACCAAGTTATCCTCCAGTTTCCTTTGGCATTCCTTGGAGTGTACAAGGACTCCCCATTGAAATAATGTGACGGTTATTGGAGGACCATGCAATAAACATAGGCATTTTTTGGGGGGCGGGGGGGGGGGGGGGAATATTGAAGTGCGTTGGAGTGAAAACAAGAGCAAGGGTTAATCATGTATAGCCATATTGCAAATTGCAACGTAACGTTAATCTTGGTAGAATACACGTTGTGTCGTAAAGCTTCTATGTCCGTGCTCTGATTAAAAATTCAACTTTAAGTGCTTTCTCTCTTCTAACGAATTATGGAAGAATACTGTTTTTTAACAAGAAACACACTTACAACACTGTCTACTCTATTTGGTCGTTCTAAAGTACATGTATATATTGTGGTTTTTTTTAAAGCGCGAAGATTCCTATACATTAAAAACATAGGAATTATTCCTACAAACGGGATCATCTCCTGGCCTCCTTAGAAGACAAGAAAGATAGACCAGAACGCCACGCCATCCGCAACCTCCTTGGTATCCTCCTCTTTAGGCGAGGCGACCGACAAGGTGCATTGGATTACTTAAATTACATCCTCTCCCCGGGAGAAGATCCAGAGAACCTGAACGCCCTGGCCAATCGCACATTTGTGACGTCGGGAGAAGAAACATCGGCTTTTGATCTCGAGCCTGATCTATCAAAGGCAGCAGGGAAGAAGAGACAAGCGATGAGATACGCTGAGCAGGCCTTTGCTCTCATCAACGAGCTTAACAACGATGCTATCACTTACGAGCGATCCAGCAAAGCGCGTGATCTTTGCCAACTGGCGCTGGAGCTGGCAGGTCACCTAGATCAAGAAGAGAGCGAAGATTGGCAGTACATTCTTGGAGAAGCCTACTATAGAATGTTCAAGAAAACGATGACAAGATCAGAGAAGCACGACGAGGCCAACGAAGCATTTAAAGGGGCCGTCTGGAACTTTCGGCCAATATTGACAAGTTCGATCGCTGGTGCCAACATGAAAAGCTCAGCCTGGGTCCGCATAGGCCTCATCTTTGACTATGCAGCTAGATACAACGTGCAGGTAGGAAACGTTCCCTTAGATCTGAAGGAATTCATCAACGATCCGGAACAGTGCGTGCATAGGGCCCTGGAAATATCACCTGACTCCCCAAAGATCCTTAATCGTCTCGCCCATTTTCGTTATCGAGCTGGGAATGTCGAAGAAGCTTTCGATCTGCTGGAAGAGTCTATTCATAGAGATAACACCAAAATGAACTTCAACGCTTACTCAAGCAGAGCCACTCTTTGCCTCAAACAATACAAGAAAAGCCTCCGTGCAAATGCCGCTCCAGACCACAGCTATCTCGATCAAGCCAAAGATGATTTAGAGTATATCTTGACGGTGCACACATTGCCCTGGGATTTCGAGAGGCTGGCGGAAGTCTATTTACACATGGCGAAGAGCATGGGAAATAACAAAGTCGGATCGAAGGAGTACATCGACAAGGCTCTGTTCTACTGCATTAAGTCCGAGAACTGTAAGAGAGGGGGCGAAAGACCTGATGTCCACAAAGTCCGCGGAGAGTGTCTCTGTTTTATCAGCCAGCATCAGCAGGCCAGGGAGTCTTTCCAGAAGGCTATTGAATGTGAGACGAAAACGGGCTGGGGATGTGGCAACAAATATCTTTTTGACGAGTGTTTGCGTTGGCATGTTCAAACAGACTAACCTTGCAAGGAGACATATAGGTATACAGATTCCGACGATTGACTGCCGTTTGCATAGCTGCATCGCTTTGCAGAAACTTCAAGAGCCGAGATTGGAATCCGCTCTACCCCTAAAGCGGTTTCCGCCACAAGTATTGGGACTGGTAGCTAGTACAGATATCGTGCCTTGAACGGCGCTTTGATGCATAATCATCTGTTGATCAAAATATTAATATCTAAAACGAAATATGAAATGTTCACAGTGACCATTTTATTTTCGTCGCTAGGCCATTTTGAATGGGGTGACAAAATTTGTGCCATATTTTAAAAACGTAAAAACGTACCGTTATAGACCGTGCACATTGCCAACCCAGACGCGATTTTGCCGAAAGCTACACGAAATTGCGGACAAAATCAACTAATTGCGAGGTTCCACATTCCACACACACCCCTCTAGCGACGCCCGGCAACTTGGTATTGAAAGTAAATGATCACAAATAGTTGCTGTAATGTAATTTGTAACGTTTAGGCCTACTTGAAATTATTCGTTCAACTTTACCGACATGTAGACTACCGGTATTGCTCTTTAAAATAATTTGTTTTAATGCCAAGTTTATTCTGATAAAAAAAGTGTTTTTCCTTCCGAAAGTAAGCAAACGGTGAAAATTAGTGCAGTTTACTCAGATTCAAAGTAAAGGATGAGGTTCCCAATATATTTCGCCAAAAGAGGCCAAGCCACACAACGGCCACAGTAAGCCGAACAATCTACAGTGGGTGTGTCCGTACAGTAGGGCCAAACCGTGCACTACATACATTACAGTTAGGTATAAATACAGTGTGCGCGAGTGTGTAGTTTAGTGTAGCACTTGCGCATTACATTTTCGCATTTCTTATTATAAACTGCAATCGAGTGACGTATAGAAAGACTGGTAGGCTGCACTAAAGGAAACGTGAATGGGCAACCGGCTAAAGCACAGTAATGAATTGAACACAAAAGGGCATATTACGAATTTCTGCCAATTTTTGAGGGCAAATGGTTTTTGAGGGCATAGTTTTTAGATTTCCCATTCGACTATTCAAATTTAATATGATTATTATCAATGTCATTATTACTAAAATCCAGTATTTTTGGACATCTAAAGTAAGCAGCGGGACTCCTTCACTTATTTTGACTTTTTTACGCTGTCAGCCATGAACAAAAAAAAGTTACAATTTGGTGCAACCGAAAAATAGTCCATTGATTCCGACACAAACAGAACTTTGATATTCCCCGGGGCAAGAAATCAAAAACTAATGTGGTGTGCTTAAGTTCGGAACCAAGGCTGAGGTTCCTAATTTATTTCGCCGAAACCGAACTAGCTTTTTGAGTGCTGGACAAAGAGCCGGAGCCACAGAACGGCCATTGTAAGCCTGCCAGTCTATACTGGGCGCGTCCGTAACCCGATCGTGATTGACGTGTAGTTAATGTGCAGTTATTTGAAATTTTGTATTTTCCTGTACGGGCCTAAAGTCTGGAAAAGGGTTGACAGTTTGCTTCAACGGAAATTTTTAAAACTGCATTGATTCCGATAAAACAGAACTTCCCGAAAGTAGGAAAAGGGCAAAAACTACTGCGGTGTTCTCAGTTTCGAAGTAAAGGATGAGGTTCCCAATTTATTTCGGCGAAACCGTTTTATGTCCTTGAAAGCTAGAAAAAGAGGCCAAGCCACACAGCGTGCATAGTAAGCCATTCCTTATACACTACAGTTGGTAATTTTAGGTACAGCACACGCACTGCATGCAGTGCAGTCATGTATACAACCGCAGTCTGCGCGAGTGCAGTATACAGTAAAGTACAGTAAAGTCGGAAATCACTCGCGCATTACAGTTCCTTTGTATGATATCATCATCATCATCATCATCATCATCATCATGCGAGAGAACGTCTTCAACAGACGCCTTCTCGCGAGACTCTGATGGTCGCATATTCCATGCATCCCGGTCCATCATCAGCGTCCTCAGCTCAGCGGTATCTTGTTGCGCTGCGACCCTCTAGCTCTTCAACTGTCATGGTCGACGAACGATAGTCTATCTCCTGTCTGATATGAACTGTAATCGAGTAAAGTAATCCAGTAAAGCCTGGTGTATATCGGTATATGAATATCCGACTCCCACGAAAATCGGACTCCTTTTCCCCATTATTGATTAAACCCTCTCACGTGACCGGCCACTCTCCCAATTATCGATATCATCGATTACTTTGTGCAATACTACCGTATTCCATAGTTATTAAATTCAGGCTGCATCTGTCCAGTACGTCGAAAATAATACGTCACACTTAATATGATACAGTACCGGTACAGTATACGACCCAGAAAAGTACAGTGCTGCAGTGAATACAAAAGGGGCATTTTCCGATTCTTTGCCAATTTTTGGCCAGGTGACAAATGGTATTAGGGGCATGGTTTGTAGAATTCGAAATCGGTTGCCTTCAAATTTAATAAAATTATTATCTATGTAATTAAAAATCAAAAAACAAATTACATCTAAAGTCAGCAGCGGGGCTCCTTTACCTATTTTGACCTTTTTTAGGCTGGCAGCTATATGACATTTATTATTTGCCTGTATAGCACAATCAGGTAAAGTACATTAGGCCTACAATACATTTTGACTTCAAAGTGTTGTCAAGACTGGGCTTTAGGCACTCTGTCTAAGTGAACATGTTCAAGGCCATATACAAACTTCGGCTTCGGCTTTGGCTACGGCTTCATCTATTCCCTAGCGTCATTGCCAATCGAAAGCCCTGATCAAAATAAACAGGTGGAGAGGGAACTGATTACGCCGTACCCGCTTCTACAATGGATAAGAACCGACTTATCGACTCCTGCATGGTCGAGTGGTTAAGACGTCTGCACTAATAAGCAGCCGATCGCAGTTTCGAATTCGACTCGAGTAAGCCTGTGAATTTTTTGTCCACAGGCCCTCGGAAAGCACTGAGCATACAGTGCTTCATACTATTAATCTACAGTATTCATTCATATACTACGGCGCTCCAGAAGAGCCATCCGACTTGTTGAGATCCTGACATATTTTATCGCGGGATGACGACATATTACAGGCAAGATGACGACATCCTTAGATAATTTATCGCGGGATGACGACATCCGGAACATAGAACGTAAACTTGAACGTATATGGAGGAAATCTGGAAATCCTGAAGACCATCGCTTGTATCTGGATGAAATTCATGCCTTTACAAGACTTACTAGAAAAGCAAAATCGGATTACTACACTAAACAACTCTCCACAGCTGACACCAGAACTGTTTTCAAGACGGTGAACACTCTTCTCAATAGAAATGTCCCTGCTCTTCCATTTACCGGTACTCATCTCATCGAGAATCTGTGTGATAGGTTCAGCAATTTCTTTGGTGACAACATTCTCAAAATCAGAGAGAACATAAATATAACATTAAGTACTGATATGCCTGCATTAACCTATCCACTTGAACCTGCTTCTTGCGAAGTTCTTGATGAATTGTTAGAATTCAACCCTGCTGATTACAGTGAAGTTCGTAAAATCATCATGAATTCTAACAATAAATCCTGTATATTAGACCCACTTCCTACGTGGCTTCTAAAACAAAACCGAAGCACAATTGTCCCGGTTGTCTTATCCATTGTGAACACATCATTATCTGCAGCAACCTTTCCAGCAACTTTGAAAGATGCAGTGATTACACCCCTATTGAAAAATCATTCCTTAGACAAGGATACTTTTTAAAAAACTATAGGCCGGTGTCAAATATTGCTTTTCTTTCTAAAGTAATTGAGAAATCTGTTTTAACACGTATCTCTAAACATATTGATAATAATAACTTGCATTGTAAATTTCAATCAGCTTACAGGTCTGGTCATAGCACGGAGACGGCTCTGTTGAGAGTCAAAAGTGATATCATGCATGCGATCGATAATCAACAGGCCGTCTTTTTGGTGTTGCTAGACCTGTCTGCTGCATTTGACACTATTGATCACAGTATTCTATTGAATAGATTGTCTGATGTTTTTGGAATTAGAAGTAAGGCTATTAACTGGTTTAAGACTTACCTTTATGGCAGAACATGTAAGGTCAAGATTGCTAATGATTACTCTGTTTCCAGAGTGCTTAATTATGGCCTACCTCAAGGTTCCTGTGTTGGACCGCAGCTGTTCTCATATTATACTCATCCACTGACAGATATTATCAGGCATCACCCCAGTATCAGATTCCATTTTTATGCAGACGACATTCAGTTGTATGTTAGTGCTGATCCACGGAAGCCTGGTGATACAGACCATGTTCTTTCCATTTTAACAAGCTGTATCTCTGAGATTAAGACCTGGATGTGCCAGAATATGCTTCTCCTTAACAATGACAAAACGGAATTGTTTGTTGCAGCAAAACCAAGAACTCTAAAAAAATTATCCGACATCTCTCTTACAGTTGGAAATACTATGATCAAACCATCCTCAACTATAAAAAATCTTGGTATAGTTTTCGATAGTGAAATGACTATGTCTCAACATGTTTCCTCAATTTGTAAAACTGTTAATTTTCATCTCCGAAACTTATCACGTGTTAGGAGCCTAATTGATGAAATCACATGTCACCATGCGGTTCGTGCTCTTGTCACATCCCGTCTTGACTACGGAAACTCTCTCCTTCAAGGATTATCTATTAAAGACACAAAACGACTTCAACGTCTCCAAAACAGGGCAGCAAAATTAATTTTTATGGCAAAAAAATTTGATCACGTCTCACCCCTCCTTCAACAGCTTCACTGGCTTCCTATTCATCAACGTATTGATTTCAAATTGTTAACCATTACCTATAAATGTATGAGTGACAGTGCCCCATCTTACCTCACTGAACTTATCGTTCCATATCAGCCCAATCGTCCACTTCGTTCTAGTTTAGATACCAGGATTTTAACAAAACCCATAACCCGATCATCCACATCTGCCAAAGGTTTTTATGCAGCTGCTCCAAACCTTTGGAACAGTCTTCCTTATAAAATTCGTCATGCCAGTTCTCTTACTCAATTCAAAACATCACTCAAAACTCACTTATACCAGTCATTTGTTTTATAGGCACCTTATTAATTAATTATGTTGTTTTTTTCTCGATGTAAAGCGTTGTGATACCACTTGTGTAAGAACGCTATATAAATGCCATAATTATTATTATTATTATTATTATTATTATTATAGGATGACGACATTATCTGGGGATGTCGTCATCCTACGTTCCGGATGTCGTCATCCCGCGATAAATTATCTTGGGATGTCGTCATCCTACTTTCCGGATGTCGTCATCCCGAAATAAATTATCTTGGGATGTCGTCATCCTACTTTCCGGATGTTGTCATTCCGTGATAAATTATCTAAGGATGTCGTCATCTTGCCTGTAATATGTCGTCATCTCGCGATAAAATATGTCAGGATCTCAACAAGTCGGATGGCACTTCTGCCAAGTAACAATGGATGTTTATTGTTAGTGCACCGTTTTTCTTTTGTTAGATGTTCCTAGTGACTGTGTACATTTTGTGTACCACCCCAAAGCTCATGGTAATCCACTCTGTCTTCGCTTTGCGAAATGTTTTTTGGGCTAAGGGGTCACTTTTTTCTCAATTCTAATCATCCCCAACCCCGGCATTTCAACATTATATTAACGTTTGTTTTGACTTTAATTTAATTTAATTTAATTTTAATTTTTGTGGTTTTATTGTTTTTTTTGGGGGGGGGTGACTTACGAACGTTTCTCACATCCAATTATAGGACGTGTAAAAGTAAAATGTTAATTTTGTTAAGCGCTCAGTTACCTGTTTTTAAACGCTGAATGATATTAATGAAAATCATTGTTGTGCAGTATTCCGAACTTTGTTCGTCGGCTGTTCGTCGACATGTCCTGGCGACTTGCCAAGATGCGTGAATATCTTTTTAACCGCAGATTATGTCGACACTGAAGCGAATTTCTTCGATGATGTCGCGAAATTCTTTTACGGTATGGTGAAAAATAATTTTGCAGATGCCGCTGTACATACAGCGCGCAGAAACTTAATTGCTATACAAGCCGAGCGCAGTTCGGGTGTCATGAACGATGATGCATTGCAACACAAGTGTGTTTTTACAATGGACGGAAAGATTTTGTTGTGATTGCATAGTGATCATCAACCTCATCCCAACCTTAACCTTACCCTAAAATCCTAACCCCAACTCTAACCTTATTTCTCACAAATCCTCACCCGCACCCGTATACCCTATGTTTCTCAGTGTTTTTGTGTACGGGGCCTACGCGCAGTATAATCAACAAGTCGGATTTTCAGGGAGTCTGAAATTCACACGACACTGATGTCATTATGATATTCAACTCCCATGAAAATCGGACTCCTTTTCCCTATTATTGGTTGAACCCTCTCACGTGACTGGCCACTCTTCTCATATTCTTCACTCAGGTCTGCGCAATATCCTACCAATGAGCCCGTATTTCATAGTGACTGAAATTCACGCTACACCGGCGATTATTTTGAACGACAGCTGCAACAATGCTTAATCACCAAGGTCATGCACAAACGCTGGTCACAATAATAATACAGAGGGCGCTGCCAACAGCTAAAACATGTTTAGCGTCCCCGCCCGCTTACTTTTTGGGGGCCGACTAGATTTTTGTTGTATTTTTACCAGTAGAAAATGAGGTGAAAAAACACCCCCAAAATTTTAACCGATTCATCTAAAAATAGAATACAAGCTTACTAAAACTATTAAAACCACTGTAAATATGTTCAATTCTCTTGTGCAACATTGTCTTTCATTTTTGTGTCTTTGAACAGTTGAAAAAAATACGGTTGTAAGAAATAACCAAAACAAATGGCGGCCATCTTGAAAAAAAAAAAACGGACGTTAAACATGTTTGTTTTACTTGGTCTAATAGTGATATCCTAGAAGGTCTCTCAAACAACCCACCTCTGAATGCAAAATAATATAAATTTTAAAAAAAATCAGGAAATATTCATAATATAGGTTTTTCTCGGCCAACTTAGCAAAGGATTCATTTACTTCTGAAAATCGGTCATTCATTTTCGTCTCAAACTGAATGAACGACTTCAATCCCGTTTCAATTCGACGAAAGTTCCAGATTTTTCGTAGTTTGTACAATTACGCAAACATACCTTTCCCAGCCGATCTCGGGAATACAATTTAGTCCATGCATGTGCAAACAAAAGTAACTTTCGTTCGTTCAAAACAGCAGGCTGCATTACGAAATTCCAAAACCCGATGGACAATCATATAAATTTACGCTGGCATGAAATGATATGTTTATACGTCTCTACTGGAGATCTACTTGTTCTTACAGGTTATAACAACATCGAGAAATGTCCTTTGAAACATGCACCAGGTGGTTTGGCTCATCGAATAGAACCATTAAATGTGGTGTACACGATTGGTAACCATTCAATTGTTTTAATGAATTATTACGAAATACCTTACTTGACCCGAGTTAAAAGTAGTCTCAATCATCCTGTGAAATGGTGGCACCGGGTGTGCTGTCGTTGTCAAGAAAAGTGGAAATTTATATCGTTTTCCAACGATTTCCAGCTTGAAATCGTTGGAAAACTGCCCTAGCCTTTTAGTCAAGGCGCGCGTGGCTACCCGGACGAGTGGCGCGCCGGCCCTCCAGACATGCTGCTGGCATTCGGGGCGCGTCACGCGTCCAGCTAGGTAGCCACGCGCGCCTTGACTAAAAGGCTATCATCCGCCCGACGGTTGAAAACAAGCGCCGTTTTTCTCTCGTTTTTTTTCACCATCAAACAACGCAAAACTTCGAATAGGTCAGTGAAACGATATTTCCTATAAAATACTAATCCCAAATCCGCCCATTTCTGAAAATTGAAACAATGACCAATCGGGTACATTACAATTTAAGGGCTAACTGTTTCAAAATGAACTTATCTTTGACTGATATAGTCGGTGGTGGCTCTGATTAGGAGCGTGAATTTGACAGTATACAAATAATGAATGTTTATGAGTGCGATGGTAAGAATAATTTCATGAGGTGACAGATTGAATGTTCCATTCCACGAGGCGAAGCCGAGTGGAATGGGACATTTCATCTGTCACCGAATGAAATTATTCTTACCATTGCACGAATGTGAAACATTCATTATTTGTTTTATATAACGCCTGAATAAATCCGACAGACTTGGTGTACAACGTGCCGATTACCTTCTCATCCGGTCCGCATAAAACCGCAACAAAAAGTGGTCCAGTTCCGAATCAGTTAAAGCTTTAATTGTTGTTCCTGCGTGTCTTGCAAACTCCTCTAATCGTTTTGACTGCATATTTCATTTGTCTCTTTGTGTGAGCAGCGTCAGCATCGCCTACGAGTTCCAATATTTCGTCGTCTGTTAGGAAAACAAACCGCGGTTCGGAAACACCGTCCGCCACTGATTTTGTGTGAATGACGGCCAAGACTGGTTCCCGGTCCCTGTATGTATATAATATACATTTGAAGTCCGAAGGACAACGGAGGGACCGGCAACCAGTCCAATGACAGCCGTGTTGTCGCGGCGGGGAAGTTCTATCAAAAGCGTTACCGTTTGATAGAACCATGTGATAGAACGTTTTTTGGCGGTGCGGGTTCGCGTCGTACGATGGGACGAATAATTCGATCGACGATCGACGATCCACCAATCGATCGGATGGCTGGGATTTATTCAGGTGTTGTATAAAATGTAATGTAAAGAGGCAACAAATTGATAGAAGTTCATAAAGTTATAGACAACCTAGGTAAATGATGGTAAATGATGATAAAGGAAAGTTGAAAAACACATTGAATGGAAAAAAATGTCACATATATAGGCCTAACTGTCTCAAGGTGTCATCTTTCTTATCACCACCATCAGCATTTTTAGTAGATTTGCTGGATAGGTTTACCTTAATATACTGCGATCTGGAGTTTTTTGGCTGTGGCTGTCGTGTGATGGGTTCTGGCCTCCTTAGGTGGTACTGTTGACATGCTGATTATGAAAAAAAAACAGAAACAAAATGAGGAACGGTCACAAAATTATAATGACTCGCCTAAATCTGATGATGAAAGATCATACATTAAACTTCGCACAATTACAAAAGCCACAGGTAGTGAAAGACATCACATTCATTTTTCGTTCTTTATTGTGAGCGTGTAACTGCGCAGGCTTTAGATACCATTTCTTTGGAGCTGTTTGTAAACGTGGCGACAATTGGATCCGGAAGTACACAAGTGTAAACGAACGGACGTTAAAGGGACACATTGCTTTGGATTTTGCGATTTGGGCTATAAAACTGAAATGGATATTGTTGGGAAGCTTATTTAAAAGTGGAATATAAAGATTTACATAACTATCCCTTCAAATTGCGTGGTTTTTGTTAAATTTCGTGACAAAAACCGGTCTAGAACCAAATTTTTGACTCCACAAAATGGCGACACGTTCTGTTGATCCATTTTGATGTACTGTGGCACGGCGCGCAGCACTGGCGATATGTGTCGCGAGGTAGAGAATGGTACTGGCGATCATCTGATAGATTTACAAGGCCACTGGCTGTGGCGCGCGCTAACCTAAAGGCTCTTACAGCGTATTTTGCTATACCCAGCACGATATGGGGCAGAGGGTACCCCCTTTTTGTCCCTATACCCTATACACTCTCTAGACTATTGTTACCTAACACACCCCCCTAGACTTCTGAAAAGAATTCCTGAGATTCCGGGATCACAATGACCAACACAAAAGAGGGGGGGGGGGGGGGGGGGGGGGGGGGGGTTCGCTCTGCCCCATATCGCGCATCATATGTATATTGCATATGATGCACGATATGGGGCAGAGAGAACCCCCCCCCCCCCCCCCCCCCCCCCCCCCTTTTTGTGTTGGTCATTGTATTCCCGGAATATCAAGAATTCTTTTGAGACGTCTAGGGGGGATGTGTTAGGTAACAATAGTCTGGAGAGTGTATAGGGCATATAGGGACAAAATGGGGTACCCCTCTGCCCCATATCGTGCTGGGATAGTATTTTGCGCATTATTTAGACGGTGGTGTTTACTACTGGAAATAAGTCTATGATTCGCGGGTGAGATTTTTGTTTTGTAATCACTGCTCACTAATTACAACACATTATACGTGTTTTTTTTTGCATGAACAACTCTTATAAAAGATAAGGAACATTTCCAAACAGCAAAATTCCATGACATTTGAAGGCAATGTGTCCCTTCAACGCTACTTGTGTATTTCGGGAAAAGGTCGTAAGGACGAAAATGGGTCAAAAGGTCAAATTCAGGTTTTTCGGATAATCGATAAAGTATTGAAATATCTCTCATTTGATATACATTTGGGCCTGTTTGTTTTCACACAGATCGGGAGGTGATCCAGAGCGCAGACGAAACAAACATGATCGTGAATCCTTTAGGGTGCCCTGTTGCATGCTGGGAGAATTAAGCAGTAGGGTCAACTATCTAGTACATGGCTTAATAACAAAAAATTACACTGTAAAAGAATTATGACTAAATACTGTCACAAAAGCTCATTAAATTCTTCAATCTACGAAGAAATACA
This sequence comes from Hippasteria phrygiana, assembly GCA_037893225.1. Lineage (NCBI taxonomy): Eukaryota > Metazoa > Echinodermata > Asteroidea > Valvatida > Goniasteridae > Hippasteria > Hippasteria phrygiana. The sequence continues at coordinate 457,961 of JAZGUH010000661.1, read as the reverse complement.
CACTCTGTCTCGCACGTCGCCATCTTGGACACTTGCCAACCCACCTCGCGAGCAGGATCCCTAACAACGTGATCCGTTAGCAATTCTACAAGACTGCTTTAGCGCATTTAAATGTTTTTTAGAAGGAATTGCAGGCAAAAGGTCGTTAGTATAAATATGTAATTAACTTTAAAATAACAAATATGTCATCTGACAAAAAATTCAGCCTTTTGCGATTCTTAATTAGAAATGGGAATTAAAGTCTATTTTCTCAAATGTTGATTTTTGCCTGACTGATGGCCCCCTAACGTCCTTTTCCGGGCACACGGCGTCTAATCATCCTTAAGTACCATGTGCATAGCCAAGGGCGGATCCTGGGGAGGTGGGGGGGCTGCCATCCCGCCCCCCCCCCCCCCCCACCCCCCCCCCAAATTTTTTTGGCTGTTTGGAAACTTTTCCAAAACAGCCCTTGTTTTCGTTAAGATTTTTTTTTTTTTCTTTTTTTTTTCTTTTTTTTTTTTTTGTTTGGCTGTTTTGGAAACTTTTCCAAATACAGGCCCTTGTTTTCGTTAAGATTTTTATTTTTTTTCTTTTTTTTTTTTGGCTGTTTCGGAAGTTTCCGAAACAGCCTTTGTTTTCGTTAAGATTTTTTTTTTTTTCTTTTTTTTTTTCTTTTTCTCTTTCAGACTATTGCCCATAGCATTTTTACACGTTTTCCTTTTTACCGGCACTTTGGCTACTTGTATGCAGCCGATTGTCTTTAAACTTAGCAAAACACTTAAAGCAACTGCTCAGAATGTGTGCCGAACTTTTACGTCATGATGACGTCATCACGTGATTTTTTATGAATTTTTGAATTTTGAAAATCGTAACATTTGTTTCAATATAATCTAGCGAACAAAACAAGATATTTTCAAAATTCTTTTTTGTGATAGCTTTGGTAAGTCTCAAAGATATGCCCTAAAAGGCGAAAATTGTGTGACGTCCATGATGACGTCATCAAAAATGTTTTTTTTTTTAACGCATGTAAGGTCAATCCGATTACAAAAATATATATATTGAATTTTTCCTCTCCCTAATTCCAAAATGTCATGATCGTGGCTCACTCAAGTAAGAAATAACAGCCCATTTCAAAATTTAGACCAAATTCAATATAACACAAAGGAATTCTGGAAGGGCAGATAACCATGGCTCAAATGTACATGCTGTTTATAAAAAGGGTTGATTTGTAGTCTTTTTTTCAAGTCGCTAGACTATTGCCCCATAGCATTTGGTAAACGTTTCCTTTCTTGCCGGCCACTTTGAGGCTACTTTTAAACTTGACAGACACTTACCCCAACTGCTCACAATGTGTGCCGAATTTTACGTCATGATGACGTCATCACATGTCACGTGACGTCATCTTAAAGGGGCATTTTCGAAGCCATATATCTACAAAAGTACAAGTCCGATTAAGTTGGAACGTGATATCTAGGTATGCCACCGGGTGTTATAGATGAAAATTGACATGCCGTTATGATTAAGTCAAAACATGTCACGTGACGTCATCTTAAAGGGGCAGTTTTTGAAGCCATTTATCTACAAAAGTACAAATTCGATTAAGTTGAAAAAAAATATCCAGGTAGCCCAGTAGGTTTATAAATAAAAATTGACATGACGTTATGATGACGTCATCACATGTCACGTGACGTCATCTTAAAGGGGCAGTTTTTGAAGGTCCATATCTACAGAAGTACAAGTCCAATTAAGTTATAAAGTAATATCTAGGTAGCCCAGTAGGTTTATAGATGAAAATTGACTTGACATTATGATGACGTCATCACATGTCACGTGACGTCATCTTAAAGGGGCAGTTTTTAAAGCCATATATAAACAAAAGTACAAGTCCGATTAAGTTGAAAAGTAATATCTAGGTAGCCCAGTAGGTTTATAGTTGAAAATTGACATGACATTATCATGATGTCATCACATGTTACGTGACGTCATCTTAAAGGGGCAGTTTTTGAAGCCACATATAAACAAAAGTACAAGTTCGATTAAGTTGAAATGTAATATCCAGGCAGGTCTGCAGGTTCATAGATGAAAATTGACATGACATTATGACTTCATCACATGTCACGTGACGTCATCTTAAAGGGGCAGTTTTTGAAGCCATATATATACAAAAGTACAAGTCCGATTAAGTTGAAAAGGTAGGTCAGCAAGTTTATAGATGAAAATTTATGTGACTTTATGATGACGTCATCACATGTCACTATTACAAACAACTTTAATTAATTTCAAAATTAACAAAGAAAATTGGCAGTAGTGCGATTGTTTGACAAACTTTAATTGTTGTATTCACATTTCACATCCAAACTAAAAAAAAAAAAACGAAACAGCCCTGTGTTTGTCCACAAACACCAACCTCATGCCTCTAGTTTTTTTTTTTTTTCCTTTTCAGACTTTTTGCCCATAGCATTTGTACACGTTTTCTTTCTTACCGGCACTTTGGCTACTTTGGTGCACCCGATTGCCTTTAAACTTGGCAGACACTTAGACAAACTGCTCAGAATGTGTCCCGAACTTTTTGGTCATGATGACGTCATCACGTGATTTTTTATGAATTTTTGAATTTTGAAAATCGTAACATTCTTTTCAATATATCTAGCGAACAAAACAAGATATTTTCAAAATTCTTTTTGCTATAGCTTTGGTATGTCTCAAAGATATGCCCTAAAAAGTAAAAATTGTGTGACGTCATGATGACATCATCAAAAATGTGCTTTTTTAAAACCCATATAAGGATAGGTCCGATCGTCATGAAAATTGGTGGGTAGGTAGATACTGCCACTAGGATGCTGAATCCAAAGTGACGTCATGATGACATCATCACGTGATTTTTTATGAATTTTTCAAAATTTGAAAATCGTAACATTCTTTTCAATATATCTAGCGAACAAAACAAGATATTTTCAAAATTATTTTTGTTATAGCTTTGGCCTAAAAAGGAAAAAAATGTGTGACGTCATGATGACGTCATCAAAAATGTGCTTTTTTAAAACACATATAAGGATAGGTCCGATCGTCATGAAAATTGGTGGGTAGGTAGATACTGGTACTAGGATGCAAAATCCAAAGTGACATCATAATGACGTCATCATGTGATTTGTTATGAATTTTTGAAATGTTGAAATCGTAACATTCTTTTAAATATATCTCGCAAACAAAACAAGAGATTTTCAAAATTCTTTTTGATACAGGTTTTGGTATGTCTGAAAGATATGCCCTAAAAGGCGAAAATTGTGTGACGTCATAATGACGTCATCAAATTTTTTTTTTTAACGCATGTAAGGGTCGTTCCGATTAAAAATGTATACATTGAATTTTTCTCTACCTAATTCAACAATTTCGTGATCGTGGCTCACTCAAGTATTAAGAAATAACAGGCATCTAAAAAATTGTGACCAAATTCAATATAACACAAAGGAATTCTGGGAAGGACAGAAACCATGGCTTTCATGTGGCATGCTGTCTATAAAGAGTTGATCTCTAGTCTTTTTTTCAAGTCCTTAGACAAGTCGTAGGCAGATACTTACACCAACTGCTCAGAATGTGCGCCGAACTTTTAGGTCATGATGACGTCATCACATGTCACGTGACGTCATCTTAAAGGGGCATTTTTGGAAACCATATATCTACAAAAAGTACAAGTCACATTAAGTTAAAACGTGGTATTTAGTTATGCCAGCATGTGTTAGATGAAAATGTATGTGACGTCATGGTGACGTCATGATGACGTCATCGGCTAATTTCCTATGATTTTTTTCATTTTTGAAATTTCATTTAAATCACATAATTTTACACAAAAAAACAAAACAGCCCTGTGTGTTTGTCCACAAACACTGCACCAGATGTCTAGTTTTTTTTTTGCTTCCTTTTCAGACTTTTTCCCCATAGCATTTGTACACGTTTTCTTTCTTACCGGCACTTTGGCTACTTTGGTGCACCCGATTGACTTTAAACTTGGCAGACACTTAGACAAACTGCTCAGAATGTGTCCCCGAACTTTTTGGTCATGATGACGTCATCACGTGATTTTTTATGAATTTTTGAAATTTGAAAATCATAAAATTCTTTTCAATATATCTAGCGAACAAAACAAGATATTTTCTAAATTCTTTTTGTTATAGCTTTGGTAGGTCTCAAAGATATGCCCTAAAACGGAGAAAATGTGTGACGTCATGATGACATCATCAAAAATGTGCTTTTTTAAAACACATATAAGGATAGGTCCGATCGTCATGAAAATTGGTGGGTAGGTAGATACTGGCACTAGGATGCAAAATCCAAAATGACGTCATGATGACGTCATCACGTGATTTGTTATGAATTTTTGAAATTTTGAAAATCGTAACATTCTTTTAAATATATCTGGCAAACAAAACAAGATATTTTCAAAATTCTTTTTGTTATAGCTTTGGTAGGTCTCAAAGATATGCCCTAAAAAGGAAAAAAAATGTGTGACGTCATGATGACATCATCAAAAATGTGCTTTTTTAAAACACATATAAGGATAGGTCCGATCGTCATGAAATTGGTGGGTAGGTAGATACTGGTACTAGGATGCAAAATCCAAAGTGACGTCATGATGACGTCATCACGTGATTTGTTATGAATTTTTGAAATTTTGAAATCGTAACATTCTTTTAAATATATCTCGCAAACAAAACAAGAGATTTCTCAAAATTCTTTTTGATACAGCTTTTGGTATGTCTCAAAGATATGCCCTAAAAGGCGAAAATTGTGTGACGTCATAATGACGTCATCAATTTTTTTTTTTAAACGCATGTAAGGGTCGGTCTGATAAAAAAAAATGTAAACATTGAATTTTTCTCTACCTAATTCAACAATTGATCTCTAGTCTTTTTTTCAAGTCGTTTAGACAAGTCGTAGGCAGATATTTACACCAACTGCTCAGAATGTGCGCCGAACTTTTAGGTCATGATGACGTCATCACATGTCACGTGACGTCATCTTAAAGGGGCATTTTTGGAAACCATATATCTACAAAAGTACAAGTCACATTAAGTTAAAACGTGGTATTTAGTTATGCCAGCATGTGTTAGATGAAAATGTATGTGACGTCATGATGACGTCATCGGCTAATTTTTCTATGATTTTTCACTTTTTGAAATTTCAATTTAAATCACATAATTTTACACAAAAAAACAAAACAGCCCTGTGTTTGTCCACAAACACTGCACCAGATGTCTAGTTTTCTTCTTTTTCTATTTAACTGACGTCGCAAAAAAGGCAGCCACTGCGTACACCAACCCACAAAACTGAGCCAAAAAATGTTTTGGCCCCTCCCAAAAAAATTGCAAAAAAAAAAGTTTGGCCCCCCCCCAAAAATTTGTGTTCCGGATCCGCCCTTGTGCATAGCGACCTTTATTATTGCACAAAACTGGTTTTACACTGTACCATCAAAGTCGACCTTGTCCATACAAATGTCTTCAGAGGACAACATGACTTAGGGACAGGGGCGGATCTAGGAATTTTTGCTGGAGGGGGTTTAAACAATAATTACAATTAGCAGTGGGCATGGGCGGATCCAGGATTTTTTGCAAGGGGGGGTTTTTCTGAAATTTGCCCAGAAAGGTGACTCCCAAAAGTTTCGTCTTGCGAACAAAATGTACAGGGGGGGGGGGGGGGGGGGGGGGGGGGGGGGCTGACACACTTTCTAACCGGTTGGTGGCGCCATTTAACCTCTTTTTAAAATTCTTACCCATAGGCAAAATGCTTTGCAACTTCAGGCATAGGCCCCTACAAAAACACGCGCCCCCCACCCCCCTGTATCCGCGCCTGGTGGGGGGAGGGGGGGGGGGGGTGGCGGAGGTTCCCACCCATAACCCTTCCCCTGCCGGTGGTGGGATTTTGTGTTTGTTGTCTAAAAACCAAAGATAAGACATTTTTTTCCAAAGCCTGTATGGCCGGCAATTCTCTTGAATGTTGGAATTCGATATGATATTGCTTTATTATAGAGTAATAAGTGCATAGTAAAAAAGTGTTTTCCGTCGTTTTACATCTTCATGATTACAGCTGGGTTGATCATTTGCAATCAATGTGTGGTCGATAAAGCCTCCGCACATTTTCTTTGGAGTTTTACTATATGTATGACCGTGAAATGAAATATCAGAATTGCCCGATCAGTATACTTTACTTATAAATCCTGGAACTGAATCTCCCCAATGTAGAAATTTAACTTTAATCGTATTTAATGCGTGCAATTCAGGTTCCGGATGACACTGATATCGAAAATAGTCTGGAATCCAGTGCATTGTCAGTGGCCATTTTAGTGTGATCTCGTCAGGAACAGACAAAGATGGCGGTGTGATAGGACAAATAGGACTATAATACGTAGACTATGTAGGCCCGGCCGGTTTTTACGGACGATTTTGACATGCGATCACAGCCCATATGTTACACTACCGGTACTCATAAAAACAAGGAGAAGTCAAGAAGTCAACTTCTGTTAATTCCTTTTGCACTTAATTCCGCAGCAAATTTGATGTATCTTACCGGAATGGTTGATCCGAAATGTCCTGACCCGCCCCAGCGCCATCATGGCGGTCATACCCCTGTTGCGGCTGCTGGCCCCCCGAACAATACGAAAGGTTGAAAGTCAATTGCTGACCTTTTCCGCCTCTTTTTTGCAAGGAAATCAAGCCTAGCTATCGCTAGTCCCGGCCAACGGGAAGCTGTCATCGTGACTCAAGACACCGGGGAATGATTCATCAGATCGGGGTGCAAAACTGCAAGAATGCGGTGGATCGGCAGCTGGAGATGGGCCATGCCAGGTGATCGCGCAGACGACGCGGCGGTGGGCTTGGCCTAACTTCAAATTTACCACAAGGCTATGGTTACCCTATCCATCCATACGTGAAACTGACCATATCACAGTCCAAAGCAGTCCCTACCATACTCATTACAACAGCGGCCTTGGTTTGATGATAACAGTAATGAAGAATGTCACCGTGACTCTAAAGTTCAAGAAAGGCTAGTTGACTCATGCACTGGGGAAAGCAACGCGTCCCCAACGAACCTAATCGTTAAAGGAAGTTGAGGCTATTCGCGATTTCCCAAATTTGAAGCGACGAACATTGGGCTATAGGCTATATATTTTGATCTTGGTGTTTCCTTCGGAAGGAAGAATCCTACAGGGGTGTCGTGTTAATGCGGTCGCTCAGTGGACGCACGCTTACTGTTTGTGATTTTGAGTACATGTATTATCCGTTAGGATATTGAATTCCACTGTTATCGTAGAGTTCCAAAACAGTTTTGAAAGCAGCAAAAGGCAACAAGACGCAAACATTTTCCAAACTTGTATAAAAGGACGAGATTAACACTTTTCCTCCTAACTACAACTTCCAGCTATTATTTTCAAGAAGGTTTAGCCTATACACCGAAGCAAGGGTCTAAGCGTTCATGAGGATACACAAAAATTGTCTAGAGGAACTCACGGCAAAACATACTTAAAACTTATATCCCCGCAAACAAACGAAACTTCAACTCGAATAACTAATCTGGTTGAGAGGGGGGGGGGGGGGGGGGGGGGGGCGGGGGGGGACAGGGCTCGATTCCTTTTTAAGAATGACCCATACCCTACCTATGCACATTTTGTCGTCACCGTTGGACAGCCGTGTCAGGCTAGCACTGGCCACGGTGAAAGTCGTTGTGTTTCCAGAGGTCGACTTCAGGCACACCACATTGGCAGGGCAGGGTGACTGATGGACACCACCAGCATTACCGAGTTGTCTGGGCCGGGTACACACGGAGTGGCGGTGGTAGGATTTTGGGAGGGTGTTCCTCTGGCCGTAGCAGCCGGTGATGAAGCCAGGGGTCCGAGGAAAAATCTCCCGCGTCTCAATTCTCCCGAGGCGTACGTCTCATACAACAAGTCCCGGGACACTACGCCAGGGTCCTCCCATCATTGTCATCACCGTTCAAAACGCCGGGTGTTAGCACCATACGTATACTGGCGTCAAAACTGCGCTCCCCACAGCACCCAAGCACATAAAAACCCGGAGCACATTGGAACTTTAATAAAAAAAGAAAAAACCTCCTGGAGATCAAAAAGCCAGTTTATTCGCCGTAATTACTACATTTCCGGCCACCCCTCCCGTTTTTCAGTCACGCGTTGCCAACATGTCTGCTGGAACCTTTTCAGAGATTAATCCGTGGAGAAATCGTCCTTGTTAGCCGGTGCTGCACTGCCTGTGCCGTCTTATCGGCCGTGCACATTCTGTCATTCTGGCTGAGCTCTGTACAAGAAAGAGGAAACGCGGCTGCTTGGGGATTTTCAAAAGTTCTATTAGGCCCCATACCTTCTATATGTGACTAATGCCTGGGGACTAGTGTAAGGTCCTATCTTAATAAATTTTACAGTGTGAACTTAAGTAGAATACATCCATTTCGAACCACATCGTGTTTTTTTAATAGGACATGATCTGGCAACGCTGTATACAAAAAGTAGAGAAAAAGAAGTAAGAGAAACAGAAATGAAGAAAACCACGTGACGTTCAATAAGTACATGTATCAGGCCCGTCGCTAAAGCGGGGGAGGGGGGGGGGGGGGATGGGGTGGGGGGGGGGGGGGGGGGGGGGTTGGGGGAAGGCCCCGGCTTCACCGGCCTAGTTTTTAAGGTAGTGAAAAATGCGTAAAGCAATGGCATAGCTATAGATGGGGTAAGTGGAGCAATTGCAAGTTCCCCCCTGTTGGCTACTTTTTTATGACTGGTAATTACCCCCTTGCGTATACGGTATGACAGTGACACAAATGTGCATATTAAAAAATTGCCACCTGGCTGGTTGACGTCTATACAGGCCAATTCCTCCATTTTCAATTCATTATTGGGGTATTGTGTACGCAATGCTTGACTGCACAAGCCTCTTGTTTTCCGTTTCGCTTGGCTGCATAACCTGGCCTGGTTGCCCCGGCGCGCGGCCGCTTCCATGAAATGGCCGGTAATGCCCGGGGTAAAAGGGGTTTTAATTATGGGAATGACAGCCCCGAGTTTGTTGTGTGTTGATATGCCTTTCAGTATGCGCTTGTGTGGTTGTACAAGCGTTACATATCCGTTGTGTGGGATCTCGGGAACAAAAGATGTCCAGACTAGGCAGGTAGCGAAGACATTGTGTGGACTTGCCCACGTCCACACTTGGTTTTTCCCCTCTCTGAAAAAGAGCTCTAGAGGTAAAATGTGTGTTAGAGTTAGGCCCCTAATATTTGAAAAAGTGAAGGGTAACACTTCAGGGGGCCACTATCAAAAATTGGGGTTTGAACAATTTTTCTGGATGTGAGAAAAATGAGTATTTTGGCCGATAATTATTAACTACACAAATAAAAAGGAATGTCTACACAAGTAATGTAATGTAGAGCGGACGTAGGCCTCGTGTGTGTAAAAGTTGTTGAATTAAGCACTGGAACTTTTCAAATTATTTTGCGGTGCCAACAATTATTTGGGACAATTTCAAAAACTGGAACCCCCCTCCCCCCCCCCTCCCCCCCCCCCCCAATCACATTATGTTGTGGACCCAACAAGATTGGGGACACTTTTTTGCCGAAAATGTTTTTTAAATAGCTCTGAAAATCTGGAAATTATTTTAAAAATCAACGCCCATTCCCCCCTCCCCCCAATGAAAAGAACATGTTAGGCAACGGGATTGAACAACCAATTACTGTCGATTACCTATTTATCTAAAAACAGCGCCGCAATTTTACAAATTCGTTTGAAAACACAATTTTTCCTCTCCGAAATAACACCTGCCAAAAAATCGCCCGTAAAACTTCATGGAACGCGCGCGCTGGGTTAAGATTTCCTGAAGAACTTGGATTTGTGAAAAACTTGGGATTCCGATCTGTCCTGTCCTGTCCTGTCCTGTCCTGTTCTGTCTAGTCCGGTCCAGTCCTGTCCGGTTCTCAAAGCTTTCACCCTAAAGTTGCTATAAATGGCAAGATTATTCAGATTATTATGTACACCACCATCCCTTGAAACAATCGTACAATTTTTAACTAGCTACCAGGAAACTGACTTTTTGGTTAACGGAACAGCGCCCCTGGTTAAGCAATTCAATGATTTTCAGAAAAAAAGCGCATTTTCGACAAGGGATGGTCTTGTGCGTTACTTTTTCATTATTTTGCTTTAGGTTGGGGCGACACATTAGGCCTTTTTACACTATACAAAATCTTGGGGATGGCCCCGGGGCGACGCGGGGCCAGAAAATGTGCGACGTTTTACACTAGCCATTTTCGAGATCGGTTTTGCCCCAGGGCGAACTCACCCTTGCTCCACGCCAGGGGTGAGATTTTTCAACCCGGGGCGAAATCGATCTCGAGGCGAAATCGATGTGTAAAACGTCGCACATTCTCACCCCGGTGTTTCGTACAACCCGGGTTAAGAAACATGTGGTCCCAACGTAATTTACAAAAGAGGACTAAAGCTCATGTCAAAGCGCGCGCGATTGTTTAATTGTACAGCTTAGCCGAACTTTTGAAGCACGATATTATGTGACAAGGGACCCCCTCCTCTTTTGTGTTGGTCATTGTGTTTCCGGAATCTCATGAATTCTTTTAAGGAATCTAACAGTCTAGAGTGTATAATAGGATATCGGGACAAGGGGAAGGGGGAGGGCACCTTGTCATGGCCGAAAGCGCAGTAATTAGGAAATTACTGGCCATCTGGGGAGGGGAGATGAAGTGTGAAACGTTCATGCCCAACCCCGAGGCGAGCTCGCCCCGCGGGGTTGGCTGAGGTAGGTTTGCGCGAAACAAGTGTGAAACGAAGCGGAGTTGAACTCGGGGTGAAAACGCTGGGGTTCGGCGCTCTATAGTGTGAAAACTTGAAAATGCCTATCGTTACATAAGAGTGGGCTAGCAGTGTCTTATATAAAAGCTGTGTTCAACTTTAGCATTTCCGTCTAGTGTCCTCTGCCATGAAATATCGCAAACTGTACCGTTATCAAAATAGCAGGAAACAATAGTCTTTAAGGAATTTTCCAAGCAACGCTCGAGTGACGTATGTGCTAGTGGGAATGTATGTGAATGTATTTTTGGTTCTAGCATTGTTCGAGCGACGAACTGTTTCTCCTAATACACAGGGCTGCGACCTTTGTACCACCTATGAGCGACCAAAAAACTGCCAGGGGCCGATTTCACTAAACTCTTCTTAACCACGAACCGCCAGTAACAACGTCTTGGGAATTTCGTAAAATCTCCCGCCGAAAAATGGGGAAAACTAGTGCGCATGCGCAATTCTGTATGAAAATGAGGAACATTTTCTCTTCATGCACGCGCATATACGAAGAAGAGCTGCCATGAAGTGGCACAATAGTCTGGTAGCTATCTATACTACTGGCCGAAGGGGCGCCGTTCGCGATCGAAGCTTCGTAGGATCGAATTTCCCTTCACAATAATTATACTAAATACCCAATAAATAAAATAATAAAAAAATTATTGCGGGAACAGACATGGGTGCATATTCTGAGAAGTCGAAGCTTGCAAAATAAATGTCCTTAAAGGTGATGTACATGATCGGTCATTGTTACAATTTTCAAAAATGGGCGGATTTGGGGGTTAGTGTTTTACAGGAAATATCGTTCTACTAACCTGTTCAAAGTTTTGCGTTGTTGGATGGCGAAAACAAGAGAGAAAAACGGCGCTCCTTTCTAGCCGTTTGGCGGATGAAAGCCTTTTGTCAAGGCACGCGTGGCTACCTGGACGCGTGACGCGCTCCGAATGGCAGCATGTCCGGGGCGCGCCACTGTTCGGGTAGCCACGCGCGTCTTGACTTAAGTCTTAAGGGCAGTTTTCCAACGTTTTCCAGCTGAAAATCGTTAGAAAACGATATCAATTTCTACTTTTCTTGACAACGACAGCACAACTAGTGCTGTAATTTCACAGGATGATTGAGACTACTATTAACTTACAATCGAGTAAGGTATTTCGTAATAATTCAGTAAAAACAAATTGGACGATTACCAATCGTGTACACTACTTTTAAATATAATAATAAATAGAGAAATGTCAGAAAAAACATTACTCTTTTTTTTCCGGAAACCCTTAGAGTTAATCAATCAAATATGCATTCTGGTATTATGCCTTTTTAAACAAAAAAAGTTATGTGATGTTGACCAAGCTTTCAGGTGCCGCGATTCACCGGGGCCCCATACTCCGGCTTACCGGCTCCCATGTAGGACTCTTAAGGGCTCGGATTCCGGTCCGTCACAGATCAGACCCCGGTCCATCACACCTCCTTCCCCACTCATCCATATAACTCGAACGTCTAGCACCGTAAAAGGGAGGAACATGGCTGCACCCTAAGCAATGACTGCCGAGCCAGCCAAACGTGCCATGAGCCTGTACGAAGATGCTTACCTGGACATCACGAGCGGTCCCAACTGCACTGCTAATCGACCGCACGCCACAGTACAGTTGGTATTTGGGGACGGTAAACGAATACTCTTATAAATAATGACAATCACATTTCTGGAAAAGAAAAAGGAAATACTGAAAAGCTGGGAATCGAACCCTCAGCTTAAGAGCCGATAAACGACTCGATGAACGACTCGCTTAACCACTCGGCCACTAAGCTGTTACTGCCTGAGAGAATTTTTCAAATCTATTGAAACAGAGAAGAAACCACACGGCGGCAGTACAATACCCGAACATGGTTGAATGAATACCATTATCCCTTGCGTATCGGATGACGCCATATGGCGTCAAAAAATGCCACCAGGCCGGATGGCGTGATTTTTTCCCTAGGAAAGTTGGGGCAATTATCATAAATGGGCGCTGTACTTGGCTGTGTGAGCTGAGACAGGTTCTCAGACTTGTTTTCCCTTGAAATAAAATCCTCCACAACCCATTAGTACAAGAAAAAGAAATATAAATCGGGCAAAGGATTCGAACCCAGGCCGCGCCTCTGTAGTCCAAAGCCTTATGCTCTACCAATATAGCCACAACAGTAGCTGGACCAAATATTTTTACTTCAACCTTATATTGTTGTCTGAATGATGCGTGCGATGCTTATTATAAAAAATAACTTAATCATGAATATGCATGATGGTAATAGCGGTCTAGATACGCCCATTTATGATAACTGCCCTAACCTTCCTTGGAAACAAAATTATGCGGCCGGATGACGCCATTGGCCGCCGTTTGTGCAGTTTCAATCCATTGTTGGATTATTGTTTATGTCATGCTTGACTGCAAAAACACATTGTAGCGGTTCGATTTGGCTGCCAGAACCGCTGCAGCACCCTGACGTCTCCCGTAAAATACCGTGCCCAAGGGGTTAAGAATCATGGCTTTATAACTGTAAATTTGAAAAATGAGGGAAACTAGTGCGCATGCGTCAATTCTGTATGAAAATGCGGAACATTTTCTCTTCACGCACGCGCACATACGAAGAAGAGCTGCCATGACGTTGCACAATAGTCTGATAGCTATCTATACTGGCGAAGGGGCGCTATGCGCTAGCGGCTGCAGTGTCAAGTTCACCGCTCGTGTTCGCATGCGACGTCTTGCAACTGTGACGATCGACGCGAGGGAGATACGACGGGGAATTGGAAGGTGCAAACTACATAATGCGCGCTGCAATTGTTGGGCTAAGCAGGTGCGTGCGCACAACACGGCTTCTACGAAATTCCCAAGACGTTGTTACTGGCCGTTCGTGCTTAATATTTTATCGTGATAACGCCCTCTCGCGGCGGCCGGTTATCGCGTATATACGTAACAACGTCTTGAACCAAGACTAGGTAGACAACTGTACTCTCTTAATGTAAAAGAGTGAAAAACTCACTCTCAAAAAGAGTGAATCCCTTCTCAAACCATTCGAAAAGAGTGAATCTCTCATAAAAACCACTCGAAAAGAGTGAAAACCACTCGAAAAGAGTGAAATTTCCACTCTTTCAAGGAACCATAAAAAGGGACAACTCGAAAAAGAGTTGTCCATTTGGTAGTCAACTCAAAAATCAGGGTGGCCCCCAAGCTAATTTCAAATGGTTGAGGTTCAGGATGATGAAACCGTTGAGAAAACCTTGACAGGAAAAAACGGCAGTTTTTCCTGGTCTGGGCCCTGTCTGGGTAGCGATTTGGCCTTGGCGTGTGTGTGTGTGTGTGTGTGTAGCGAGAGGGCGCTGTCGGCCGACCGTGCGCGCTATACGTCGCACCGCTGAGAACGTCTTGGAACCTAGACTATACATTAACATGTACATTGTACAATATGCAAACTGCACCGGAGAGCACAGTACACGTATGTGTGTACATGTACATGTACATGATACACTTCATGCATAACTGCTTGCAAGTATATTGTACCGGCAAATCCCAGCCTGGAAGTGTTTACTTACGAATTACAAGCAATTGTGTATGTGGCTAATGAATTACAAAGATAAGAAGCTGGCAAAGGTGTTGGTGTGTCAACACCAAACGGCAGAGTTGCCTGTTTTTGCTCTAGTGGCATGTTTCCCTCGCTGCGCAGAGACTGATAAGTGTGGTTGTACAACAATTTGTCATCTTTTGGGGTTCTTGGCTTTGGCACTCATTGTCCTGAGTCCCTATATCAGCCCGTCATGGCGGTGCAGCATATCGTTTCTGACATGGATGCAGGATGACAACTTCTTCTTCTGTCGTATGTCCTTAGACTTGCAGCTCTGTCGAGGCGAGCCAGGCCAGTGTGTCGTCGTCCAGGTCAATCAGGCCGCATTCACCGTGTGGCGGCCGGTGTTTTAGACAGGTGGTGATGATGTGGTCTACTGTCTGGATTGCTTCGCCGCAGTCACATGAAGCGCTGTCTACCAGTCCCCAGCTTTTCATTGACGCACCATAGCGTCCAACACCAGTCCTAAGACGGTTGAGGGTCGTCCACTGCTTCCGTGTGAGGTCTTGACCGAACACATCCCCATGGTCATTTCTGAAGCGGTGTAGCCTAGATGGATCTGCTGAGGTCCACCGGATTCTCCAGTTGGTCTTTACCCAGGCGGCCTTAGAGACGTCTGCCGGTGTCGTGAGCAGCTCGTGGGCGTGAGTGGCAAACGGGCGCCGGGATTTGAGGCGCGCACGTCGTGGCCTTTCCGTGGCAACCTTGTGGAGGAGGTGGGATTCACTTGCCTGAGCCTTTCGGGAGAGGGCCAGCGTAGCCGCTTCTCGTCTGATGCTGACTGGGGCGACACCTGCTAGGATAGGCAGTTGGTTCACTGGAGTGGCTCGAAGGCACCCCGAAATGGTCCGCAGGGCGCTATTGAGGACTGCATCCAGCTTTTTGACGTGGGGCTTCGGCACCAGACCGGAGCGCAATATTCAGCGGCGGAGAACACCAGGGTTTTTTTAATAGTATTTTAATAGATTATATTTTTATAAGTGCCAGCACTTCACAACCATGCAGTACTACCCCCCCCCCCAATTTTTTTTTTTCATTTTCATCGGCAAAACAAATTTTGAGCCACTTTTTTGGGGGGAAAAAATGCAACCCCTCCCCCCCCCCCCCCCCCCCCCCCCAACCGAAGCCACATACACCACCGTCTCCTACTCTATAGTGATTGAGAGGAGGGGCGTGGTTACTGATAATGAACCAAGTTTTGTTCATAATTTTGTTGTACTTCCAACATCGAGTACCAAAGGACATACTTGTGCCTAAGAATACTGTACTGTAGCCATTTATAAGAATCATGCCAAGAGTAATTGAATACAATTTTAAGATGTCTATAATAACGGGTTCAACTAACGTTTTTTAATAAAACAAAAAGTATATGTGTGTATTATTGAATTGAGAAATATTTTGAATTTAACAGGAAAAGTATCACTCATATGAGTGGTCCCCACAATGTCGATTCCCAGGTTTTATCGTAAAATTGGGCATGATCCCTGGCGGCTATACAGCATTGTGGGTTTATGAATTCTGACCAGTTGGGAGACCCCCACCACAGGGCAAGATAGCTCAGTTGGTAGAGCGCCGGTACGGTATTTCATAGGTCGCAGGTTCGAATCCCGCTCCTACCAGTTTTATTTGTTCACTTTGAGAATTTAACAGGAATGAATTAGTGAAAAATGATTACGATGTATAAAGAAGATAGGCTTGTAAAATAATAAAACAAGAATTGGTGCAAAGTTGTCTTTAAAAGTCTGTGATATCAGAAATAATTTTTTGACAGCAAAGTATACGACTGTTACAACTATTTGAAGATGGAATACGTTTCTGTTTTCGTGAAAGGATATGAATTTTGAATTATTTCAAATAAGAAAATTGTTAAGAGCATTACATTTATGTCAAGTAATTTTTTTTCTCCATAGATTAAAGTCTTTCCGAAATAACGGGATGCTGATTAAAATTAAAAAATGTTGGTGTTTTTCTCAAATAACAAAAATTATTTCAGCAATTCATGAGATCAAAAAAATGAATTAACTTTAGATATATTTTATGTATCAGCAGACAACCTGCAGTATATTGATCTGATAAGCATTATATTCCGATATGATGTAGAAATAAAATGAAACTGGCCTGCTATGAGCTTGGAGAGAGGCCATTCAATCGATTTGGGGGTATTTTTTTCTTTCTTCTTTTTAGACCCAATTCTCTTTCAACATTGGTCCATTAACTTGAATGGATTTCCGGAGAAATCAGATCTGAAAAACAGTCTTGGTGTTTGTCGCAAAAAAAGGCAAAAATGTGTATGATCTCAACTTGTATATACTGAAATGCATGCCATTATACCAACCTGGCTGTACAATATCAACAAGGTACGCATAATGTGAAATTTTTGCTTTAACCCGCTAAGCATCTTCAGGTTTTGTTTTGCTTTGGGGGCAGCTGCAGTGTGAGGAAAATCATTCCCCCACCCTAAATTAATACTGATATGAGAACATCACCAGCGACGACTGCATACCTGTCTGCAAAAACATTTATTCAGGATAACAGGCAATTAAAGAAACAAACCACCAAAATATGTTGAGATTTACTGAATTATCAGTTTTTAATAAGGATTCTATCGGGGAATAAATGCATCAGTCAAAATACATGTTTATATCTTAAATATTTGTAATATTTACATCTAATGTTCTCCAGCATTCACTGGGGGTGATTCAAACGATCTTGAATGTGAATCGTAATTCCCACAAATGATCGACACAAAATGGTTTCCTTCAAATAAGAACAAAATCTAGTGTCCCTGCAAAATATTTCTAGGGAGTGAGAGAAGACATTTTCTTGTCTGCTCTTGTGTTCTCCAAGAAATCTTATATAAAGAAAATGATGAAAAATGGGTTTAGTCAGAAACCGCTGTCATGTAAGTTGTCGAATCCCGCCAGTCACAAGTAACTGGATGAACAATGACAATGAAATGCCTTTGTCACAGCTCATTTCAATAGTTTGTGATGGACTCGACTACAGCCCTGCCAATTGCATTCAAACAATTAATTAGGGCGTAGCTGTATTACTGTGGTACAATTGCATGAAAACAGCTTGTGAAATATTAGGGACCATTAGATTTGATACGCGTGCGGGATGCAGCTAGGAAAAAGTCGCCTTTTAAACCCCCATATTTCATCAGTCTTACATTATGCATTTCAACATTTTGATATGAGAAGTAAATTTCCGATAGTGTACCAGATGAAATAATGCAAAATGGTGATTTAAAGGCAGTGTACATGATTGGTCATTGTTGCAATTTTCAGGAATGGGCGGATTTGGGGGGTCAGTATTTTATAGGAAATATCATTCCACTGACCTGTTCAAAGTTTTGCGTTGTTGGATAGAGAGAAAAACGGCGTGCGTTTTCAACCGTCGGGCGGATGATAGCCTTTGGTCAATAGGCGCGCCACTCGTCCGGGTAGCCCCACACGCCTTGACTAAAGGCTACAGGGCAGTTTTCCAACGATTGCCGGCCGGAAATCGTTGGAAAACGATATGAATTTCAACTTGTCTTAACGACAGCACACCAGGATCATTGAGACTACTATTAACTTACAGTCTAGTAAGGAATTTCGAAATAATTCAGTAAAAAACATTTTTGAGGATTACCAATCGTGTACACTACCTTATAGGCGATATTTTCTGAGCCGCATACGTATCCCGTACACGTATCAAATCTAATGGTCCCTATTGTCCAAAAGCACCAGGTACCATTCTATTAATCTGGTTCCCTGACCTGAAGATTCCCCGATGTTTAAATCCAAGTCATCATCAGTAATTGTCAGAATATTTTGGTCTGGGAATCAGACTACCAATCTATAATAAATAACACAAAATCTGAGAAAATTCAAATCACTGCACAAAATTCAATCAGGCTGGCTCAGACATGTCTATGCACCCACTACATGTATAGGTTTCCCACTCTATGGGTCTAAACATGGTATTATGCCAAAGATGTACATGCATTTCTGACTCGAGAGAGATGCTTTGTTGTGACCTCAAGTCAACAGTAGGGGAGATTCACAATCCAGTTCACTACCAAGAGGTTGCACCAGAGGCTATTTTCAAACCGCCTGGCCATAAGTATTTGGGAGCCTGGTACACATAAATACACCACCATCCAAAATATCAAACTACTTGGCTGCACACTGTATTAGGAATCCTCCAACCTTGCAAATGGTTGAACTTCATAGGACCGACTTCAAACTCGGCATGGTCTTGGTAACAACGTGCCTGAGAAACATGAACACACAAATTTGGGTACTAGAAAGGAAGGTTTACGGTAACACCGTGTGAAATTGTATCTCGTTTGTGAGTTTGTGTGGTTCGAGTTTGTGAACCTTTACGTTATTGCTACATCCACCATGCAAACCTTTAAATCTTATTCTGTGACCTTTGTCAAACATTAAACAATAACCAGTCAATGAAAGGGATGCTAAAAAGATCTTCAGAACAGTCAAGTAAATTTCCGGTTAAAAAAGGACAGATTTTAAATGTAGTGTACACGATTGGTAATCCTCCAATTTTGTTGGGACTGAATTGTTACGAAATACCTTACTAGACTAAGTTAATAGTAGTCTCAATCATCCTGTGAAATGATGGCACCAGGTGTGCTGTCGTCAAGAAAAGTGGAAATTTATATCGTTTTTGAACAATTTCCAGCTGGAAATCGTTGGAAAACTGCCCTGTAGCCTTTAGTCGAGGCGCGCGTGGCGCGCCCTGGACATGCTGGCATTCGGGGCACGGCTTGACTAAAGGCTATCATCCGCCCAACGGTTGAAAACGAGCGCCGTTTTTCTCTGGGTTTTTTCGCCATCCAACAACGCAAACCTTCTAACAGGTTAAGTGGAACGATATTTCGTATAAAATACTAACCCCCAAATCCGCCCATTTCTGAAAATTGCAACAATGACCAATCATGTACACTATACCTTTAAGCTTGAAAAAAATATTCAGTAATGTTCAAATGTTCAATGCTTATTTTTGCCAAATTTCCCTATTTGATAATAAAATCGTTTTTGTTTTTTTAACAGAACCTTTTCACCCAATTTTGTTTAATAAAGTAACTTGTCTTGACCTGGCCAATACCGTAAGTCTTCATCTCTTTTTTTCCTGTAATAAATTTGTGACTAAAGAAAATCAACAATACTAGTGCTTCGTGTCAGAGTTGTAATCAAGTCAACACAAGTCACATTACAATTCTAGTCTCAAGCCGTGTAACAAGCTTATTAAAACACACTTATATAACAAAAGCATACCCTTTGTCATTATTGGTCATCCCATGTAGCTTGTGATTGACTTGATTACAACTCTGCTTCATGTTGACTCATCGTCAAAATGAGTGAGGAGAATCAATTATTACATAAACCTGTCAAAATTCCACAAACCCAACCGACTCCTGTTCCACCATTCTTCACCAACGACAAAATATGTACAGAAACAAGAAAAACACTGACTAAAAAGTACAACACATGTTTTTTTCTCAGCTGCCAAGTTCAGACGAAATAGAAAGTAACTTCTGCTGAATCAAAAATTGTACAACTGTTAATTTTAACTCTCTACTCGTGAGCACAAACAGCAGAGTACTGCCTGTGATGTTTGGCCCAAAATTTAAATTAGGGCTAAAGTTGTTGACAGTATTGAAATAGAAAAACGTCTTAAGCTGCTACATGTATGTCCATGCTGTTAGGGCTTATCATACTGAACAAAATAATTTTCAAATTGCAATGTTAATTTGTTGGCTTTAGATAAGTTACAAACTTTCCAATGAGTCATTAAAAATAAAACATATACGTTTCAAATGTTCACACGTAACACACAATGAGACAATCTATTTTAGGGAAACCAAACAGACTGCACAGTGTATCAATGTTTTTTTTGTCTATTAAAAATAGTTTTTCTTCCATGATTCATTAGGAGGGGATATTGATTCAATTGAAATTTGCAGTCACGGCATGGACACAGCAGCTTCAAAAAAAATAATTTTAAGTTTGCAATTCAGGCTGCCATATCTCATTCTAACATATCACACAGAGAAAATGATAAAAAAAATCCACCACATATGTTAACATGGATGCTTTGGGAATAAACAGGTAAACCAAGCTCCTCTTTATTTTAGCCTTTTTATTGATTTTATTTTTGTGTGTGAGCAAGTATGAATTTCTGAACTTTACAAAA
The DNA here is from genome assembly GCA_037893225.1 of Hippasteria phrygiana. Classification (NCBI taxonomy): domain Eukaryota; kingdom Metazoa; phylum Echinodermata; class Asteroidea; order Valvatida; family Goniasteridae; genus Hippasteria; species Hippasteria phrygiana. The sequence continues at coordinate 437,359 of JAZGUH010000661.1, read as the reverse complement.
ATATCCATCCCCCAATTCTCATATTCCTCAAAAAATCTTAAAGAATTGCACCTAATTTGCCAAACAAATGTTATCAGGGAGCTTAACCTAAAAGCTCAATTTTCAAGCTGCAGTCTAGTTTGGTGTAAAATAAACATTGTCATGCAAGCATTTTAATAGCCACTTGCACGGCATTGCATACACGTTTCCCCTTTAATGTTCCTATTTTTAAAATTTTTTAAATCACCCAATGCAAGGCTAAAAGCCACTTGTTATGACTACTGTTTGTGTGTTATGAGTACGCCATGGTAGATCAAAAGCTGATGACGGCCAAGCACTTTGGTGTCCTTTTTCACCCTCTGCTCTCGATCCCTTTAACTAAGAAGTACCAACAGAACACACAAGCACATCCAACTACATGTAATATTAACCGACTGATTGTCAATGTGCCTGCAGTAATCTGTTTGTCCAATTCCAACTGTTTGTTGTGTGCATTCCTTAACTCTTTCCAAAGACAGAAAGTCAAAAGACCAAAGAAAAAGGAAATCATTTTTCGTCCCCAGGAAAAAGCTGTCAATTTATAAATCATAGCACAATACTAATACATTAGCCTCTGAGAAAAATCCTGCCAGGAATGAAATGTCAGACCCCGCCACACTTCGATCAATTTCAAATCATGTAATATTGTCAAACAAACCACAAGGGAAACTAACTATAGGTTATTATTGAATGAATTTTCAAAGTGAACAAGGAAAACTGGCAGGAGCGGGATTTCAATCTGCGACCTCCGGAATACCGTACCGGCACTCTACCAACTGAGCTATCTTGCCCTAGGGATGTTGGCGGTCTCCCAAATCTCAAATTATAATTGAAAATCATAAAATCCTGAATTTAATCAAGTACATAAATTTCCAAAGTGAACAAAGAAACTGGCAGGAGCGGGATTCGAACCTGCGACCTCCGGGTTACCGTACCGGCGCTCTACCAACTGAGCTATCTTGCCCTATGTTGGCAGTCTCCCAGTACATAAATTCTTTAAAACTCGGCATGTGTTTTAAACAAAATCTTCTGAAGTTATGTGGCTGCATTGGAACTGCTGTTGATGCATGTAGGAAACACTGTGAATTTCTAAACATAAAATCAAAAAATGATTTCGTTCAAGAGCCTTGTCCACACAGTGCAAGATGTGGCCTCTTCTCCCACAGCTGAAAGTGCACATGGTCTCTTCTCTTGGTCAACACATTCCTGGACCATTTCTCAAACCCTGGCTTCAGCTTTGGCTATTCCCCAGCTCCACTGCCAATCCGAAGCTTTGAATAATTGAACAATATAGACAGGCTCCGAGTTGAAATAAATGACTTTGAATGTACAGTACATTGCAATTGAAAGTTGCGAATGGGAATGGGAAATTTTGCAAAAAGAATTCACTGTCGCATTCGCACGCAACTTTCACCCCTGCAAATTCAAGTGGGAAATTGTTTTCCCACTTTTGAGAAAAGGTGTGAAAATGCATGAAAATGTTTTCCCACTGGGAAATTCCCTGGGAAGAGAAAACGTGTAAAGAGAAATTTCCATTCCCGGGTTAACTTTCAAATGCAATGTACTGAACATTCAAACAAAAAAACAAAGTTCCCCAGATCTAGCCACATTTGAGGACCTTAAAAAACGGGTAGCAAAAGCCAAAGCTGAAGCCAAGTTTCATAAATGGACATGGCAGACGCAAAGGCACACACACACTCACCAGCAAAATATCAATGTCGTGGTGGTAGACAGTAGGGGACATTAAAAAATGAATGGCATATATTTATGTGCATAAATATGAACAGGAATTAACTTGTTGTATCGTGTCTTGGCTTTTGTAATTTTATTGGTCACATTTGTAGAAATGACAATTAATGGCATCACACAAGCGGCTCAAATATCACCTTGAACATTTGCATCACATTAGTGTTCTGCAAATACATGTCGCTGGTTGCCCGAATATCATTTTCAGTTGCCCGACAAGATTTTTTTTTAACAATATTTTCTATTTTGTAAGGCCATTTTTTTTTTAATAACTTGGATTACGGATCCGCCAAAAAAAAAAGTTTCAATGATAAAAAGAAATAAAAATATTCAAAAACTCGCCTTCAAAATTATACAAGCCTTTGATTCATGCTTAAAACACGTCTTTTCCTGCCTTAAACCCGCAGCCCGGCCGGCAGTACTTGGTGCCGTACTATACTCCACGGTGCATTCACCCGCCATATCCATGCGGATGTCGATCACAATTGCGATGCTGCACGCACACACGCGGTGAACGTTTGCACAAAAAGTCTGAGCTAGCAGCAGTTTGCACTAATCGGTCAAACCACTGAAGCCGCATTGCGGACGTCTTGTTGCTTATGTTCCATGCTTATGGTGAACGTTGGCCCGTGTATTCTAGCATTGTAGCTGTGGCTGAAAATTTTGGACTCCGGGCTAAATTTGCATTCGGCGAATAAATGTCGTGCGTGGTCGCTGCACGTACGGTACATGTACGTATCGTCGTATGCCTACAAAAACGCGCGTAGGCGCTGTTGTTCGTACACTACAGTATGCCAACAATCCAACCGGACATACCACCACTGCACACACGAACACACGCACACATGTAGTCAGAAACAAGCAGCTTCAAGCCTTGTGCATGCAACATAAAGTACGGAATGTCGATCTTTCTTCGCCGCTGTGCACAGTGTTGGAACTTTCTAAAATGCCGTGGACCAAAATGTAGTGTACAAAATATCGTGAGTATTGCTGAAAAAGGGGTACTTGCCCGACGGGCTGGCAACCTGGAACATTTAGTTGTCCGACAAAATATTTTGGTTGTCCCGGGACGTCGGACTACCGATTCTGCGAGCCCTGCGCTGGCATGTCATGAATATAAATGAAAAGGGCCGCACACATTGCAGTAACTCAGGTGTGTGGGTCACCAGCCACAACATAGCGATTCCCAACAGAGCGATTCCCAACAGAGCGATTCACAACATAGCGATTCCCAACAGAGCGATTCCCAACAGAGCGATTCCCAACAGAGCGATTCCCAACAGAGCGATTCCCAACAGAGCGATTCACACATGCAACTCCTTTGCCCTTTCACTTTTTTTATGCCTCTCAATCTCCCATGAAGTGTGAACATTTTAAATACAGTAATTAACTTTTTGAATAACGGACGATAACCGCGGTTTGAAAAAGACCTGGCCAGTTGACGTCTAAAGGCACATTCCTGCACTTATTCAATCCATTCATTTTTTAACTATATTGTTCTTGAATGGGAGTGTAATGAATAGATGAAGCTTTTTCAAACAATGCTTTCATTCACACATTGGGGGGGGGGGGGGGGGGGGGGGGGGGGGGGCGGCTCTGAGTGCAATGAATAGAGTACCGAAGTCTGACGTCAGTCAGTTTAGAATGTATTCTGGTTCCAAACATTGCATTGATTGACGTCATCACTTCAGTACTCTATAGCACCACTCTATTCAGTGTGGTGCCTATTGTTTGCATTTATGCTTGGTTGCACAGCCCGTTCTTGGCATACCAGCACCCAATCAATGATAGCCGAACACAAGGGGTTAACAACTGCACTGTGATAATCTAATTCACTAATTCACTTTGCAATGATTAGCACGACATAACAAAATGAATATTGATTGCTGTGATGTCAGATTTTGGTGTAAAAGAAATACACCATGGCCCACACCACACGCAGTCCTCAAATGTTGATGGTCAGGGACACCAAAATCAGAAAAAATGCTATAAATGGTTCTAAAACAATGACAATACATCAGAAATATAAAGATTTTGGTTTGTGTGTGTCAAGACTTACGGCAAAAACAAATCATGGGGGTTTGACTCCGCCCACAAAAATCACCCCCTTCTGGCTGTGACATACCTCACTGTTTCAGAACTGTTAAACTATTTTTCTGCAATTACTGTGAGCCTTGAAACGTACAGCTTCGCATTCAAAACACATAGGCCATTCATTTTCTTATCGCCCCCACCGTACTACCTATATATTGTGCACTCAACAGACTTTCCACGCAGTGGATACCATCATCTTATTCAGAATCCTTCCTCACTGTTGCTGACTGTCCGAGCCACCGCTCTGCAGCCGTTGTAACCTGCGTCTCCTTATCTCACTGTGGTCCTGCTCCTCGGGCATGTCCTCCTCGTATTCTGGGATAAGTTCTCCCTCCGTGGATGGCGTAAAGCCAGTGGCTCCCTCTAGTGTCGTAAGGTCTAAGGGGGAGAAGGGTTGCAAAAATCAAGATTGCTGGTTCAAGAATTTTTTTATCCCTTAAGCCCGGTTCATACTTCATGCGAATGCGAATGCGAAGCGAATTTGACGTCATGAAACATTCTCAGCGAAGATTCGCACAAGTTGAAATGTGTTCAACTTTTGCAAATTCGCAGTGCGAATATTTGGCGTTGACATCATAAATTCGCTTCGCATTCGCATGAAGTATGAACCGGGCTTAACCCTGCTGAATCCAACAGGATCCAACTATCTGATATTTCCGTTGGACCCTGTTGGATTGAGCAGCTAACTCATAGTGTGACAATCCTGTTGGATTCAGCAGCCAACAGAAAAATAAGACACAGTTGGATACTGTTGGATTTAACAGGCAAGTAATTTTTTTATTTTTAGGTACCCAGCAACTTGGCATGTTGGACTGCATTGGATTAAGCAGGAAATTCACATGAGTCACCGTTGGACTCTGTTGGATTTAGCAGGGTAGTCCTGGGGAACCATTAGGGGGTTATTAGGGTAAGGGCAAGTTCACCCGAACAAGGCTAAAAGCCACTTGAGGTACAGAGCTACACAAAATGAAACAAGAATCAAAGATACATGAGGTAGGAATTAAGATTCCTCTTGAAGCAGAAAATATCATAAGATGAAGGGAAACATGCACCAGGCAAAGAATTCCACAGAGATACAGAAACGAGGGAAGAAGCTATTGGCATATAAAGCTTTCTTCATCATGGTACACCTAGAGTATATTGGTGGGAGCAAGTGGAAAGCCGAGTTTCATGCTCAAACACCCTAACTGGAGCAACCAAGCACCCTAACTGGAGCAACCAAGCACCCTAACTGGAGCAACCAAGCACCCTAACTGGAGCAACCAAGCACCCTAACTGGAGCAACCAAGCACCCTAACTGGAGCAACCAAGCACCCTAACTGGAGCAACCAAGCACCCTAACTGGAGGAACCAAGCACCCTAACTGGAGCAACCAAGCACCCTCACTGGAGCAACCAAGCACCCTAACTGGAGCAACCAAGCACCCTAACTGGAGCAACCAAGCACCCTAACTGGAGCAACCAAGCACCCTAACTGGAGCAACCAAGCACCCTAACTGGAGGAACCAATCACCCTAACTGGAGGAACCAATCACCCTAACAGGTCATTAAATCCTTCAAATTCAACTGGGCAGCGTGGGAAAGATTTGGAGGAATGAGGCTGGCTGCTCGTATGTTGAAATTTGGTTAATTGTGGAGGAACAAGTCCCTGTTACAAAGTGGCAAGTATAAGAATTTTGCAATGCAGTACACATTCCTTAATGCCTTCTATCTGCAAGAGTGATTATGTAAAGCAAAGTACCTGCCAAACAAGTAAACAAATAGTGTGAAGTGGATTTTAATGACACTTGATGGGAAATTACACAGGTCAGGTGTAACAGGGACACTGAAAAATGTCGCACTTTTGGACCCCAAATTTATAGAATGACCCATCTGGGGAAGACAAGCCAATGAACAATGTGGTGCTAAACAAGTTCAATATACCTCTCTCAGTGCCAAAACGGAGCCAGATACCCCATCTATCAAAACCTGTTGAGCGATCGGTTTCAACAGTCTTGTAAACTAGGCTGATGTTGGTAGTATATATAGGAAATTTTGTCAACTGGGCGTAGTGTGTGTTGACATGGAGTAATAGATATAGTGGGTTTAAGAACTACTGAATTGTGGATAGTTTATGATCTTCAGAATTACTCTTCAGGGCTGTTGAGTATATGGCAGTCACCTTTAGAAGACCTCTTAGGTGCCATGGGCTTCTAGGCAATGATTAATTTATATTGTTTGCTTAGTTGCTTTTGTTGTAGAGCCATTGATAGTTATGCTGTTCAATCCTTAGGGGTTCAGTTGGAAGGTGAACAGCCTGTACAAAAACTATGGGAGATAAAGTGGATTGGTTTATTGATAGGCTGTGATAGTTGTTACAGTAGGAGGGTTAATTAACCCTAACCTTCCCAAATCCTCAAAAATCCTCTTTGCAAAATGGAGGAATTTGGAGGATTGAGGGCACTTGGAAGTTGATGCATCGGAGGATTTTGCAGGATTGAGGTTACTAGGGGTTTTTGCCCCTGCAGGAATATGGAGGATCCAGGTTATCAGGCTCAATGTGATACCATGAGGATTTTGGAGGATTGAGGTTACTAGGGGTATGCAAAAAAAACCTGGAGGATTTTGGAGGATTCGTGCTATGGTCCCCATCAGAGGATTTTGGAGGATTCAGGTTATATGGAGTTTTAACACTTTGAAATCGGAGGATGTTGGAGGATTCAGGTTACATGGGGGGGAAATGATGTAGGGAGTTAGGGTTAAACAAAATTTAAAGCGTGCTATCCACAATAGGCTCCCGACAAATAGGAACAGCAGAACTATCCAGGGCACTTGATGAACAGTCCAGTATTCAGAGAGCAAAAAATCCGCATGTTCTTCAGAAAATGTGTATTTTCGCGCAGCACAGTCCACACTGCTGAAACGGCACTGATTCTCAGTAGTGAGAATGGAATTTGGCATGCTTACATAGATCTCATCACGTCGCGTGCCTGGATGGACTGTCTCCTTATTTTTTATATTTTCAAAGCTAAAGTTGCATCCCTTCGGTCGGGATCGCAATAATGAGCCAGTACACACACAGTATAATAGCATAATATGCATGACAAAACATTATTATGGTCGTATTTCACAAAATCCGTACGAAATATGGAAAATCCGTACTGGTTGGCAGCACTGACAGTGGTATCAAAGCCAGCATTTTATTACCTGCAGAGGAGTCCTTTTCTTTCCTTAATGTTGGCACCTTGGGGATGGCCCCTGAATCTGGACTACCCGTTGTTGTGCTGTCCGGTGCACCTGTGGAAAGAGCTGTGGAAGTTGTGCTGGTTGCGGGGCCCGTTGCCGCGGGCGGCGTGTAGCCATAGAGACTAGTTGGTGGTGGCGGCGGTGGGATGCTAAGCAATCACAAGTTGAAGAAACAAGATTAAAGAATCAATCAAAAATATATTTTCACTTTCCCTTGTGCTTTGTATGATAAGTTGTGTACTCCGAGTGCTCCCCACATAGCCACAAACCGGATTGTAACCTAAAGTTAGAACATGATCCCTGGCTATAAGGCATTAAAGGTTTATTACTTCATACTACCCGTCCTACCCGTCCTACCCGTCCCCCCCCCCCCCCCCCCCCCCAAACCAGCAAAGACATTTTTGCCCTTTCCCGACACAGGGTATGAAGCACTGTATGCTCAGTGTTTTCCGAGAGACTGTGGGAAAAATTCACAGGCTTACTCGGGTGGGACTCGAACCCGAGTAAGCAAGCAGGAGATCATGGGTTCAAGTCCCGCCTGAGTAAGCCTACAATTTTTTTTTACCACAGGCTCTTGGAAAGCACTGAGCATACAGTGCTTCATACGCTACAATATGTTGGGAAAGGGTAAAAAGATCTCTTCTAATTTAACCCTTTCCTTACCACATTGTTTATTGGCTTATCTTCCTCCAGTAACACATTCTTTGTTCAGTCAAGCATAAAACCACTTACGCAGAAAAAGCAGCTGACTGCTTGTTGAATGGTTGTATTTTCAACCAAAGATTTCACCCTCAAGAATTGATTGAAAAGGAAAATGTGTGTAAAGTTTATTCCATGAATATTTCTCTTTCATATGGTGTAATAGCAAAGTTACGGCTGTTTTCTCTTCTGGCCCACTTTATCAAACAGGAAAAGTGTATGTCACATGAACCAATGGCACTCCATACACATAACTCTACAGGGATACAGTTTTCTCAAAATATTGTAATGGCGAGACATGAATTTGATAGCACCATTGGAAAGATCCGAACAAGCTCTTTCTACTGGTATATAGATCATGTATGGTCAGCAAAAAACACAAGCACAACAGTTCGTTGAAACATGGTGAATATATCTGTTGTTTGGATACTCTGGTGTGTGGTTTCCTTGTCGAGTAAACTCGGCATTGGCAAGCAGCAGGGGTGCTGTGGCATGTCCAGTGAACTCGACATTGGGAGGGAAAGGGTTAAAATAATTCCATACAAAATAAATTCCCCCAAATCTTGTCATCTTGTGCCACCAGTCCCACAGGGAACAACTTACCCTAGCTCCCCCACCACACTCATATACTGCTGTATCTGGACCATGGCTGCGTCCAGCAGCGTGTGAATGCTTCGTAGGCACTCTATCCTGGCCTCCAGGTGTTGGCGCTCCGTACCCTCCATGGCCCGCAGCTCCTCTTCCGTCAAACCGGCAAAGTCCGGTGGGGGGATCGGGGGTGGGGTGGCTGTCATCAAAAACAAACGCAGATCGGTTTGTATTTAAAGATTTTCCAATAATGATGTGCACCATGAAACGGATGGAATGTAGCAAAATGGGACCCGGCAGCACGAAATGAGCTGGAAGTCGCACTATGGCTTTCCAAGTTAACAAGCAGAAACAAGCATTTTTCACTGAAAAGTCGATTTTGAGTTGTTAACATTTTTACATTTGAAAAACTCCATTCCAGCATATCTCTCAGTTTTAAAACTGAATTCATTCTCGAAATATTTTTTGGGAGTGATTTAGTTTTTTAACTCAAGGTATGTTGTGCACAGTTCGCAAACCTTGAGGTTTTGTTTCTCTAGACAAGGGGTCAAGACTCAAATTCAAAATGTTACAACAGAGCCTAGGAATGTGCAGCAAAACACAATACATCAAATTAATGGTTATTACATTTATTTTCAGGAAATACCATGATCTCAATTTTCAACTGTTGCTACTTTTCCCCTATTTTGTGGTACCAGGTCACAAATGCGTAGTGATATTGCAGGCTTTAAAAAGTCGAATAGTAGGATCAAAATTTTCAACAAAATAATCAGGATAAAAGTAGGACTTTTTGGTGGGCTTTCAGGAGCAGTTTTCATTGATAATCACCACTGTCCACCACAAGCCTCATTTGGCATGTTGTGATCCATCCTCAACTAAGCTTTTGGAAATAAAGTTGCAACCAAGCCCTTCATTGTGTAATTTTCATATGACAGTGTGTAACACTTTGAAAAATATCTAGTAAGATTTCATTTTTCGGAGTTCTGGGACAAAAAAAATAGCAGGAAAAATAGGAATTTCAAGGAAAAAGTAGGAAAAGTAGGAGCAAGGTAAAAAAAAAAAAAAAATCAGTAGAAAAAAGGAGTAGAAATACTTTCAGGTTGGCACAGAGGTGCTTTGCCTACCATCACTGCGGTCCAGGTTCAAATCCCATTGAGTCCGACAAATTTGAAGTTTTCAGAGTGATTCACCCCGAAAGCACGGACAACAGAATTACAGAGTGAAAAGAACACTGCTTACCAAAGGGCGGCATCATAAAGAATGGAGGTGGGGGCATCATGAAGGGGAATGGAGGTACCGATGAGGGTGTGATGATGGGGCTAGCTGCGGTACCCGGTACAGCAGTCTCTGTAGACCCAGCTATGAGCGAAAACACACGTATAATTATTAGCGTGCTGGCCGCATACACATTTTTGTATTGCAAATGTCTAAGGTTGCTGTAACCTAAAACACACAATGATCTCGCAGAGTTTTGGGTGTGATCTTGCCGTGCCATGTTGTTGCATGTACCACCAAGTCGCGCTCAATCTAACACCCTGATTATAGTATATTTACATGTACATGCCCCACTAAACACACCCAAAAGTTTTCAGACCATACGTGGTATGTGGTACGATATATATTGTACCTTGCTTTAACCCTAACCTTCCCAAATCCTCAAAAATCCTCTTTGCAAAATGGAGGAATTTGGAGGATTGAGGGCACTTGGAAGTTGATGCATTGGACGATTTTGCAGGATTGAGGTTACTAGGGGTTTTTGCCCCTGCAGGAATATGGAGGATCCAGGTTATCAGGCTCAATGTGATACATGAGGATTTTGGAGGATTGAGGTTACTAGGGGTATGCAAAAAAAACCTAGAGGATTTTGGAGGATTCATGCTATGATCCCCATAAGAGGATTTTGGAGGATTCAGGTTATATGGAGTTTTAACACTTTGAAATCAGAGGATGTTGGAGGATTCAGGTTACATGCGGGGAAAATGATGTAGGGAGTTAGGGTTAAAAGATGATAGGTTGATTACACCATTGGAAATAACAACAGTTGCATATCCAGGCTTACATACAGCCTTACTGTGCTCGCAGGCATTCTATGTGATTGCCGAGGACATTCTAACAGTTGGCTTGTGCTACACGGCCATCTGATCAGCCTGACCAATCAGATTAGTATTTTTGGATACTATTTTAAACGGCTGAATTCACCAGACAATTTTTTTTTTCAATTTCATCCAAGCAGTGTTGAAACACTGCAGTATTGAGATGGGAAACAAAGTTCCCCTCAAAAAACCTAATCTGTTTTAGTATTGAAAAAAATAGTTATGGGATATAAATTTGAATTTTTTAACATTCGCTTTGAATCCACTATTCAGTTTTGATTTTGAAATCCGGATATTCAAAAGCAACCTTAAACAAATTTAGCCATACATTTTGTTTGTGACATGCCAAAGAAAACAACTGGAACCTCCTTCAATTTGCTCCATGGTCTCTGATTCTAAGTGCATTCACTTGCTAGTGGTCTTCTTGGTATATGAATAGCCCGAACCATCCATGTTTTTTTGGTCAATATTACAGCTCTGGAGTGTAAAAACACAGTGGTCACTGAATCCTGCAAACTATGTCCAGTCATTGGGAGGGCTTTTCATGCGGCACCTCACTTGTCACTTTTTGCTGGCATGGCTATGAGCTAGATAGGAACTTCCGGTGAAATTAGATTATTAGGTTTGAATAAAATTAGATTTCGAAAACTCTGATTTCATTCAGCTCTAAAAAAAAAAAAATACACATGAATGTTCGGCAGGTAAATATTCCTGCTTACCAGTCGGTGTACTTGCTGATGTACTGGCCTCTCCGGTCGGTTGCCCTGCGGCTGCGGCTGCTGCAAAACCCTGTGCTTGGGCTGGCTGCTGGGTTGCCCCAGAAGCTGGCGTCTGTTGCTGCTGCTGGTGCTGCTGCTGCTGCTGGTTAGGCAACTGACCACCAGGGGGAAACTGTGGAATCCAGAAGGGGTAACCAGGAAACGGGGGCATCATACCTGGCACTGCAAGAGAGATGAAGAAGAAACATCAGAGACCAAGAAATGAGGACAAAATCTTTAACCTCTTGTAGCCAAATGACGGCCATAGCCACGGTGTGAGGCAAGACACCTGGGCCGGTTGACATGGATAGCCGCATTCCTGCTCATACGCAGTCCATTCATTATTCAACAATATTGCTCTTGAGTGTAATGAATAGATGGGGCTTTTTTAAACAAAGCTTTCATTCCGAAATGGGGGGGGGAGGGGGTGCTCAGCAAGCAATGAATTGTTTGCGTTAACGCTTGGCTGCACAGCCCTTTTAGTGAGAGCCTGGCACCCCAGCATGCCATCATTAACAGCCGACCGCGAGGGGTTAACTCCTTGTGTAAGGGTGGGTGCCAGGGCGCCATGCCAGCTTGTGCAGCCAAGCGAAATGGAAACAAAAGGTTTGTGCAACCAAGCAAAACGTAAACAATACCCCAATAATGGATTGAAAAAGCATAGATTGGCGCGTATAGACGTCAACCACCGGCAAGATTACAATTTTCAATCCGCACCTGTGTCAACCGGGCGCAAGGGGTCAACTGTCCCTCCACTGCCCGTCTAATGCTACAGGCAGGTATTTTTGAGTTTACAACCATTGCAAAGGTTTGGGGTTAGAAGCTATGAAATATAACCGGGTCTAAACTTCAAGGAGGACAGACTGAAAAGATGTGCAGATTATGTTGCACATATTTCTATAACCAGTAAGGGGCTTGTCTTGATAGTTTTATAACCAGTAAGGGGCTTGTCTGGATAGTTTTATAACCAGTAAGGGGCCTGAAGGGGCTTATTTAGATAATTATATAACCAGTAAGGGGCCTGTTTGGATAGTTTTATAACCAGTATGGGGCCTGTTTGGATAGTTTTATAACCAGTAAGGGGCTTGTTTGGATAGTTTTATAACCAGTAAGGGGCTTGTCTGGATAATTCTATAACCAGTAAGGGGCCTGTTTGGATAATTCTATAACCAGTAAGGGGCCTGTTTGGATAGTTCTATAACCAGTAAGGGGCCTGTTTGGATAGTTATGTTTGGATAATTTTATAACCAGTATAAAAGGGGCATGTTTGGATAATTTTATAACCAGTAAGGGGCATGTCTGGATAATTCTATAACCAGTAAGGGGCCCGTTTAGATAATTTTATAACCAGGTAGGGGCTTGTTCTGTTTATTGAATGAGCTGAAGGCAAGGACCATTTATCGGCAACCAGTTACATGTACATGTACCTGAAAGGTTATAGATAAACTAATTGATGAGTGCTTCAGCAAACTTCTCTTTTGATTAACCCTAATCCTGCTAAATCCCACAAAATCCAAACCTGCTAAAAAGCTGCTGTAATTTGTTGGATTTAGCAGTCAATACAAACTACATGCCAGAGTGCGAATTTCCGCACGTTTTGTTCAACCATGTCACATTTGCTCTTTCTAATCAGGGTTTGCCCTTAATTTTTTTTTCTACTGGCCATCCAGGCTAGCATGCTTTAATTTGACTGGCCCGCCAGCTGTTTAACTTACCAGTCTGAACAAAAAGTTGGAAAATAATTGCAATTTCAGACCAATTGCAGTTCCATGTTGATGTACTTTCTTAAAACACATGTTAAAACACAAAAATAGAAGGACCACAAACCGATTTAGCTATTTAATTGTCTTTTTGTTGCCTTTTATAAATACATGTAAACCGCTAGGTTCAAAAACCTACATGTATCCATTATTGAAAAAGACATAACGCTATGCATGCATTTTGTAACCCAAAATATATGCATCTTAAATTAATCATGAAGTCTCCAAAATTTGCAACATGGGCTAGCGTACCAATGCTGATTTCATTGGTGAATGTACAGTAGTAAGCCACTATCATTGTGAATAATCAACCTTTATATTCAGAACTCCGAATAAAGAATGAGCATACCAAAATAGCATGCATGGTTCGTTGGTAGCCTATTAATCAGCCAAAGCAATAAACTAAACAAAACAAATATGAAAACTGACATTTTTGCACAGAGTCACTGTGCCCCGGTACGATAAAGTACTCCATGCCATCCAGCGCGCTAGTGTGACAGGCCTAAGCTTGTGCGGTTTTAGATTAAACCAAAACCAAAAAAAACGCCAAAGTTTGACTCGGTTTAACGACCTTGAAAACAAAGGGTGCCGCCATCTTGTCGCCACTGGCTTCGAGCTCACGTCGAGCGTGCGGAAACACCGGGTGCGTTCCCCTCCTGCGAACGACGCGCACGCCCACCACTCTCTTGTCGATCCTAAAAATTATATTTTCGCGAAGCTAGCCATCGTTCGCGTGACTGAGAACGCAGCGCTGGCGTACGTAATCACAAGCTTTTGTCACACTAATAGTGGTACATGCGGACCGGAACCAACGAAGCTGACGATCCCTGCGACCAGCGAACACGTGCAAAATTGAACGTATTACACATGTGAGGGAATTCCCCTGCATGTGCAATGCGAGAATCAGACTCGGCAAGTCGAAGCAGCTTATTTGGTTCAATTGGCTGCTTGTCAATTTTCGTGATTGTTTAATACGTGAGCGATATGAGTGTTTCCAATAGAGTACTAGGTCGAAGTCTATTGAGATTTGTGACGTAGATCGTAGACGCGCACAAGCTAGTGTGTATAGTATAGTAAATCCAGTGGTGTTCGTCTCCGCCGGCCAGCCAGCCCGCCGTGCATGCAGTGCGTATATGGCATGTGTAGTGTGTGGTGTGCATGTGCAGGCAAGCGCTGTGTCCAGCATGGGCTCGCGCTTGCGATGCGTGAAATTAATAAGCCTCACGATTCGGGAAATGTCATTTGCGCCCGAGACCGACTGTTCAGTGTTCTTCAGACAAGACGGTAATCTTTTCTTTGTGGTTTTGGAAGTATAGTTTGACATTTTTTTCACTCTGATTTTCTGAAATGAATGAAATATTGTTGTAGACGGTTTTGAGGTTTTTCAAAAATCAAAACCGGAAGTGATTGGTATAATTATAAAACCGGAAACAAACGGTTTACCGGTAAACCGCACAAGCTTAGCCAGGTATACTAGCAGCCCCATGCACGGTGCGTTACACGTTGGCCACACGTGTGACCACAGCCGTTTATCGCACACTCAACCACTGGTCCGGTCCACTTCTTGTAGCAATTTGTCAAACGTTTTGATTGAAACAAATGACGATCCTTGTTGGTCCGATTCTTGTTTGGTTATCGGCAGGATTTTATGAACAAATTTTGTCTAGTACAAAGTTCCAGAATCCTTTTTACAATTTGAAGGAAAGCATGCGTGTCTGGCTACTGGACTTTGCACAAGTAAACTCTTTACTACACGGAAAATAACGAAGGAGGGGCCCGACTATGCATTTCGGTGTTGCATGATTAAATATCCCCAACAATGGACTCGCTCTGCACAATACGCACGCTCATAAGGGGTTTTCCATACGACTTACTTTGCCGCGAAGCATGAGCATGTACTAAACCGGCCAAATATTCAACAGTGTGCTGTCTTTTAGAGCAAATTTTTCGTAGAAGGGCACATCGGCTAAAGTAATGTACGTGATATAGGTCACAGTACATCTGGCCATGAAAAGTGATTTTCTAGAGGGCATCACGGCAATTAAAAGGGGCATCACGGCAATTAAAAGGGGCATCACGGCAATTAAAAGGGCCGTCGACGACAATTTCTGCCGTGGCCGTCGTGAATTTCGAAAGTCGAGTCTTGCCATGCCTTTGCGGTTAACGATTCTTTGATAAGAGTAGGCAAGCATACTCGGGTGGTTTATTTTGACTGGCCAGCTGGACCATTTGGGGAGGGTTTTCAACTGGTCTGTGGCCGTTTCAACTGTCATTTGGCCAAAGGGCCACCACTGAGGTCGAACCCTGCTAATGCAAATAAAACACAGGGAGAAAATCCATAAAGTTTCCTTTATCGTTACATTAGTAACTCACTCTGCTGTTGTTGCTGCTGCTGCTGCTGCTGCTGCTGTTGCTGCTGCTGTTGGTTCTGCTGGGCCCGTTGCGTGGTCGCCGGTGCCCTGAGCACATCCATGCGGCAGGTGGGGCAGGTCTGCTGTCGCTGGAACCATGAGCGCAGGCACGAGGTGTGGAAGATGTGACTACAGGGCAGCTTCTTGCAGCCGGTCACCATCTCCTCCCGGCAGATTATGCAGACATTGTCCGAGGCGGCCAGATCCTCAGGAGTTGCATCCGGGTAGCTGTCGGTGAATAATACAGAAAGTCGGAGGATAAACAACAGGGTATTTTTTCCCCTGAACTTATATTTACAGATATATTTCCATGATTTGATAAGGGTGAATTGTCAATAAGATGAAAGCACTTTACCCCTTACCACCGGCTGTTATCGATGGGGTGATGGTATGCAGGGCTTTCACTGACAGGGCTGTACAGTCTAGCATAAACTGTATAAACCACACTGAATAGAGTGTCCCATTTATCACATGCTGAGCCCCTATCCCCTTTCGTGTAAATAAAAGCTTTGTTTGAAAAAGCCCCATCTATTCATTGCACTCCCATTCAAGAAAAACAGTTGAATTATGATTGGACTGTGTGTATGTGCAGAATCCTCAAGCCGCAGCTAAGGCCGTCGTCCGGGTCCAATGGGTTAAAAGAGGGTCATGCCTGTGTTATCGGTCATTCTACTGTTTTGCAATCATGCCGCCCTGGCCTGTAGGTGGCGCACCCACATCCTAAATCGGACCACTGGGTTTAGTTTGATTTTCGGGCAAACCTTACCGTATTCCTAGATTTCAAACACAAAAGTGATTCCTTCACTTTCAATGTAATCAAGCATGATTCAGTATCGTCAACCCCTTGCGAACGGATGACGACAAATGGCGCAAAAAAACAGCGGCACTAGGCCGGATGACGCCATTTGCCGCTATTTGTGCAGTTTCAATTCATTGTTGGATCATTGTGGTCGTTTCGCTTGGTGCACAGGCCGCTTTGGCACCCCGGCGCCTCACTACGATAACCGTACTCAAGAGGTTAACAGAAAAAAGGTAATTTAGTACTCAATTGACACTGACATGTAATAAGTAGTCTATCCGAGCTGCGGACACGCGTAGTGGACAGTGAAATGGATGGTGTATCAGGCACACTAACAATACCAACTCAAACGCAATCCTCTCTATATTGATATCTGGCAATTGCCATTTTTGAAGGCCTGTCGACTCTGTCGAGGTGTTGTCATGCCAGCACGCGAGTCGCAGGTATACTTACGTTCGAGGAATACATGCATTTCACCCAGTTGCCAACACAATGGGGCATGAAGTGCGTGGAAAAATTAATGCTTGACGCTAAAAATCCTGAGACGCCACCGTAATACAGCTGCATATTTTAGTCAATAAATTAGTATTTAAAAAAGAATTAAAGTCAGCTTTGTTCAGCCATGTCCTCAATGAATTGCCCATTGTAATGTATGGATGCATTTCTCATGAACCCTAACCCGCTAGCTGTATATTCTAGGGCCCATCCTAAATCTGCTAAAATTCAACACTGCAATAACTTTAGACAAATTTCAGCAACACATTCCCATTGTCAAGTAATTGTTCCAAGGCTCTACACTCCTGAATCCATCAAAGCACAACAAAATGCGGTGTTGGATTTTGGATCGGATCACAAGATACAAAAAAAAGGTAAAAACAAGTTTCAACTAATAAATCAGTTGATGTCGATACTCACAGAGTGTTCATATTCCTGATGGCCCTTCTCGACATAATGACATCATTTACTGCTTTCTTGAATGATCTGTTAGGACAATGACACAAGAATGTTCACTTAAGTTTGTCTCTACAGAGTGCAAATGTACACTGTACTACTCTAAGTAACCCACGAAGTACCGAGTCATTACTAATCATTTGTAGTGGAATCACAAACAGACACACAAAAGGCTAATACAAAACAGTGCTCAATTCCAAAGGAACTGTCTGTACGGGAGCTTTTATTCAATGAATATATTATGCATACTTGTTTAATTTCAAAAAGTCAATATTTGGTATTTTTTCCCAAGTTGTGAACTCTGATTGACAGTGTAATGTTCTCATCTTTTGGGACAGAATCAAAAACTGAACTGAATAACTGAATTCATCTCAGCCATCTCAGGCTAGATACTCCCACCACACCACATGTACAAGAAATATTTTTGTCTTGTCATGCATTCTAAATTTGAAAATATGTAAAAATCATTCCTTCATGTACAAATTTCCTCACCAAAATCCCACAGATAAATCCTTTCCCACAACAGCTAAAATGGATTTAATCTGGCTGGATTGTACCTGGAAATGTGTACATGTATAATACCAATATTTAGGTCTCGTACCTCATTGCTAAGTACATTGGTCGTATGGCAAAGAGCGGGAATGTATGCACTTTGATCATGATGGCAAGGAATACGGTGTACAGCATCACCTTGACAAAACCTGTGCAACAAAGATAAGAGCAGATAGAGAAAACTCCAGTTAACTTATGGACCAGACATACTCATCATACCAAGCTGGGATCGAAATTTACTACACCTCATAAATATTCATAAGCAAACTGGAGCACATCATTGGCCGATTCCGCCGCGCGTCCGGGAAGTAAAAATGATACGCTGCCAGGTGACAAGATCCCCGTGAGTATCCAGCTCGCTGCCGTGCGGTATTTTTTTCTGGTAGCACCAAAAATTCCCTCTGAAATCTGCCTCGTAAACATGTGGTCTATGGCAATCTTTACGAAACCCGTCTGTTGTTTGTAGTCCTTGTAAATACTGCAGTAAAAGCACATTAAAGAGCGTTGGCACCAGACTATATCAACCCTGTTGCCATGACACACGGAACTACTCTGCAGCTGAGCTCAGAAACAACAATGGCGTCTACGAGTAACGTGAGATTTCCGTCATTGACTGGCGAAGAACTTGAAAATCTTGTGCTGAATAAAGATGCAATATCTACGAAGGCCGTTATCGACAAGGCAACAAATACAGCATGATGGTTTATTTCTGGAAAATAGTGGGAAAATAGTGGGAATTACTGGTCCCTCGGTGTAGGTCAGCTCGACTACCTCCCTCTACTGACCAGTAATTCCCACTACTTCCCCTCAAACCATGCTGTATTTGTATAATCCACTGGACCGCTGGACCGAGTACAGTGATTTGAGCATTGGTCTAGTGAACTCTTGACCGAACTAGTCCGGTGGTCTCGTGATTTTTGTTCATACATCACTGCATGAAATGATATCACTAAAAGTCCATTTTTTCTAAATTTGGTAAACTAAAAAAGCCCCATAAAAACCGGAATGGCCATTTCTAGTTTTAAGGCAGGGAGTTTCAATCAAAACAGCATTTCTAATCCCTCCCTCATCAAGGTCGGCAAAGGGGAAAAAAATTGAAACAGCACTCATTCAAAACACTGTTCTTATTTTTACCATTGGTCTTGTGAAATACCTTCCAGTCTGGTAAAATTTTTGTGCTACTAGCACTGCTGTCTAGTAGATTTTTACCTGAAATTCGACCCCTGCTAAGCGGAAATCAGGTCCGTGTTTGAGCTTACAACTGAAATGCAGGCTCCCTAATTATGCTTACATTACCTTTCCTTACCAACACAGCACCCCTGTTGCTTACCAATGTCGAGTTTACTCCACAAGGAAACCACACACCAGAGCATCCAAACAACAGATATATTCACCATGTTTCAACAACCTGTAGTGCTTGTGTTTTTCGCCCTTCATGATCCTTATACCAACAGAAAGAGTTTGTTCAGATCTTTCTAATGGTGCTATCAAATTCATGTGTCAACATTATATTTTGAGAAAACTCCCAACCAAACTTTCCCTGTACAGTTAAGTGTATGGATTGCCGTTTGATAAAGTGGGCCTGAGAATAGACTGCTATTTCAGCAGTTATGACTTTCATTTTAAAACAAATGAAAGATCAATTTTCATGGAACAAACTTTACACAACATTTTCCTTTTGTATCAACTCTTGCAGGTGAAATCTTTGGTTGAAAATACAACCATTCAGCAAGCAGTCGTCAACTTTTTCTCCGCTTGAGTGGTTTACCCTTGACTGAACAAAGAATGTGGTACTGGGGGAAGATAAAACTGGGCCAATAAAACAATGTGGTACTGAAAAGGATTAAATCAACCCCGATTACAAAGATGTACTCAGTATTAGGACTTACTCATGATTAGGTCCGTGTAGAGCATATAGACGGCTTTACACTCCCATGGGTTTTCACTCTGGAGATCGATGGTATGGAGAATGTACTTGAAGGAGATGTTGACAATGATGGTGAACAAAATGGCATACTGAAATCCAAGCACAGAACACTTTCAATTTTAAAAACAAACAACTGAACATAGAATTTGAAATGTTTACACAACACAGCAAATTGGGGATGGATAGTGATCACCATAGAATAAGACCGAACATAGAATTTGAAATGTTTACACAAAACAGCAAATTGGGGATGGATAGTGATCACCATAGAATAAGTCCGAACATAGAATTGGAAATGTTTACACAAAACAGCAAATTGGGGATGGATAGTGATCACCATAGAATAAGTCCGAACATAGAATTGGAAATGTTTACACAAAACAGCCAATTGGGGATGGATAGTGATCACCATAGAATAAGTCCGAACATAGAATTGGAAATGTTTACACAAAACAGCCAATTCGGGATGGATAGTGATCACCATAGAATAAGTCCGAACATAGAATTGGAAATGTTTACACAAAACAGCCAATTCGGGATGGATAGTGATCACCATAGAATAAGTCCGAACATAGAATTGGAAATGTTTACACAAAACAGCCAATTCGGGATGGATAGTGATCACCATAGAATAAGTCCGAACATAGAATTGGAAATGTTTACACAAAACAGCCAATTCGGGATGGATAGTGATCACCATAGAATAAGTCCGAACATAGAATTGGAAATGTTTACACAAAACAGCCAATTCGGGATGGATAGTGATCACCATAGAATAAGACGGAACATAGAATTGGAAATGTTTACACAAAACAGCCAACCCATGCTTTTTATAGTCCGGTACCCAATTCCCGTACGACCCATAAATGCACACCCCTACCCCTTGCACAACGACATTTCTATAGAAATTGATGTTCCCATCTTTATTCTAATTTATATCATCCACGATGCAAATTCCATCTTCTCACTGATTACGCGGTATACATTGTTATACAGTGAAATCTCGATAAGTCAAAACCGGTTAACTCGGAAACCTGGTTAACTCGAAGTAAACATTTCGTCACCGACACCACGAAGTAACACCCAAGACCACTCCAGTGTTACTTCGTGAAAACCGCTAAATGAATAATTTCGGTTTCACGAACTAACACTCAAGTGTGCGCGCGCACTTCGGACAGTGACGTGACGATTTTTGACTTCACAAAATAAAAAGCATGTGCGGAAATACAGTGCAGAGAAAAACGCTTTGAAAGGGTTGACAGGAATTTACTTCATTTGTATTCTTGTTGTGTTAAATACAAAAAAAGTAATAAAAACCTTCAAACTGGCGAAATAAAGATGGGTGTTAGTTCGTGGAAACGCAAATGTACCGATTGAGTGACGGTGTACTTGGGTGTTACTTCGTGAAAACGAAAATTACTTGATTCTCTAAAATACACGTGCGTGGCGCGCACTCAAGTCAACTCGGGTGCTACTTCGTGGTGTCGGTGACGATTTATTCCCCTCAAAAGAATAGCAAATCATGTATAAACATGCCCACGCTAACTCAAAATTTCGGTTAAGTCGAACTCAAAATCGCCAGGTGCAGAAATAAACGTGCGTAATTAGGCCACGGAATAAACTGGAATCCTTTTGTTAAGTTAAGAAATCTCCGGCGATCACATTCAATGAACCTAAACTCAGCTATAGAAAAGCAACAAAGGGGCAATTAGCATCCGTAGTATCGTTGGAGCAGCCAATTCACTGCGGGGCAACTTACATGTACAATGATCAAAGCATACCGCCGGTGACCCGCCCAGAAAGGCCGAAGATGCAAAGCGGCCCCCAATGGTTGCCGCAATCCTTTGAAGAAACGCCCCAGTTCTGCACGCAACCACAATGCAGTTGGCAATGATTTAAGTGAACTGCTCACCAATCACACAGTTGCACTGCAGTGACGTATTGCCGGTGGATGGATCATTTCAAGGAACGCCGCATACCGTACCGCCGAGCCGCACCACGCACAGGATCGTTTTCTTGAGAGAGGGCGCATGCCCTCTCGAGAGGGCGCATGCCATCTCCAGAGAGGGTGCTGTGTCGTGACTATGGAGATGACAGACGAATGGCTACGCAATGGACTGCCCAATGTTTTGGCGGAAGAAACATCTTTAACGCCGATGAAACGGGCCTGTTTTATTGTCTCTTGTCGGACCATTCCCTCACACTAAAGGGGGAGACCTGCAACGGCTGAAAGCCAAGCAAAGATCGCCTAAAAATGCTATGATTTCGTGCTCTATTTCACGGCCGTTACATTGGATATTCGCTTGGTATTCACGTACGTAATCTTTGGGGGGAAAAGGGGGACCTTGGTTAACTCAAAACTCCGCTCAACTCGAAATTGGAGCCCATTCCCCTGAGGTTTGACTTATCGAGATTTCACTGTATTGGTTTCAAATCGGCCAACCGACCCCGGCAAGCTCGGTGGTCGAGTCATTAAGATGTCAGTCATTTGTTTCCACAGGCTCTCGGAAAGCACTGAGCACACTGTGCTGCATACATTATGTTGGGAAAGGGGAAAAAATCACATCTCCAATGCAAATTCCATCTTCTCACTAGAAATTAGCCAAACAAGTACATGTACATGAAGAAAGGTGAAAGAAACATTTCCTGATGAAAACAGGACAATATAGTACCTAGTGAGTTAGGCATACAGATTCAAACAAGGCTTTGTGTTCATCACAACGTAGTACATCACTGTATGCTCAGTGCTTTCTAAGAAGCCTGTGAGCAAAACGTACTCGAACCAACACCCTTGTGCTTACTAGTGAAAACGACTTATCCACTTGACCACTGAGCTTGCTGGGGTCAGTTGGCAGACTCAAATCCAATACAGCATCGGTTACTGCACAACCAACATCCAAAGATTGAACTTAATTCGTCAACGATGTAAATTTTAACTTTTGCACTATGTAGACCAGGGTAAAATCCTTGTTTAAATTTGCATTATCCTCTGTGGCAAATTCCATTCTCGTACTTTGAGTGGCTTTGTTTGGGGCAAACTAGCATTAAATAAAAATTGAAATAAAAAAATTTAAACTCAATGCAAAGGATATCTTACCTCAAACCCAAACACTAATTGCACTGAGGCTCCTTTGGTGAGTGTACTGTGATAGGCATAATGCATGAACATCGTATCCAACGTTCCCAGCACAGCTAGTAAGCCTGTTTATAAGTATAGGATAAAGTTACTATAACAAACGTCATGTTCAGTGTCATACACTTCACAAACAGCTAATGACCTTCAGATCCCACATCCATAGAGCTCGATCGGTACATCCTGTGTGATATCGAAACTTAAATCATTTTCTTGAAAACTTTCTATAACCTACATGTGACAGGCACATCTTTCTTAAAAAGGTATATAACATTTGCAAACATCAAAAAACAAAACTACTGAATTATTACGGAATATCTTACCTGGGAAATCATGTCACCTTGTGTGCTGTCATTTTCAAGAAAAGTGGAATTTTTGTATCAATTTCCAGCAATGGTCGGCCGACCATCGTTGGAAATAGTCTAGTCCTCCAACATCTATAAATTGCCTCGTTTTGTCTGAACTAGGGTTCGAGAACCAGACTACAAGAAAAATGTTTTTCGATTTTTTGCACAGCATCTATGGCACATAAAACTTTAATTATGTCAGTGTTGCTATAAAATAGAGTACCGAAGTCTGACGTCAGTTGGCACGACAACTGGCTCCAAACAAAGGGAGATTTCGACTTTTCCTTTGTTAACAACCAGTCATGCAAACACATTGACACAAAATAAAAGTATTCTGGTTCCAAACATTGCACTGACGTCATCACTTCGGTACTCTATACTAACCCCCAATCCATTCATTTTTGAAAATTACAGCAAAATTAAACGTTGCATACCACTGTTCGTTGGCAACTTGGTTCCATATATAAATGGCCCAAACTGATATAAAAATCTTAGGAAAATTTAATTGTTTCTGAAATTATTCCGGATACCATTACGACACAAATGTACTTACCTAAAACACGGAGGTGAAACAGCCACGATATGACAGGACTCCTTTCCATCTGCAAGAGAATGAAGTACAATGAATTGATCACTGACACAATAACAAGTTTACCCGAATCATCACAGTGTTGCCTTTGTTTTACAATTCTGTGAAATCAGCTGAAACACTCAAATGAACTGAACTTGAAGATGACGGAGAAAGTTACATGTGTATCATTTTGCTTCAACAAAACCATGGAAAACTTTGCACTGTAAAGCTAGCTGCCACTGGAGAGTATGCAAAGAATGGGTTTATCTAAGCTTCTTGGCTATTTAAACGTTTAACCCCTTGCGTCCACATGACGTCTACAGACGTTTACAGAAACTTACCACCTAGCCGGATGATGTCTATACACGCATTCTCTGCATATTCAATCCATTGTTGGATTATCGTGTATGTTAAGCTTGGCTGCACTTGCTTGGCTGCACTTGCTTGGCTGCACTTGCTTGGCTGCACTTGCTTGGCTGCACTTGCTTGGCTGCACTTGCTTGGCTGCACTTGCTTGGCTGCACTTGCTTGGCTGCACTTGCTTGGCTGCACTTGCTTGGCTGCACTTGCTTGGCTGCACTTGCTTGGCTGCACTTGCTGGCATAGTAATGACCCCAGTGCCCCATTTTAGCACCAGTACTCAAGGGGCTAACCAATTCGGTTTTAACCCTTTCAGCCCCGCATTGTTTATTGCCATGCAGCCTGTGGTGACCACATTGTTCACACACTATAGCACTTCACAGTAGACTTTAATCGCCATTGGGGCTGAAGGGGGGTATAGTGCAGGGGCGACTAGTCGCCATTGGGGCTGAAAGGGTTAAACCGAATGATCTGATGAGGCTTTTACAATGTGGTAACGGTTTACAATAACCATTCAAAATCTAACTTTTTCAAAGTGAACAAAGAAACTGGCAGGAGCGGGATTCAAACCTGCGACCTCCGGGTTACCATACCGGCGCTCTACCAACTGAGCTATCTTGCCCTATGTTGGCGGTCTCCCAAATTGTCAGTATCTTTGTTCGGGTGGGCGCTAGTCAGAAGTCATAAACCCAGAATGCCATATAGCCAGGGATCACACCCAATTTTTACGATACAACCTGGGAAGTGACATTGTGGGGATCACTCAATGAGGATACGACTTTTTAACTTATAATTCGTCAAACAATCTACAAGGGAAACTGACTAGGTAAATTTGAATACATTTTCAAAGTGAACAAAGAAACTGGCAGGAGCGGGATTCGATTCACCAAAATCTAACTTGGTGAAGTTCAAGGGTTAAAGACCCAGAAATAAACTGAACTGGCAAATATCGTTTAGAGCAAATCACATTGACCGAAACATTGAATTCATTGTTGGATTAATTATAAGAACCGTTCTACTTCAGTGTTAAACTTCAACATGGCCTTGCATGCACTGCCAACCTCTTCTCAAACTTTCTTTCTTTTATTTTTAACCTTTTTTCTTTGTTTACTCTATAAACCTCTTCGTGGAAGTTTTCTTTTGTTTTTAGCCCTTTGGTCATTGTTCATGTTGTTCACTCGATAAACATCTTTGTGAAACTTTTTCTTTTGTTTTTAAGCCTTTTTTCTTTATTTACTCTATAAACTACATAACTTTCAGTTTACCTTGTGGTTAATTTTGTGATATATTCATCAGATGGAATTCTGCATCGGGGTGATATAATTTCAATATTGGGTTTTGCCCTTCACCGACATTTATAAACACTGTATGGTTTGTACTGTACTGAGTGTTGTCCCAAGCTCGGTGGTCAATTAGTAAGACGTCTACACTAGAAAGCAGGAGGTTGTGGGTTCGAGTCCCACCCAGGTGATTCTTTTTCCAAAAAATCTCTCGGGACAACACTAAGTGTACAGTGTTTATAAACACAGCGGTGAAGGGCAAAACCCAATATTGAAATTTGTGATATGTGATGAAAAATCCTATCATCACAGAGTGATCCCATACTCTTCCCCCCCCCCCCCCCCCCCACCACCGGAGTTTTCTGTCAGAGCACCGTGTACACTCACATAATCCACTCTATCCTCAGCTAGCCAATGGAAGCACTTGAGAAACAGCAGAAACGTGAACATGGCCACAAACTTAGGGCTGAAATCATCTCTGAAGACAGTGAACGCCAGGCAGGTCTCCGTCACGGCGTACCACGAACGCTCGATCAGGTGCTACAAAGCAATAACCATTTGATTATTATTATTTATTTATTCGGCATACAAAACACAGAACAATTGCAACATGTTTATACCAAAAAAAGCCAGAAGCATATGCCTGGAATAGAAAAGGTTTACATTGTACCTACAAACTGTGACCGGAAGGCCTTGAAATCTTATACCTCCAGCTACAAATTTTACATTGATGCAAAGCACAATGTCATGTGGCCTGGGAACCACAAAACATGTAGAAAGTAGCAAAAGTTGAAAACTGAGAGAATAGTATTTCTTGAAAATACACACAATAAAGCCCGGTTCATACCTTATGTGAATGCGTATGCGAAGCGAATTTGTTAGGGTAACGGAGAATGTCACAGGGAAACTTAAATTGTTGACAGCATGAAATTCCCTTCGCATTCGCATTCGCATGAAGTATGAACCGGGCTTAAGAGTTAGACCCCCCCCCCCCCCCCCCCCCCCCCTCAATAATCCCCCGCCATAACTGCTGGCCGCACAAGTACAAAGTCACACTGTGGCTTCTTAAGTTACATATATACGTGTTCAAGTAGAAACAACAATTTTTCACTGAAAGTCAATTTTGGGATTTTAACAGTGATCGAGCGGGTTAATAAGGTACAAGATTGCTTGGTGTTTTGTGGTACAGGGCTAGGGATTTGCCAGATTTGACTATGTGCAGTGCGTAGCATACATAAACACCAACACTGAAGTTGTCTTCACAGCTAAAGTTGACAAAAGACTGTGAAAACAGTCTAGCTGTCTCACAGTCAAGTTGGCTTCAACGATTGCGTCAGCTCAATGGTCAAGTTGTCTCGAGTCAAGTTAGTCAACGGTCAAGTTGCCGGACATTCCTTTTTTCCACAGCAAAGTACGACTCCTCTGCAGATCTTTGGTATGACAGTTTCACTGGGCAGGGGCTGGCCTGTCAATTTCATTTTTTTTTCTCTTAACCAACTCACCTCCATTTCAGCCGCCCTGAGCTGACCAAAGAAGACTTTTTTGAAAAGTTTTCCCATCAGGACGACCATCACAAAGGCTTGCATGTAGATTACCTTCAGAGGGAGAAAAACAAACAGCACCCGGCCTGATGAATCCTTTCTCTTCTGCACCAACATGACCGATCAATCCCTGACCAGTGCCCAATTCTATAGGATTACTAAATAAGTATGTGATTTTCTGCTAATGAAACCTCTGTCCATGTCATTGATCCCCAAAATGTCATTTCCTAATAAGGTGTATCGTAAAGTTGGGGGTGTGATCCCTAGCAATTTGGTTTATGACTTCTGACAATTATTTTGGGAAACTGCCAACATAGGCAAGATAGCCCAGTTAGTAGAACACCGGTATGGCATTCCAGAGGTCGCAGGTTCAAACCCCGCTCCTTCCAGTTTCTTTGTTCACTGTGAAAAAAAAACAAGTTTCTTGTTTGATAATGTGGTCCACAAGAGAAAACAGCCTTGAACTTTGCTCGGAAAGATGTTACTTTAATATCCCCACCAAAATCAGTCAGGAACAGCAAAATCTTGGAAAATAACTATCTATTCATGTTCAGAGCTGTATAAAAACTTGGCACAACCTTTAATTTGGAGACATTTGTCAGAAAATGTTTACGGGTTTGGGATGAAAGTTGGTGTTGTCTGTATTAGATTATCTTGGCACAGTGTATGGCCACTCAAGTCATAGTGTTCACATACTGTAATAGAGTACCGAAGTCTGACGTCAGTCGCCGCGGCAATGGTTCCAAACACATGCAGTTTAGAATGTATTCTGGTTCCAAACATTGCATTGATTGACGTCATCACTTCGGTACTCTATATCTTGCCGACGTCATCAATCTTGAAATAGGCAGATTCACGCGGTTTATCATTGGCGGCGCTATTTGCGTGCCCAATTTTCTGTCAGCGCTGTGACCGGCCCACAGTTCGTTGACTCCCGAACGTACTGTACACGTGAAAAACGCATAGGCGGAGTAATCAGTATTTCCTGGTTACGGTGATGAGGCTTCAAAGTTTTTCTGGTCGCCATTTTATAAAGCAAAAATTTCTGCAGTTTATTAAAAAAAATCAATGATAGAAACCTTTCGTTCTTTAAATACAGCCAACTGAATTTCGGTAAATTTTGACGATTTCCTAGTCTAACTTTGAGGGTAAAATTCTAACATAGGGGGTAATCTGTTATTGTTTTAGTGTCAATAAAAAGATACACCAAACTGTGTTTATCTTAAAAACATTCAGTCACCCAACAGAAACTAATAAAAAAACAAAAGAATTAGCAGGTATCGGCAATTTGACTTGAAGAATCGGGGTATCATGCACGGACAACCGTTTTATGTCAGTGGCCAAGTCCGACGGACAACCTATTTTTCAAAATCGGGCTCATATGAAACGTATAATAAATTGATAATGATTATTGTTCTGATTTTGTCAAAAGTCAGTTGAACTCCGAGGATGCACGATACTTACCGCGCCATACCACTAGCACTGTATATATACACACGATTGGGCCTGGTACTGTTTGACGGCAACTCGGCTCAGCATGACGTATAAAGAATTTATCAAGAAGTACACATTGCACGGGGCACTGTGGAAGCAGCGTATTTGTTGAAGTTTACATATACAGCGGGACACCGCGCAACTAAATTCTCACTACCTTCCGTAGACTGTGTTCCGTAGATCATGTTCTAGTCCATGATGAACAGGTGTATTTTTGTGTGTGGACTGGTGCTTGAACATGTGTACACGTATGTAGAATGAAATATGGTAAATTAAAGACTGAATGTAAAGTTTATGCTCGAGGAGTCGAGAGTCATGCTTGATGTGCTTATAATTTGTTTTTTAGTTTTCGATCATTTATTTGGCAAATGATTGTTGTGTTTGTTAATTGTTAATTATTTTTGTATTATTAACAAATTTATCAGAAATAAATGAGGCTCAAATTTTCAATTTTTTATTTAGCAATTGATACATGTAGTTAATGGTCAACAAAAATCCATAACTTTGCATGTATTTTGACCACTGACCACTCATTTTATTTCTAATTTTTAGCCGCGTCGCATCGCGGACGGAGCTCTATATAGGGACTGCAACCCATTTTCAAAAATGTGTGTTTTGCTGCATGTTTTTATCTATTATTGCAGAGGATATAATTCTGATTGAAATGTTTTTTAATTCATTCAAATCAGTGGTACGATGGCCGAGTTATTGACATTTTAAGATTTTTGACCCCATAGATAATTGTCTTCATTTTCCCATTGTTTCTATGGTTCTAAGAGAGTGATTCTTTTGTTGTTTACAACTGTAAACAAATCAGTAAACAAAAGCAAATGCCTGTATTTTAAATACTATCTATCCCATGGTCACGAAACGCGGTGATCATGTTCCAAAATGTTTTCTTAATAATTTTGTCAATTTGTTGTATTGTTTTGTTTACAACGTAAACAATCGTTGCCATGGTAACAAAGGATAAACAAGTTTTATTATTCTAGTGATCAAATTAAAACTTTTTGAAGGGAATCAAAGTAGTTTAGGGTTTATAACAATGTCATTAATCAGACCAGCTAATTAATCAAACTTTTGTTTAATTTGTTTGTCAACAAAGCACTGTTTTATTTGTTTACTACTTTGTTTACATTAAGAAAAATGAGTAAACAAAATCGATCGAATGTAACACAGAAACTAAATAAGCTAAAGAATCCATTTTTTTTTTCAATTACAGCAATTTGACTCAATTCTTTGATGGTCAATATCACAACTATTTGTATCACCATTAACAATATAGATTACATGAATAAAACAATATTAATAATGTATGATAATCAATTACTACTGAAGTTGGAAAAATTTCACTTGTATTTATCACATTCCCGTTATTTTTTTTCATTACTTTGAAAGACACTCAGTGGTACACCTTTCAACTTGTATTCATTGAGTCATTTGAACATGTATGTAGGTTATTACACGATTGAGAAAATCTAGTTGAAACATAATATCAGGAATTATAAGAGTTTCTATGTGTCACTTATATTCCAGTTAAATTTTAAGTAAACATAAGGAACGCACAAATACTAATGAAAAAACTATTTGGCAATTTGACCTGTACAAAACATGTTTAAGTGTTTTCATAAGTTTAGAAGCAATGTTTTCATCCAGAATGGCTACACTGAATTGTTTCAACACTATTTCTCAAAGATGCTCAAAATGGAATTACACTAAACAAGAATTTTCAAAGAATTGTCCTTGTAGTCATCAACAAGACGCAGGGAATAAATTTTGGGGTCATCTTCGTATGTGATGTTAAACCAAGAGGGGAAACCTGGAACTTGACTTATAACAGTACCAGTATACCATTCTGCGCCATCATCCGTGTTCCAAAGATGAGAGACTTTTTTGCCAACTAACAAGGGGATTGTGAGATATTCATTGTCTGGGGTCTTTTGCACCGAATGGGAAGAAGATACTGATTTTGCAGCATTAATCATTTTTGTTAGGTGCGACTGAATGTCACAGAGGCTTGTCAACTCGTTTAGTTGAATTTGGTACAGCTGTAGTGAAAGTAAAACCCTTATCACCTTCCATGAATTGGTTTAAGACTTCCCTCCTAAAACGTATTTGTTTTTTCACTGTCTCAAACATCTGTTTTTTTGTTTTCTGTGTATTTAGGTATTCCGTCATCTGCTCTTCTGACTGCCAGAGCCCAGTTTCAGCGATGTCATATGTCAGATTTTCTTTTTTTGCAAGCAATCTCAGCCGACTTTCCTTCAGAGCCTTAGCTTTCTCCCCCTGCTGCGTTTCCCAGTACTTCAATATTTCGTGGCTTCTTTGTTTTGCAGTTTTTTGTGCATTTCTTGATTCAAGTCTTACAGTTTTAACCAGTTGTTCCAATTCTTCTTCACTTTTTGAGTCTACAAATGCAGCAGTTTTATTAAAAACATACATAACCTGTGCTTCATTGGCTATGGCTGTTGAATTAGGGCGTTTGTGAATGAGATAGTCTAGGTAACCAAATATTCTTTCAGGCAATTTATTGTGTTTTGGAGCTGATGCTGTGGCTTGTTTAACCTCCTCATCATCTTTAACCTCATGGAATTTTCCTCCTGGAAGGTAGTCTGCAGTGACTCGTTTAAAGAGTTGAAGAAGTGTAACAAGAGTATGTTGAAGAAGAGAGAGTGCAATTTCATCGAAGGGACCAGGGCTCAAGACATAGTCATACACTGCATCTTTTTCCAGTAAAGATTCTTCAAAATAACCAGCACGACCGAAAGCAAAATCAGCAAGAATCTTCTCCTCTGAAGTGACCTGTTCTAGAAACTTCACTAACCCAGTATAGAGCTCACACATCTCTAGAATGTGGCCATGTTTTTCTGTTATTCGCCACAGGGGTGCACTAATGGTTTTGTTGATTATACCCAAAACTTTACATCCTGCCAAGTATAGAGGAACCTTACAATCTGCATACAGTGCCTTCAGAAGTCCATTTGTTGTACCATGTACATCACCCAGAAAATCTTTGATGTGTTTCGCTAAAAAATAAGTACGGCCACCAAAGAGAAAAACAACATTAAATCTGTTGCCTCGGAAGGGCTGGAAGTAGGTTGAATTCAGACCCACTTTCCCTTTAAAAACCTTCCATGCCCTGTGACACCCATTCTTTTCGTCAGCACCTCTTGCAAATGCTTTGCAAGCATTTTGAACAAGTCGAATAATGCCACTTGAAGTATTAAAGACAGTAATGCCTGGTTCTGCTGCTGCACCGACCTTCTTTCCCTCCAAGTAGGATTCCTCAAATTGTTTAAATGATACAGCAACTGCATCCGCCATAGAAGTCAGAAGATGAAGGCCACAGAAAAAGTTGAACATTTCCGACAACTTTTCTTTGGCTGAAGAACTAAAATTGTCCCAATTTTTCATATAAAGTGGGAGGCATTCTTCTCTGTAGGTTTTTAACATTTCATTGAAGAGCACTTCAGTTGCCGCCCTGTCAGACATACATGTAGTGTTCCTAATTTGGCACAAAACTCTGTGACCAATATCATTGCCAGCATTTGCTTTTTGGCAGATGTCACTTATATCTGACAGGGTTTCCTTCAGGTTTTCTAGTGTGTGCTTTGCAGACTTTGAAGCCATTTGCCTAAGACCCAACAAGTGGGATTCACCGTCATCACCCGTTACTGTATACGTCATGAATATGTCTGCATTTTTGGGCGTTTCATCAGTTCCTAGTGTTGTGTGTTTTTTGTCTGAAATTCCTGCTATTTGAATTTGAGATACAAGGGTTCGTTCGTTGTTCATGTTGCGGATAGTTGATTCGCTAGGCAGTTTATCGTATTTTAAATTTAACATATCTAAAACTATACGTATGACACTGGTTACATTACCATATGACACATGTTTGCCAATCAAATTCCAAACGCATTTATGAACAAATGGAAAGTATTCATTTTTTTCTGAGTTGAAGAAAACAATCTGTTCACTTCTGGCCTTCGTTTGTTGTAGTTCATCATGCAAGCTCTCATTCTCCTTTAAAAGATGATCTATTGTTTCTTTATGTTTTTTTACCTTCTGATGGAGCTCTTCACATTCATTTTCGAGAGAGTTTGTGTATGTTTCAGTCCACGGTTTGTTCATTAAATCCTCTGGCTGCTGCTCCTCCATCTTTGCAATTTTTGTGCTTTTCTGAAAATCTGACAACAATGAGCGCTTCATTTTTTTTTCGTGTGACAGTCGAGTGGTCAGCTTGTTTTTGTCTTTGTCCATGTCACCGATGGTTTTCTTTTGTCAGTGTTCGATTTAGACGGGTGCACGCATGCACTGTGCATGTACTTTTTCCTCTGTGCACGTAAACCTCTGGTACAACGTGCACGCTGTGCATGTACTTTTTAGTCCTGTACCTGCTGGTATATTTCCCAATGTTGAACAACGTATCACAACGCGCACCCGATTTATTGCACGCAACGATCGACATGATGTGTGCGTGCCTGCATTATTACCATCGTTGTAGTCTTGGTCAAGTGCAAACGACCGCAACCGATCTGCTACCGTATTGTTCCCAATGTACAATGTACGTACACGCAGCTAACTGACTCGAGAAAAGACTCGTTAACCCGGCCCCCCGCGACCTGGGGTTAGAGCAATTGATCAATAAAGCCAACCCCAAAAGCGTATCTGCGCGTGCGCGTTGCTTTGTTGCTAGTCTTGGTCAAGTGCAAGCAACCGCACTGAATGCCACCGTCTTATTCCTAGTGTACAATGCATGTACACGCATCTAACACGAAGCGAAAGTCGTCTTGAGAAATGACAAACGCGTGCGGCACATACATTGTGCACAAGACATGCAAGACAATGTTTTTGACAGCTCACGTGTGATTTGGGCGTCCATGGTATAAATTATTAGCTGTTACTAATCAACACTGTCGAACAAACACTCGTCTTTCTAGTGCCGCAAGGAAGCCAACTGAAGGTAAATGTCGTAGTACTCCAACTACTCAACAAGTGAAGCCTAATTGTCATCAACCCGGCCCCCGATCCTTCCTGCCCCGATTGCCGGCGCGGCCCCGGCCCCCGGGCCCCGGCCCGAATCGAATCGCGATCTCTCGTTCGGTGGCCGGCCCTAAGTTAGCGGAACCGAGCTCAGTCCCGGCTGGGTCCGATCCCGGTGGGCCCGATCTCATGATGCTGTACACGTGGTGATTTCCATCAGGTATTTAAAAAGAAAAATTGTTCCTCCGTTCTTTCGGTTAGGAAAAAGTGGCGTCATCACGATAATATCGCGATATTTTTGGGCCGACATTTCGGTATCAAAATATCGAACAGCCTTCTGACACCGTGGAACATGATACTACAGTAGTAGGCCTAACGTAACTTCGGCTTCGCCTTCGTCTTCTCGCGATCGTGTCAGAGATTGCTAATTACCACTGATGAAATAAACAAACAGCGAATACCAATTGTACAAAAACACATTTTATTTACAAAGCAAAACAATACCCTTAACAGCATTATACATGTAATAGCTACATTTGAAAATTTGTAGGAATACACATATTTTAGAACAACAAATATGTCTACCTATATATTGTTCTTTTGGGTTATGACTTGTGTGCACACTTTTTTGTGCATGTAAAATTTATTTTGTGCATGTAACTTTTTCGGTCTACATGCACCAGTGCATGCGATTTTTTTCTTCTAAATCGACCCCCGTCTTTTGTCCAGCTATTTTATCTAGATGGTTTTTCTCCCTACGCTTTGTGACCTTCTGCGTGTGAGGGGAAGGCCTTCCTTCGAGTTCTTCAATTTTCTGCTTGAGTTGGACATTTTCATTTTTAAGTGATTTGTTCTTGTCCGTTAGCCTTTCATTTGCCACCTCAACAGCTTTCAGTTCAAAGTCAGATGGTACATGTAGGGTAGATGTTGCAGGTTTACGTCTTGGTCCTTTGATGGCTGGCAGCTTGTACGTTTCCTCCAGCCATTCATTCAAACGTTCCTTTCCGTCAGCACGTCCAATGTTCTTTCTCAGATCTCTGTTCTTGCTGTGAAGTTTAGTCCAACTTAATCGGAATTTATGCGACCAATCAGTTTCTCCATTCGGAAGGCTATGCAAAATCAAGCGCATCCAGTCTTCTGTAGCTGCCCATTTACTTGTTGGAAGTGTCTCCCGTAGAGTGTAAAGCTGTAATATATGCTTGTTTTTGACAGCATGTGGAAGATTAACTGAAGCGCAAGTGCCATTCTTGAGGGATTGAAGAATCTCGTCCGTGAGGAGTGGGGTAGTGCCAGCAACCGGGGGTCCGGGGTTCAGCTCAACATCGCCAGATAGAGAGATGTCACAGAGTTGTCCAGAGAAAAGCAGATAGCATAAAGATGACACGATGACTACTGCAAAGTATGTGCGCAGACCTACACCAGCAGAAAAGCTGGATGTTTTTAGGTTTGCAGCATCTCCAGAAACTTTTTTTGAAGAACGAGGTGGTCTGGTTTGATGGCAACCTATCCTTTGCCTCAAAACTTCAAGGGAAACACCCATAATGCTTGGCTGAAATTCCTGTAAAAAAAAGTAAAAAACAGAAACAAATTAAGTGATAACAATATATTTGATCAATATGTCTGATGTGTGATTATTCCACCCCCACCCTGGCCCTTTAAAAAAGTAGGCAACAAATCCTAATCCTACTCTAAAAAAATTTCACTAACCCCCAAAAAAAAAAATTTTTTTTTATTGGACTTAAACTTTTCAAATGACACCAAATGAGAGCAAAAACTTAACCTAAAACTTTAACATAAGGCCACACGGTCACACGGACACAATTCATGAATGGTAAGTGCCCCCAAAACATTGTTTAGGCGACAAAAAAATAATGAAAATCCAAATTTTTTTCCAATAATAAAAAAACATCTACCCCAGTGGGAGTACATGTAATAATAGGAACAGCCAAAACTGGCCATTCTGTGAGAACTTCTTTAACTACTCGCCATGCTGTCCATTAACCTTACTCCCTCTAAAACTACCAAATCCAAATTTCTGATTGTATGGTTTCATGATTAAAAACGTGGTTTTTGATTGTTCAAATAATTGTTAATTTTCAATAATTCATAATGCCTAAACATTACTGAAGCTACAAGGTGAATTCCTGAACAAAAATCTGAAGATTGGATTTCGTATTTTTTCATGTCATGCCATGTAGAATGGGTGGTAAAAAGTCGCCATTGCAAATTCGCGCACCACTACCCCGGTAAAAATACATCGTTTTTACCCTATTATGATGTCTATCTTTCCATTTCTGCCTTTCTTTTTCAAATCCAAGGCCCCCTTGTTATATATTTTCAAGATCAAACATTTACTTACCCTTCAAATCCTTGAAAAAGTGGCAAAAAACCGTCGATTTTCGTTTTTTTTTTCGGCAGTAGTTCGGGTCTTTTCACGAAAACAAAATGGCGTCAACGTGGATGATGTCATCCCACAATGCTTTGCGCTAGCCGAACGATTCCGATTCCTTGCACGGAAACGGAGTTTTGTACACAATTTCTTTTCGGCAGTGTTATGCGCAGTGACGATGCGCAGTAGCCCGTGTGCGGTCGCTACTCTATAACTAGTGCTTAGCGTTGTTCTTCTTCTTGTTGTGCCAAATTCGTTTAGTCATGTGACACTGACAGTCACGTGACAGTTTTCCTTGACGAAACTCTCACACACGCAAAGTCTATGACTATAAGACCGCAGGCTGTACTGTGCATACACACGCAAGTCACCAACAACGTGGCTCCTGCACGAATTCGTGCTTGTTTACTCTTTCCAGTGATATAATATTTTTTTAAATTGAAGCAACTTAAAAAATGTATGAATCTGTCTAACGTTACTTGAAATAACAAGTTGTGCCATATGTTTAGTACTTTAGACAGTTGTTAATGTACTAATCAAGGAAGGAAGGAGGTTTGTTATTTTCCAAAATCGTACTGTTCTGACCTATTTTGTTGGGCTATAAAAGGAAAATCTTTCCCTTTACTCTTTTAGTAGATATGAATTTTATTTGTACTCAAAATGAAAGTAATTTTCATCAATGTTCTTGGAACAAATTTTACACACGACATTTTCATTTCAACATGTTCAATCATGGTTCAATCAACTCTTGCCGATGAAATCTTTGGTTGAAAATACAGCCATTCACTCAGCAAGCAGTCGGCTACTTTTTCGTGCTTGTTTGGTTTACGCTTAAATGACCAAAGAATGTGGTCCTAGGGTAAGATAAACAATGTGGTCATGGTGGTTGTACTGAAAGGGTTTAACATGTTATAAAGTAACGTTAACCCTTTCCCTGAAGTGACTGAAACTGAAAGGCTTACCGCCATACTCGGGTTCGACTTCGTCAAATACACAACGGACGGGTAAAACTGTTTCTTCTGAAAGAATGCATGGCCAACAACAGACGCCGTCAGGCTAAAGCTGGCCACTGTGAGCAGAAAGCCTCTCATACTGGACCAAATTTTAGTTACAGGGCTAGGAACGTCTACTCTTCTTCCCGAAGAATTAGAAATAGAATAACACTTTACAAAAAAATAACAGGCTCAACTAGAAAACTGCAGAAACCTTTTGCCGTGACCTTTTCATTGGTACTCACGTCAAGAAATTTGTGCTGTATGTAAACTTGACCGCCGATTACCAGTGGAGTTAAGCAACACATCATCAATAAATAGAGGGCGCTATATCAATATTGCGAATGTGTTTGTATGGTGGCCCTCAAGGGACATACAGACGTAAATTGTCTTAACCATGTCGTAAGTTTATTCACGACCACCGAAATTGTATTGTTTACGACATCACAATTTTGTTCACGATCGTTGTAAATTTGTTCACGGCCGTCGTAATTTGTTTCATGACTGTCGCAATTTGTTATAACTTTTTACGACATCGCCAATTTTTTCACGACATCACACAACTTTTGCTACATAAAATTCACGACATGCAGTCAAGTTGGGAATTTTATGTCGCGATTTTTTTCCCCAGTGGTCTAGGGGTGTTCACGTACCCGGATAATTAAGGGTTCTGTCGTACGAGGTATAATAATTATACAAAGCAAGGTCAGGAATGGCATCACGTGTATTTCTGTGTTTATTGGGAGGGCCGGGGCGTAATCACACACATGCAGCCTGTGTACGTTCGAGTCAATGGGTTGGAGTTCAGTTCAGGGCCTAATTGACCAAAGGATTTTTTGATTTTGGTTGAACTTTTTAAAGGATAAAGTGCTTATAAATGAGAAAATAGCGAGGAAGAAAGAACCAGTATGTGCAGGCAAAGTTTAAGGAATGATGAGTTGAATTTAAATTTGTTTGATCATTCCAAGAAATAGCCGCATGAGAACTCATTTGAGGGGAAGGGGAATGGGAGTTGTTAACGGCAGATTCATTCCTCTTTATTTTTTGAGATCGGGAAAGGTTGGAGGACGCATGACTCTGTTGAGCGAGGCATCATGATCTATTTTCGTATACGATTGTGTGCGTGTGTGTAAATACCGGCAATCGTGGACTAGGGACAAAAGGGTTAGGGCGTAGACAGAGGGTCCATGATCCACGATTGACCGAACGTCCACGATTGAAAATCGTGTACAAAACATATGGGAGGCCTTCCGAAAAAGATAAGTATAAACAAAAAAGGGACAATAGGGGGTCCGCGATTGCCGGTATTTACACACTTATGTGTGTGGGTATGTCAGCCTGCATGGTTGACCCACCCAGAGCGTAATTTAAAAAAATTTTCTGCAAGATGACAGTCCGTGTAGTTCGTAGACTCGTCAATACATCAAACTACCGCCAAGAGAAAGGGAGTTTCAAAACTGTTACAGGCATAACAGAGCCCTTCCTCATTCTTTCCATTATTTTATTTATAAAGTGCGGGAAAAATTGGAGGACGAAGGACTCTGCTGATCGAGCTATTATACTCGCTTTTTATTGGTGACTGGTCTGCAGAAACTACCTACGATTCGGATGATGGGTATGCCAGCTGAGTGTGAGGTTCCATCTTGTCAACAACTCACACTTACCCATGCGCTTACGCTTACATGTGAGAGGAAATTTAAAAGGGATGCAATCCCCAAGCGCTCAAACATCCGGTGCACAGAGTCAGCAGCGGACCCCTTAAGGTGCTAGTAAATATTTCGCGACATAACATCACGATCTGGATGCATGTCGTGAATGAAAAAAGTCGCAAATTTTGTCACGGTGATGTCGTAAAACAATTTGCGACGGCCGTAAAAAAATGCGAATAGCGCGAAAAACATTTGGGCAATCGTGAAAAATATTGCAACAGTCGTGAAAAAAATTGCAACTGTGGTGAACAAATTTGTGATGTCGTAATTATTTTGGCGACAATCGTGAACAAAAAAATTACGGCGTCGTAAACAAAATTTGCGTCTTTGATGTTCCTTGAGGGCCACCATGTTTATGTGCCATCAGTGCAGTGCAGCGCAGCCCATCCAATGGGTTTGCAAAGTTGTATGATGTCTCATTTCTATTCGCCGTTAAAAATTACTCTGAACCTGGTGGCAGACGAATTATTTGAGGTTGTTGCTTCAGGTTTTTTCCCAACAGCACCAAGACTGCGAAAATTAACCTCATGACTAATTTTCTTATGTTTTTGAGGAACTTTATGGCTATTTTCTTTAACTTATTGGCCCTGAGTTTAAAAAAACATGTTTAGCGTCCGGTTTATTTTTTAAAGGAAGCCTCAGGAGGAGGGGCTTTTAATTTTGTTGCTATTTTTCAAGATTGCCGCCATTCTTTTTACAAATTTTGACAACCGTGGGTTTTTCAACCGTTCAAAGAAAAGAAAAGAAAAAATAAATTAACATGCATACAGTGATTTTAATAGTTTTAGTAAGCTTGTGTTTTATTTTCCGATGGATCGGTTGACATTTGTGGCGTTATTTCCACCTCATTTTCACTGGTAAAATTTAAAAATCCAGGCGGCACCCAAAAAGGAAGCAGGCGGGGACGCTAAACATGTTTTTTCTTTACTTTTTTTTTCAATGTGCTACTCATGAAGATGTTCCGCCTTAACCTTCCTAGGAAAAAAATACGCTGCCTATTTTATTTTTTTGTACTGGGACGGTCAAGGTGTGTCGCCCTAACCATCCTAGGGAAAATATACACTGAACTATTTGTTTTCGTAGGCACAAAAATACAACATCCAGTTTCATTTTGTAAGGCGGTAAAGTTGTCCTGCCGGCCAGCTTTACGCGCAATATGCCCGGTGCCCACCAGAGCGCCTAGTTAGGCGGGGGCGTGGCGCATATGAAGCACAATATGGGGCAAAGGGAACCACCCCCTTTTGTGTTGGTCACTCCGGATTCTCAGGAATTCTTTTCAGAAATCTAGGGGAATGTGTTAAATAATAATATTCTTAATGGTGTATATAGGGTATAGGGACAAAAGGGGGG
The DNA here is from genome assembly GCA_037893225.1 of Hippasteria phrygiana. Classification (NCBI taxonomy): domain Eukaryota; kingdom Metazoa; phylum Echinodermata; class Asteroidea; order Valvatida; family Goniasteridae; genus Hippasteria; species Hippasteria phrygiana. The sequence goes on along the minus strand of JAZGUH010000661.1, from coordinate 397,590 downwards.
TACCCCTATGCCCCATATCGTGCTGGGTATCGCGCGGCACCATAGCATGGAGATTTTTTTAATATTTTTCCACGATAGGAGCGCTCGAGCATGGGGACGTCTCCTCTAAAGCACGCATGTAAAAATGCGTGACGTTGACTACCAAAGAGCGTCACAGACATGAATAATCAACAGCCCTGTGAAGTGATTGGCTCATATGCCTGACTTTTGTACTATACTGGGTCTTGTTGCTTCTTGTAAATTCATACTCAGCATTATTCGATTTATGTATGTGGTTTCGCGCTATACGTCGCACCGCTAAGGACGTCTTGGAACCAAGACTACCACAATGAAGCTCAGCCGGTCGATATCCGCGACGTCCCCACATAAAAGCATTTCATTTAGGTCAAAATATTATTCATAGCATGTCTGTCATCAACTCATGCATAATCTTCTTTGGAAAATCCTTCGGCTTTGGAATAAAGGACGTGTTTTTATCGGAGTATAATGGAGAATTAGGACCACAACAAATTTCCTAGATTTACGAAACATGTGCATCTAGGCCTAGTCCTAAAAAAATGCCTCGGGCCTACCGCCGTATTATTTATTATTTTGTATTGCACCTCCCTAACCCCCCCCCCCCCCCCCCCCCCCCCCCCATTAAAAAAATGGTGGGGGAAAGATTAAGAACAAAACACATACAAACAAAGTGCGCCCTCTTTGTCGTAGACGTGAAATTATTGAATGTGATTTTTTGTTACTATTACACTGGTTCCTCAATCCAACTCGTTCTTCTTCAATGGGAGCTGTTGAGACGGGATACCAGTTACCAGCAGACGATTGAACTTTGTATTAACGCGCGAAAGTTTAAAAGTCGAAAATAGTTGAAAAGTGGAGGTCACGTCATAAACTTTGTGCAGCTCGGCCGGTCAGGGTATTTAAATTATTGAAACAAGTAAAGTAAATTAAGGACAAGGAAGGTCTAGTATTTATCCCAGGACAGGGCAGTTAGGGAGGCTAGAAGTTTTAGACGGACTCGAACTGAAAAAAAAGGTAGGAAAATTTCGCTATGCTGTAACGTTAGGCCTAACTAAAGCCGGCTTCATATTTTTTTTTCGGGACCCTCCAACCTCAGCTGTTTTTTTTTTATAGGTTTTTCGAGTTGAACTTAAGCTATAACACGTTACATGGTACTTTCGGCCAAATAAAGAAAAAAGAACCAACTGAACTTCTTTCTTGCCCATTAGTACATTATGATTTAACAATTAACGTTTCTAGGCCTATATAGCAATGTTATTGTTAGTAAGTTATTAGTTAGGCCTAACCCAGTGATGAATTTCCGAAGTGAAAGTTAGGTTTTAACTTTTACTTTAGTTTTACAAATGTGTCGGATTTCATATTTTGTGAATTATCAGAGATGGGTTCTCTACAAACGATTTGTTCCTAAAATTAAACTAAATACGCTGCCCCACAATCCAAGGCCCCTTAAATAACCTACAAATAGGCCTAGTACTAGTACTAGTACTTTTTTTTAGTAGTACAACTACAAGCCTACTACTAACTTAGTACTAGTACAGTAGTACTGCTGCCTGGCCTAGGCGTTAATCATGCTCATGGGCCATGGCTAGACTAGAGTTTGTTTAGGCTAGAACTAGAGACTAAACATTGGTTGCTATCAAATTGTGTAAAGTTCTGTAAGTCTAACATGTCTAATGCGTATTCTTCAAATTCCAAACTCCCCAAAACATCAAGTGATGATTTGCTTAAATTTTAGTTTCAATCATGACATAGGCCTCTAGTCTTAGCAATAGGAAAAATAGATTCAGTAAATTGGCCCTATCTAAATTTATGTGGCTATTTTGTTTAGTTTTTAGTATGGGCTTTTAGACTAAGACTAACGTTAGTCTTAGTCCGGGCCCTGCTAAAAAATAAGTGGCCCTGTGATATGAACCAATTGTCAGTAATTAATTGTGTTAGCCCTATACATACATTATCTTCCAAGAACTAGGCAAGAAGCTGTAAGCTTGGACATGTTGGAGGAATTCTGCTAAGTTTAATTAATTATCTTTTAACTGAAAGGAAATTAAAGGCAGAGGTTATATGGGAGGGAATTATTAATTTGCTATAGGCCTACTTGCTGCACTCGTATAGAGTGAACTTAAAATTAGGAAATAGCAAAATATACACTTAGCAGATCTTGCAGTCAAGTGTCATTTATTGATCGTTTTTAATGTGTTTCAATTTTAACTGTAATTTTGACTAGGTCTGTGACAACATGTGAATTCTAAGCAGATGTCATCAGCTGGGCTATGGGCAAAGGTTCCCTGCAAAAAGACTTTGAGTTTCCCTCCGTGATCCTGAGCTGTTTTCAGTGCGGCAGTGTCGTCACCCCTGTTCTGACCCAAAATTTACAATCCAGCAACATGAGAGTGGATGTGGTCAATACTCTGCCAACCGTGTCTGTTGTCCAGCCAGTGAAGCGGAGGATAGTAGCCGAGGCACGCGCACGCAGGGGACCTTGTCTGGACATCACAAATGTTACTGCAGCATTGTGCAGTCCGCCCAAGAGAGCCAAGAATGCCCCCATGACAGTTACTAGCAAAGAGATGGCAGCATTCTTCAAAATCTTTGGTGAGAGGAATTGTATTGAAAAAAATTACAATTTGAAATATATTTTTGAAAACAACTTTGGCAATACATGCTTATTGCTTTTCCTTGAGTGTAGAGAAAAAGATAAAGTCAAATTTGACCTTGTAGGATTAAATAATTCAGATTTGTTTATAGCAAACAAAGGGTAAAAGTGGGGTAGACATTTGCAAGCAAACAAATTCCATCTTGGAGGGGTGAATGGAAGACGGCCTTTTCACTTATCTTGAACTTCGCTTGTCAACTTTATATTTGTGTTTATTTGTTCTTTAGACTAGAGTCAATTTAATGATAATTAAATTAATGATAATAGGCCCCAATAAAAAAAGACACTAACAAGTTTAAAACTAATTTTGCAATTTTAACAGAAATAAGGAAAAACTTGTTGTAAACACTCAAGGAAATCATAAAAAACCTTTTAAAATTACTCAAAACTTTCATAAATGAAGAAGGCCAGTCAGTTTTCTATACCTTTCAGCAGCCTGTTATCTAACGACAGCAAATGTAAATCCTACTGATTCAAACATAATCCAATTACAAAAAACTGTAATGGTTCTCCTCAAATTGGAAAGATCCATTAGAATGTGCCTGCAGTTGGATCTTAGTGTTGAATCCAGCATGGTTGGATTTTTGGGGTGTAAAAGTTCTTTTCACTTGACTTGTGTGCACAGCAACACTGCAAATCAACGCACTAGTCCTTACATTTTAAAGCTGCTATTTGATATCTGGCTCTGATTAAACATTAAATTTCATGGATTTCCCCTACTAATGAATCATGGAAAAAAACTATAAAAATAAAAAAATATTTATATATTGCTTAATTATTATGTGCTAGTGCACAGGATTGTTAATAAAAATACTAGGAATGAGCTTTCTGCTCCATATTTAAAATGTGAAATATATTACAAGTGTTACATGTACTTATCATCGGTCAAGGCTTTTGAGGAATGTCACATTGGAAAGCTCCTAACTTATGTAATGCTAACAAAATTATCATTAAATTTGAAATTGTTTTCTTTTTTTCAGGGTGATACATCCTAAAAATTATGGACATGTATACCAGCTGTAAAAAGTTTCATAATATTTACTTTTACAGATGACAGTCTAATACAAGATTTCTTGTGGATGGACAGCTGTGCTAAAGTGGCAGACAAGGTAGTATTGTGATTTACTTTTGTTGTAGTATACAGAAAACCCCATTTTAGCCAAGAGTGCTGCACACTGCACAAGCCAAATTTATTTATTTATGAATTTATTTAAATGGAAGTCGCCCAATACAAGGCTAAAACCCACTTAAGGTAAAGGGCCACAACAGAGGAGGTGGGGTTGGCCACATTTTAGGTTGCCAGCCCCACCGCCCTTACAGTTTTCCTGGGTCCAGATCTAAATAGAGGATAAATGTGACCCGCTCTGGAAAAAGGTATATTATGTCGCAAAATATGAAAAGTGAGTTTTATGTATGTTTGGAAAGCCCGCAATGTAAACTTTCATTAGGTACATGATAGAGCTCCAAAGCCCTTTCCGTTGTGGAGATATCGTGTTTTTGCATATTAATTAGTTCTATGAAGTTCAAATTGCACAACAGAGAAAACAGGCTTTGAAATAGCTAGTTCTAATATAATGCAATGGAACAATGCACTCTAAAAAGGTTATTTTTCACTTTATTTACTGAAATCAACATTGTTGTGCACCAAACCTGAAACTTTAGATATTTCAGATGTCATTAAAGACAAAAACAAAAAATTAATTTTGACGAAAAATTTCACCCTCTCAACGTTGAAAGGGCCATTACACGTAAATGCATAGTGCGACTTATATCACCTTTTTCTGGAGCGGGTCACAAATGTTCAATAGCTACCAAAGAAATTATCCCAATTCAGGCCTATATTCCCAGATGGGTAGCTTACACTCCACTGCTGGTGAGACTTATGGGGGTTTCTCAAATCCTGGCTTGGGCTCGGGCTTCGGCTTCGCGTCATTTTATGCATTGTCCCCAGAGTTGGCAAGATCTTGGATACTGTTTCTGCTACATGTATACCAAAGTCTGATGTTTTAATCCGGAGCCAGATTCTGTTAATATATTTACGCATTCAAGGCTTCAGATTGGCAATAGGACTGGGGAATAACTGAAGACGAAGCCCAAGCCCAAGCCGAAGCCAAGGTTTGAGAAACCCCCATAGTATAACTCACCCCCCCCAATGGTCAGAATTAGAAATTTGGAAATATAGGCTTACAGGGTGTTTCTAAAAAAACGCAACACTTCGTATGGAAAAGAAGTACAGAAGATTTGATTTACAACTTAACGCATGATTTACAATGCATCACCACCAAGAGACATGGCTGAACTGCGCAAACGAATTGAGGAAGAATGTCAGCATTTGCAAGAAGACATATGCCTTTAATTAGGAGAGCTGTGGGAGACATGAGGAGAAGAGCACAAGTGTGCCTGGACCAAAATTGGGGACATGTTCAGGGAGTCGGAGAATAAATGGCAAAATGTGCCATGAGAACATTGTTTACATTTGTTTTAGAAGTTAGAGGAAAACTTTTTAACCAGAGCAAACTAGCTGTGCCATGAATTAATTTGTTTTACAGGTTGGAAAGTCTAGTCTTTCTATTTTGTTAGCGTTCCTATTGCAGGGAAGGATGCCCATCAGCTGACTCCCTAAAAAGCTATCTTGCTGTTCTACAGATGCTTCTGCCAGTATCAGGGTTTCATCCAGGATGAAATTGAATATCTGCATGTCCATTCCAAGTGAAGAGTGAAAAACTGCCTGTCCACTTCCAGCCAGTGATTGCCTACTGATAACGCTTGATGCAATCTGATCCTTTGTGACCATGTTATACCCACTATTTTGGGAGAAACCCTGTCAAAGATTATTGTGCAAAGGGAGTTTATACAGTTTATACAGTTTGTGAAAGTGCCGTGGCCTAGTGGTTTGGAGCATTGAATTCGTGGTCTGCGGGTAATTGTGCAAATTGTGGGTTCGAGCCCATCCTGGGCCATGGCACTTCTACGCTTAATATGGTTAGAGGCATTATTAATGCTTTGCAGTGGACTAGTTACACATCCTGACCCTATTCATACTGTGAAGAGTTCAGATTATCTTGTCTTGTTTCAGCGTGAGGGGCTGGTTCTTCCACACTTTCCTCTGTAGCCCACACCTCGAGTGGCCCTTGGGCTTGTGATGGGCGACTTGCATAAAAAGAAAAGTTTCTACAGGCAAAAACTGCCTGTCCAAAATTATTTTTGCCTATCCCCTGGACAAGTAGACAGGCCTGGCTAGATGAAACACTGTAAAGTAGTATATGCAATGACTAATCATCTATCTATTGAAAACCAGAGGTTTTACAAATGCCCCTTCCTGAAATCTGAAAGTTTCTGGCTTGCATTTTCCTTTTCTTTGCAGTATCTCATTGCAATGGTGTTTGCATACTTTAAGAGAGCCAAGTACACAACCAATCAGTACACAAGAATGAACTTCTTTGTGGCCCTGTAAGTATACAGTTTTAGATATCTTCATTCATTTAAGTTGACCTCTTCGGTGCTTGTCAACTGAGGTTTCTAAAGAGGTCTCTCTTTGAAGAAGAAAATGTTGAGCTCATCAGTTTCTCTTTTTGGTGAAAGTTTTTTCTACTTTTACTCTGAATTTGGAGAATAAGTCCAGGCTACTCCGAGATGAAACCACAGGATTCAATACCAGAATTGTTCAAAAGTTTTATCCCTCAGCTGCAGCAGGAATTGTATCAGGTTGCCACAATGTTTGAAGTGTAGGTAAAATTACCATCTTAGTTTTCACGATGATGGATTTTTGTTTTACCTTTTCCTTGCAACATCAATTTGAAACAAATGTATACAAAAAAAGGCCAAACTTTGAAAATCTGAGAAGGAAGGGTGCTCACACTTTTGAAGAAAAACAAAACAAAACAAAACAGAATAAATATAAAAAATTGTGATCAATATAATCCCTTTTCATATTGAAAAAGAAGTTGAATATTAAATTTATTTGAAGTTTGAAACAGCTCTGCCTGACGTCACTGTCAGTCACACTGAATGTCAATTCTTTATATGCTCTAATTTTGCTTGAGAGAAGTTGGCATAATTAATTGCATTTGCCAACTTCCAGGCTGGCAAGCAAGTCATTCTTGGAAATATAATTTGTTTGTATCTGAGTTCATGGCAATTTCAATAACCTTTTTATTAAAGGCACCTCATAATAATTTTCTAGGATAGTTCTTGTCTTGACAAACTTTAAACGACTGAAATTGGACCAAGTCCAGTAATTTAGGCATTGCTCTTGAAGACTAGGCCAGTGAGCCAGTATTTTTTTTTCTAATCTCAAATTAACAAAAACTCATATTTTACACTTTGGATGAATGAAGTCTGCCTTGTTTATTGTTTCGTTCACTTAAAAATGTTGAACTATTAACAATAGCATATTCCACAGAAAGTCCTTAGTGAAGTTTTAAAGAAAAAAATACTGTGGTGTACTACTAGCCATGTTTAAGTACTACAAGCATGATAAACTAGCCAGTGATTGTAAGAAATTCAAGCTCTACCTAGTGTTTAGGAAATCCAGTGCTGATCTTATCAATAATGAATAACTACTGAAGGTACCTTGCTAATGACATGGAGGAGGATGAGGAGGAATGCAAATATGAGATCTTCCCCTGGGCATTGGGCCTAACCTGGAGAGACAAGTACCCCAGCTTTCTGAAGAAGCGAGACAAGCTGCTTAAGGCCATTGAGTACAGGGCAGCCGTCAGTCGCAAGTGCTGTGAAGAGGTAAGGGCAGAAATATGTTTATATTATTACACTGTCCGGAGGCCATTATGCAGCAAATCATTATGCAGTTATAGTCTGTGACAAGCTTTTCTACGTTTTTATCCATATTTTAATGATGCTGCATGTAAATAACCAATACAGAAGACTTTCATACATGTCTCAGTTGAAGTCAGGGTGTTCAAAGTCACCCGGACGGGCAAAAATAATTTTGGACAGGCACGTTTTTCTTGTAGAAAATGTACAAGACCTTTTTAAAAATGTAACAATAGGAGGTCCATGACTGCAGGCACAAGTTTGGGTGGTAGGTGTCGACCGCGTAGTGGGGGAATTTTACTTGTTAGGCAAATTAGGACCGCGTTATGGGGACATTTCTCTGTCCCCATAATGATTTTGGTCCCCAATGATTTTGGTCCCCACAACTTCTATCACATGACCAGTTTATGTCCCCACAATTACGGTGGGTTTGTTTTTGCATTCAATAGGGTCCCTGGTTGAGAAAGGTCCCCGGCCGTTTGAAAACCGTGTACAAAACCAATGACGAGGGTCCTGAGGCATGCAATTTTTCCTTGGATCAGCTGATTTCCTCATTTTTCACTTCACACTTATGCCATTGAAAACTGAAAAACATTGTACAAAGTCTTGTAAGATTGGAATTTCCTCGTTTTTTGTTAATTCCAAGTTGCATACCTAGTTTTTGCCAAAAAGTTATAGTATGAACAATAGGAGGACAATAGGTGGTCCCCGATTGAAGGTGTTTACACTTGTGTATACATGTGTGTGTCATGGGGGGGGGGGGTGGCACTGATATTGCCCATAAGGAAGTACAAGTGCTTATGATGTGTGGATAATATAACTGTCTAGAGCACAAACATTCATGTAAGTCTCAATTTCCAATCAACAGCTGATGGCAATATCCCCTGACCACATCATTTGGCTCCGAGAGCGCCAGCTCCATCATGCCGGCGCCATCAGACACTATGAGAACTACCTCAGCAATGATGACAATGAGGAGAGTTACCCCCGCGGCCCCGGCATGTCCCCTGTCCACTGCGAGCTGTGTGCAGAGAGTGGCAGCTTTGCCTACTGCTCCCCTGGCTCCCACTTCACCACCAGCCCCAGCTGCCACCTGTACCTCTCCTCGTGCACCGATACGTCAACTGACAGCCTGGAAGAACCAGTGCCATGTGAACCCTACTCACCCAGCAGGTTTGACATGCATGGTAAGTTTCAACTGGTGGGCCTTCCTAAACTCTGAAACAAATTTCAACTTCATGCACAACAGGTAAGGGGAGTCAAGTTGGCCAACATGTGGATTGGGTTTTCAGTCACTATCTGATTCTGTGGGTTTTCCCCAGAATATCATTCTGGGTTTTCTTTCCACCTCTAAAACTGAACATTTCTTTGTAGTACTCCTAGTCTCCTAAATAAACTTATGAGGAATCCTTACCAGAGAGAATTAAAATAGAAAACAAATAAATAAATAATTCAAATCTGGTACTTTGAGCAAAGTGCATTCACCCCTTGAGTCCTTTTTTTTATGGGAGACGTCGGGGTGTCGCGGCGGTTCTGGCAGCCAAGTGAACCGCTACAATGGGTTTGTTCAGTCAAGCAGAACATAAACAATAATCCAACAATGGATTGAAACTGCACAAACGGCAGCAAATGGCGTCATCCGGCCTGGTGGCACTTTTTTTTTAACGCCATATGGCGTCATCCGTACGCAAAGGGTTAATCACCAGATTTCCATCTTACCCATGAAAGCAGACTTTTTAGAGTGTTATATACACGGTTACCTTATTTATGAAAGAATCAAAGAGCTTTCAAATGCCCTCATTCAAGCTGATGATTTCTGGGTGCAATGCCATGGTGCTTCTAGCAGCAAATAATGCCTAGGAATTCTTTGTGCCTGGCAAAAATCATCCCTGAACTAGACACAAACAAATAAGCAATATGTATCACACAAAATTTTGGTTCAGTAACTTGTTTCATCTGTACCGTGCTTAGCAAACTGGTGTGCTTTTAGATGAGCAGCTCTATAGAATACTGAGACATATCCAATCGCTGTTTTCATTGACATTTTATGACATTGTATTTTCTTCACCAGGTTTGAAGAGCACTCTTCAGACTGAGCCAAATGAAGGCCCCTACTTTTGGGCAAGTTGCCATGAGTAAGTCAATCAGTAATTACTTTGAAACTTGAAACAAAGCATAATCTGAGAAAAGTGCTGATGCAACAAAGTTATGGAAGATCATTACTATTCCAAAGTTGACAGCTCAGTTAGTGCTGCTTGTGTTAAGAGCTTGCTTGTTTCATTTGAATAACTTAGTTTTGTAATCGTCTGAGAAGTACAGCCCTAGGCACCCTGTGTTTTGATAAATTATTTCTTTCAAATAGTGAATTATAATGTTTTAACCAATGCTTTTATTTAAACAACAATTTTGAATGCAAGTCATGTTCAAAATTTGTTGAGTTAACAGTGCGAAACTTACATCGAGATGCTGTAAAAAATAAATTATTGCAATTTTTGTATGAAGAATGTTAATATGTATTTACTTTAGAATATTTGAATTTTAAATTATAACTATAAGACGTTTTGAATTGTATTGGAAGTGGAAGCGTATTATCTATTTAAAGAAAATACAAAGTTTCATTGTTAAGCATAATTTATTGTTTCTATTTAAAAAAAAAAAGATGAAACAGGTATCTTTGGGTTCTTCTACAGATATTTATAATGTTAGGTCACTTAGAAAGGAGATATTTAGCACAGAATATTATGTGTAAATGCTAAAAATATCTTATTTATCATAGCAAAAGAAAAACATGTAAGTTTCTTTACAATTTCTGTTTTACCTCACTTAATTAACCTTATAACTTGTTGGAAAGATCCCATTAAATTAGGTTTGTTTGATTTGCATATTTTGAAGACAAAATAGACAAATTTCCAGGAGATAATTATACATTCTTTATCTTTGCTTTGCTAACCATTCTCTATGTGTTTAGTAATTGACTCTAAGTAATAGAGTACCGAAGTCTGACGTCAGTTGCCGCGGCAACCGGTTCCAAACACATGCAGTTTAGAATGTATTCTGGTTCCAAACATTGCATTGATTGACGTCATCACTATTCACCTTTTTTGAGTATTAAATTGCAATAAAAGTTGCCCATGTGTGGTCATGTTTAAATACTTCACTTTCGTTTGCGCATTTAGTTGCAATACAAGCTGGTTATGTGCCAGCTACACATGATATATTGGTTGCTCTCTAATAAGTGTGGGTTGGTTACTCTAGAAAATCGGAACTATTTGGGAAACTTCTTTTTCGGACTTGGCAGGTTTGGGGATGTAAAGCACAGGGGCATACAATTGTCATCAGATTGAGAGGCACTTGCGCGTAAAACCGCACAAAAGACCCAAGCGTATTATTGTGAACGATGACTCTTCGTGTAAAACTTATCTTAAATTCAAAGGTTTGCTACGTGGACGACTAATTGAATTTTAAAATCATGGACACGTTGGCGTTGATTATGCTGTACCCATTTTATGTTAATCCCATGTTTAAATCTTGGCAACGCCTTTGAAGCAGTGGGGGTGGGGGTGGGGGTAGGATGGAGGATCGGGAATTTCTTGCAGTGTTGTAGTCGAGACCATTTCAAGACCAGGCACAAGACCATTCACAAGACCAGCTTGTATGTAACAGGCACAAGTAACAAGCATAAACCATGACAAAGAAATGCTTTTGTTACAGTTCATTTGATTAGCTTATAGACTTGGATTAAGACTGCTGGTCTTGTGCTGGTCCTGAAGGGTCTTGTGTGGTCTTGTGATGGTCTTGACTACAACACTGATTTCGTGACGCCTCCTTTTGCCATTTTGCTGATATTTTTGTTTTATTTCATCTTTTTGGAATACATTTGTAAAAATATAAGAACGCACTTATTTCTCTTTTGGTATATATATATATATCTGTGGATGTTAACTATGCAATATTTTTCGTCAAACAAACCGCAAGGGAAACTCTAGGTAAATTTGAATACATTTTTAAAGTGAACAAAGAAAACTGGAAAGAGCGGGATTCCAACCTGCGACCTCCGGAACACAGTACCAGCGCTCTACCACATGTTTGAGCTATCTTGCCCTATGTTGGCAGTCTTCCAATTATCAGTGTCTTTGTTCGGGTAGCGCTAGTCAGAAGTCATAAACCCATAATGCCGTTTAGACAGCTAGGGATCACACTTAATTTTACCATACCATACAACATGGGAAGCGACATTGTGAGGATCACTCGATGAGGATACGACTTTTAAACTTATAATTCGTCAAAAAAAAACGCAAAGGAAACTGACTAGGTAGGCCTACATTTGAATACATTTTCAAAGTGAATAGGCCAAAGTATTAAGGCGATCTGCATTTGATGTTTTACAAGCACATGCAGGAAGTTAAGTTTTTCTTTTTGATTCGTTCCGGATTGTTTATTTCATTGTATGTACTACCAGCTGTGACCCAGCAAGCACGTCTTCAAAAAAGTTGTTCTGAAGCTCTGTACGTTTTGCTGACAACTCATTATTTTCTTACAGGGTCATCAACCCAACAATGTTAATGTCTCGAGTTAGACGTCATTTTTATTTACTGTCGCACAAGTGCAACAATCATTGACTTTTTAAATTATTTTTTGAATGTATTTATACATTGATTGTCATTATTTCCAAGTCATACAAACAGGATACATCGGACATACAAAATTATACATGCACTGATGTCAAAGAAATTAAGAGTTTATTTCCAAAACGCGATAAATAGTTTCACACTTTTTGGAATACTATACCCGGGTCACTCAAAGTCGGTTCTAACGGCTGTTCTGGGTTTTTTCTATAAAAAAGTAAAATGTAGTGAAAACAGTTTTTAAACAGCGATATAATTGGCCATCAATCTTTTGTGACAAAGCATAGACCTATATCCAGCCGATCGCGACTAATCAGCTAGTTCCAACTTTCAAACGGAAGCGCTCTCGTTCACGCTGGTATGACTTTTTAGAGATCATCAGAGCCATTGATTTGCAGTTGCCGATATAGTTAGGGCATTTTAGAAAATGTTCTAACCATCTGTGAAAAAATTGCTTACCAATAGCTTTCTTCACCAATGTGTTCCTATAAGTGTCTACTAACACCTCTCAATTTATTCCAACCCAAATCAACTGGGAAAATTCTGGGGAGCCAATCAAAGTTGGGGTACCCGGAGGGCCTGGGCGAAAAAATTGAAAAATGACAATTTGCCAATACTAACTTGTGGGATGTCTAACTAGGGGTTTTGGGGGGTGCTGAATCGATTCCAACCATTAGTTTTGATTAAAAACGACTCCCTGGCCATAACAAAATATATTAAAATATAAAATCTATTTTATTAAAATATTACAAACAGAAACGTATCTCAATTGAAACCTCGGTTAGTCAGTTAGTTAGTTCACCCTGCTCATCCAACTCCCCGGCATCTCCCTCACTCCTCTCGTCATCTGGCTGGTTGATGTTCTGGCAAGAGTTACCATGACAGTTGCCGCAAGCAGAAATACACTTGACTCCTTGTTTTTTTTAAAGCAGCACCTGAATGTGCTACAGTCCCCCTCACAGTTGCAGCTGACAAACTTCAGAAGATAGTCCGGTGCAATGGGGTCTGTTGAAGGGACCGGTGCATAACCTTGCTCACCGAGCTTGCATCCGTAGTCCAGGACATCCAATGATGGACTTTGCAGCACCAGCCAATCTCTAGTCTGCAGCTTCTGTTGTCGGGGGCAGTTTCTCAGGTTTGATGCTCCCAGCAGCGGCCCGCTTGCTGAAGATGTCAAATCTCAAGTCCCCCAAGTCTTTGGGTGGTTTCGCGCGGAACATGAGCTTGAATAGTTCACAGCCGGCATTGATGATGTCATCTTTCTCGGCTCGGATGTCCAGAAACACGTCCATGGCCCTCTCCGCTTTGTCAGTCTTGCAGAGCTTGGTTAGCAAAGTTGATTTGCGCAACCCAGAAATCGCAGACACTGTATCGCAGCCGGAGAAGCTGTGCAAGAAGATCAGATACTTCCAGTATATCTCTGAAAGGGCCTCCCGGATCTTTCCGACATCGTAAGATGTTTCTTTGGCTGTTGTGAGGAAGATCGGGTGGTCGTCTGCAGCATGATGAATCAGCATAACCATGACGTCGGTGTCCTCAGCCCTCACCCCAACAGGGGACTCTCTTGCCTCATCTAGAGCTGCCCGGACGATAGAGGTGTCCGCATCATCGGGGCATTGCTGTACACTTATCCCATTTCTACCGAATGTCTCAGCAAGTAGCAGAATGAGCTGGGCCTTGTTGCTCTTGTTGTCGAGGAACTTTTCTCTTGGAACGATGCTTTTGATGTCTGGGCGAATCAGAATGTCGCAGCATGCGTTCTTTGTTCGTCTCAGGTGATCATGGTCCTTGGTGGAGCTGCCGTATCCGTCAAAGACCACAGTGATCCGGAGGCAAATGCCTTCAGGACCCTTGCTAGGGCAGCCTTGTCTGGCTGAAGCAACTTCTGGTCTTTGTCAAATAGGGACATGGGTGTTGGCGTCAACTCACAGGGCTTGTTTGGTCTTGAATTCGCGCTTACTGATGATCATGGTGCGGTTGAAGAGCTTGAGTGAGTCAATAACCAACTTCTTCCCATTGACTTTGGGTCCACTTCTGAGTCTCTTTAACGATTTGACCTTGTGCTTAGTTTCCATTGTATTGAGAACAGTTTGTCCATCCATCTTGGCCTGTATGGCTCTGCCTCGGGAGTGCTGCTGAACCCCGTGGAGAAGGATACCAGGGTCTTGGCATAAGCACCACCTGAGAGGACGTGTTCTGCATGCAGTGCTACTGCCCGGATATCAGCTCTTGCAGCCCTGAGTCTGCCAAGATTGCCCCGATGGATCCCAGGAAGCTTTTCAGGAGGTGAAACCCGCCTAATCTTGTGATGATGGGCAACTCAGACGGGAGGACTATGTGAGTTGCTTCTCCGGCTGCGATACAGTGTCCGCGATTTCTGGGTTGCGCAAATCAACTTTGCTAACCAAGCTCTGCAAGACTGACAAAGCGGAGAGGGCCATGGACGTGTTTCTGGACATCCGAGCCGAGAAAGATGACATCATCAATGCCGGCTGTGAACTATTCAAGCTCATGTTCCGCGCGAAACCACCCAAAGACTTGGGGGACTTGAGATTTGACATCTTCAGCAAGCGGGCCGCTGCTGGGAGCATCAAACCTGAGAAACTGCCCCCGACAACAGGAGCTGCAGCACAGCACTCTCTCTCTCCAGACTAGAGATTGGCTGGTGCTGCAAAGTCCATCATTGGATGTCCTGGACTACGGATGGAAGCTCGGTGAGCAAGGTTATGCACCGGTCCCTTCAACAGACCCCATTGCACCGGACTATCTTCTGAAGTTTGTCAGCTGCAACTGTGAGGGGGACTGTAGCACATTCAGGTGCTGCATTCATGGTAACTCTTGCCAGAACATCAACCAGCCAGATGACGAGAGGAGTGAGGGAGATGCCGGGGAGTTGGATGAGCAGGGTGAACTAAAACTGACTAACCGAGGTTTCAATTGAGATACGTTTCTGTTTGTAATATTTTAATTAAAAGAATTATGGCCAGGAAGTTGTTTTTACTCAAAACTAATGGTTGAAATCGATTCAGCACCCCCCAAAACCCCTAGTTAGACATCCCACAAGTTAGTATTGGCAAATTTTCATTTTTCAATTTTTTCGCCCAGGCCCCCAACTTTGATTGGCTCCCCAGAATTTTCCCAGTTGATTTGGGTTGGAATAAATTGAGAGGTGTTAGTAGACACCTATAGGAACACATTGGTGAAGAAAGCTATTGGTAAGCAATTTTTTCACAGATGGTTAAAACATTTTCTAAAATGCCCTAACTAATAGGAAGAAACCGAAAACGAAGTTTTGAAATTAAAAGAAGGCAATTTCGTGGTTTATTTTGTGGTGTATTTTTTGGTTAATTTAAGAATATCTTCTATACTGTACGTCATGTATATGCTTAGTAAAATGTAGTCTGAATTTATCATGTGTGGCTCAAAACAACAACTTGCTAAGTTCAATATCCCCAGAATTAGGATTGGAGATTGCCTCATCTATCCTTCCAACAAGTGTCGCAACCTCGGTGTCACCTTCGACTCCCACATGTCCAACATTGACCATATATCAGCAGTGTCAAAATCAGTCAGATTTCATCTCCGTAATCTTGGCTTCATTCGGGAATATCTCAATCGTATGGCAAACAAAATGGGCAACTCGTCCATGCATTTATAACTTCACGCTTAGATTTGTGTAACTCCCTCATGTATAACCTGCCACAAAAACAAATCAACAAACTTCAACCCCCATAAAATACCACTGCTCGCATCATCACCTTATCCAGACGCACCACTCACATCACCCCCGTCTTAAAGTCCCTCCACTGGCTCCCCATCATTGATCGCATTGCCTTCAAGATCCTCCTTCTCGCTTTCAAGTCACTACAAGGAACTTCACCGGACTACATAACAGACATTATCACGCAATATCAACCGTCACGTTGCCTTCGTTCGGCCAGAGCACTACAGCTTACTGTTCCCCGTACCAAGCACTCTTGGGGAGACCGCTCTTTCTCACGCGCCGCTCCCGAACTCTGGAACAATCTACCCTTAAAATTCGTCAGTCATCATCATTGTCTGTATTTAAATCTTCTCTGAAAACCCACATGTTTACCTTACGTTTTTGTGTTTAATGAGTTAGTATTCATTATTTCTGTCAATGGTTTTCTGTGAATCAAATTTAATTTAATTTAAATTTAATTTAATTTAAATTTAATTTAATTCAAATTTTCATTGTATTGTGCGCCATGAGCGTCTTGCTTGGCGGATACCGGCGCCTTATAAATGTTCATTATTATTATATAAACCTCGTGTATAAACTCAAGCCAATTCAGTTTTGCTTTTAAACAATTAGGCGCACTCCTATCACAAAAATATGGAATACCATAAATAGCTATGCACATTTCTGTAATGAAGAATAATTATGCTGGTTTCATTGACCTTGTGGCTTGTGCACTCTTCCGAGACAGATCTCTGGTGGCATTTCCAAAAAATGCATAATATTTGTGCATGTAGACATAACTAAAATAGCTTTTGTTTAATTCAAAAGAAGCATTATGGGGCCACGCCGTATTTGAACGTAATCATATCGCTAGTGTACATCGAGGTGCGATCACAAAGTTTAGAGACTGTTCCTGTTGCGAACGAACGGAGCGCAGCACAGTACTGTGCATAATAGCAGGTGTACTTGTAAGTATTCCAAGTTACATCGCTTGATCAACATCAGCACCTGTGTTACACGCATTTTTGTGACCACTGGTACTTGCGCATTTGCGATTTCACCATGGACCTGAAACTTGAGCAGAAAGCGAACATCTAATTTTGTGTCAAACTTGGGAAATTAGTGCAACGGAGACGCTTGATGACATGCTCAGAAAGCCTACGGCGCAATGAAGCAATGCGCTGGGCGAGGTGTTTTGAGTGGCATTCGCGTTTCAAGAGGGGAAGAACGTCACTGGAGGACGACGAGAGGTCGACCACGAGCACACCCCCTGAAAATGTCCAAGAAATTGAAAGAATTGTGCGTCAGGATCGTCGGATCACCATCCAGGACATTGCCGACATAGTCAACGTGTCATTTGGAACAGTTCAGGCAATCCTCACGTCCAATTTGAACATGCGCCGCGTCGCTGCCAAGTTCGTGCCCATACAGGCTCCTGAATCCCGAGCAGAAGCAGCACCGTGTCGAAGTCTGCGAGGATTTCCGCCAACAGGCCCAGGATGACCCAAACTTCATGTCGAGGATCATCAGCGGTGACGAGATTTGGGTCTACGGCTACTACCCAGAGACCAAACAGCAGTCTTCGCAGTGGAAGAGCCCGCAGTCTCCAAGACCGAAGAAGGCGCGTCAGGTCAGAAGCGCAATCAAGAACATGCTCATCATTTTCTTTGACATTCGCGAGGTTGTGCACCGTGAATTCCTCCCCAGGGTCAGACTGTCAACTCGATCTGAGTTCTACTGCACCGTTCTGAGACGTCTGAGGGAGAACATTCGGCGCAAACGGCCTGAACTGTGGCGCGCTGGCAATTGGGTGCTCCAACATGATCGACAACGCGCCCGCTCACAGCGCGTTGAAAACGCGCGAGTTTCTCGCCTTCAACAACACAATCGTCGCTCCCAACCCCCATACTCGCCGGATTTGGCTCCCTGCGACTTCTCTCAGTGAACGTGTTCATGCTACAAGAAGATTCAGGCCAGGACGCAGGCCCTTTTCGTTGCAATTGTTTGTCGTATCTGAGCTGAAATCTCAACGTCTGATGGAGCATTATCCGAGTGACATGGGCGAGTTCACTGCATCTACTGGTGAGTTTTCATTTTCGTAAAGTTTTAAGTATGAATATTTCGGCCTACGCACAGTGCCCCCATTATATTCATCATCGTTATGTCCGTTGTACAGGGTGTCCTTAAAACAAGTATACCCATTTTTAAATTCATATTATCGCAAAACTACTGTGGGAAGGGTAGAATGTCCTGTGTCCAATGGTATAAGGTTCATAATGTCATTGCCATGGATGACTGAACAAACAAACAAGAAGTCTTCTGAACTAGTTCTGGTACATTGCTGGCACACCCTTACAAAAATGTCCTGTGGTATTCCTGTGGTATTCCTGTGGTATTGCTAATTACCACACGAATTACCACAAGATGTTGTAAAAGGTCTCGGTATGACAGGAATACCACACGATTTCCTGTGGTAAATTACCACAGGAAACTATAATTTCCTGTGGTATTGCTAATTGCAACATGAAGTACCACAAGATGTTGTAAAAGGTCTCAGTATGACAGGAATACCACACGATTTCCTGTGGTAAATTACCACAGGAAACTAATTTCCTGTGGTACTGCTAATTACAACATGAAGTACCACAAGTTTTAGAAAAAGGTCTCCGTATGACAGAAATACCACACGATTTCCTGTGGTAAATTACCACTGGAAAGTAATTTCCTGTGGTATTGCTAATACCACATGAAATACCACAAGATTTTGAACCAGATGATGGTATGGAAGGAATACCACAGGGATGTCATGTGGTAATCCTGTGCTGATGTCTTCTTGTACCACAGCAAACTGCATGGTTCTTGCAAGTCTCCATAGGTGGGAAAGTCAGTTTGACAGGAACATTTCATAGCTTCTTGAGATCAAACATTTTTATGACTAATAGAAAAGTTATTGCAATACTTGTAATTGTTTATATCTAAAAGGAATTATATTTGATGCACTATCTTCATGTTAATGCCACAGCCCTAAGTGAAATAATCATAAAGGAATACAATTTGAACACATATGTATCACATTATAAAAAAATTCTATGGGGGTCCAAAAGTGTGACAAGTTTTGGTGTCCCTGTTCACCTGACCTGTGTAATTTCCCATCATCATTAAAATTGACTTCACCTTTGGCGGGTACTTTGCTTTACATAATTACCATTGGAGTACTTATAGAAGGCATTAAAGAATATGTCCTGAATTGCAAAATCCTAAAAGTGTTAGATGTAGCTGGGACACAAAAATTGGACCCCTAATTTATAGAATGACCCATATATAATACATACCCTTACCGAACAGGACTGCTATAATAGCATGTGCATAGCAGTTCAATAGCATTAAACAGCATATATATGTGCATTCACATAGCATTCACAGATGACTGGATGACTGCTAAATTTTACAGTCAGTACAGTATGAAAATAGCAATCCAAATGAGCTCCAAAGCATTCTAAATACATACACATGTACATGTATGCAAGTGAAAGTGTGTGGACTGATTGAATACGTCCATTACAGCCTGCAATACAGCATTCCAACCTATCATATTACTTATAGCCTCCACAGTGCAGCGTGGGTCACAATGTCATGACACAGTGACCTTGCATACCAACGGTCAGTGTGGGAAATTTGAAATTGCAGTCAGTTGAATTTCAGTGCAGAGTGCAGTACCACATACTGTACATGTAGTCTTGCAAGAAATTGTAGAAAACTGGGTAAAAATCATGGATATTTACATGGCAAATGCCTATGAATGCCTGCAGGCATTATTTACTGTTCATGTACACACTTAATCTGTACATAACATTTAAAAAATACACTGGATGATTGGCTGAATCATGGAGGAATAAAACACATGCTGAATGGACCATGGAGGAAGGAAAACTTCTGTCTGTATGTGCGGTAAGTCTACAATTTTGTACTATACCGTTATAGTGATACGTACAAGTGGGAGGTGATCACATTCACTAAGTACTTTGGCTTAAAAATTTTCATTTTGGCTTTTAATCTGTTAAGATGTCCGTACTCTCATTTGTACAATAATGTACATGTACATTTGTGGGCGATTGTGTAGTGTAGGGCCCTGTTCCCTATAAGGGAACAAAAATCCGCTTTTAGGTTATTAGAATTGCCAAACTAGTTTGCGACATTACAAACCAACAGGCATGCCGTAGATAAAGGGCAGGGTTTTAGTTTTTGACTTGAGGGAAATTTGTGGGTAAAGCGGCGATGAAGACGACAAAACGCAACTCAAAAATAAAAGATGGCGATCACCGCGACGCACAGTAAACACGCAAAACCGCGTTGATTCGCATGGCAACTGCCCAAAAGCGCGTAAGAAAATTGCATTTTCTACCGCAACAAACTGTTCAAAATTACAAAAAAAAAGATCTCAAAAGAATTAAGAGAAGTCTGCTTTAGGTTAAAAAAGTCATTTTGGAATGAGAAAAAAATACCCTCGACTCTATTTTGATCAAAACTAAAGAAGGGTCCTGTACACTACACAATCGCCCATTTGTGCACACCAACAGTACATGTACAGTACATAATACAGTACATGTTCTGTATGGAATCGGGTTGTTCTAAAACCCCCTCGACCCCGACGCCACCCATGTTTTTTGGTATGTCTGGCTTGAAATTTAATGTCAAAATGGCGATGTCCGGAAATTGAGCATGAAGTCGAACATGGTTAAATGGAACTTCGAGGGTTGTCAAACATGACGTACCATGTTTTTGTTTGTTTTGCCTTATTTTTCTAGCAGATTTAAAAAGGTTCACTGCATACATGTCCGCCAAAATCGGAAAATTATGTACGAATTAATACAAGTTTACTCGTATCTTTGAAACGGGTCAGCAAATGCAAGATTTTATGACCGTCAGAGATACTCTAAACTCGCCTAAAAACAAAAATTAATACTTTTGAAACTATGCAAAATGTACTTTAACACAAAGTCCCAAATCTTCCCATTTTAATATGAATTTGCATGCACCCTAGGCTAGGGGGTTAGGATTAATAGCTTTTAATAGACTTGTTAAAATAAATATCTGAACTGCTAAAAAAAAATAAGGTTATTAGTGTTTTTCACATCACAGACTAGATGATCCTGTACAGAAATGTAACCAACAGTTGTGTAAACCAAATTTATTTGAATTTAACTCATATATTGCTTGTGTTTTGTGCTCTTTCCTTATACAGGGGTGTATTTCACTTGAAGAGGACCAGTTACAGCAGTGGGGATTATCTACAAGAGGATGCCGTGCTTGGAACTGACTACATGCACCTACCAAGCTTCATTGATGGGCAGATCAACAAGAGTCCTTCATAAAGTTTCAAAGAGGAGTTGAATTTCATTGTTTGTCACAAATGTGTATTAAAATCCGTACCAGTGCATGGAAAATTCAGAAATTACTTTTGATAATTAAAATGATTAAACTTAATTTTCACAGTTGTTGTGCTCTGTGGTTTGGTAAACATTTTCACAGAAAAGTTAAGATAATTACCAAAAAACGTGCAACATTTCCTCACAGGAAAAGTACAAAAGAAAAATACTATATATACAAACTCCAACAGACGAAAATTACCACAGAAAAAAAGTACCACAGAAAAATAAGTAGGCCTACAACAGGAAAAAGGTACCACAGGAAAAAGGTACCACAGGAAAAAGGTACCACAGGAATAAGTACCACAGGAAAAAGGTACCACAGGAAAAAGGTACCACAGGAAAAAGTACCACAGGAAAAAGTACCACAGGAAAAAGTACCACAGGAAAAAGTACCACAGGAAAAAGTACCACAGGAAAAAGTACCACAGGAAAAAGTACCACAGGAAAAAGTACCACAGGAAAAAATACTACAGGAATACCACAGAAATACCACAGGAATACCACAGGAATACCACAGGAATACCACAGGATACCACAGGATACACAGGAATACCACAGGAATTAGTCCTGTGGTAATGTCCGAAAAAACCACAGGACACTTCCTGTGGTAATGTCCTGTGGTAATGTCCTGTGGTATTTTTGTGTGGTAATACCACAGGACATTTTTGTAAGGGCAGGACTGGCCCAATTCTGGCATCCTGTAATGGCCCAGAATTGGACCAGTATTGTCTTTCTTCTGGTTCAGTTATGGCAGTATGTATACTGGTCCGATTCCGTGCCAATGTGCAAGCCACTACTGGGCCAGTGGTGGCAAGCTAGGAATGGCCCAGAACGGGTTAACCAGAACTGGCCCATCTGGTACATTGCTGGCACGGTACTGGTCCAATTCTGGCATTATATGTTATGGCCCAGAATCGGACCAGTAACGGATTGGTATAGGGTAAGTTCCGGCAAGTTGTATATTGGCCCAGTACTGGTCCAGTACTGGTTTTGTTCAGTTTTATTTACGACATACTGGTCCGGTACCGCGCCACAAGCCTGTACCGGGCCAATAACGGGAGCCAGCATTGGGCCGATTGCGTTTTTGCTCGGATGGCTGCGGGCAACCATGATGAAAACAAAAAACCCATCATTTGGTTGAGTGAATTACGATGTGCGCTGTAACGCCTTTCCTGTATTGGTGTATGCGGTTAAAGCTTAGCTAGCGTGTGTACAGAGCAATGAATTTCCCTTGTGCAATAATTAATGACATAACATTAGTATAGAGACTTTCACTGGAAAAAGAGATGTACTCTCGGGGACACCGTATGTTGCCCAGTCTCTCCATTTATTTTTAGACAGAGCCAGCTGTGTTTCCAGGAGGAACTTAAACTGGTTTGAACTGGCCGGGTCCAGGCTCACCAATGCATGCAGTATACGAGTTGAGGTTACAATTGTCCATGCACATTCAGAAGCACACAATCATGCAGACACGAGATCGAGCTACCACACAGAAAATATACACAGTGACACACAGATCTGCAATACACACATAATTTGATATTAGGCAGTGCATGCAGTACTAGTACTAGTGCTAGCTGCAGACTAGAAACAAGTGGACTGCATACACAGTGTAGGTCTAGTGTAGTTTGGACGTCATTCAGCTTTGGTGTTGAGCAGCACCCGCACGGTGAGTTGTGTCCACCCCATGAACTTTCGTGAGAGCCCTTTCAAATAAGGCAATTTTACAGGCAATTTATCAGTTCAGGAAATGTCCAAAAAGAAGACAAAAGATGTCTTTTGTGCTACCAAAGCATTCATTTAGCCTGCAATGCAGTGAGTTTCCTCCAAGTTGCTTTGTAAACTGCCGGGCCTTATGGCTCAGGCAGCTGAAGTGTGTGCGACCACGTTTGTTCCATTCTGCATGGTGCGACCTACTGACTAAACTCACAGTGAAAAACGTTATTTTGCATAGGGGCCTATCTAATTGTTTAAAGGCGTCGTTACGAGGTAATTTGTACAAGCAACCTGGAGAACGAACAGCACTGATGGTGTACAGACATTGCGAAGAAAATGGGCCATGTACGCGTCCGAAAATTGGAACTCCATTACACGTCACTGCGCGTTTAGGGTATACTAGGCCCCGCTAGACGGTAGACCAAAATAATTATAGGCCATATAATACGTATAGGCGTGAGCGTTTGTACATGTATACCCCGGTATCAGAGAAGTTGATAACACACGTAAAAGTGTGTAAATAAGTAGATAATAGAAATGTGTGTCCTACGTAAAATGAGGCAAGTGCATCATGCCGTCTCGGCCTCGGATATCACAATAGCATCTGGCTTCAAGAACTTTAAAGGGTTTTGCCAGCTTTTAGCTTGAAATGAATGTAGGTCGATGGAACGTTTTATTGTAACCCCTCGGGCCTACGGCCGTTCAGAACTATTTTTATTTCAAGGCTTGCATTGGTTTCAAAGCAGCTTTGAAATAACCCTGCTGTATTGAATTAGTGTATGCGGGGTTTTGTAATACCTGTATATCCATGTACATATGAATATGCATTAATATTTCCTTGTATATTCAGATCAGATTATCTTGTCTATTATGCAATTCTTTTTGTGCCCACGGCATTTTGAATTGTAAGCTGTTTAATTTAGCTTTTTTTTTTTAATAGTTAAAAAAGAAGGTGTGCAGTTCATGCGTATAATTATTGCTTTGTCTTTTTGCATTTTTATCATAATTCTATTTTTACCAACTTCATTTATCCAGTAATATGGAGTACCGGTACAAGTGTGAAAGATTTGATCTGACGCCCATTTTCTTTAATGGGTAAATCGCCAAAGGCCACTCGAGGTGTGGACTACAGAGGAAAGTGTGGAAGAACGAGCCCCTCACACTGAAACAAGACAAGATAATCTGATCTGAATTATTGTGTCGGACACTTTTTCTCCATGTACTTTTAAACTGACGGACAGGTTCTTTGAAAAGTATTTTTTGTCGTGCTTTTAAGTGTCAAAAGGCTCAAAACCAGTACTTGTGTTGAGTTGGAGAATGAAATGGAATTATGGAAAATAAAAATATAACAATGCCTCCATTTTTAACCTAAAGCTGTATGTGTGCTGATGTGTGTACATGTATACATAGCCGATAAAGCATAATGAGTCTTGTGTATTCAATTCAACGGTGACTAAACTTCAAAGTGCAACGTTCAGCGGTCTTTCAAAGTTGCGTATTATCCACTCAATCTGATTCTAGCTCAGAGTCTATTTCGCATATTTATTATTCTTTTAAAGCTGCTATGTCCGTGCTGACTGCAAACTTATGTTTCCATGCGAGCAAATTAGGCGAAGTAAAAAAATATGTTTAGTGTCCCTGCCCACTTTCCTCTTTGGGGCCCCTGTTTTTTATATTTTTACTAGTGCAGAATGAGGTGAAAAAACTCCCGAAAATGTCAACAGATCCAGCGGAAAATAAAATTCAAGCTTACTTAAACTATTAAAACCACTGTAAACATGCTCAATTCTCTTGTCCAACATGCCGCGCCTCTTTCATTTTTGTGTCTTTGAACAGTTGAAAAATCTACGGTTGTCGGAAATGTAAAAACTAATGGCGGCCATCTTGAAAATAAAAAATAGAAAGCCCCTCCTTAATTTTTAACAAAAACCCGGACGCTAAACGTGTGTTTATTGTTTTACTTGGCCTTATATAAGACAATTATTTTTTTACGAAAAACCCACGTATTACTACACTTTGGAGCCCGGTCGTCCGTTTTATGATTCGCTACGCGCGAACATTGTCCTATATGCATTAACACTAAGAATTTGGAGCGCCCCGCTCCTACTTCTAAATTTTAAACTTAGTGCATGAGGGGCTGGATTTGTTGGTGAAATGCCTCATTGGAAAGCCCATTATTTTTCAAATGCTTACCAATCAGCTATTTAATTTTGAACTACCAGTTTTCGTTTTTGCCTTTTGTTTAAAAGAAAACAGAGTACAACGTGGTTATACTCTTGGATGCTCCCCTACACATGAGACTTAGTCCTCTTGAATGTCACCTGTCTTCATAATGTATTTATTTCTGATTAAAATTATAAAACGGTATTATATACTAATTACCGTATTATGTATTTTGCTAAGTTAATACCAGTTTCCAATATATACAAGTGAAGGAAACAAACTTGTCAGTAAATATTTGAAAATCTTGGCTGAAAATCGACATTGCCTCCTGTTCGACCTCAAATAAGACGTATTCAAAACCACGACTAACTTTCCAATGAGGACTGACTGATGAAAAACTATAATTAAAAACGCATTTAATACTTAATTTGTTTTTGGCATAATGAATTTAAGGCTTTTAAAATTAGTTCTAAGCAAGTTCTTATTAAATCAGTTCCAAATGGAAAAAAAATGAGATTTTACTTTACGAACACATTAAATTAACGACCAAGCAAACTAGGTCCAACATGAACAACAAGCATGAACGAAAAGTCTTTTGGTCAATAATTTCAATGGGACCGGTCACGATGTTCTATCATGTGTTTTAAAAGGTTTGTTAACGGTCAACGAGTCAGTTTGGCGCAATCCCGGCGAGCGAGACGCAGTTCTCTTTAAAACACATACGGAACATTATACGGTCCACTGGATAACATAATGGTGGAGTACGGCCTTGACAGCAACCTTTGTTCCCCTAGTGAATGATCAAGATGATCGTATCGGGGAAACATTTTAGTTCGATTATTGAAGTTATCATCTTTTTTCCCCAGGGCCTAGTTGTGCTTTGAGTTGGACTTTGTGCTTTGAGTTGGACTTGGAGGACCATGGCGAGTCACTTTCGTCCATTGTCATCACGTGGGTTTCTACGAAGGATCTGCCAATGGCGTTTGAACACATTGGGTGTTACACGCCTACTATCATCATTGCCAGGTAGGCCTAATCAACAGTCGAAAAAAAAAGGCATGCTTAAAGACTGGTTCATACTTCGAGCGAATTTGTCTGGGTAACAGCGAACGTCACACTGAAACAACGGCCGGTTCATACTTCACGCGAATACGAATGCGGAGCAAATTTGACGTCATGAAACATTCGCGGCGAAGATTCGCACAAGTAGAAATGTGTTCAACTTTTGCGAATTCGCAGCGCGAAAGCTTGCCCTGACGTCACACATTCGTGTTCGCGTTCGCTTTCGCGCCGAGTATGAACCGGCCTTAAAAGGTATGATATAGCATTGGCAGGGCCGACGGCACAGTTGCGGGATGTGTTTATACATTATGTGATCCAATATCTGAGAACATTTTGAAAAGCCGTTCTGTTTAACAGTGATTTAGTGCATGTTGATATGTGCGTATTTCGATTGTTGAAATCGAAATAAGCGTTTTTGGAGGTCTTCAGATACAATTTTCTCGAAGATGGCAGCATTTCAGACGGAATTATTTCTCAGGAGGATCGGTATACTGGTACCTACCATTTCTATGAAAAGTAAGCTTTAAGATTGAAACTAATCAATTTATTTTCTGATCATTCCCAAAATCGTATTGTGATGTGTTGTATACCAGCTCTCCTGCGTCAGGCTAGTTCCGGACCCTTGGTAGCATGCTGCCTCGATGGTGTCTTATCCCTGCAGTGGTGGGCCACAGCACCATGCTATCCCCTCTGCTCGGTGGACAGGACCATTAGACCGGAGGAAGCAGGGTCAGTGGAGTGCACAGGGGAATGGGAGTGGGAATGGGGAGTCGGAGTATGGGTGGATCAGGAATTTGGGTGGAGCAACTTATTTCCCTTGGGACTTTGCCCTTGACTTAATCCTAAAAAGGATCTGACCCTAGAACATCGACTAATAATTGGTGATCTGAGACAGTAAATCAAGAACAGCGGTCATGCCTTCAATCATTCCTCATCATATCAACAGCCTTAGCAGTTATCCTAGTCATTGGAGAATCAAGCAATCAATTGCCTAAATCCTAGCCCTGCACTGCCTTTTATAGACTTAGGCTAGGTACAACTTCTCTTTGTCATACAACAGTGCATAAACTCCATTGACCAATCAGAAACAAGGATTTCCCATATGCAAAGTGCGGGTGACTCACAAAGCCTTTGGTATTTAAACAAACAGGTGGTGACTTCATAATTCTTGTTCCGTCACATATCCCCCCTCCCAAAGTTTTCAGTCCCTGTAAACCAAGATAGTTTGATAGAACAACTAAGATAAAGTAACTGAGACATGAATTATTTTACATGAAATATAAGTAAATATTTAGCATATTCCACTACTTCTAGAAAGGCATAACTTTGAAAGTTAAAATATTTTAGAAAAAGTGTTTTTGTACAATCCGCAACTCTAACTTAACTCCAGTTTAGTCCTCAATTCTTTAACATGAATATAAAAATACAAATATATGTACGAGATAATCCTCAACTCTTATATAAATGTTTTAGTCCTCAACTCTTAAAAACAATTTGCACATGACAACTTGCACATAATGAAACCATCCTTAGAAAACTAAATTATATAACTTTGAAACATCAATTTATTAGAAAAACTGTATAAACTTCTTAGTAAAAACTTAAGGTTAAAAGACTTGATGGAATACAAATATATTTCAGCTTAGCCGGGCAGTTATTCTTAAGGGTAGGTGGAAGGTCCTCTTGATCTCCTGGTGGCAGAGAGTGTCATCGCGAAAAAATGTTGTGGTGATTGTCATTTCAATGCGATTGGCCGGGCCCAAATTAGCCGGAGCAGGATCTGTCTGGTGACCCTCAGCCTCCCTCTCGCTGTCCGATGTGGACGAATCCACGGTAACAGGAGCGCTGTATTCACGGAGGAGGGTCTTGAGGCACTTTCCCCCCGTCCGTGGATGTGGTTCCGCTGGCTCCATCTCGGTGGTTGATTCTGGTGCAGGTCGACTCCGAGGCGGAGCGGCATGCAGCTCGATGGCGGGACCGGGGGAAGAGTTGGCAGAGCAGAGGTGGAGTATGGGTTGGGGTGGGTTGCCTGGGGTGGGTTGCCTTGGGCTTAGGGCGTGATGATGATGATGATGATATGGCTTCAGAGCGCTGGGTCCTGGAGCTCGTGCTGCCACCCCGGTGACTCTTGGTGTGCCGGTCTCTTGAGTCCTGCCTGGTGAAACGCTCCACGCACGTGTCACATATGAACCTGGAGTCCTCCCTGTGGCATTCCCTGAGGTGTCTGACGAGGTTCGACCTCTTTGTTGTGGTCGTGCCACACCCCAGCTGGGGACAGCGGTGTTTGGGTTCATATGGCTGGAGCCAAGAACCTCGATGCCGATCCTTGCCCTTGTCGGCTTCCCGCTTGGTCTTGTCTGTCGGCATCTTCACCTGCGTTGCAGCTGTTATGGAAAATTACCTGTTGGAATATCACTGTCGGAATCGCTGTCGGAATATCACTGTCGGAATCTTTTTGCGGAGCGGCTGAATGTGTACAGTACGAACTGGGCCTCATGCATACTACGCTGTGGCGCTGGCATGGCAACGGGCACGCGCTTAGCTACCGGTATAGTTGATGTATTTTGGTTGGGAAGTGCATATGCCTCTATCCATTTCGTAAATGGATCGCACATACGCGTTTCCTAGCTCACATTGGTGCCCCTACCATGTACTGCTTCAGTGGTGCCCGAGCCTTCTTGCCGGGTGATTTCCTTTGGGCGCAGATGGTGCATCGTCTTATTTTCGCCCACACATCCGACGACATACCCGACTAGTAGTGTAGCGCTTGAGTCATCTGACGTATCTTCCCCTGTCGATGGTTCCCGCGTTCCACTGATTTCGTCTTCCCTACCACTTTGCATAGTTTACGGGAATTCCCTATCAGCGTTCTGATGGACTCGGCCAGGTCTGTGTTCGATCGTAAAGTCATACTCGCTAAGAACTTCTAACCATCTTGCAAGTTGACCTTCTGGATTACGGAAGTTTGTTAACCAGCGCAGCGCTCCATGGTCGGATCGGATTGTAAACTTCTGTCCATACACATACTGTTTGAAGTGTTCCACGTACACTACTACAGCCAGCAACTCCCGTCTCGTGACGCAGTAGTTCCGTTCGGGCTTTGTCAATGTACGGCTGGCATAAGCCAATACCCTCTCTATGCCGTCCTCCTGCTTCTGGGAGAGTACAGCTCCGATTCCGACATTACTTGGGTCTGTATCTATGATGAACTCACCCTTCGTCTGCGGGTATGCCAGTATAGGCGCAGTGGTTCATTCCTCCGTCCAGACGAAAGCATGGCTCTTTTCTGTTATTCGGTGGAGAGGCTTTGCGATGTCAGCGAAGCCCTTGATGGACCGTCGGTAATATGAGGCCATCCCTAAAAAGATCCGTACATCCTTCACTGACTTCGGGGTTGGCCAATCTGATAACGCCAAGACTTTCTCCGGATCTGTGGAGACTCCTTCTTTCGCCACGACGTGACCCAAATAGATCACCTGTTGCTTGGATAGACAACACTTCTTGGGCTTGAGTTTCAGGCCAGCCGCCCGGAGTCTTCGGAACACTTCCCCCAGCCTCTCCACCTCTTCCTCCACACTAGCGAAGACCACTGTCGTCTGAATACAACAGCATCACTTCCCACTGTAATCTGCGAACACTCTCTCCATTAACCTTTCAAAGGTTGCAGGCGCATTACACAGGCCGAACGGCGTGACGTTCCGTTGGAACAGCCCAGACCTCGTCACGAAAGCCGACTTGGTCTTTGCATCTTCGTCCAGCTCTACCTGCCAGTAGCCACTGGCCAAGTCCAGAGTCGAAAACCACTCAGCTCCCGTCAAGGAATCCAAACTGTCGTCTATACAAGGTATTGGGTAAGCATCCTTCAGTGTGCACTCGTTTAGAGCTCGGTAATCGACGCAAAACCGGGTGTATCCGTCTTTCTTCGTAACCAGAACCATCGGCGATGCCCAAGGACTGTTGAGGGTTCAGTTGTACCTCTCTATAGCAACTGTTGCACGTGTATGCAAGCCTCGACCCTTTGCCAGATAGGAAGTCTTCTTGGTGGCTGCCGCCTGGGCCGTGCCCCGCCCACCTCAATCTTGTGCTTCTCAGATCGTCGTCGACCTTCGAAAACATGTCTTGAAAGTCCATCAAAAGTTTCTTGACTTTCCTATGTTGACCCTCCGGTAAGTTCTCATGCTCCTTGCCTACAAATCCGCTATGCCGTGGCAGTTCGCTCTTCTCTGCCCCATCTTGACGTTCCAAGCCTGCCACGATACCACCATTCCCCTGTGTCTTGATCTCCTCGTCATCTATCGATACTAGGATACCCGCTGTAGTCCCTTTGTAAATTGTGAGTGTTGTGTCTCCAGGATTGAACACTCTCACCGGGTATAGGTCGGCCGCTGCCCTCACCAATGTGCTTGCAACCACCAATCCCCTTTCCCCCAGCTGAGATGTATCACTTGGTTCTATGATGCCCCATCCACTCAGCTTTCCCTGTTGCTTCACTACTCCTGTAATACCAGTCTCGTGTCCCAGGGGAACCTGGACCGTATCTTTCGTCCCCACTCGGCAGGAAAACGAGCAGGATGTGTTGCCATTGCATGGAATGGTTTGGTCGCCTATTCTAAGCTGTAGCTGATCTAGATCCAAGATGCTACCCGTCGTTAGTAGAAAGTTCATCCCCAGGATTGCCTTGGTGGTTTATGGAAAATGAATGTTCATATTGTTCGTAAGGGTCCGCGCGTTAAAACAACCACATCGGTGCATCAATGCAGCAAGATGCAAGCGTGAACAATGAGCTCTTTGTAGCTTTAGAGTGTAAATTTGCCATTTCACAAGCGTCAGAAGCGTTAATCTGTTTTGTTTTTCGTCGTACCCTGGTTTTCATTATAGAAATTCCCCACAAATGACATTCAAAACGTTTTTGTCATGGTCTGAGAAATTACTGAGTAATTCGGTTACGGGTACTCGATTCAATAATCTGGAACCGGTTCCTAGCATTAGCTATAACAATAATGCCGGTTGGTAGACGATGTGACTATAATGTTGCTTTCAATTTGTGGCAGAAATATTGACTACGTGCTCAAAGCATGGGATTTGCAGTTTGCAAATTTTGTTAAAGCAGGCGTGTCGGCCGGACAGTTTTTGCACGGCAGCTGGTAAGCTGCTAGGAAGGCATTTTCCGTGCGATTCTGCATGACCGTGCAGCACACATGCAGCATACAAACACTATGAGCAACAACAGATGCACTGATTCCGAGCATGACGCACCAAAGTTGCAAGCTTCGCGCGGTTTATGGTCATGTTGGAGTCAACATTGCTAGCACCTACTCGAGAAAGTTTGGATTTTAAACCTACTGAGATATTATCAGTAGGTTTATCTCGGAGTATTGTTGAGTAGAGAAAAGCCGTGCTCCTAACAGGCTTGTTGTTTTAAACCGAAATTAGAAATCAAGCGTATACGCAAGAAAACAAAAAGTAAACTAATGTTTAACGAACCAACACTGCTAATATTTACATAAATAACTCCTCCCGACAATCGCAAATATACTTGGAATTAATGTATCTGTTGCTCGATCACATTATTTTCTTTGGAAGAATGTGTAGAATTGCATAACACATGCAGGAAAATTGCCTTTGGCACCAACGTCAAACATATAACTTGCTGGATCTGCGATGTTTGTCCCCGCATGCGAGCCCCGTGAAAGGGATTTTTCCAGGAAGTTGTCATTTTACATATGTGTGTAATTCAAGCACGTGTATTCAAGCAAGCTTAATACAGGAAACTGTAAGATATCTTTTCAGAAAACTGTTTTCAGACAATTACTTATTATTCTGTAGATTAAAACTTCATACGGGATACAATCTCGTGAAAATATAACGTTAAATCAACTATGCAAGAGTTACGATTTGTACTCTAGGTTTTCCCGGTTAATCTAGCACCTTTATCACACAAATTCGTCAATTTTAATTTCAGCTTAAAATCTGAAGCAATACATTTCATTTTGGATGCAATGCAATCCCAGCACGAGCGCAGCATTCTAATTCGCTCTAGTTTTGGTATATGGAGATTAACATTGTATTAAAAAAGCAAATTTGAAGTTTAAACTACTAACAATCAAACCCAAAGTTGTTGTGGAACGAAATTAATGTATTTTCTTATCCGATTTGTACCATACAAGAGTGTGAAATTAACCGGGAATAATAACGGTAAGTTTGATTTCATTAAATTAATTCAGATCATTAATGACAATTTGATAAAACATCGCTTATTTGTGTTTTCTTCTCAATAGATAAATCGAGCGATCTGACAACACCCGCAGTGGAGAATCTTCTACCCCATATAGTAGAGTACGATGGACCTCTGATGAAAACGACAGTCCCGGGACCAAAATCTCAGGTATAATGTTTGTCTTTGATCTGAGTGGAAAGTCCTTGGGCATTCAAATTGACGCCGCCGTTCGCGATCGCCATATTGTCACTGCCTAAGCAATAGGCCAATCTTGTCCCCAGAGTTTACTTTTATTCTCGTTCTCATGGCAGCTACTGGCTAATTCAGTTGCTCCTACAGCGCGCAATGACCAATGTTTAAATGGGGGGGACAGACAGCCTTACCGAATGAATACACAGCAATATAAGTAATACAACACAACACGTAATATAGCAAATGTTCGGCTATGATTGTCAATACGTAAAAGTGTGGGGCTTTATAGATCGTTCTATTCAGTTGTTTACTCAGAGTTTTCATTTTGTGAATTATTTTATAGGAGCTGTTGAAATCGCTTGATGACGTAACGAAGGTAAGTGATCGAATTCACGGAATTCTATTGTTTTCTAATAGTTTTCAAATTCTATTGTTTGGCTCTTGTCAACTTCAATGGTATCAATACGCCTGAAATCGCTGAGTGACTTGCCTGTTAAGTCAAAGAACGCTTATGCCATGCTAGAAAATAAAGGCATTTGAAAATGTATTGATCCGGATTTATTTATTAATTTCTTGTTCGACTGGATGGACAAGGTCCCAATGTGCACAGAAGATTATAACGTTTAAAGCTCCTATGTCTGTGCTCTGTCTGAAAATTTCAACTTAGTGGGTTTTACCCACGAACCAATTATGGAAGAAAACTAAAGTTTTGAACGAAAAATAACTCTTTTACTACACTCTGCCGTATAATTGGTCTTCTGTTTTATTATGTGCTACGCGCGAAGTTACCCTATAGGGCCTAGGGATACATTAACACTAAGAATCCCGTTCTAATCCTAAATTTGGAACTTATACATGTTACTTATTATATTAGAGGCCGATTTTCTGCATTGAGTGACTCATCGGAAAGCTCATAACTTATTTTATGCTAACAAATTAGCAATTTAATTTGAAAAATAGTTTTTCGAGATTCCTTGCCCAAAAGGCACGGACACAGAATCTTTAACTGGTTAACAACGTGTAATTGTTTTACCTATTAACAATAAATCAAAACTAGATCTGAATGTTAAATATAAAGGCAAAGTACATGTTTTAAAAGGACCTGATATCTATTACCCGGTACTAATTATCAAAAGAAATGTAGATGCCAATCAAATCAGTTTTGTAGTAATGTTTTTTGTATTGAATGGCATCGATGTTCAACTATTTTCCAACAAAAGAAATTTGAATGGTAAATTGAAGTAATGGTAAATTGTTACCCAGTGATAATAAACTGAGCAATAAAAGTAATACAAATTAAAGTAAAAGGAAGTAGAAAATCATGCATGAGTGATTTTGATAAATATACAAAATTGGGAGGGCTTGACCTTAAAGGTAGTATACACCATTTGCTTTTTCTGTAAATTTCATAAATAAGTGGATTTAGGGGTTAATATTTTATAGCGTGCTAGCAAATCTGTAACCTTGACCTGTTAAACGTTTTGTGCCCGTTGATGCTGGGAAAACAGAGAGAAAAATGTTATGTTCAAATAGTCTGGTTCCCTGACCATACCTAATACTAAACGGAGCAATTTATAGACGTCAGGGAATTATCGGGTCAGGGAACTAGACTATTTCCAACGATTGTCGGCCGACAATAGTTGGAAAACGATATAAATTTCCACTTTTCTTGGAAACGACAGCACACCAGGTGCCATGATTTCACCGGATGCTTGAGACTGCTATTTATTTACAGTCTAGTACCGGTACGGTATTTGGTAATGATTCAGTAGTTTTGTTTTTTGATGTTGCAAATGTTGGATCGGCACCATCCTTGATTACATTGGCTGCGTTCGCGTTCCTTCATCGCGCAAGGCATGGTAGGAAACAACATCGAGCGACAAGATCGTACCCATGGTAACGAGGTTGATCGGCACAATATTACAGGAAACGTTATTGTTTCTGCTTCATTACAGAACGTGGGAACTATTCAATATTTTGTAGACTTCGACCAGAGCCTGGGTAACTACCTAGTGGACGTAGATGGCAACCGCCTACTTGATACCTTCATGCACATTTCATCGATACCAATTGGTAAGACGACGACGACGACGACGACAGCGGCTGCTCTCTTATTATTATTTTGACTGATTGTATGAAAGCTATCGCATATAGACAGCACTGAATGCATATCAATTCACCATAGTTACAATAAGTACTTTAAAAACTAATAGGCCTACATCTACACCAACAGAAATACAGATAAAATAGGATAAAAGAAATACAAATCTGGTAAAACTTACAACACGAGAACCACTAACACAAACAACCAAAAAACCTAAACAGACAAATAATATGAGACTTAATGTTCACAAACATTTTCATGCATTTACATTTAACGTAGGCGAGGAATAAACAGAACAAGTACAGAACAGTGACATTTTGCTCATTACTGCGAGAATAAACCTGTTGACTATAGAGACAGAACCAACGGCCATAGCCTACACCGGCTTCTGTTTGAAGTAGAGAAAATTGCTGTAATTTCATACAAAAAATATCGTTTGGTTTTAATTACGTCTGATTGATTGTTTCCACTCAGGTTACAACCATCCTGCTATACTCGATGTAGTCAAAAACCCTGCGAACTTGGTGAGTTGAGCACGAGGGATGTGGTGAAGTTGAACGGTTGTATTAATAACGAGTTGGGTTTTGCTCGCCAAAATCTGTCCAAGCATTTGCCTCAAAACGCTTTTATCCCAAAATGGCCTTTTCTGCGACAGAGAAGGGAAGAAAACCAACATCTAAGGATAACGCCTAATAAATGTCTAAAATGTTCACTCTGTATGTGGCGGTTTGTACATATTGTCGTGTTTCCCTATACTGACGAGGACAATGCTTTGTGTTTCCTATTGTTCCTTTAATATAACCCAACCCAATAGACTAAGCACGTATTTTTACGTCAGAGGACCGATTTTAACAAAAGACCGACTCCCGAAGACAACAAAGGTTCCTTTGTATTTTCTTTCTCATCTTGTCCTCGAACGTGTACGAGATGCGGTCAAAAAGTTCCGAGACTGCGCCTATAACAAGCAAAAAACGTACGTGATTTAAATATGGCCGCCATCTCCTTTAAAGTGGTTAATATAGCCCCGTGTCGTTTGATTAGCTCTGACGTCATACTCGGGGTTCACTCGGGTCAGCCACCACAGACCCTGCTCGCGGAGCAGAGTCACAGGTGTAATTACGTCACACGCATGCGTAGTTAAGTCTGATTACACACATATTCTACTGGAGCGGGGAATTAAGAATGGCCGACCTCAAGGGCGATTATATGTTGTTAGCAAACTACATAGCGACATAAAGGGCAGGGTTTAAAAAGAATGTGTGGGAAATTTGGGGATAAAACGACAACGAAGATGACAAAACGCAACACGAAAATAAAGATGGCGAAAACCGCACTGATTCGCAAGACACCAACCGCAAAACACGTTAGAAAATTGCGTTTTCTACCGCAAGAAACTGTTCAGAATTACACAAAATTATGTCATTAGAATTGAGAGAAGTATACTTTAGGTTGATCAATTCATTTTGGAATGATAAAAACAACCTTGACTTGAAATGGATCAAATATAAAGAGGTGTCCGTAACTACACAATCGCCGACTCAAGTGCTAGGTGACATCAACAGGAGAGGGGGTTTGAGCGTTCTATTAGGCCCAGCTCTCGTGGCTGACCCGTCTGCCTTCACCCGAGTCGATCCGAACGCACCCTTCAAACGCTCCCTGGAAATCCCGTCCCGTAAGCGCGTCAAGCACCATCTGCGATTCTCGCTGGATCTCCTCCAATGTCAAAATGGCGACCCTTCAGCTTGAACTTCATTTTGGGGAACAGAAAGAAGTCGCAGGGGGTCAAATCTGGCGAGTAGGGGGGGCGGGGGGGGGGGTGGCGAACGACGATTGTGTTGTTGCGGGCGAGAACGCGCTGTGAGCGCGCCACAGTTCAGGGCGTTTGCGCCGAATGTTCTTCCTCAGACACCTCAGAACGGTCAGCATTGGCAGTCTGTAGTCTGACCCCGACTGAGGAATTAGCGGTGCACAACCCGGCAAATGTCCAAAAAATGATGAGCATGCTCTTGGTTGCGCTCCTGACCTGACGCGCCTTCTTCGGTCTTGAAGACTGCGGGCACTTCCACTGCAAACTGTTGTTTGGTGTCTACCAGAATGTCGCTTCCCAGGTTGTATCGTAAAATTGGGTGTGATCCCTGGCTATACGGCATTCTGGGTTGATGACTTCTGACTAGCGCCCACCCGAACAAAGATACTGACAATTTGGGAGACCGCCAACATAGGGCAAGATAGCTCAGTTGGTATAGAGCGCCGGTAACCCGGAGGTCGCAGGTTCGAATCCCACTCCTGGCAGTTTCTTTGTTCACTTTGAAAATGTATTCAAATTTACCTAGTCAGTTTCCCTTGTGGATTGTTTGACGAATTATTAGTTTGTAAACATGTTTACATACTACACATGTTTCGAGTGTTGACGGTTAGTGTTTAGCCATTGAACACTGATGTTTGGGAACTGGACACGTATGGCCCTAATATTTAGCTTCTAAACATGTTTACAAACTGCTGCATCATAGGCAAAGAAATTATATTCATTTCAACCCAACACACTTTTTATCTTTATTCCATCCTTTTTAAAAACCTACAAAGCAATGTTGTTTCTCTATTATGGTTATATTCACAGAGCATTTTTGCTAACAGACCCGCATTAGGCTACAAACCGTCCAAAGGATATCCGGATCAGCTTACGAATGCACTTGTTTCGGTACGTATAGATTATAATGCATTCTGGTATCTATCCATTTTTTTTAATAGAAAAAAAACCCGACAGTTTAAGAATGCCAAAATATTTCGTTATTGAAATTTAGGAAGTCCGTACTTTGTATGGTTGTTATTCGGGAGGCGGGGAGGGAGATGTGGATTTTTAACAAATCATGTTAGTTTCCAAAACCTTTAAAAAGATGTCGAGAAAAAGAGTGTTAGAGTAGGCCTACTAACTAAAATACGACTTTCTTACATTGCACTATTACGTAGCAGTACAGTGTTAACAAATCACAGGATTATTGTGCATAGTACTCCCGTGCTTGTTTGTGTGTTGGGGTGCTTGTTTGTTTGTTTGTTTTCCCTTCTTTTTCTTTTTTATCAGATTGCACCGAAGGGTTTGAAACATGTGCAAACGATGATGTGCGGGGCGTGCTCCGTGGAGCACGCCCTCAAGCAGAGCTACATGTGGTACAGAGTGAGTGTCACCGTTAGCTTCACGTTTTGCTAATTAAACTTAGTCTTCAGAAGAAAAAAATTATAATAATCATTACAAAAATGGAAATAGAAATCGACCGAAGACCTGAAGATTCATCTTGCAGGATCTGTTTTCGAATTGTTGCTATCATGTACGAACCGGGAGTGGTCATGTGAACGACAAAACCCACCTTTGTCCCCTATATTTTCGGTGCCGCTTTATTATCTGCCACATAGTGTGCATGTCCTCCCTTATATTTCTGCACCTTTAAATACTTTCAACTATAATAATTCAGAGTTACCAGAGCTATGAAAATGAGGCTACTGATCTTTGGCCTTTCAAGTACCCCTTTTCGTTTGTGTGTTATGGTACTCTCCAGATTGGAAGTTGCCATATTAATAGAAGAGTTCTAGCTGAGCTGATGGTTCAAACGGTGTTTGTTTATTTTGTAGACCAAAGAAAGAGGAGGGCCTCCAACACAGGAGGATCTAGACACTTGTCTCTTGAATAAGGTCAGTATATGACATTAGGATCGATTAGAGACTCCTGTGGGAGCCCAATCCCGAGCAAAATCGTTGGAATACTTTGCACATTATATAGATTGCACGACATTTAATCAACTCACCCGTCAACGTTGTACTGGGGAAAGGGGGTGTTTCAACCAATTTTGCTCGGGATTGTAGCTTCTATCAACGGTGAAGTATTAGCTGTAGTGCCTCGGTACCTCATGCAATGCCTCCCAAGTGCAATGACCGCCATAGTCTGATCATGGGCTGACGTATTTGTGACGCTACAATAACAAGTCTTGGATGGCGATTCAAGCAAACCACGTCATTTGCTTCAGGATCATTGACAAGCGAGATTAAAGAAAGGAAGGTTGTTGGTTATACATGTAGCTCCTTGCAAAAACCCTTGCAGAGACCATTCTCGTAAAGAAGCTCATGAAAAACGGCATGGAATCTACTTATACATTGAAGATGATGACCGTATCGGTGACTTGAATCATCCTCACCCTAAACTTTAGTCCCGTGATGTAGGGTCTAAACTACATTCGTACTAACGCCCGTTTCCATATGACAAATGCATTCATAAAATACTAAGTTTATCTTTCAACTGATTTTTCAGCAACCAGGAAATCCCAAATACACTGTGCTGTCCTTTAATGGATCTTTTCATGGACGAACAGTAGGTGAGTCTGAAAGTACAATCTGCCTGCGCTAACAAAAAGCAAGCAAGCAAACAAACAAACAAACAACATTCGCACCTTGTATGCAATTTCAGGACCTTGTGTGCAATTTGATATGTGCCTCACCCGAACCAACTACTGCACAAAACATATGAGAAAACAAATGGGGACCGGGTAGCCGGTCCCGACATTGCCAAACGGTCTCCATTTATTAGTGCGTATCCGAAGTGCGGTCCCCAAATGTAGCACAAGGTACGTCCACCCCAACAAACAAACAAACAAACAAACAAGCAAACAAGCAAACAAGACAAATGAACACTGAAAGTAAAATAACAACGAGAAGAGAAAATAAGAAGAACAAAATTGAAGAAAAATTGACAGATTAAGTATAATAACAAATAGTGCAAGAAAAAGAATAACGGACTACAACAACAAAACAGAGGCACAACAGATTGACAACACATAAAATGCAAGGGGGGGGGGGGAGGTGAGTTGATCTGACCAAAGGGAGTTACCCCGACCGGGTCTGTATAGGTCTGCAAATCGGGATAATTTCTTTAGTATCTATTGAAGAAATGAAGATCCTCTATTTAGATCTGAACCCAGGAAAACGTATGGGTGGTAGGGCTGGCAACCTAAAATATGGCCAACCCCAGCACCTCTGTCGTAGCTCTTGACCTAGCAGGGGTAGATCAAGACGGGGGGTGGGGTCGACCCCCCCCCCCCCCCCCCCCCCCCCGCCTAAAGTACTGTAGCAAACCAGAAAATAGAAGCAAAACACTGTACAGGTCTTATTTTGCGTGTATGGGTAAGATCAAAACAGAGGTTAAATGGCGCCACCAACGTTGGGAAACTGTGTCCACCCCCCCCCCCCCTTTTCTGACGTTGATGATACCATTTACACATGTAGGCCCTATTACACTACTATACTAGAAAATATTCCACACACGTCGCAACCAATTCGTGCAACGAAAAATATAATTAAGAACCTCTAGCATGGAGCAATTCCTTATTGTGGTAAATTTGGACTGCAGTATATCTGTTGAAATGAGTCAATATCTGTGATAATAATTCTGAGATGCTTTGCTTGAAAATGAGACAGTACGTATCCAATTCCCAAACATCAATGTTCAGTGGCTAAACACTAGCCGTCAACAATCGAAACATGTTTAGTATTTTTACGAACTGATAGCAAGAAAGTTTTTAGAAAAGTGCTACAGAGTTTTCACCTCTCCTCATTGGGTTATTGAGGTAACTGATGCATTAACAATACATTTTTTTGGTAGTCATATCTGATCACATCTTTCTGTTTTTTCCCTTCAAATTCCACACAGCCTGCCTCTCCCTGTCCCACTCGAAAGTGGCCCACAGGATCGACATACCCACCTTGGATTGGCCCATTGCCTCCTTTCCTAGTCTGCAATACCCCCTGGATCAGTTTGAACGGGAGAACCGAGCAGAGGAGAACAGGTGTTTGGCCGAGGTGAGATGAAACGAATCTTCGGCTTGGAAGGGAAAGCATGACCACAGTGAAGGAGTTTAAGAACGTATAGGGAGGCTTACTTACTTAGATAAAAAGGCATGAGACGAACAGCTTTGATAAAAGAATCTGCCAACCAATTTCGAGATGTTGTACCTGGTTATAGAGGGATGGCCATATTTTTGGGTTTGAGGTTTAGACGTGTTTATAACATATTATCATACGTTTTGTGCTCTTTATTTAATTGGAAAATTTCCTCTGCTTAGGTCTACTCTCAGATAGAGAAGCAGAAGATAAAAGGGGAGCCTGTGGTGAGCATTATCACCGAAGCCATACAAGGGGAGGGCGGAGACAATCATGCCACGCCCTACTTCTTCAAGCAGCTTCAAAGTATCTGCAAAGAGGTAAGGGTGAGAAATTGGCGGACGTCTGTACTTGGGCGTATAGAACAAAATGTACTAAACAGACTAATTTGATAAAATATAAAGAGAAAGTTGATAACCCGGAGAATAGATAAAATACTTATCAATTAATGTTCCACGCAGTTAACGACAACTCGTGTAATGTCGACAACAGTACTGCAATGCAGTTTTCCAATAATGTGAACAATCGTAATAAATAAAACCACGAAATACCGTATTTAGTATACGGTAGAAAAGTTACATAGACTGATAGAGTGATGCATACAAAGTAAATGGAAATAAGTTAGAATTACAATAAAGTATACAGCAATCTTTAAATTATAAGAAGGAAGGAAACTAGTCGGAGGCGTTTACTCGTTTAGCCTGCTTTGAATGGAACACAGGAGCAGTACAGATGCATAACAGCTTGCAAATTAATTGGCCCTGCCGTCAATACTAGCCTCTTCTTATAATTGTGTGGAATTCCAGTCACAACAAATAGTGTAGACATATCGAATATGATGTCATAGCAGCCATGTTGTGGGACACACACGTACAATAATACGTGCCGATATTAATGCTTGTCCTAATATGGCGGTCTATTGGTAAGGCCCACAGTCAAGTCCAATTCATTTTCTATGATGAGGTCAATCTGCAGGTGTCTTAGAATTTGACTTGCCAGTAATGTTTACAATTCTGTGTCCAGTCTCTTTACCCTATCTGTACTTAAATCCCATCCACGTTTAATAAAATCCACTCACACTATAAAAAAAGATTCATGCGTCGATCGTAATAGGATTGTGAACTCTTTATCAGCAGAGCTGTAATGTTAAAATACCGTTACTGGGTTGGGGAAAAATGGTCACAACATCAACCACTCTAAACAAGTCAGGGTTTATTTCATATTGTCTGAAAGCGGTATCAGTATATAGCGGTACAGTTGTTTTCTTTTGCGGTACCAGCATTAAGGCCCAGCTGGATGATATAATGAGCTCATTATTCTGTACAGGTCAGTGCACACAGGCAGTTTCGTCACCGCAACATTCATGAGGAGTGTGTGGTCCTCTCGATGCGAGTGCTTTACAATCCATTTCGGTGGAGAGTGGGGAATTAAAATGTTCCCAGCCAGAGCTCTTTAAGAATTCATTGCAGTATAAGTCCCCCAAAATAGGGTTCTTTGTTCATGGTCTGACCACTGCAAACATGATTATTCAGTTATTCATGCCGCCTGGCTTCCCCTTCATCAGCAAGGTTTGAGGTACCGCAATCAGTACCGCATAGGCCTATCTGGGCAATATGAAATGCTCCCAAGGAGTCAAGTAAAGTGTGAAGTTGTTTTTTGTTTTTTTCTTTGCCAAAGATCAGTAAAAAGGGGAAAACAAAGAATACAAAAAGGGAAAAACAGATGGCTCGAGTCACCAACTCGAGCCAGATATTCTGACCACCTCTACCTATGCACTACTGCAGCCTCTTCTGGCACAGGCAGAGCGAGCCACGACTACACACGAGCAGCGCTGCCTGCATCTTCATCATTCAAATGCTCTCAGATGGGACGGGCTTTCCAAGAACTTAGAAGAAATGAACATGAATTTGGACATTCTTAAGAGGTTTGGAGGTTCCCATGCATGCCCCATGCAGATTCCCTTTGAAACCACGCATGCTGTCCATCGTGCACGATCTTGGAGTCGAGGCTCGAGAGGTACAGGACCGTCCCGATCAACACTGTGGTGAAGGTGACCTGAAGCTATCCCCACCAGGCTACAACAAGGTAGTCAGAACTCATTGGTCTAACTCGCAACCAGGACCATAGCAGTCTGGAAAAGCCCACACAAGGAGGATCTGATGGCGTCTGTCATCATTCCAGTGACCGACTGCAGCTACATGAAGCATCTAAACTTGAAGACACCAACCCATTTTCCAAATGCAACTCCAAAACGTGTGTCTCCAGGAGCGCGGAGAGGTGGTTCGATGATTAAACTTTTCCTCCACAGGTCAAAGTGTGTATCTCAAAGTATAATAAAAAAATCTCTACTCAAAATTATTGTGCACTAACTGTGCTGACTTTCGGAAAAACTTCAACATGAATGCCCTTTTTAATACTTTGTATCCGCACATATTTTGTTTGCTTTTCAAACTTAAAATCGTAATTTTTCCTATTGTGTTTATTATAAATTTCTCTTTATACAATTGGCAAATTGATAAGTTGGGGTAGACTGATATACAGGGTGAACCTAAAAAACGAAACCGAGAAAAAAAGGTTACTGTTCCAAAATATACGCGTCATGGATATATCAATTATTGCATCATAAAGTAGGAGCTACAACCTTTCTTTAAATACCTATGTCGCAAGGCTACAGCTACAAATGGCCGAGTATCATTGTCCTCAAAACCATAGACAAAATTCGGAAATGGACAAGTCAGGTGTTATGTTTTGAAATTACATGTAGGCAATGGATGTCTGCTGTAAAACGGGAAGAAAAAAAAAGAAAAAAACACACAATTTCTTCATTATGATCTGTTTATGTCGATTTTACTGGTGGATCTCGATCAGGAAAGTTACCTCTGAATGTATCTTGGGTTGCCTGCAAACTTCCTGTTTGGTGGGACGTTTTGACGACAAAAAACACCTCAGTCTGTTCAATTGTTAGCTGAACCAGTCTCGCTATTAAGAGGAAGCCAAGAGTTAATACAGTTGCATAAGCCAATGTCTTCCATGCATTCTGTCCACACATTAGTTTAGTCAAAACATGGTTACATGGTTCTGTTCATTTTCTATCAAAACGACTGACTTGTCTATTTCTGATTTCTGTCTATGGTTTTGAGGACAATGATGCTCAGCCACCCTTGACTGTAGCCTTGCGATTAAAAGAAAGGCTGTCGCTCCTACTTTA
The DNA here is from genome assembly GCA_037893225.1 of Hippasteria phrygiana. Lineage (NCBI taxonomy): Eukaryota > Metazoa > Echinodermata > Asteroidea > Valvatida > Goniasteridae > Hippasteria > Hippasteria phrygiana. Next base: position 353,805 of record JAZGUH010000661.1, on the reverse strand, counting down.
TGACGCAATATTTGATCTATCCATGACGTGTATATTTTTGGAATATTTTAGGTTCACCCTGTATACATGGGGTTGATCACTCATCATCAGTAAAGAAAATTAATCTTCCAAAGCTTTTTTTTTCATTCATGGCTGCCCGAGTATACATCATATACATCTTGTGAAACAGATTGGAGCATCCTTCATCCTTGATGAGATCCAGACGGGATGCTTGGCCACGGGAACCTTCTGGGCCCATGAGGCATGGGACCTACCCGAAGCGCCCGATTTTGTCTGCTTTAGCAAGAAGATGCTGACAGCCGGATACTTCTTCAAGGAGGAGTTTGGTCCAGTTGGGGTAAGAAGTGCATCAACAGAAAGGATGTGTCTTCCCATTGTTTTGGCAACCGTGGGTCAGCATCCGAAAACGTGCTCTTTACACACCCGTATGAAGTCAGTTCCTTCCTCCCTCCCCTCCCCTCCCAGCTCCCCTCCCCTCCCCGCCCTTCCTCCCTCCCTCCCTGATCGATTACTGTTCAAAAAGAGGGTACCACTATACCAATCCCTCTGAGAAATATTTCCGTCTGAAATGCTGTTATCTGTATTTGACGACCTCTAAAAATGCATTGGATTGTTTCTACAGTCGAAATAAGCGCATACGCCCGTGCACAAAATTACTGTTAAAATGAACGGTTTGCACTATGTTCTTGTTACTCGGATGATGGATTGAGCTGAAAGTTTCACAGGTTTGTTATTTCATGTATATGTTGAATCACACAACGTATGAACGCTGCCTGGTATTGTCTTGTCAGCTCAACCAGTGCTATATCATAAATTTGCATCTTCTGACTGATTACGCTGTACCCGCTGCAGCATAGAGTACCGAAGTGATGACGTCAATCAATGCAATGTTTGGAACCAGAATGCATTCTAAACTGCATGTGTTGCCACGGCAACTGACGTCAGACTTCGGTACTCTATTGGAATAGAACCCACCCAGGCAAGCTTGGTGGTCGAGTGGTTAAAACGTCTGCACTAGTACGCAGAAAGTCGTGGGTTCGAATCTCGACCGAGTTAGCCTGTGAATTCCTGTAAAAAACAGTTCACACAGGCTCTCCGAAAGCACTGAGTACACAGTGCTTCTTACATTACGTCAGGATAGGACAAAAGAGAAAACATCTCTATTCTAATTTACATCATCCCCGACGCAAAGAAAATTCCATCTTCTGACTGCTATATATAGCTGCCGATTTGGGCTTGAATTTATGGAAGCAACTGGTTTATTGGCATAGGAACCACATGCAAGAATGCCTGTTTTGTCTGCTTGATGAACACTCTGATCAACGTCATTGTGGATCATTGTTTTACCTCATCCCAGGCCAACCGTGTGTTTAATACTTGGATGGGCGACCCTCCCAAAGTTCTGATGCTGGAGGCTGTCATCAAACAAATCAGGAAAGACAACTTGCAGGAGATAGTTCAGATGTCCGGAGACGTCTTACTGAGAGGCTTAGAGGAATTACAGGTATGGATACACTCCCCAGCCAGCAAGCCCAAGTGGGCCCCATGTGGGTTGTGGTAGGGTCTGATGGGCTTTGGTGGGCTTGGGCTTTAAATGGGCTACCCACGTGGCTCCTATGTGGGATGACGGTGGGTTTTCAGTGGGTTGGGCATTGAATGGGTAAGGTATATGGGTCCAGTATGGGGATTTGGTGGGCTACGTGTGCTGTCTATGAACTGGGTTTTGAGAGGGCTGGCCTAAGTGGGCCCTGTGTGGGACATAGTTGGGTGCGGTGGGGCTGTATTGCCAATGGGTTTTGAGAGGGCCTGGCCTAAGTGGGCCCTGTGTGGGATATAGTTGGGCGATGTGGGCTGTCCTGTCAATGTGTTTTGAGAGAGCTGACCCAAGTGGGACCTATGTGGGATATGGTTGGGCGCGGTGGGCTGCACCATCAATGGGTTTTGAGAGGGCTGGCCTAAGTGGGCCCCGTGTGGGATATAGTTGGGTGCGGTGGGCTGTCCTGCCAATGTGTTTTGAGAGGGCTGGCCCAAGTGGGCCCTGTGAGGGATATAGTTGGGCGCGGTGGGCTGTCCTGTCGATGGGTTTTGAGAGGGCTGGCCCAAGTGGGCCCTGTGTGGGATATAGTTGGGCGCGGTGGGATGTCGTGTCAATGGGTTTTGAGAGGGCTGGCCCAATTGGGCCCTTTGTGGGATATAGTTGGGCGATGTGGGATGTCCAGTCAATGTGTTTTGATATGGCTGGCCCAAGTGGGACCTATGTGGGATATGGTTGGGCGCGGTGGGCTGCACCATCAATGGGTTTTGAGAGGGCTAGCCTAAGTGGGCTCCTTTTTAGATATAGTTGGGCGCGGTGGGTTATCCTGTCAATGGGTTTTGAGAGGGCTGGCTCAAGTGGGCCCTGTGTGGGGTATAGTTGGGCGATGTGGGCTGTACTATCAATGGACCTTGAGAGGGCTGGCCCAAGTGGGCCCTGTGTGGGATATATAGTTGGGCGCGGTGGGCTGTCCTGTCAATGGGTTTTGAGAGGGCTGGCCCAAGTGGGCCCTTTGTGGGATATAGTTGGGCGCGGTGGGCTGCACTATGAATGGGTTTTGAGAGGGCTGGCCCAAGTGGGCCCTGTGTGGGATATAGTTTGGGCGCGGTGGGCTGCACTATCAATGGGCCTTGTGAGGGCTGGCCTAAGTGGGCCCTTTGTGGAATATAGTTGGGCGATGTGGGCTGTACTGTCAATGGGTTTTGAGAGGGCTGGCCTATAAGTGGGCCCTGTGTGGGATATAGTTGGACGGGGTGGGCTGTACTGTGAATGGCCCCTGAGAGGGCTGGCCCAAGTGGGCCCTGTGTGGGATATAGTTTGGGCGCGGTGGGGCTGCACTCTCAATGGGTTTTGAGAGGGCTGGCCCAAGTGGGCCCTTTGTGGAATATAGTTGGGCGATGTGGGCTGTACTGTCAATGGGTTTTGAGAGGGCTGGCCTATAAGTGGGCCCTGTGTGGGATATAGTTGGGCGTGATGGGCATATGAATCCACCCCCATCTGCCGCGCATGTGATGTGCATGTGATCCCGCGCGCGCCGCGTGATCGTGGTCGAGGCCGAGTACATACATATCCTCAAGCACGGGCACGGTCGCGCGCGACGAGAGCTCCATCCAACTGTCAGTTGTCAACCACCGAGGGCATGATCTTCAAAATTATCCATTTCTGGTACGTAACCTTCTATATTATTATAATCATATTTTTTGATTTTTAGATTTAAACTGGAGAGGAAGCCACGAAGGCGTAAGGCCTCCCAAGAGTAGCCCAGCCATATTCCAACGTTAATGTAGAAGTAGCCTAAAGTTCAGAGAATGTGGGAGTCCTAGGACGCTATCCAGACGCAACTAATTTACTTCGTGTACAAAGTCCGGAGAGTCGAGTGCATTTTCAAAGAGTTTGACAACTTTAGGTATTTTCTTACAAAATTGGAATGTTTCTCCCGGTGATTCTCATTCTCAGATTCGTGTTCTTTCAACATTCTTGCAATGACTGAGATACATGATGACAAAAGTGGAATCAGGATGCAACATTCCTTCCATACATTTAGTTTACACGTTCTTGGCTTCGGGCCAAACTTTTCCTTCCCGCTTTTCAGACAGTATATTTATAGAACCTGGACAGGGCTTTAGAGTTCTGCAACATATAGAGGAATTTCTCATTAGCCCCTTCTGCGCACTTCCGGGTTCAAAGCGAGAATGTCAGTGGCAAACAAAACAACGCTTTTCAGCACATCATTCATGCATGAATGAATCAGGCCATAAAAGGCAGCGCAGGCGCACGATCAGCATAACGTTGTTTACTGTGATATTGAGATCCTCGTTTTCAAACGCGAAAGGGCGCAGATCGGCGCTAAACTCGTCGTTGTGGGATTCCTCTATAGGCCAGTGCGTGCATCTACTAAGAAATATATAGAAAGGGGCTGTTTAAAATTTCTATTACTACATCTGTACTTGGTTACATTTTGTAGGATAGGCCCAATTCAGGAAATTTATGCAATTTATGCAACAAATCGCTCACAACATTTACACAAGCAATTTTTACAGTTTTTCCTTGCTTTACGTGCAAATAGGAACAAACTTTTCTAACTTTACAAAATCCATTAAACACAACCATTTTGTTTTTATATTAAAGCAATATAAAGTTATTTTAACTGAAATTGGCACTCCTTGTACAATGTACATGATAAACGAAAATACAAGATCATACCCGCAATGAGCCGGTTTATGAACAAGATTAATAAAGTATCTTTTATTTCCTTAATGTTATAAACCAAAAGAGAAACGAATAAAAGGGCATTAGCTTAAAATGAGTATATAATATACTTTAGAAGGAAAAATTCAACATGATTTTCCCTTCAAAAATGCAGCAAGGCCAAGGGAAAAACAAACCAGTTGATCGTCCGGACTTAAAAACAGTGCTTTTAACCCTTTTCCAATATGGCTGCCATCTGTTTCTTTTTAATTATAGTTCGTCACACCATCCACAAGGGAAACTGACTAGGTAAATTTGAATACATTTTCAAAGTGAACAAAGAAACTGGCACGAGCGGGATTCGAACCTGCGACCTCCGGGTTACCGTACCGGTGCTCTACCAACTGAGCTATCTTGCCCTATGTTGGCGGTCTCCCAAATTGTCAGTATCTTTGTTCGAGTGGGCGCTAGTCAGAAGTCATAAACCCAGAATGCCGTGTAGCCAGGGATCACACCCAATTTTACGATACAACCTGAGAAGCGACATTGTGGAGATCACTCAATGAGGATACGACTTTTTAATTTATAGTTCGTCACACCATCCACAAGGGAAACTGACTAGGTAAATTTGAATACATTTTCAAAGTGAACAAAGAAACTGGCACGAGCGGGATTCGAACCTGCGACCTCCGGGTTACCGTACCGGTGCTCTACCAACTGAGCTATCTTGCCCTATGTTGGCGGTCTCCCAAATTGTCAGTATCTTTGTTCGAGTGGGCGCTAGTCAGAAGTCATAAACCCAGAATGCCGTGTAGCCAGGGATCACACCCAATTTTACGATACAACCTGAGAAGCGACATTGTGGAGATCACTCAATGAGGATACGACTTTTTAATTTATAGTTCGTCACACCATCCACAAGGGAAACTGACTAGGTAAATTTGAATACATTTTCAAAGTGAACAAAGAAACTGGCACGAGCGGGATTCGAACCTGCGACCTCCGGGTTACCGTACCGGTGCTCTACCAACTGAGCTATCTTGCCCTATGTTGGCGGTCTCCCAAATTGTCAGTATCTTTGTTCGAGTGGGCGCTAGTCAGAAGTCATAAACCCAGAATGCCGTGTAGCCAGGGATCACACCCAATTTTACGATACAACCTGAGAAGCGACATTGTGGAGATCACTCAATGAGGATACGACTTTTTAATTTATAGTTCGTCACACCATCCACAAGGGAAACTGACTATTTGGGAGACCGCCAACATAGGGCAAGATAGCTCAGTTGGTAGAGCACCGGTACGGTAACCCGGAGGTCGCAGGTTCGAATCCCGCTCGTGCCAGTTTCTTTGTTCACTTTGAAAATGTATTCAAATTTACCTAGTCAGTTTCCCTTGTGGATGGTGTGACGAACTATAAATTAAAAAGTCGTATCCTCATTGAGTGATCTCCACAATGTCGCTTCTCAGGTTGTATCGTAAAATTGGGTGTGATCCCTGGCTACACGGCATTCTGGGTTTATGACTTCTGACTAGCGCCCACTCGAACAAAGATACTGACAATTTGGGAGACCGCCAACATAGGGCAAGATAGCTCAGTTGGTAGAGCACCGGTACGGTAACCCGGAGGTCGCAGGTTCGAATCCCGCTCGTGCCAGTTTCTTTGTTCACTTTGAAAATGTATTCAAATTTACCTAGTCAGTTTCCCTTGTGGATGGTGTGACGAACTATAAATTAAAAAGTCGTATCCTCATTGAGTGATCTCCACAATGTCGCTTCTCAGGTTGTATCGTAAAATTGGGTGTGATCCCTGGCTACACGGCATTCTGGGTTTATGACTTCTGACTAGCGCCCACTCGAACAAAGATACTGACAATTTGGGAGACCGCCAACATAGGGCAAGATAGCTCAGTTGGTAGAGCACCGGTACGGTAACCCGGAGGTCGCAGGTTCGAATCCCGCTCGTGCCAGTTTCTTTGTTCACTTTGAAAATGTATTCAAATTTACCTAGTCAGTTTCCCTTGTGGATGGTGTGACGAACTATAAATTAAAAAGTCGTATCCTCATTGAGTGATCTCCACAATGTCGCTTCTCAGGTTGTATCGTAAAATTGGGTGTGATCCCTGGCTACACGGCATTCTGGGTTTATGACTTCTGACTAGCGCCCACTCGAACAAAGATACTGACAATTTGGGAGACCGCCAACATAGGGCAAGATAGCTCAGTTGGTAGAGCACCGGTACGGTAACCCGGAGGTCGCAGGTTCGAATCCCGCTCGTGCCAGTTTCTTTGTTCACTTTGAAAATGTATTCAAATTTACCTAGTCAGTTTCCCTTGTGGATGGTGTGACGAACTATAAATTAAAAAGTCGTATCCTCATTGAGTGATCTCCACAATGTCGCTTCTCAGGTTGTATCGTAAAATTGGGTGTGATCCCTGGCTACACGGCATTCTGGGTTTATGACTTCTGACTAGCGCCCACTCGAACAAAGATACTGACAATTTGGGAGACCGCCAACATAGGGCAAGATAGCTCAGTTGGTAGAGCACCGGTACGGTAACCCGGAGGTCGCAGGTTCGAATCCCGCTCGTGCCAGTTTCTTTGTTCACTTTGAAAATCTTTTTAATTATGTATGTAGAGGCTCTGCAGAGGATCTAACGTGAACAAATTTCAGAACACATGCAGCAAAAAGAATATTCATAATTTTAGATTACCATTTTTTTTACTTTATAACAGAAAAGTAGGAACTTTAAAAAAAATGCTTTATCAATAAAATGGAGTCAAAATGATTGCACCATATTATACCCAGCACGATATGTGACAAGAGGGCCTCCCCCTTTAGTTCCCTATACCATATACACACTAGACTATTTTTACCGAACACGCACCCCAAAAGCTAGGACCGGATGACTATCACAAAAGAGGGAGGTCCCTTTGTCACATATCCTGCTGCAAATGTATGCATATTTGTCAGTGAAATTTTCAATTTTCCCCTAAAGAGATTGAATGGATCAAATCACTAAAATGAAGTGTAGTTTTGAGAAATGTTGACAATCTAGGGTGTAGTTTAGGTAAATTTTCACACACGTAACGGACATAAATTGTTCATTTCTTTTCTCTCATGTTTTTATAATTAAACAAACCTAGACCGATTTATTTGTTTGAATGCCAAAATGTGGAAAAACAAAAGTTTAAAGATTTTGTACTGCAAAAATGATTTGTGTATTCTTGTTCAAATACAAAGGTTACTGTTCATGAAGCATTTGACCTTTTGTACAACCTGCTTAAATTGTGAGTTGTGAACATAATGGATCAAATAATATTAATTGTTTGCCTGCATGCTACATTCTAAGAGGCTAGAGCATAAACCCGTGAAGGACTCATCTTCAAACCAGTCAGCCTATCAACGCCAGCCAAGTGAGGCCCAAGAGAACACTTGGCGATGACACAGCTTCGAATACATACAATCCACACTGGACCCATGAAGACGAACCTTCCCCTTCAGCCACTGGTGCGCCACAGAGGGAACCAGGGATTAGCCCACGGAAAGCATATGAAGAGCCCACACATGGCCAGCCCACATCAAAACCATGCTGAAGCCAATGAAGACCCCCAACCTTCAGCCCATATAAGGCCTACCTAAAATCTGTATGGATGCCCACATGGGACCCATTTAGAAATTCGGGACAGCCCACATAGTGCCCAAGTAAAACTTGCCAAAGCCCATACTAGACCTATGCAGGACCCCCTTTGGACCCATTTGGGCTAGCCCAGTTGGAACCCAAGAGGAACCCAAGTGGGGCCAATGTCCCCCAAATTACAGGGACCCATATGGGCAACCCAATTGAGGCCCACTTTAGTAGCCCATCAAAGGCCCCACTGGTGCCCAATTAGAAACAAGGGGTAGCCCACAAGATGCGTAAATAAAACAAGCAGCAAACCTATTCAGGACCCATGTATGACCATTTTGGGCAGGTTTGGGCTAGCCCATTTGAGACCCAAGTGGCCCCATCGGCCAAAATTTTATGGGGCCTATATGGGCAACCCAATTGGGGCCCACTCAGTTGCCCAGCATCAAAGACCCAACAGGGCCCCACTCGGGCTTACTGGCTGGGTCCTCACCCACTTAGTCGTACTTTCCCAATACTTCCAAGGACAATGATTTGTGTTTCCTATTGTTCCTTTAATAAAACCCAACCCATCATGGACTAAGCACGTATTTTTACGTCCGAGGACCGATTTCAACAAAAGACTGACTTGCAAGGACTGAAAGTCTCCTTTGTATTTTCTTTCTCCTCTTGTCCTCGGATGTACATACAGAACCTGTACACATACGCACACAAGTGTGTAAATAGCGGCAATCGCGGACTCCCTATTGTCCCTCTTTTGTTTGTACTTTAACGTTTTCGAAAGGCCTCCTATATGTTTCGTACACCATTTGCAATGGTGGACGTTCGGTCAATCGTAGACCCTTTTTCTATACGGTCCACGGTCTGAATAGCTATACAAACGCACCCATGCGTTTTACTATACCTATGAGGACCATGAATGGAACCCTTCTTTTGTTCCCTTTGTTTGTACTTTCTTTGTAACTTTTTCCGAACAGCTCCCATAAGGTTTGTACACGAAATTATCCCGAGGATTATGGCTCAGGTCCTCGGGGTCATTGTTATCCCTATCCCCCACAAGTCCTCTATCGTATAGCTTAACCCGCTTACAAGTGTGTAAACACCGGCAATTGGGGACCTCCTATTGTCCTCATACTCGATTTTCAAACAGGGATCTTTCTCAACCAGGGACCCTATATAGCGTCTTATTGTTATAGATCCCCTATTGAATGCAAAACAAACTCACAAACACACCTTATACGGGGTACCACTGTACCATTGTCCACTTTACTTTCCTTCTATTATTCTCCTCTGTCCCTATTGAAATATAGAACTCCATAGCGTTTTCCTCGTGGGGCACGAAGATTTCTAAAGACTACCTCGTGGGGCACCATTGTTCCCATTGTTACCCATTGTGCGTGGTACCCCCTAAGGCAGTACTTGTACGAACACACCCATATATACCTCACATCGGACTGTGGAAGTGGGAGTAGGGAATGGGTTTTCCTATAGGTTTAATATTCCAACAGGAATATTTATTTATCCTGAGACTTTGGCGCTAACATTCAACGATTCCCCAGTTTGATTAACGATAATTTGAGCCAGTGGAATGATTGGAATCAGAGTTGGAAATTACAAACAGTGGTTATGCATTTAATCACTCCTCTTCATCCTCATTCGTCTAGTAATCGTTAAACCCCAATTACTTGTTCCAATCACCCAATAATCACCTAAATCATCTGCCTAAATTCCAGCCCTGCAGCTGCTTTTATACCCCCCCCCCCCCCGAGTCCCCATAGCCCATGTACAATCTCTCTCTGCAAACAACAGTGCATAAATACAATAGACCAATCGGCTGTCAGGATTCTCCAGTATGAAAAGTGTGGGTGACTCTGCGTTATACAGTAATCATACATACAGTTGGTGATTCAATTTAACACATGCAGTTCGTGCTCCGTCACAATACATACAAAAACATAGACATAATATTTTGGGACTTGTGGATAGCTTTCAAGCTTTAATACAGTGTCTGTACCCATGATCCTGCCACCAGGCCAGATATCCACATATTCTCTCCAGAGCAAGGGGTGTGGGAACGTTCTGCGCAATGGACTGCAAGGATACTGAAACTACCATGAAGATCGCTTCCATGATTAGAGACAGAGGCAAGTCTTAAGTTTTTAACTTAAAACCCTTGCTTCTTCTTTCGAAATGATTTCTAATTTTGCCGAGGGGAATAAAACCCCGAAAAGGTTGGCGTGCATTCTACAGTTATCATCAAGTTATCAGATGTCTTGATTGTGTCAAAGATCGTGTAAGGGGAAGATCGGACACTGGGTATCTTTTTGTACAGCGCCCGATGAAACGCTATGACGTCATTAATTTCGACCGTGGGGAAGGGCGCCCCTAGCATTGGGTAGGTAAACGCGTGCGTGGTGGCTACAGTGAATCCACACTAGAAGTACAGTATCGGGTGTAAAATGCGAGCTTTTATTGATGAAGAATTTTTTTTTTACAAGATGACAAAAGTTAAGTAATGACGAATACAGGAATAAGTGAATGAATAAATAATATCACGGAGGTACCTCCATTATAATACATGTAGTTACGTGTTTTGACATGATTTAGTGAAAATCGGGGAATACATTTGTACAATGTCATTTAGTTATTGAGGCGATGAGACGAGCCAATATGCAATCAATTAAGGACTGAAGTTTGTTCACATGTAGGCCTAAAAACCAGATTGAAATGTTGAGATATTGGTTTTAAGTTGGCAGTTATCAGATTTTATGCATTCCTTATTGGTGGAAAATATTGTTTAAATGTATAAAATGAAAAAAAGAATCTGTTGTTTTTAGAGATAAAGTAACAGTCATGTTGGACTTGAACAATTTAATGAAATGAAGCATCTGAAAAATAAATGAAATCAAACTTTGCTCCACCCGAGACGTGTTCCCCTGTTAATTGATGTCAGTAGTTTCACTAGTAATACTCATAACTTCAGACAGTCGGTAACAAAGCAAGACACACCAGTAATATGATTTTGAGAACGAAATCTGTTCTTATTATGTCATTGAAGATGAATAAAATTACAATAAATAAATACTATAGTAAATAATAAATGTTTTTATTTTGTTATTTTTAAATACTTTTAAATGATCAATTTCTCTGACATAATTTAGTTTTGTGCCATAATATGTATAGTTATATTTGTTTTAATGATATTTTCAAAAAGTGGGTCTCCACAATTGAATATCAGAATAAATTAATAAATGAATAAATAGCAAAAGAAAGAAAAAAGAGGAAAGAAACTAAGTATGTACTGTTAAGACCAATCTTTGTCAAATTTTGATGGAGTCATTTAGTGCAATTAATTCAGTGCGGAGCACCAAGTCTTCGTTTTGTCTCCATTGCGTACTATAGGGAACACTTCGGCTGGTCGGAAGTTTTACCTATACCAAAAGTATGAGGCGCCCCTCCCCATGATCAACTAGTTCATGCTTAACAATTATGCATTAAACAGTGCTGTTATTTTAGTGTATTGTATTTATAATGTATTGTACTTGCAGGGCCCCAATGGAAACCAGTTTTAAACTGTTTGGGCATACCCTGGGTAAAGAAATGTAATAAATAAATAAATAAATGTTTCACTTTTTCAGCGAAGTGTCCGATCTTCACCTTATACGATCTTTGATTGTGTTCAGCAGCATTAAGGAATGGGGCGATTCGCAATAGTGCGCCACCAAGAGTTTGTACGTATTTCACAACGGGTCCGATTTCACAAAGTGCACTGGAAGGGTCTTAATTAATTAAAAAGAGTACCAGTAGTTCTTTAAAACCCCTCGAGTACGGTTATTCTAGTGAGGCGCCGGGGTGGCCTGTGCAGCCAAGCGAAACGGACACAAGAGGCTTGTGCAGCTAGCCAAGCGTAACATACACAATAATCCAACAATGGATTGAAAATGCAGAAAATGGCGTGTATAGACGTCATCCGGTCTGGTGGCATTTTTTTTTGCGCCATTTGGCGTCTTCCGTAAGTACACAAGGGGTTTTAAAACCACAAAATCATACAGCTTCAAACGGTGCCCTAAATGCCTTATATAGATTGCAGGAGAAAGCCCCCGGATTTCAAAATGTTCCGGGGGGCATGCACTCGGACCCCTAGTGGGAACGTGCCTGATCGGCACGTTCCACGTTTGGTAGGTGAATGGTACAACCCCTCTAAATGAAAGGCTAGATCCGCCCCTGAACAGCGAGCGACGTAGCAATGCAAATAACTGTGGTGATTGTACAAGCCCTTAACAATTAAAAGAAGATTGGTTTTGTGAAATCGACGAACGTGTCAACCTTTTCAAATGCACATGTCTCTCCGTTTTGCGCACTATTACGAATCACCCATAATTTTTGTCACATTCTAATCGGACCATCCTTGATTTCTGATCGGTTCTAGACAAATGTACCGGACACGTCGTGCAAACACCAGCAGATTGACTGACTGAATGACAACGACTTGCACATAGAACATTGCCCAATTTGTGAATAGGCTACTAACGTGTTTTTATTCTTGCCCTTTGTCGTTACCAGGAGTTCAGATTGGCAACAGTGGTACCCAAACATTGCGCTTCCGCCCGGCACTCATCTTCCAGCCAAAACACGTTGCCATTGCACTCGAACATCTTGAGGCCATTCTACGTACATTGTAAATAAAAATTAGCATCACAAAACAATGATGTATGACAACCTGTTTTAAGTACCAATGCTTGTTTGTTTTTGTGTTTTTTTTAGGTAGTCGGCCTATACAACATTTGCTATTGCTGTTTCAGAGAAATGAATAGATTTATGGGTTACCGGTAGTATTTTATAGGAAATACTGTAACACCGACCTGTTAAAGTTTTATGTGCATAGATGCTTAGAAAATGGAGAGAAAAAATTGTTGTAGTATGGTTCCCTAACCCTACTTCAGACAAAACGGAGCAATTTAGACGTCTGGGAATTATCAGGTCGGGAAACTAGACGAGCTCCAAAGATGGTCGGATGACGATCGCTGAAAATTGATACAAATTCCACTTTTTCTTGAAAACGACAGCACAACAGGTGCCATGATTTCACATGATGCATTAGACTTATTTACTTACAGTCAAGTAAGGTTTCTTTAATTCATTAGTTTTGTTTTTTAATGATTGAAAATGCTGTATGTTACCTTTAAAGAAGAGATGCCATGTAGTTCATCTTGTTTTCACGCACATTACTATGTGTAAAAAAAAAAACATCATTAGAATCGAAAAGGTGTTGTTTTTCAATTCTTCGAGCAAAACAAACGGCGAAGTCTGTTACATCGTACAGGGGACATGTACATAGACTGTTGTAATGATAGCACACTGTCCCACAATGCAGTGCAGCGTAATGACTGAGCATAATGTGATTTGGTTTACAAATTTAGCGCTGTCCCACAATGCAGTGCACCTTCAGTATACACATTTCCGGTCTATCCGTAAAATGGTATTTGCTTTGATTATGGGCATTATGACCGGTCGAAGGAAGTGAACATATGATACTGTGGATGGAAAGATCCTTGTAAATCTTAAATTTTGGAGAAAAAAGAAAAGTGTTTAATTTTTTGTTATAATTTAGAAGCCACCATAATTTTTAATACAATTTTCTTTTGTAATTACAACTTTATTTCAATATCGATTTCTTAATCGTGGCCCGTATTTGTTTAGACTCCGTCTTTATATTAAAACAATGGGGAAAATTGCGGAAAAAATACCTCAAAACTTATGTGTATGAATTTGCTTAAATTTTCCATGCAGATGCTATGCCCTGTAACGTATTACACGCAAGCCCTATTTTTCCACAATTTGATCAGTTCTCTCATAATCTTGAGAAATTTGACCCGAGAAGTTGACTATGAAAATCTTGCAAGCGGCCTACATTTCCCTTTGCGTATACGCGCATAATTGCATATAAAGTGACGGGCAATGGCGTTAATTTACCCATGGAGGTAGAAAAGAAAGTGGAAGACGCGCGCCAAAACACTCTCGCAGCAGGCCGCGCGATTTAGTGAACATGAGGATTGAATATATTTGTTTATTATCCTTGGACAGAACGTAAAATAGTGAAATTATTGAAAACAATCATTGCAGTGTGTTAAATTTTAAGGTCGAACCATGCATTTCAGCACAGACATCGGCGAGCGCGAAGCCATTATAACGGCGTGGGGTCTGGGGAAATGGGGGAACATTTCTAAATGTAGATGTTCTATGGTGCAATCTAAGCCTTTCTGCATCTGGGACATCTTTTGAGCAACAATATTTGCCAGATTTGTTACCGGTCTCATTTCAGCTGTATTGGTTTGCTACCCATTTGTAATAAATAATCTAGTGTCATCCCTGCATGAACAGCAGAAACATTGTTTTCTTTTTCCTAAAGGAAACATGATTTAGGATTTATATTGCATTATTGCTGCTTAAAACAAAGTATTATCTTGACAATGATATTTTGTATCCAGAGACAATTATTTTCCAGATTAAATATGAGAAAACAATTCTTGAAAATGTTTGTCCAAACTACTCTGCCCCCTGAGTGGGACCCTCATTAACATAAGTGTGTGACGTAGATCGAGGCACATTACATATTCTGCTCGAGCCGGCCCCATTCATCACGCGTATGCATTGAGTGTACATTCTTCGTCCAAAATCTAAACAAAATAGTGTTTTTCGGCCATGCCGGCAAGGTGTGTGGCTACTGGGTGCAGCAAAACAACGAAGGCTGGAGTAAGCCTTCATTTACTTTCAACTGATGCGAAATATCGGAGAATTTGGACGGCGAAAGTGAAGGTGACAAGAGCGTTATGTAGCGACCACTTTGAGCCGTCGTGTTTCGATACTGGTATTTTCAAATCATGAGATGACCATTAAAAATATGCTCAAGTCCAATGCCGTCCTAACAAAGTTCCCAGATGTGAGGAGACTTCGCTAAAAGGGAGAAAATCAGGCTAAGTTCGATGTTAGTTGTTGCAGTGACTTACGAAATTGCACGCGTAGACCTAGTGTAGGCCCTACGTGTGTATACGATGTACATGCGTCATTTACCGGGTCCAGTCGATCCATGAATTTCGGTGCCTCGGTCTACGTCACGAACAGCGCCCTCAATTTGAGTCTCAACAAATTCCAAAAAGGGGGGGGGGGTCAATTTTTGGGCGGCAAATAATCACACTAAAACTTAACTTTAACCAGTTTGGCTTTTAATTCACATTTAATACATATAAATGAATTTATTTTATGAAATATAATGTGATCCGGCCAGTTTGAGAAGCATGTTTCCTTTAATCTAATGCACATCCCATCTATGGGGCCGGGAAGCATAATTGGTCTTGGTATTTCGCACATGTTTTTTTTCAACATTTTTTTTCAAACCTTTGTCAAGGTCTCTTACGGCTGACAAATTTCAACGCTGCAATACCACCTTGCTACAAGCCATGTTAGAACAAGCGATCGAGCACGTTTCAACGTCTAGTAGAGTAGAAAACATGTACGTTAATCCATAACACGCATCAAATGCGAAAACAATACCTTTAGTCTAGACATTAAATTTCACATCATCGAACCAAGGGGCTGTATAAAACGGCGATCGAATACATCAAAGTGTACTAATATTACACGCGTATAAGATAAGGTTGTTCGATATCCATTTATTTTTAAACCGAAATACGGACCAAAAAATATCGCGATATTCGATATTATCGTGATGACGTCACTTTTTCCTTTACGGAAGAACGGAGGAATAAAAAAAAATACATTATGGAAGTCACCACGACATCGTGAGATCGGGGCCACCGGGCGCGGGATCGGGCCTGCCGAGATTGAGCTTTGGCATGGTCCGCCGCGGGATTGAGTTAAGATCGGCCCACCGAGATCGCGAATTGTTGAGTAGTTGGAGTACTACCGCTTCTTTACGGCATTCCAGAAAAACGATCGTTTGTTTCTATTTCGGCATTGTTGATTAGTAACAGCTGATAATTAATACCATGGGCGCGCAGTAATGTTCAGAGTAATGGTGACATGCACCCTTTAATAATACTCCTTTGGGCCTTCTGTGAGAAAAATTGGACTCGAAACATAATTTTTTTCCCTAAATTACACCAAACACATTAAAAAAATGAAAATAATACAATTGCTTGCTTTCTGAAAATGGGGCGCTACAGTTTGGTCTGCCGCCTCTCATTTCGAATAGATTTCCGGGGGTAGTATAGTTTTTTTGGGAAACTGTATTTAAAAAAAATTGGTGGGGGGGAGGGGGGGTGGTGGGAGACACACACTTTCTCAACGTTGGTGGCGCCTTTTGGCCCCTTTATTTGTTTTCTTACCCGTACACGCAAAATAAGACCTTTACAGGGTTTTGCTATTCCGGTTTGAAACTTTAGACGTAGGCCCTTACAAGCCAAAAAATTTAATCAAATTGGCAACGAGCAGTTAGGGGGGGGGGGGGGGGGGGGTGTTTCCGACCCCCAAACTCCCTTCTTGATCTGCCCCTGCGCCAACCCCAAAGTCAAATCCTACCCGGTGCGCCACTTAATACTGGGCAGTGGTGGGGAACACAGAGGATCGAATTGCCCTTAACAATAATTATACTAAATGCTCAATAAAAGAAAAGAAACATATAGAAATGTACATTTGCGAGCACAGACATGGGTGCACATTCTAAGAAATCGAAGCTTGCAAACGTCCTTAAACATAATAATAAATATAGAAAAGCCCAAACGACGAGACAGACAAAACATTCCTTGATTTTGTCCTTGTACCTTTAGAGTTTATGAATAAAAAAAGGTATGTATTCTGGTGTTATGCCCGTTATAAAAAAAGCTATGTGATGTTGACCAAGCTTTCAGGTGCCGGATTCACCGAAGCCCCATGCCTCGGCTTACCGGCTCCTATGTAGGACTCTTCAGGGCTCGGATTCTGGTCCATCACAGATCAGATTGCGGTCCATCATACCTCCTTCTCCACTTCATCCATATAACATGAAGGTCTAGCACCATAAAAGGGAGGAACGTGGAGGCACCCTAAGCTTTGACTGCCGAGCCAGTCAAACGTGCCATGAACATGTACGCAGATACTTACCTGGACTTCTCGAGCGGTCGCAGCTGCAGTGCGCTTATCGACCAAGCCACTGTACAGTTGGTGTTTGGAGACGGTAAACGAATACTCTTATAAATAATGACAATCACATTTCTGGGAAGAGAAAAAAAAGGAAACACTGAAGGACCTGGAATCGAACCCTCTCCTTAAGAGTCGATGAACGACTCGCTCAACCACTCGGTGATACAGAGAAGAAACAGAGAAGAAACTACACGGCGGCAGTACAATACCGGAACATGGTTGAATGAACACCACTAGAAGCACACCACTGTTATAATCCGTCTCTTCCCATCCACGTGGCTTTATAACTGTAGATTTGAAAATGAGAAGAAACCGAAAATGATCATGTGGACCATGGGCGGCGATCCCATTTGGGGGGGGGGGGGGGGGGGGGGGGGGGTAAAAACAAAACAAAGAGGCCAAATGGCGCCCCCAACGTTGAGAAAGTGTGCTGGTTGTCGAGTCGATGTGCGCGTGCGAACCCAGTCGCGAATTAAAAAAATAGAACGCATGCACCAAAGGGAACTGCATAAACTCAGCAGATTCTGAAAGCACTTTTATGTTAATCTTCTACAAAACTCAGTTTTTTAGGTTACGTTTTTCCAACAGAGACCAGTTAGCACACTTGAATACACGAACAAATTATTTTACCTTTCCATTTTTCATAAAATAACTGTTGAAAATGAGATAATATTCTTTTAATTGGTTTTAGAAAATATTCGATTTTCTGAAAAGGCAGTAACTTTAACTAAAAAGAAAATGTACCATACATTTTTCGAATTTTTTAAAAATACCATGGACATGATTTATTTTGGAAAGGCTAATTCGGCCCACTAATTACTACCCGAATGATTCTGATCAATGATATCCATCTCAGTAATGATTACTTTTAAATATTCACGATTTGGGGCAAGTCGTGAAATTTTTTCGTGAATATTGACGTAAATATATACGCTTTCCGATGTCTCTTCAGGGCCACCATATTGTGGCGTATTAAACTACCGGTATTATTATAATCGTATCTGTTCGTACGGCAGAAATTAAGTTCGTACGAAGCGTCCGTGAACAAGCCAGTTCGGTATGTCGACTACGCATGTGCACAATGAATTTTATCCCGAATGACCAGCGTGACCTAACGCGCGTGTGTGAACGCAAAAGGTGATCGCACAACGCGCACGTGTTAAATTTAAGAATGGGCGTTCGCGTAACATGGCGTGACATTACTTCAACAATTTTATCCCGAATAACCTTTGAAAGGAATTCCTAGGATTCCGGGAACACAATGATCAACACGGGGGGGGGGGGGGGGGGGGGGGGGGGTCCCTCTGTCCCAAATCTTGCTTCAAATGTATTGTTCTATAGGTTCTTACCTTCAAAAAGTGGCTTGTCAAAATAAATTCAACTTGCGTCTCTGAATCGTCCCGGTCAGTGCTTTGAACTAATCTTTTGATTAGCTTTACATAACATCATTCCTAACATATGTAAGTTTTATCAGGCCCGCCCATTGTTATGTAAATTACGGAAGATCTGGTGACCTACCGGTACGTGTAGGCGGGGTCTTCATTGGTCTGGCAATTTTACTGGCCGATGGAAGGTCTCGGTGACGTAACGTGATCGGCGGAGCTTTATTAATCTGGACATCATATTGGTGGACAACCAAGTCGTTTGCAATAGCCCGTATTATAAAACTATAAATATCAGGGGTAGCACATATGTTTTGACAGAAGGATCGAGCGCCATCAGCCACCATTCAATAGTATAGGGGCTTGTTTCGACTTGGCAGTAATTCTCTTGCGCCCGTCTTGAAGCTAACCGCTAACTTACAGAGGTAGGGTGTATTTTTTCAAGATTGTAGGCCTATAGCTTGTCTATATGCATGACAAATCAAAAATTTTTGTGTGAATGAAAAACCATCCATCTTACATAGACAATAACAAGCTCCTGAGGTGTTTTGTTATGAAGTCACTCGAGGGCGAAGAGGGTTTTGTAGTTTTCCTGTATAGTGTTTCAGGGTTCCCCCCGGCATGTTTTGCCTTTCCTTCCACCTATAATCTTTCACAATGTAAACGAAATGTGAATAGATACCTTCTATCCCAGGGATAGTCCGTGCTTGTCTTTTGTAGCCCACACCCTCCATGCCCACACCCTGTGTGGCCTTTTGGCCTAGTGTTGGGCGATACCCATAAAAAAAAAAAAAAAAAACGGTAACTGTTTTTTGTTGTATGTATCGAATAGAATAAACGCACGAATCGCGCCACAACGAGCATTTAATGACACTTTTGTAATGCTACACGGGTATACGTCTGACTTGTTCGCCTGGAGCGATAATTGTGCATGACCTCATCAGTTTGACCAGTCTAATCCCCCCCCCCCCCCCCCACCCCCCCCCCGGAGACGTTGACAAGTTGCACCGAACGTGTAAAAGTGATAAGTTTGGTAGGAACGGGTATGCATTCAAAATGTCTTGCATTATAAAATATAGCATTGTTAAGGCGACAAGGGCGGTCTTAATACAATACATCGGTCTCTCGGGCGTTTCCCTTTTCAGATGTGTACCTTGGCTGTTGTCGTACTCCTTTTTGCATCTGTTGTCATGGAGATTGACGGCGCTGCAGATTGTCCAGATTATGCTAATGGTGAGATTTGTATTACTATTTTACACAACTGTGTTGTGCATGAATTTTGTTTAACATGCTTTACACATAAAGAGGGTGTTGCTGCGGAGAAATAAGAGTCATTTTGTAGTTTATCTAGATTAAAATTACATTATAAAACGGGCGCTTATTTCTGCCATGAGTTCTATTTTCTAGTCCCTTCTAGCCCGCTGGTGCAATTCGTCTGAAAGTCGTCGTTAATGGGCAACAAACAAATCTGCCTATTACATCTGCCCTCTTTTCAAACAAAATTGCACCCGAGAGAATTAAATTGTCCAAACGCTTTCAACAAATGCGAACATTTCAAAATTGATCCCGCTTTTGTATGCATGACTTTTACGCGATGATTCTTTAAAACTGGTCTTTGGGAGCATTCCACGTACGTTTGAAACAGTGGCGTAGCTAAGGGGGGGGGGGGGGGGGGGGGGGGGGGGGGGCACGCCCCCATAAAAAGTTGTCGCTCCCCCCCCAGAAAATTTCGCAAACTCAAAAAATAATAGCATTATAAAGAAATCACTGAGCGCCTGCTTGTTTGTGTTTTGCTCTCCTGTAGTTTTACATGCTTACTTTCCAGCTTGCTTGCTTCCCGCCCGTTTGTTGATCAATTTTACTGAGCGTCTCGATAAAACCTCGCATTAAATGCCGTGTGCAAAAGGCGGTCGTTATTAGTCCCGCCCACTGCGTACTAATTACAAGCATCCGTGTTTTCATTGGTTAAACCGGCTCGAGTCGCCGTGTTACTTTTGCTCTGATTGGTTCTTCATTGTACACAACCATCAGGGCCGGATGGTTTTGTGCATAGGCCTAAAAACGCTTTGCGAGGTACTAGGTTTATCAGAGTCGTTCGGTTAATGCACCACACCATGTCTTTAAAATGTCAACCTAATAAAATGGGAACATTGTTGCTTAAATTAATACTTCTCCCTTCTCCCAGACATCTGTTATCACCCAATGTCATGAATACTACGGGCAAGATCTTGAGCGAGCAGACGCCAAGGCGGGCTGCGAAGGGTACAGTGGCCACCTCTGCTTCGTCGAGGAACTCAGAGTCGCATACACCACCAGCTACCGCGATTCCAGATGGGGCCTGATCGACAACGACGAGACGGGGTTCGCAGAGAAGAAAGCCCGGGATGCGAGGGTCACGATCTGTGGAAGCGGTTACTGGTGGCGGGGGAGTGTTACGATAGGCAAAGGTTTTGGGGATACCAGGGAGTCGACCATCCCCATCACACCCAGACCGTACAAAAACGTGGGAGCGTATTGCTGCACAAATAAACCAGAACCAGATGTGAACGAAGTCTAGCAATGTCGCCAGATATACGGTACGGTACACTATACACGATCAGAAACGAGGAAAGTTGTAGCTGTTAAACGAAGTGCTTTTATAAATTCAAGCATATCTGGTAATTTTCTGGCGAACCTAATTTTGAACGTTTCTCGGTGGTGGTTTTGTTTTGTTATAATCGACAAAAGTGCATAACGGAAATTATCTATACGATGTTTACCCAAACGATTCGATAAAATGGATGTTAAATAAAAAAAGGTGATAAGATTGATCCATCCAATTCTTATGAAAGATTTCTAATATATTTTGTTTATGCCCGCACCATATTTTGCTTATGGGACGACATTGCAATTAATATGAACTATAAATTGTACACCCATAACGAACAAAAAGTTACTCCGAAAACGATCTGCAGTAGCGGGAACATAATTGCTGTTTTGTTACTGAGGTATAAGTATTTACATGTAGTTTCGTAACAGTGTAGTTTCGTACAGTGGGCACATTTTTTCACTTCAATTTTGTAAAGATATAATGAAAGACTCATTTGCTGGTGTTTTCTGAGTTTGTTTGTCAATAAAATTTAGCATTCTTCCGCTTAAAAAAAAATTAAAAAATATTCCCTCTGTTATTATTAGAGTCGATTGCGCATGACGAGTTATAACGGATAGATATATGTGGACGTAAACGGGTGAAAATGAGAAGCGATTTTGGTATAATGGCTACTGATCATGCGCAGCATAACCAACAATTCATACGGATTTTTCAATCTGACATTCACGCGAGAAGGGCCAGAGGGTGCGTAAATCCCCGCCGGACCTCCATGCTGTGGCCCTTTCCGAAATGGCTTGATATATCTTCTTGTAATTTTCGGTCCTCTGATTTGGCTGTATAGATCTTGTTTACATTCGCGACATGAATGCATCGAAGTCTCGAACTTAAAGCCAGAACCGCAGCCCTGTTTTCAGAACGAAATTGTTAAAAGTTCGTAAAACGTGTATACATTATTGGGGATCGGCAATTTTTTTTTTTAACCTGGAGTGATGTCGGAGGTTCAAGTCCCGTCCGGGTAAGCGTGTACGTTTTTCCCCACTCTCGCGGAAAGCTTAAAGTACACAGTATTTATTTTATTTATTTATTTATTTATATATAATCGGGAAAACGAGATAAAAAAAAAAACATTAAAAGACGGGCCCGTGGGTTTCCCAGAAGCGAAACGAATCACTGCTTAAAGGCATCTCCGGACAACATTCAAAATACAAAAGTTAAAGCACAAAAAAAAACAAAAACAAACGTACACATACAAATATACACAAATAGACAATAAAGACATTAATAAAGGACGGTATCAAAACCACACGAAAGTAAAATGAAGCTTTCGCGAAAAGAGGGCGCCCCACAATTTAAAAAAAATATAATCCAAAATATAAAAATAAATCAAACGGACACAGCTTAAAATTACATAGATAAAACCCAAAAACCCATTATAAAAAGGTAAAGTTACTATTCCAGAATAGTACTTTAAAACTCTGTCGGGAAGGGCAAAAATCTCTTCGAATTCAACCAAGTCGAAATTAATGAATGATGAAGCGCAAAGACATTTTTAAATAATGTTTAAATTGTCCTAATGGTGTCCCATTTCTGGATCCGGTGTCATATGAAAATCGGACTCCTTTTCCCTATTATTGGTAAAACTTTCACGTGACCGGCCAATTCTCCTAATTATCTTTACTTTGGTATTATGTCTGGCTATAGTGGTTGCGGTTATGCGTCAATAAAATCAAAACTGCTAGAAATCCTGGAAATGACGAAATTGTTCTACTTAAAACTATAGCACAGCCTTACAAGTGTGGCGCGAAGCCCACGGCAACGTCAGTTCGGCGCCCAACACGGGGAGTGGCCACGTAACACCCCCAGCGTGGGAGAATGGGCGCGACTGTGCTGGACGAACTTCGGGTCTCGCATCCGTCCTTGCTCTGAACGACGCTGCGAAATATCCGCTGCCAATTAGCCTTTTAGAGGTATGGCGGACATTGATAGCGTGATAGGCGGGGCCTTTATTAGTATGGGCATTCTATTGGTTGACAACCGAGTCGTTTCCAATAGCACATGTATAAAGCTGAACGGGATATATACTGGACCTGGGCATGCACCCCTACCAAATGCGCGTGCGACATCGGCTGCTACCGGCGGATTTGCCAAGACGGATGAATTTGTCAGTGGGTCGTCGACCAACTGCAGGCAGACGTGCGATTCGTCCATCATCCCGTCATCGGCGATGAAGCTGGATTTTCTCTCGACGGAAAAGTCAACTCGCGCAATGTTCGAGAGTACGCCCCAAAACAACATCCACCTCCCTCACGAGCGCAACTTCCAACGTGAGAAAGTGAGTGTCTGGGTTGGCCTCTGCGGCAGTGGCCTCATCGTCAGACAGGTTCATCATCTAACTGGCTGTCTGCGACCGCCTTCATGAAGTGTTTGGAGACTGTGTCCGATGTCCCTTCAGGGCCACCATACAGAACCCGCCCTGCAAACAATCCTGGATCCGCCCCTGT
The DNA here is from genome assembly GCA_037893225.1 of Hippasteria phrygiana. Lineage (NCBI taxonomy): Eukaryota > Metazoa > Echinodermata > Asteroidea > Valvatida > Goniasteridae > Hippasteria > Hippasteria phrygiana. The sequence goes on along the minus strand of JAZGUH010000661.1, from coordinate 330,345 downwards.
TCGTTGATGTCAATTATGCCAAAAGTTGATAAAGATGTTTTTTTAAATATATTTAAAAATTATTGAAAGAAAAGTAATTCAAAACAAGACAGACAAACATTTAACACTTGAAGACAAAATCACCCAAAGTCAAAGTTCACAAGAGTGATTTCATGACTTCATTTGATTGTAAAACAACAAAACAACTGTTCAGTAATGTGTGTATCCACCAGTCGTCACTTTTGGTCGTCCACGACGAGGTATATCCAACACTTGACCAGTCTCCATGAACTTTTGGCGCAATTTTCTGGTGGCATTTGGGCTAACAAAGTTTTGTCTTCAATTTGTGCTCAGTCAACCATAAAGTCATGGATGCCTCCAATCTTCACACAACATTTTCCTAATACCCATAGGTATATTCTATGCTAAGTGTAATCTGTAAGAAATTGTTACTTTAGAAGTTATTTAGGGGGAACTTACTTTTTGTGATGTGTCTAGATAGTTGGGGGGCAACTTTATTCAAAACAATTTGGGAAAAATGTAGTGATTTGTTTTCGAAATAAATATTGAACCCCCAATTTAAAGGGGGCGGATCCAGGATTTTTTGCAGGGGGTTCTGATTTTTTTCTTTCGGGGACCACTTTTTCAGTGTTAGTGGCGCCTTTTGTCCTCTGTTTTATTCTTACCCGTACACGCAAAATATGACCTTTACAGTGTTTTGTTTTTCTGGTTTGCAACTTTAGGCGTAGACCCTTACAAGCAAAAAAAATTTAAATAAATAAATTGGAAACGAGCAGGGGTGGGTTCGACCCCCAACCACCCTTCTTGATCCGCCCCTGCCCCAACCAAAACAGTCAAACCCTACCGGTGCGCCACTCAGTAGGGGAAAGAGGTGGGGAACACCAAGAGGATCGAATTGCCCTTGACAATATTTATACTGAATGTTCAATAACAAAATGTTCAATAAAAGAATTGTTCAATAAAGGAATGTTCAATAAAAGAAAAGCCTCAAAACTTATAAAAGAAAAGAAAAGAAAAGAAACATAGAAATGTGCGAGCAGAGACATGGGTGCATATTCTAAGAAGTCGAAGCTCGCAAATGTCCTTAAACATAATAATAAATAGAGAAAAGCCCAAAACGACAAAACAGATAAAACATTCCTTGATTTTTTTTGTCGTATACCTTTAGCGTTTATGAATCAAAAGGTATGCATTCTGGTGTTATGCCTGTTATATAAAAGTCATGTGATGTTGACCAAGCTTTCAGGTGCCGGATTCACCGAAGCCCCACACTTCGGCTTACCGGCTCCCATGTATAGGACTCTTCAGGGCTCGGAATCTGGTCCACCACACCTCCTTCCCCACCATCCATATAACCCGAAGGTCTAGCACCATAAAAGGGAGGAACATGGCGGCACCCTAAGCCTTGACTGCCGAGCCAGCCAAACCTGCCATGAACCTGTACGCAGATGCTTACCTGGACTTCTCGAGCGGTCCCAGCTGCACCCTGTTCATCGACAAGACCCAAAGTATTCAGATTGGAGATTATTTAATGACCAATGTGCCGCCAACAAAATTCGTGTACAAAGTCTATGGGATATGGGGATATAGAACTAAAATACGAAGACGCGAAGACGAAAAGAAAGCAACAAAATCTGAACAAAAACAAAGCCTTTTCCGACTGATTGTCGGAAAAGCCAAAAAATCATAACAAAAAACAAAGCCCTTTCCAACTTCTTGTCGTTTAAGCCAAAATTTTGTTTTTTAATCACCAAAAATATGTGATATATGATGAATTCATAATAGTTCCCTCAGTGCCCCCACTGACAAATTTAGTTTCCCTGGCCCTGTGCTCTCACTAAACATCCTGGTGGCCCCTGTATCCCCACTAAAAATGCTGGTGCCATCCTTGCCACAGCCAGTTGCGAATGCAGGTGCCCCGGGCCCTCACTTAAAATGCTGTTGCCATGCATGGACCCCAATGAAAATCCTTGGCAACATCACTGCACAATTTTCCCTAAAGTGTTAAGAGTACGTAACTGGTCATTCTATAAAGCTGTACAGACAATATGAATCTATGCCCTTTCCAATGCACTCCGGTCGAATGTGTGGAGGGAGCTGGATTCAAACACTCTCGTTGTTCAAAATAATAAAAATTGTTGGCTCAGTGGAAGAGCAAGTGGCGCATTAGTGAAGTTAAGCAACGTTAACTACAGGCAGTACTTGGATTGGAAACCACACAGTGTAGCATGCCTGGTAACTATTGTAGGACCCTTTTTGGCAGGTTTGGGGTAGCCCATTTGAGACCCAGTGGGGCCCCCATCGGCTAAAACTGTATGGGGCCCACTCAGTTGCCCATCAAAGGCCCCACAGGGCTTGCTGGCTTAAAAATAGTGCTGCATTAATTGTTCTGGGGCACGACAGGCCCTTATTCATCTCAAAAGGTCACGTCCTTCGGATGGGACGTTAAGTCGGAGGTCTCGTGTGCTTTATGGGATCAGTGCACGTAAAAGAACACATAGCACCTGTCGTGAAAGAGTATAAGGGTTTGCCCCGGTGCTTCTGGGGCCCTCATCACACATCCTGTAATTGGCGCTTGCGTTGTTGGATGTTAAATAAAATAAAATAAATAAAATAGAGTTACTAAAAAGTACATGAGTTGTTTTGTAACAGAAATTGTACATTAAGTTTATTTTTTGCAATTTAATGTTAATGACAGCAATTTGTTTCATTTAAATTTTAAATTAAATTGCATGTCTTTCAAAACAAATCTATTGATCAAGAAGTGGTTATTTAGCGAATGTTTTTTCACTTCTCACAGCCAATGGCCATTCAGATCTTATACAGGGTGTCTAAAAAAAAATGGCCCTCCCCCAGGGTTGCAGCATAATTCGAAAAAATAAAATGTTATTTCTAATTTTCTTAAATAATTGTGAAGCATGTTTATTTGTACTATTTTCCGTAAAATTTCCAATTTAAACAGCAGGAAAATTATGTCCCGCTCCCTTTTTGATCTGTAAAAAATCCCTGTCTACCTCTCAGCATGGATATATCAGGTGCCCTTTTTCACGTTTACCACCCCCCCCCCCCCCCCCCAAATAAAAATTACCTTGCTACGCCTGTGCACAATTGTTCAAAGTGTTGATTCGGAACCACGAATCTGTTATACTGTTCAAAAAGTGTGGATTCGGAACTACGAATCTTTAGTAAAGTGTTATTCATACAATGTAGAATCGCAATTATTCCCGCTGGAAGTTGTATGGAGTTAACTCCGTCCAAAAATGTCGCCCAATGGACAATGAAGTCATGGACAATGAAGCCTCGTCTAAAGTGCATTTCATTTTAACACATGAATTCACTCTGGTAAATTGCAGTCCTGAAATTTATGAGTAGAAGTAGCCATTGTGCGAACTGTTCAGGTTGTCTGGGTCACCAATTTAATGTAATGGTAATGAACACTAATTAAATCGGGTTAAATAGCAGTGCTTACATTTATTGCTATGTGCTTGAATATGCAGTGTGTTAACCCAAGTTTAAACCATTGCTATGACGTCACACTACATAGGCGTAGCTAGCGGGGGTGGGAGGGGGGGGGGGGGGGGTATTTACCCCCAAATATTTTCAGAGTGCCCCTTTTTTCTTCTTTCTTTTTGTACCCAAAAATGTCCGTCCCACAAAAAATCAAAACCCTCCCCTCTACATGTATCTACGACATACATGTGTGACCCCTGTGACCCCCCCCCCCCCCCCCCTGAAAAATGTTAGTGGCCCCTGTGTTCCCACTGAAAAATGTTAGTGCCCCCTGTGCCCTAAAAATGTTAGTGCCCCCTATGGCCCCGATATATCGAGTGCCCTTTTTCACGTCTACCCCCCCCCCCCCCCAATAAAAATGACCTTGCTATGCCTATGAACGGGGCCCGTATAAGTACACAATCGCCGCAACAATAAAATAATGTCCTTCATACTGCTCGCCCTAGTGTGCTCACTGGAAATTATAGGCCCCCTGTGCCCCCCCCCCCCCCCACCCCACTGAAAAATGTTAGTTCCCTCAGTGCCCCCACTACCGAAAAATTTAGTTTCCCTGGCCCTGTGCTCTCACTAAACATTCTGGTGCCCCCTGTATCCCCACTAAAAATGCTGGTGCCATCCTTGCCACAGCCAGTTGCGAATGCTGGTGCCCCGGGCCCTCACTTAAAATGCTGTTGCCATGCATGGACCCCAATGAAAATCTTCGGCAACATCACTGCACAATTTTCCCTAAATTGTTAAAGAGTACGTAGCTGGTCATTCTATAAAGCTGTACAGACAATATGAATCTATGCCCTTTCCAATGCACTCCGGTCGAATGTGTGGAGGGAGCTGGATTCAAACACTCTCGTTGTTCAAAACAATAAAAATTGTTTGCTCAGTGGAAGAGCAAGTGGCGCATTAGTGAAGTTAAAGCAACGTTAACTACAGGCAGTACTTGGATTGGAAACCACACAGTGTAGCATGCCTGGTATGTAGGACCCTTTTTGGCAGGTTTGGGGTAGCCCATTTGAGACCCAGTGGGGCCCCCATCGGCTAAAACTGTATGGGGCCCACTCAGTTGCCCATCAAAGGCCCCACAGGGCTTGCTGGCTTAAAAAGAGTGCATTAATTGTTCTGGGGCACGACAGGCCCTTATTCATCTCAAAAGGTCACGTCCTTCGGATGGGACGTTAAGTCGGAGGTCTCGTGTGCTTTATGGGATCAGTGCACGTAAAAGAACACATAGCACCTGTCGTGAAAGAGTATAAGGGTTTGCCCCGGTGCTTCTGGGGCCCTCATCACACATCCTGTAATTGGCGCTTGTGTTGTTGGATGTTGAATTAAATAAAATAAATATAATAGAGTTACTAAAAAGTACATGAGTTGTTTTGTAACAGAAATTGTACATTAAGTTTATTTTTTGCAATTTAATGTTAATGACAGCAATTTGTTTTATTTAAATTTTAAATTAAATTGCATGTCTTTCAAAACAAATCTATTGATCAAGAAGTGGTTATATAGCGAATGTTTTTTCACTTCTCACAGCCAATGGCCATTCAGATCTTATACAGGGTGTCAAAAAAAAATTCCGCTCCCAGGGTTGCAGCATAATTCGAAAAAATAAAATGTTATTTCTAATTTTCTTAAATAATTGTGAAGCATGTTTATTTGTACTATTTTCCGTAAAATTTCCAATTTAAACAGCAGGAAAATTATGTCCCCGCTCCATTTTTGATCTGTAAAAAATCCCTGTCTACCTCTCAGCATGGATATATCAGGTGCCCTTTTTCACGTTTACTCCCCCCACCCCCTCCCCCCCCCCCCCCCCCCCCAAATAAAAATGACCTTGCTACGCCTGTGCACTATTGTTCATAGTGTTGATTCGGAACCACGAATCTGTTATACTGGTCAAAAAGTGTGGATTCGGAACTACAAATCTTTAGTAAAGTGTTATTCATACAATTTAGAATCGCAATTATTCCCGCTGGGAGTTGTATGGAGTTAACTCCGTCCAAAAATGTTGCCCAAAGTCACCCAAGTCTACAGCCAGTGCAGGCCACCCTAACCATTGCCCCCCCCCCCCCCCCCCCCACCCATTGGCAAACACCAAAAGAATCAAAATTATACATTGTATATACCGTTTTGTAGGATCCGGCAACTGTTTGGTACTGACAAATTGAGGGCTTGGGTTTGGCAAGAAGTATTAATGGGGCACAGCACACAACTGGCCGTGAATAGTGCATTTTTACAAGGGGCATCACGGCAACCAAAAAAGATATCGACGGCACTGGCCGCCGTGGCTGTCGTGAATTTCGAACCTTGTGTGACTGATTTTATTCTTCAAATGTTGCCGTATAAGCCGCCCGGAGTATAAGCCACAGGGACATTTTTCAGCGTGAGAATCAACGTATAAGCCGCGGCCTATATTCCGAAAATTATGGTAGTTGTTTCTCTATGTGGCCCTAGCTAGCACTGTGGCCCCCTAATGCCCAGAGCTGGCAACAGTGTGTCACTCGGTTCACCATAGGGTCATATCTTGTAAGTTGCAGATGCACACTCGATCTTCCTGAGTTGCACTAAGAAGGCAGTGTGTCCTTGCTGTATGCCGTGTGGTCTTGCTATGTACTTCGGAACGTGGTCTGTGATGTACTGGACCGAAGTGGAGCTGCCATCACGCTTAAAATCTGAAAATGAAACGATTTCATCAGAAACCATTGGGGCATTTGTTTTTCTTTGCAATCCTCCATTTAAGTGGAAAATATCAAGTGATGCTTTGCAAATATTGAAAAGTGTGCTTGTCACATACACAAACCATGGAGTTGTATTCAATTACTAGAGTGCTAACTCCTAATTCCATCACGCAGATGCTTTGAAGCCATTCTGGGAACGGCCAAAATTGGAGGGTTTATGTTCATCACGTACATATGTTGTGTGCATGACCAAATGATCTGTAAACATCATTGCTAGGCCATTCTCCATGCGTCTTTCGCATACTTTTGTAAACACCCTGACATTTTAACTGGAAAAACTGTTGCTTTATTTGCATAATTTGGTTGCAAATGCACATTAAATTGTCATGTTTAATTATCTTGCCAAGCCTAGCCCATTGTTGAGTTCTCCAATATTGTGTTCTTTTACTCATGAAAATCAGTATGAAGGGACATCTTTAAATACATGTAGATGTACACAATTTTGAGTTTCCCTAGGTTTGTGCACAAATATGGATGCACCCAGCAGGCTTCACTACCCATGGCAAGTTAGCATTCTAGTAGTTCAATGAAGCTCTATAACACAATTCAATATATAACTCATGCTAAGGTGTACTGGTTCATTTATTTGAAGCAAAGCAGACATTCAAAATTGAAATATGGTTGCATGACCTTTAACCCTAACCCTGCCCAGACACAGCACAGTGCATCTATGCTGACAGCTCCACAGGTCAAATTGACAAACGATGCAATCTGATGCGTCTGGCAGGGTTCCAGCCAAAATGCCCCGGAGGGTTAGGGTTAAGACAGTAACTCTTAACACAGGGTGTTGAAAACTAAATTGTTGCCTTGCTTTAATTAAAGCTGGAATGTCCGTGCTCTGGCTAAAAATTTCAATTGAATTGATTTCCTCCTACAAATGAATAATGGACGAAAACTATTTTGGAACGAAAACAAAACCACTTTCTACACTCTGTAATTTATTTGGTGTTAACTTTATGCACAACGATTGCCCTCCATTAACAATGTAAGAATAGGAGCATCCCGCTCCTATTACAACAATTAAAACTTACTAACTACGTTACTTGCTGTACGTGGAATGTCTCATTGGAAAGTTTCATAACTTAACTATAATGCTAATAAATTAGCAATTCAATTTCAAATTTATAATTTTTTTCTGGGTTCCACACCCAAAAGCATCTTTAATGGCCACCTGTTCCAAGGATAAAACAAATCTATTACATTGTATTTACAATGAAGCAGTCAGTATTTATGGTCATCTGTGAAGGATTTAAACATTAATTGCACAGCCTTGATTGTAATAAACACTCTTGCCAGACATGAGACTACAAGATTGCTGGGTATCAATAGCACATGTCGTGTCGCGCATGTCCAATAAAGTGGCTGGTCTGGTATTTATTACACCCACCACGGTCTTTTGATAATTTTACGCTGCCTTTTGCAAATAAAGATCAGCTATTTTGATTTTGAAACATTTCACAAACGATGGTTTGGAATCAAGGAAATGTGACGGCCCAACACCAAAACCAGGCTGATAACCGCAAGTAACAAAATGGAAAATTAAAATAATGATTACAAGCTGTAGTCTGTTGTCCCCCCATCTTAGAGGTTCCATAACCTGAGAAATGCTTCACCTATAGACCCCGGTGATGGCTGGTTTTAATGCTCTTGAACTTCTCTAAATGATGGGCAAAAAAACCTGAATTTTGTCAGGAAGTGCCTGGTTTTAGCATGGGGTGTCACCAATGTAAAAAATCCAAAGGAAAATGCACTTTCCAGATGATCTCCCAAAAGTGGATACATCTTGCATGGATATCTTTTCAACCTATAAATTTAGTTTATCAGACTCAAAACCAGCTTCGTGTCTGAAACAGGCTCATACCAATGACTCAATGACTCACTTGACAGATATCAATACCATGGCCCAAAGATGGAAGCCACGGCAAAGTGTAAGGCTGTGTTCAAATTTGGCATTTGTGGCTATGGCTTTGCTTTTTCCATTGTGGTACTACATATAATTGTGTAGGCGCAGCCACAGCCGAAAAGCCCAATTCAGACATGGGCCTCTTTCTCTTACCACTCTCATCGGGCTGGCTCTCCACACTGGTGGCAAGTCTTGCTTCTCCCAAGGAGGTGCCGCGGTGGCGTCTAGCCTGGTTGACCGCCCATACCTTGTGATTCACCTCCAATGTTTTCTCAATGGTCAGGGGGAGACTGTGGATACGTAGGGATTCTGCTACCTCAATAACCTTCAGAACATAATCAAATAAGTACGATGAAGATCGGGCATGGCATCTATATGTTTAATACTGAAAATCTGCTTTTACACAGTAATAGTTTCCCTTCCAGTGGACCACAGTAGAACAGCTTGAATGCAGCTTGTAAAATATAATATAATTAAAATGTTCACTTCTTCAGAAAACTGATCAAGGTACTTCATCTTTATTATTACTCCTGATCATCAGGCCTATCAATCATTCCTGTAACATCAGCTCCCTAGGGAGTATGCTAGTTGAGCTAGTATTGCTAGTTGAGCACACATGGGCTAATCCAACACATAACCATCACTGTCCTCACAGGTACCCATTTACTCCCGAGTGGATGAGAAGCAATTTGTGACAAAGTGTCACGTACAAGCACAATGACACGTACAAGCACAATGACACGTACAAGCACAATGATCCCCCTTGGCTGGGCTCGAACCCACAATCTAGTGTCACTGAGATCTAGTAACTGCACTATATCACGAGGCCACGGCACTCCAATACTTTTCTATCACATCAGCTGTAATTTGAGTTAATTCGAGTTAAAATCCAAAAACAAAAAATACCGCACAAAATATCACAGGAAGGTCCAAGGGGACTGCTTCACTTGCAAACGGCGATAGGCCAACTGGATCCTTAATTACTTTTTAATTGAAATCACCCAATACAAGGCTAATAGCCTAAAAAGAGTTGCAATTAGGCTTGGCGACATTTTAAATTCCCAACCCTACCACCCTTACAGTTTTCCTGGACCCAGATCTACATTCTTTAACAGATTCCTGAGAAATTATCCCAATTCTCATACCTATAGACCCTTATGAAAAATCAAATAGACAGATGACTTTGTCATCATTATTTGGCTTGAATAAAATATAAACAACTACTTTAATAATATTTCAAGCTCAATTTGGCGAATGATTTAATTGTCTACATCCCTAGAACACTTCATAACATGCTTCTTACAGGTTGCATATAGCACATGTTCTGATGAAGACCCCAAAAATGTGGCACCAACAAGCGAAATCAGACAATCTGGAAATTTTGAAAATTGAGATTTCCATACCATAATAAAATATATAATGTAAGCTTTTGTAAGAGTGAACAAAATTACTGTTACACGATATTTTGGTTTTCGAATAGAGCCATAATTCAGCATTGAGAATGGAAAATAATACGTAGTTTACAAGATTCTATTCATAAGTACGCCAGACTAAAATGTCAAACTGCACACAATTAATGGTCTCGAACACGATTTGAAATGACGATTTTCATGTAAATTGCAATTACTAAAAAACAGGTCATGCGACTATGTCCGATTTCCCTTGCGGATGCCACAAATAAGCACCACCAGAACTTTTTGTGCAGAAAACATGGAAGGGGTCAAGATAAAAACGAACTATTGAGGAATTCACAAACCTGTGTGATATTAGCTATATAGATCACAGCGGCCTTTCCCGATTTGAGTCGAGTGGCAAGTGTTGGCATCGCTTCATGGGGTTTCTCCATGTCAATGACTGCTCCATCCACTAACAGTGTTGAGTCCAGTTCTTTGTCACAGCACTCTAGTTTGCCTTGAAATTATCAACAAGTGTAATATGAGAAGAGTTTCATAAAGCAAGTTTCCTTGGCAAAAGGCTGTGAATTTGTTGGGTCATTCTATAAATTGTATAGACATGTACAGGGCGTATCAAAAAGAACGCAACAAAATAATCATGTCGAATTTGGTCAAAATTGTGTTAGGTACATAAAAGTGCCTAGTATCATCTTAAAGCCACATATCTCCTCTTTCCAACGATAGGTCATTTGTTCACAGGCGGCAATGCTTGGCTGAACAGTCATTGTTTTTGCACAATGGGTCAAATTCAGCTTGGGACCAAGTTTTAGTGCAGTAAGCAATGATAAGTGGATGCAGTGCTATTGAAAGAAATTAAGTTAACACAAAACAGACGAAAAGTTAATACTCACAACGTTTGTCCTCATCTCATTGTGAAGAAATGGGGGCCATGTTGAGGGGCATGGGATGTAATAATTGCTGAATAAACTGCACAATGAGATGAGGACAAACGTTGTGAGTATTAACTTTTAGTCTGTTTTGTGTTAACTTAATTTCTTTCAATAGCACTGCATCCACTTATCATTGCTTACTGCGCTAAAACTTGGTCCCAAGCTGAATTTGACCCATTGTGCAAAAACAATGACTGTTCAGCCAAGCATTGCCGCCTGTGAACAAATGACCTATCGTTGGAAAGAGGAGATATGTGGCTTTAAGATGATACTAGGCACTTTTATGTACCTAACACAATTTTGACCAAATTCGACATGATTATTTTGTTGCGTTTTTTTTTATACGCCCTGTATAGGATTCAGGACACATTCTTTAACCCTAATAACTACCGCAAACCTTACAAACTCTAACAGCATGTGTTGAATTTTGATGAGTTCAGAACTGTAGCGCCTTGGCACCATTACTTTACATGGAGCTATGATGCCCCAATTTGTCATAAACGTAGTGTACACGATTGGTAATCCTCCAATTTGTTTTTACTGAATTATTACGAAATACCTTACTAGACTGTAAGTTAATAGTAGTCTCAATCATCCTGTGAAATGATGGCACCAGGTGTGCTGTCGTTGTCAAGAAAAGTGAAAATTTATGTTGTTTTCCAACGATTTTCAGCTGGAAAACTGCCCTGTAGCCTTTAGTCAAGGCGCGCGTGGCTAACTGAACGAGTGGCGCGCCCCGTACATGCTGGCATTCGGGGCGCGTCACGCGTCCAGGTACATGTAGCCACGTGCGCCTTGACTAAAGGCTATCATCCGCCCGACGGTTGAAAACGAGCACCGTTTTTCTCTTTGAACAGGTCATCAGTGGAACGATATTTCCTATAAAATACTAACCCCCAAATCCACCCATTTCTGAAAATTGCAACAATGACCAATCATGTACACTATCTTTAAGTCCAACTGCACAGTGTTGGGGTGTGACAGGTCGATGACACTTCCTGGTAAAAATGCCTAGGGGGTTATGGATCCCCAAGAGTGATTATGTAAAGCAAAGTAACTGCCAAATAAGCAAACAAATACTGTGAAGTCAATTTGAATGATACTTGATGATGAATCACACAGGGACACCAAAACATGTCACACTTTTGGACCCCTAATTTATAGAACGACCCCGTTTTATAATATTGCATGGCCAACCAGGGATAGATCTAAAGTAAAAAAAAAAATCTGTTGGCCCTGACCCAGGGACACAACTACCCCAAAACACCCCACAAGTCCTGGATTTGCCGCTGCCAACATTTCTCTGTACAAACACTTCTGTGTAGCCCCCGGCTGTCGATGTCCGGGATAAGTGAATATTCACCACACATCTTGTACAAGGGGAAGTAGTTGCAGGGAAATTTCTCCAAACTTATTGTGTGAAACTTCAGAAAATTGGCATATGGATGATTTGACGATTGTTTTTCTATAATTTCTATTATTTCACAGTATTATCTGAAGAATTATGTCCAAGGATAAGGATTAAGAAAATGTTCATGTCCTCAAGTTCAATCGTCACGTTCACTGCGTGAATGGACAACATCCAGATCTTCTCTTGAGTAAGAGTAGATATGCATTGTTGTGGTTGCTGCTGTCAGGGTTCAAGACGCTCACAACAATAGATGCCAACACAAGGCTAACAATGGCTCTGCATTGATGTCCAGTTCAATTGAATTGAGTGAGGAGAAACACAATGGCCATGTGTAGTACATGTATACTGCTGTAATCAGAGTTGTACTCGAGTCCCTGCAAGTCCTTTCACAAGTCCTTTCGCAAGTCCAGTCAGAATCAAAGTCCTTTCATAAAGCCGGTCACAAGTAACTGGATGAACAACGACAAAGGAATGGCTTTGTCAAAGCTCATTTGAATAGCTTGTGATTGGAATTAGGACTGGAGGGTTTGTGATGGACTTGCAGGGACTTGTGATGGACTCGAATACATCTCTGGCTGTAATGGTAACTGGAAACACAAAACAAACTTAACCAGTTCACACCGGGATTATTTTTTGCGATATTTCCGCTGGGTCCCTTTCTCGCTCGAGTGCATGTATACACGTCATCCGCTGGTTAAAGGTCTTATATACACCATTTGCTTTTGCTGTAATTTTCAGAAATAAATGGATTTGGGGGTTAGTATTTTATAGCGTGCTAGCAAATACTCTAACACTGACCCGTTTAAAGATTTGTGTGTGTATATAGATGCTGGGAATACAGAGAGAAAACAATTCTGTTCTAGTAGTCTGGTTCCCTGACCATACCTGAGACAAAACGGAGCAATTTATAGACTTCAGGGAATTATCAAGTCGGGGAACTAGACTATTTGCAACGATTGTCGGCTGACAATTGTTGGAAAATGATATGCATTTCCACTTTTCTTGAAAACGGCAGCATACCAGATGCCATGATTTCAGAGGATGCTCACTGCTATATACATGTACTTACAGTCTAGTACGGTATTTCGTAATAATTCAGTAGGATGCTTTCTGAAGTTTGCAAATGTTGTATACTACCTTTAAGTAATGCAAAATTGCAGAGCTCATAACAGGGCATATCGCACCCATATGGCAAATTTCAGTACATTCATATTGGTAAGTTTTCAGAAATTTCTCCGCAATGTTATTTCCCATTGTTCCAATATAAACATTTTTGTGGACTTTGTCGCAGTGTACATAAATGGAGTCCATATACATGTATGGGCTACCCAACACGATAAGTTGGTCCATACCAGAGTGGAAGCAAACATTTTCCGGCCAGGGCTGTTGGGGATGGCTGATGTTCCAGGATGATCCCCATAGCTTCACATTCTTCACCGCTCTCTTTGCATGATCCGGCTTGGCTTCGAAAGTGTGCACACAGCCTCCTGGGCCAACTGAAATTAAATGTGAACGGTATACAAACCAGAAACATGAGTAAGGGGATCATTTCAAATTGTCTGAAAGCGGATCAACTGTGGTAATGCAGTTTTTTTGTGGTACCAGCATTAATGCCCAGCCGACAGAAATATAGAGCTCGTTCTATACAGGTCTGGTTGCCTGACCATCATTGGAAATTGATACAAAATCCCACTTTTCTTGAAAATGACAGCAGGTCAGGTGCCATGATTTCACAGGATCCTTGAGACCATTATTTACTAACTGTCAAGTAAGGTCTTTCATCATAATTTGGTAGTTTTGTTTTCGTATATTACCTTTAAACATTTAGAAATCACAAGCCTAGTGCTCTGCAAATTTCTGTGCCAAGAAGCTGCGTGAAATGGACCCCTGCAGCCGATTTCACGAAACCTTGTGCAATTGCGTAACTCTACTTACGCCACAATTTATTGCGTACATTGTGCAACATCTGTGACATTTTAAAATCGATTTCACGAAAGGAACGCAGTGCGTAAGTCGCTGACTTGCGACACAAATTATGGCGTAACTTACACACTCGTTTTAGGTGGCTTAAGTTGTTCACACAAGCACCGAAATAATGAACTAGCTAGCTGAACGTAAGCATTGTAGAGCAGTTAGTTGCTCAAATCATTTATTAAATTCACTGGATTATTTCAGAGAGTATTGAAATGATCATCCGCTGCAGGTTTACCTGTAAAATATTTCCGAAAGCTTCCATCAATTTTATTTTACAGAGCGAAGTTTCAAAAGTAAAACATTTCAAAATGGCGGCCCCACTGTTCCATGTATTTTCATTGTTGTACTGAAACAGTCGTCGTAAAAGTGGCATGCAGCCTCGTCCACGATGTATAAAACAAATAAAACATTGCACAGCTACGCACTGTTTCATGAAATGGATCGGAAGGATGTAGCGCAGCTGCGCAACATTTTTATAGCGCAAGTCCTACGCCATTGCGTACCGATTTCGTGAAATCGGCTGCAGGTCCCATATTCTATATGTACATACCAGCTCTGGACAGAAAGAGGGTCATTGCTCCAGAGCCTGTGCCTGCCTCTAGAATGACATCTCCTGGGCTCACGTCAATCATCATCAGCATAGTGCAGCAATCCTGCCATCAGAAACAACAATGCTGAAATGCTACAGGATATCCACAGATTTAAGCAGCAAATTGCCGGGCTTGTATATTGGAGTCCTAAAACCTTAACTCCGATGAGTCCCGAGTTGAAGTCCCTTTTGAAGGCAATACGGTTGACTCAGTCACAAGTCATGATGGCCAAGTCGAACAAAAATGGCTAATTGTCACCTAGATATTACCTGCATCTATTAGTGTTCCTTAACCCATTAGCACTTGCTTGTATACACTATATGGGTCATTTACTCCTCAGAGATTATTGTGAAAAATACTGTGAAATGCTACACTACTCAAACAATAGAAAATACTGCCCTTCGTAAATATTTTGTTGTGCAGCAAGTTTTGTTTATTTGGTTGAGTATGAAACACTGTCTTCTGTCAATTACCATTTTCATCTGTACGGCCTTATACCTGTGACCTTTGACCTCTTCAAAATGAGACAAGTAATAAAATGGTAAGTATTTTGGAAAAAAAATCATGTTTGCTGCTTGAAAATGATTTATTTTACCAGACACAAGTTACTCAATAATTTTGAGAAACTTTTGTAAAGTTTTTGTCAGATGACCTGACTATGACCTTTGACCTCTAATATAAAAATAAACCCAACAAGCTAATGTCGCGGGAAATATATGTACATGTATATAACTGAATTCACTTTTGTATGCGGAAGCTTGTAAATGGGGTTCTCAGTAATTTTGTACCATCTATCTTGTCTTCCATTGTTTATTCTAAGGAAACCTATTTGACCCTTGACCCCTAAAAAGGGAAACTAATCTAGAAGACCAATTATCATCAAGGAATATAATAACACAACTAAACTTTCTTTTCTGGTTGACAACAACTGAACAAAATTCATGCAGTCTCGATCAGCTGTAGCGTTAGCGGAACGACCGGAATTATCACGGTTGTTGAAGTTTACTTTGCCTCATTAGTTTCCAAGATTTCCCCAAAAACCTTGCAATAAATACCTGAGAAATGTCAATATCACTTTCTGGAACCTCTGTCTTCACTGTCAGAGTAATTTTGGTTGATTTTTCGCAAGGCTAAGCTTGCAAAGTCAGCTTCGATTGCCAACGGTCGCCATGATCAACGAATGCACCGAGCGTGTGTGTGTCGTGTATGTAATTGTGTACGTGCACTGTATATATCTCCAAGGACAAGAGAAGAAAGGAAACACAAAGAAACCTTTCAGTCCTCGAACGTAGAGTCTTTTGTTGAAATCGGTCCTCGAACGTAAGGATACGTGCTTAGTCTATGGGGGTTGGTTATATTAAAGGAACAATAGGAAACACAAAGCATTGTCCTCGGACGTATTGGGGAAGTACGACTATGTGTACTACCTAGGTACACGCACGCACACATATATGTACAGTGTATGCATGTATATACTTGCAAACAACCCGCGAAAACTTTGCAGGAGCTTGGTAGTTTGACCTTTCTTTGAAAGGTCATTACGTCATTTTTTCCTATAGCAACAGTACTATTTCTTTATTGCATCTGAAAGGGGAACTCCCAAGTGAAACGCTAATAAGACTATATGAGGTTGCTGTTCATATGGGTCTGTATGATACAGCGCGACAAAAAAGGGACCGATTTCGGGGGGGAATGAGGAGTAATAGGCCGGGAGGTTTCGGGCGCAACAAGGACTAAAGGGTTAATTTTGCAGAGGTTTTGGGACTGTTAGGGTTAAGGCTCAACTTATAACGTATTTGGCTTGGCATATTTGTCAAGCTGACAAATGTTTAAAACTGCAGTGGGCATGGGTGCTCAGACAATAGTCAAAAGAATAGCAGAAACCAAGGGGCGGATCCAGCATTTTTGCAGGGGGGGGGGTGTTGATTAAAGAGTTATTTTTACATTTGCCCAAAAAAGTTGACCCCAAAATTTGTCGCCTAAACCAGGCAAAATTTTACAACCAGGGCCAGGTGGGGTGCAGTGGGGCGGGTTTGGGCAGGGTGAGGCAGGCGTAGGAGGGAGGTGTTTGGGGGGCTCTTTCGCAATGTTAGTGGTGCCATAAGACACATACAGGGTTTCTGGTTTCTGCCCTCAACTGTAGGTGGACTGCCCAGCCCAGCCCAAAAATCTGCACAGGGGCCTGCTACTGTGCAGCAAAACCAATATATATGGTATACAGAACCACGCCCTTCATAGGTGACATACGGAATTCCGTAGCTTTATAGGTCAGGTGTGTCAGTCAGTACACATGATGTAGGAAATTGTGAACAATGTGGTATGAGATCAAAATGTATTATTTTCATAGACTGATCACGGTCTTTAACACACCAACTACATGTTCACTACCTGAACTGACCTTTGGATAGGATATGACAGCAGTGCGCCTCATGTACAGCACAAACTCATCCAGGGAAGGCCTTCGAATCATGATGTCGATGCCCAGGTCTGTAGTGAACGTTCTCCCCGCTAGATGGCCGACGACGTCCGCATGTGAGATCATGCCAAACTTGGAGCGGAACACACCGCTGGCATTCAGCGTAAACATCCTGCGGGTATGCAAGAAATAACGATACATGTAGCTTTAAATTATGCCATTTGTTTATCTGCATCTAGTCTGATGAACACCCAATCAATCAAGCTGGAATTGACAAAACAAATCAATTACTGGGGGTGGATCCAGGGATTTTTTGCGAGTTGGGGGGGGGGGGGGGGGGGCCAGGATCAACAGATATATTTTAACTTGTTAAAATAAACAAAAAACAAACAAAAGAGAAATTAATGGGACTGGTCAAAGAATGTTATACATACATTTTGTAATCTCTCCTGGAGAAAAAAATTCTCTCTGCTCTGAGACTGTCATCAGCATACATGTATACCAAATAAATTGCACAGAGCAAGGAAGAGGGGGAGGGGGCGGTGTCCTCATGCAGGAGTGTAACAAGGGCGCCAGGCTGGGTTGTGCAACCAAGCGAAACGGAAACAAGAGGCTTGTGCAGCCAATCATAACGTACACAATACCCCACTAATGGATTGAAAATACAGAGATTGGCACACATAGACGTGAACCGGCCAGGTGGCAATTTTCAATCCGCACGTATTTGGGGCAACCGGTGGCAAGGGGTTAAGAATAGTTTCTGTCATTTTCTCCGACCTGAACATTTTTCATACAAACCTGTTGAGATACTCGTGTCTCTTGAAGTTCTCCCTGATACCTATAACCATCTCGCCATCCACCATTGGAGGGCCATCCTGAAAACCGTTGGGTTTGATCACTACACCGCCTCCACCGACACTTCTTGAGCTGACATTTGATGCAGTCGTGTCAGACCCGTTGCCCGTATAATCTCCCCCGTCTCTGGAAAGCTTGGTGCTTGGCTCCGACTTGTTCGGAGGGATGACATCCCCATCCATACCTTGACCCATGCTTGACCCTTCATTGTCACAACTGATACGCAGCATTGTGCGCTCTGTTGGTGACAGGCTCCGCCTACCAGAAAGTACTTTATCCTTCGTTGGCACATCCACACTCTCACCTTCAGACGTGGTCTCTGCATTGTCATTTCGGAGATAAGACGACTCACTGGATGTGCTTGAAGTATGTCGGTATGCACATGTTCTCTTTGAGGCGGCACTCAAATACACAGTTTTCAAGCCCCTGGCTAGACAATGTTGACATGTCAAGGCAAACCACCATTTGTGAAATATATCTGACCTCCTGTAAGGAAGTACAGCTACACGTATCTGATGTCCATGCAGCTTTCTACTTGATGAAACAGCCAATGTTGTAGTCTGAGTCTTCTCATTAGGGATCGTACTTGCCATTACACAAGGACGCAATCTTCCAAGCAAGAGTGTCCTTTGCCAATGTTGAAACTGATTTTCCACAGCAGTCATCCGAGGGTTCCTTTTGCAAAGATGCTGACAAGTCGGGTTTTCTCGAAGACTGGACTTTCCGACAGTCTGCACATTCATCATCAGCAGACACCGCTGTAGCTGGAAGGGTCTGTGCATCATGAGAATAACCTGTTTACAAAAATTATAAATAAAAAACAAAAACAAAGTTAAATTGTTTACAGTTTTGTAAATGTGACACGCTTAGCTCGCACTATCTTCGAAAAAAATTTTCAGAAGAAACCTTAAACACATACATTTAATTTGCATTCCCGAAGACTAAACTGATCAAAAATTGCAATAGGCCTACATATACAAGGAAAGCATCCAAACAACTTAACAACTTAACAAGGCCTTGGCCAGCACATTACGAGAAAAAGTAGTTTCAAGACATTCTTGCTTAGACTTGCTCATACAATTTGAATTATCGGCGATTGTGGAGTTTAGGACCCTGTTCCTCATAAGGCCGAGTAAAAAAACCCAACATGTTTCACGTCCAGGTTTTTTAAAAAAAGGAGGAAGAGTAGCTTGAAAATTCCAGCTCTTGGTTTATGACAAGTGGGATTCGCCATTAGAGCTGGAAAGAATTCTATAGGGTCCTTTAAGATCTTGCCCATATCTTCCGTTTCCCTGAATATATCAACTAAACACTCACCGTTCGGGTGGAGCAGTCATTCATGCAGCTTTGTATCCCCTCAAAATGAGAATCTGATAAATTTAAACCCGAAAAACAAGTGAATTTTTCGTGCAACTAGGTCATAGGTGCATGCACAAAACCAGCTGTGTACAAAGCAATGGCGCAGTGATTCTTGGTGCGCGTGCCCGACCAAAACACGAAGGGCCAGACCACAACAATTTGCCGTTTGAAGCTTACAGTGGTTTCCGATAAACCTTTTCGACATTCTCAATGCATTGTGGGTTTGGAGGCCAAACAAACCATGTAATTTATACACAAACCTATGGTAGGGAGGTCAGCGTATTGGGGTCGATCGTCATTTATATCTGTTTGCGTGCAAAAGTGCGTTGCAAACTTGCGCTGTTTTACCTTTTTCTAAAGCTCAAAAAATTACTCTGATGAGGTGATTTCAGAGAGAAAAGATGGATGTTTCCAATGATATTTTTCTTTTTGATGGTCGGCGTATACAAAAAAGTGAAATCTGGTGTTGAAAACGATGCCTATTTTTGGAAAGTTGTGATCGCAGTCGCCCAGAAAGTGGCCATCTTGTTTTTAGCACGTGACATTCACTCATGTTTTGTGACGAGATTTGCCGAGATTTGGTCGGATAAAAATAGAAATGACATCATCGTAAAGACGAAGAAAATCTCTTTCGACTCATACCACGAACATATACGTTCGTTTGTGTTTTGCCTTCCGATTTTGGAGATCTTTTCAGACGAAATAAAGGTACAGATTTTCATGATTTTGGGGCTGCTAAATCGTTAAAAATCTCACATAAGGAGTTCATGAAAGACTAAAAAAGGGGTAGTTTCTGAAAGGGTGGAATTTCAGGAGTTTGTGTAACTTGTTTTTTTTGTATGTTTCCCGTGACGCTTTTTGACGCCGGGGGGTTTTGTTGTCGGGGTGCCTTCGGCAAGGTGATTAAAATATGGCGGCGGTGTCACAATGGCTGCCTATTCCTTCCCCCATGCTGTATGCATTATGAAGCAATAATGCTGCGATTACTGGGGTAACTTTTTGGTGACTGATTGCTTTATTGGTGAAATTTACATTATGACCAATACTCTTTCCATGCACTTGCATGTCAACTTTATTTATTATGCCTGAGGCTGAATATATATGTACATTGTAGTTTTGTACATCTCTGCATGAGGCAAAAAAAAAATGAAACCTACATATTGGTAAATTTTGTCTGTCATGAAGGACTTCCATACTTTAAAGATATCCTTCCGCTAAAAGTTCAAAAGCCTTTTTTTGGCCATTATTAATACTTTCAACACGCAGTTTGGTGAATTTTAATGCAAGGTTTCCATGCTGGTTCAACCTTAATTACGACAGCTGCGCGTGCGAGGAAATCTACACATAGGCCTACCAGCTATTTAAAAGACTACTCCATTAAACTTTAAAGGGGACCTGAGAATACTAATTAAAGATGATATGATCTCATCTAAATGAACTTGAAAATGTTTTCCAGACCCTTCTCAAATATTTTGAGCTGCTTTGGAGTTTTTTTGTTTTTTGTACATCCCGCACCATGCCCGCGGAATAATTAGGGCCGGGCATGCCCCTTTAAAGGACCCTAACTTTACCATACTTTAAGGTATACACTTATAATTGGTACCATTAGTTTTCTTTTTGGAAGCTCTTTCCAATGATACCAAGTTTGTAATATTTGGACACATAAAACCCAAAACTGCCGACCACCCTACCTATGGCACTGTGAACCAGTCCAAATAAGAATTGATTTTATGCTAAATATCTGTCATGAGTTGAGCGATACCCTTTTCACATATCTTTACATGGAACATAAAGAAAATAATAACCAGAAAAATCAATTTTAAATGGCAATAAAAATAAAGGAAATAATTGGGGAATCCCTCTCAGGGTACCAGTTACTGATGAATGCAAATTTCTGGAATTAGAACAGCTAATAATGTCACATTATTAGCCAATCAAAAGAGGATTTTTGCAAGCATGACAACGACAATGTGACCAATGACGTCCGTTCTAATGTGCTTGCTCTTCTAATGCCAGTTTGGCTGATGCAGTTCCCAAGATGCTTTGAGAATGTCGAAAAGGTTTATTACCATGCGGCCGGTGCGGTATGCACTGCGCGCACACCCCCTCGTGGATCGCTATACGACGGCTGTTTCCTGATGCAATGACAGCTATAAGATTATGGACAAGAACGCATGCAATACAATGACGGGCTGTTCTTATTTCCTCGTTGCCTTTTCAGAATCCACTGAGGCAGTCTGGTCTCCCAATGATAATAAATCACTATACAATTTCTGCTCAATTAAATTTGCGGGTAAACACTCACCAAATTATAACATAAGAGCAAGATGAAAATATAGAGGCTAATAGCAGTAATTTGACTAAATCTACCTCAATCTTTATCCACTGAAAGACTTCTTAGATTAGCCGACTTTTCATCACTTCTGCACAGGGCGGCGCCATTTTGAAAAAATAATAGTTCTGCACCAACTGTTAATTTTTACACTTTACATGAACTACACGTTGTTTCTGGAGTTATCCTGCCCTCTGTTGGCCAAACACGGCATAATAAACAACTTGGTGCTTTTTATCCGGTGAAAATCGGTAAGAGATCAAGATTTTAAGACGATTTTTGCTGTTTTTTGGCTCAATTTTTCTGCAGTTTGCTTCATTTTTTCAGAATTTAAAGAGGTAAGACGTGGAGGAACGCCAATAAAACATGCATAATTGAATTCCTTGTAGTTTTAGAAGCCTTGAACTTTGAAGTGGTGTATAATATATGTTGGGTCACATCATCTATTTTGCACTAGCTTTTATATGCCGGCTGCCGTGCGTGATATTATAAGTGGCGTCGGTAAATAATCCATCTCTTTTGATGATTAAAACCTAATGAAGGTTTAAGGGTCCATAACTTTGTATAGGAAGGTTATAATATATTTCAGTGGGGATTTCATCAGTGTATATCTCTCGTCACAAGCTTTAATTTTATGTATAATTTTATATATAATTTGACCCCTTTGTGAAAAACAAAAGTTTTTCCGGCCATTGGCAAACGGCCGGCAGAATTGTCCGGAGAGTCGCAAAATTCAAGGGCCATAACTTTTTATAAAAACAATGTATTCTAATGAGGATTTCACCAATGTGTTTCTTTCGTCACACGCTTTAATTTGATATATAACTTGATACATTTTGACAATATTTTTAACTCTTTGGACTCACCTCATGGCAATGACACCAAGTTGAATATCTACAGGATTAATTTTGTAGAATGAGGGCATAGTTTTGATTTCTGAGGAAATTGTAGGGTAAAATGATGAAAACGACAAACACACACAAACTGCATGCTGAAACCATGGGGGAAGGCCTTCAATTTTGTGGGTCCATGCTGAACCCAAAACATGGCCACAGCGACACTCCGGATCCGACAGTGCCTGGTCTCTGGAAAACCAGGTCAGACATGCTCCCAAAATACTCTGTAAAATTTTGAAAGAATAGTGCAAGTATAATTAAAAGAACGTTGTCTGAGGTTCCAAACTTTGGAGCGACAAAACCTTTTTAAGAAATAAAAAACGGAGGTGTCCCAAACTCAACAATCGCTGGAATTTTACAAAGATATCGCTTACCAAAATCACAGGTTTCACCACTCCAGAGTTTAACATAATTTGTTGTCAATTTCAAAGTGAACAAAGAAACTGGCAGGAGCGGGATTCGAACCTGCGACCTCCGGGTTACCGTACCGGCGCTCTACCAACTGAGCTATCTTGCCCTATGTTGGCGGTCTCCCAAATTGTCAGCATCTTTGTTCGGGTGGGCGCTAGTCAGAAGTCATAAACCCAGAATGCCGTATAGCCAGGGATCACACCCAATTTTACGATACAACCTGGGAAGCGACATTGTGGGGATCCACTCAATGAGGATACGACTTTTTACTTATATTCGTCAAACAATCCACAAGGGAAACTGACTAGGTAAATTTTGAATACAATTTCAAAGTGAACAAAGAAACTGGCAGGAGCGGGATTCGAACCTGCGACCTCCGGGTTACCGTACCGGCGCTCTACCAACTGAGCTATCTTGCCCTATGTTGGCGGTCTCCCAAATTGTCAGCATCTTTGTTCGGGTGGGCGCTAGTCAGAAGTCATAAACCCAGAATGCCGTATAGCCAGGGATCACACCCAATTTTACGATACAACCTGGGAAGCGACATTGTGGGGATCCACTCAATGAGGATACGACTTTTTACTTATATTCGTCAAACAATCCACAAGGGAAACTGACTAGGTAAATTTTGAATACAATTTCCTGGCTATACGGCATTCTGGGTTTATGACTTCTGACTAGCGCCCACCCGAACAAAGATGCTGACAATTTGGGAGACCGCCAACATAGGGCAAGATAGCTCAGTTGGTAGAGCGCCGGTACGGTAACCCGGAGGTCGCAGGTTCGAATCCCGCTCTTGCCAGTTTCTTTGTTCACTTTGAAATTGTATTCAAAATTTACCTAGTCAGTTTCCCTTGTGGATTGTTTGACGAATATAAGTAAAAAGTCGTATCCTCATTGAGTGGATCCCCACAATGTCGCTTCCCAGGTTGTATCGTAAAATTGAGTGTGATCCCTGGCTATACGGCATTCTGGGTTTATGACTTCTGACTAGCGCCCACCCGAACAAAGATGCTGACAATTTGGGAGACCGCCAACATAGGGCAAGATAGCTCAGTTGGTAGAGCGCCGGTACGGTAACCCGGAGGTCGCAGGTTCGAATCCCGCTCCTGCCAGTTTCTTTGTTCACTTTGAAATTGTATTCAAAATTTACCTAGTCAGTTTCCCTTGTGGATTGTTTGACGAATAATTTGTTGTCAACAGAGGGCGCCTAAACTCCACTCATCAAATTTGAAATTCCCAAGATTCATACAGTAAAATTCCCAAGAATTCCCAAGGCAATGGCAAACACTGTAGAAATGCATTTAACAGAGCGCTGGAATATAGTCTGATTCCCAGACCAAAATATTCTGACTAGGCCTAAGTATTTCTATAGTCTGGTTTTCAGACCTGAAGATTCCCTGAAGTATTAGCCTTTTAGAGGTATGGCGGACACAATAGGAGGGCGCTATTTGATTTGGGTATAAAACATTTTGAAACCACAAATTCCAGTGAAAGTCAGAATCAGATATTGTTTTGAGTTAAAGTACAATCCATAGTACAATCCATAGATCATGCTTAATCTTCACCTTTGAAATTTCCTGTGGTTTCACAAAAGGTATACCCAAATCAAATAGCGCCCTCTCCTATTGTGTCCGCCATACCTCAAAAAGGCTAATAGGTCAGGCAGCTACCACGGTTTAAAATAGATCATGACGTGCAGTGTTAGTCCGAGTGACGTCAGTGGCATCATTCAAATTTAATATTCTTGCAAAATCCAGTCGGCAAAATACATGTAGGCCCTACTGCAAGAGTGTGGCATTGATTTTTCAGTTTTTATATATAATTGAGAATTCAAATTCCAGGATCTGTGTAACGGGCCTAGTTTTGTAATTGCAAACATCAACGTTTAACAGCCGAATGTTACCGAAAACAAGTTCGGAAAACAATGGATATTTTCGGAAACTGGCAGAATTCTGCCAGTTTTCGTCACGTGACACGTACATTGGCGGCTATCGGACATAATATTCATAATTTTAAACAGAAATAGTCAATATATTTTGGTCTGGGAACCAGACTATAACTATATCTGATGAATATTAGGCACTGATCTCTATATAAACTGGATAGCTCATTGGCCATTGTGTGCTGTTCAAGCAGCTGAAGCCAGTAGTCGCCATATTACCACTCCCATTTTACCACTGATCTCTGTATTAAGGAGAACGAGATTGAAAGTAGACCCTAGGGATAAGGTTTTGAAACCTGCTGTTTTGGGAGTGGTAATATGGTGGATGGCGGCTTCAACTTGTACAGCCGCGCTATCCAGTTTACGTTGAGATCAGTGATATTAGGCCGTGTCCGAATTACTTGGCCGAATTACACACGAGTCTATGGGAAGTGGCTGCAGCCGCTAGCATAGACATGTGTGTATGTAACATCCAGCTGTAGCCAAGTAATTAGGTCCGGTTGCCGCCTATGTCACGTGACGAAAACTGGCATTATTCTGCCAGATTCAAAAAACGTGGAAGTATAGGGAACACTACACAATCACCATAAAAATACGGAAGACATACATGTAGCCCTAATTATTCCTCCATGCCTAACGTGCCTAAAGCCTAATGTTAGTCCGAGTAGGCCCTACAAACTTGGAACATGATCTGGTGATATGCCCTATAGTTAAATCTGGCGATAATCATGTTTAATGGTAACTTGAAAATTCCAGCCAGTAGCTTCGAATCTGATATGTCATGAGCCTTTATATAGAGCTGGAATTTTCAAGCTATGTTAATAGTAATATAATTAATACTCGGACATGACCTAGTCCGAGTAACTTCATCGCCTTTTTTAACATTTGGCCAGATCATGACCAAATGTTAAAAAAAGGCGATAAAATTTAAAAGGGTGCAAGTTACTCGGACTATGAGCTCCGTGCACAACTACCCCCTCAGCGGAAAGAAAAGGCGAGTTGGGGGTCAATATAGACTGGTTCCCGGTCCCTACATTGTCCTTCGGATTTCAAAAGTAGGGACCGGTACTTTAGCGGGTAATAAATTTCGGAGGAATTCCTCCGGTTCATGCATATGCATGCAGTCAGGGATCATACCCACAATGCAACTGGGCCATGGTAGAGTACAGGGGTGCGTTTTGGCGGTCATAACCGAAAACTGGTTCTGCTGTTTCTCCTTGTTTAATCACTTTGAACATTTTGGGATTTCATTATGATGCGTAATTTTCGCCTATTTAAAATTCCCAAAGAAATTCACCGACAAGAAGCAACGGAACCAATTCTTGGTTTATGGCTGTTTGTGACCGCCAAAACGCACCCCTGTACGGCCGGCGCGGCCAATGTGTACGTGTGGTGATGATACGTAAGTACGTCAGTGTATATTACGAATATTCGTTTAGATTTTCGCTCAGGTTTAAAAAAGGTATATATTTTCGCAACCATCAACAAGGAGAGAGGCATTGCTTTTCATATTTGAAACCTATGCTGTTGAAATGCTTGAAATTTTGCCTTCGCGGAGGAGACAGGATCATGATCATGACGATGGCGATTTTGCCTACAAAAACAAGAAGACTGTGACTAAAGTGTGATGCTGGATACGATTACGAGAACGATGGACTTTATAGGGGCCTATGGAGAAATAAGACTAGAATACATGTACTGAGTGAGACTGGACTGGAGTATCATCGTGTAGTGGCCATGTATACTGAGACTGAGAGCAGCAACAACCATTTGCAGCCCGCTTAATTCAATCATTGGAGAGCAGATTGAAAGGGTAACTAAGACGGAAAGACTTTACTTTAATACCCCCCACCAAAATCGGTCAAGAACACCAAAATCGGTCAAGAACAGCAAACTCTTGGAAAATAACAAACCCTCCTTGATAACAACTTTCTAAACATGTGGTACAACCTGTTGTTATATCAAGATTTATTTCAGCAAAATCTGTACAAAATGAGGAAGAAGTCAACATGTATGATTGTGAACACTTTGAGTGGCTTTACATGGTGCCAAGAACTTCTAACAAAAAACACAAACTTTCTTCCCCTATATATATTGCAATAAAATGTCCCAACAAAATTCTCAAAATTAAAGGTTGTGCCATCCAAGTGTTTATACAATTATGAACACAATAATGGATGGTTATTTTCCAAGATTTGCTGTTCCTTAACGATTTTGGTTGGGGGTATTAACCCTACAGTCCTGAATCCTCCAATTTTAATATGATTTTCCACACGCACTAGGGCATTAGGGACTTAGGGTTAAAGTAAAATCTTTCCGATGTGACAAATTTCTTTCATATTAAAACTAGTCTGAATTTATGTTAGTTATACAATAGAGAGTTCTATCTGAACTGATTGTCCAACTAGTGCTTACTCATGTTTCAGGCATCCAGTGCCAGTAGTTGTGCAAAAACAACCTCTGACAAATAGTTGGAAGATATTCATTTTTGAAATCTTTTAACAATACCGATTCACTTGTTTGTCAAAGATGTGTTTGCACTTGCTCAGAAATAGATTTGCGTGATCAGGTGATCCTGTAGGAAAGACTTTACCTCCATTGTGATAGTGGTACAGTTGACTGATATAGCACTGTGCCATCAGGCAATAATGCATATCCACTTATGATAGCACCCGACTTATGCTATGTATGCAAACAGCAGTACTGCTATTAATTTGCATACATTTTCTTTTTCTTCATGCAGATACGGTGCATGTGCCATTCAAGTCAGTGACAAAAGGTGCCCAACTATTGCAGATGAGCAACAGGACACCAGAGTGAAAGTGTTACGGATGGAAGATTTTTTGACATTAATGGGCATCTTGAACATTTATTGGAGAAACATGTGTGTGATGTTTTCGACACAAAGCCCTATCAGAACAGTGTGACTCATGTTGTGATTGATGAAGCCCACAGTGTCCTTCATTAGGGGCAGACTTTAGACAAGATTTTAGAAAGTATCTAAACTGCAGTCACTGTTTTCAGGAGCATTTTTTCTTGCTGTCACTGCAACTGCCAAGTCTACAAAGAAGGAAGGAAATTTGTTCATTGATTGGAATGAAGTCCACCAGTTTCATAACATCCAGCATTGACAGGACAGAATCAAAAAGAGACCTCCAAAGCTTCATGCCGAATACCCTTTCATACTTGTGTTTAAATGCATCAATTTAAGAATGTTAAAATATGTTAGCAAAAGCTTGAATTCTATTTTAGATTTTACAGTATTATGCAATCGATTTCAGCTCTGAATTTTGCATGGACCACCCCCCCCCCCCCTCCTCTTGAAGGGCTTCGTATATAGCTTGCCTTTGCCATCTACTGCTTGAACACCGTGTCCTAGTCAGTCGATCAGTACTGATGTGAGTGCCCTCCCCCCCAAAAAAATGTTTTCATACAGTTGTCCCAATATGAAAGAATCTTAAAGAAACTGACTAGGACACCGTGTTCAAGGTTCGCATATGATGCAAGATATGGGGCAGATGGAACCCCCCCCCCCCCCCCCCCCCCCCACCCCCACCCATTTTGTGTTGGTCATTGGGTTCCCTGAATCTCAGGAATTCTCTTCAGATGTCTGGGGGGATGATGGGGGGGGGGGGGGGGAGTTACCCCTCTGCCCCATATTGTGCTTGTTATAAAGGTCTAGGTTCGACCTATTATTGATTAAAAACGAATGTCACTTTTTCATTTGTTTTGGTGTGTTTTTCCTTCTGCTTTGTAATAAAAAAATATTGAATTTGTCTAAACATTCATGCTCTACTCAATTTGTATACTTTTGGTTTTCTGATGAGAAATCATATTGTTAGGCGCGACAAGCGAAGGGTAGATCATGGAGAAATAAGACACATTTCTCCATGGGTAGATTAAGAAGCAAAGGGCAGATTAATCTGACCTCCAGGAAGAGGGTTGGGGCTTGTGTGCAGTTCCCGGGATTTTTTTGTAGGCCTACATGTAAATAATTGTTTGATTTTTTGGCTGCTGCTGGCGCACACGTACGTTCGAATACGTCCCTAAATTCGCGTGCCTTTTACTTAGCTTACATATTACTCCTTCCAACACATGTATTCTACCATATTTCAGCAAGTTTTCCAAGAATTTCATCGTGTCTGCTGCCTATCAAGTCGGTGAATCATTGGCTACGCTGCATTATTCGTAGCTTTCCGATACTGTACTTGTACATTGTGCTCGAGATGTCGATTCTGCACGAAAATGTAAACATGATCTCTAAAAATAGAAAATGCTTACTGCGCACGCGCGGAAGTGGTCCAATCAGAAGCTTTATATGAGTGCTAGCTACCGGTCCCCATATTATATACATATGCGGACCGGGAACCAGTCTAGGGGTCAATATCGACGCCATCTTACCTGACTTCAATTTAAGTGTCTGGTTCCTGCTGTGATATTCTTATTGAAAACGCAATTATCGAGAGTCAGCGAACAGACAAAGCAATCCCACTGGTATACGAGTATCAAATGAACAAGGAGCGCGGTGCGGATACCAGCGACGTACGGCCCATGGAAGTGCGGTTGCTATGTGGACAGCGCCCTCATTCGACGGCGCACGGAGCCCATAGTCCTGCCTGCCTACAAACAGAAATTGAAAAGACCCAAAGTCACTTCTAATAAAAGCCACGTTTGGTGTCAGGGGATGCCATTGAGACGCTGCAAGCATGCTTCAATTGCACAGAGTGGAATGTATTCAGGCGCGGATCCAGGGAGGCGGGGGGCGCGGGTGCACGTGCCCCCCGGTAAATTGAGTCAACAAAAAAGAGAAAAAAAGAAGTGGGAAAAAAAGAGGGGGGAGGTGATAGAAAAGGAGGGGAAGAGGAGAGCAACCTCCTTAAAAAAAATACCGGCGCCGATATTAAACATCTGCTGAGTCTACTTTTTGGCATAAAACTACTGAAAAATGCAATAAGAAAAAAAAAGGTTATCAATCATGCCAAGGAACTGAAACCCTCTTTTAAGAGAAAACCGGAGTATTTCCCTGAGCCCTGGGATTTCAAGTCTGTCCATCGATCCCCCTTCAATCCTTCTTGCCGGGTTCGATCCCCTTTTAATCCCTTTGCCGGATCTAGTGTAAACGTGGTGCATCTCAACATATAATCCCCTTTGGGAGTTTATTGCAGGTTAAATGGCCCCAAACCAGCAGGAAACAATGGATCACTTGACTGAATGACATACTAAATGTGCCTAAATCCTCTATTATGTCTTGCAGCCGATCTGCCGATGGTTTTAACACAGGACAAGAAACTACGGAAGACGGATAGTGCCACTGAAAAGGGATGGATATATTTTTTGCAAACGCGCGAAAACATTTTTTTGTACCGTTTATCTGGCGGCCGCCACTTAATTATCTGGCGGCCGCCACTTATTATGTGGCGGCCGCCACTTAATAGTCTGGAATGTGTATACCAGGATAAGAGGGGGTGGAGTATCCCGTGGTCCCATATCTTGCTGGGTATAATTGACATTTTTGAAAACAGTTTCCGCGACTTAAAAAGTCCGAAAGTCTGCTTGCAGAAAATTGGAAAATAGGGTTGTCCATTTTAGGGGATTCATATTTCCTGTCGTGCTGATTTCACGAGTTGACTGTGGCCTGACTTACAATTCCATCATTATGTAGCTGTTACCAAACAAGTAGCGGCCGTCGGATAATTAAGTGGCGGCCGCCACATAATTAAGTGGCGGCCGCCACATAATTAAGTGGCGGCCGCCACATAATAAGTGGCGGCCGCCAGATAATTAAGTGGCGGCCGCCAGATAAACGGTACAAAAAAATGTTTTCGCGCGTTTGCAAAAAATATATCCATCCCTTTTCAGTGGCACTATCCGTCTTCCGTAATTTCACGAGTTGACTGTGGCCTGAATTACAATTCCATCATTATGTAGCTGTTACCAAACAAGTAGCGGCCGTCGGATAATTAAGTGGCGGCCGCCACATAATTAAGTGGCGGCCGCCACATAATTAAGTGGCGGCCACCACATAATAAGTGGCGGCCGCCAGATAATTAAGTGGCGGCCGCCAGATAAACGGTACAACAAAATGTTTGCAAAAAATATATCCATCCCTTTTCAGTGGCACTATCCGTCTTCCGTAATTTCACGAGTTGACTGTGGCCTAAATTACAATTCCATCATGATGTAGCTGTCACCAAACAAGTAGCGGCCGTCGGATAATTAAGTGGCGGCCGCCACATAATTAAGTGGCGGCCGCCACATAATAAGTGGCGGCCGCCAGATAATTAAGTGGCGGCCGCCACATAATTAAGTGGCGGCCGCCACATAATAAGTGGCGGCCGCCAGATAATTAAGTGGCGGCCGCCAGATAAACGGTACAAAAAAATGTTTTCGCGCGTTTGCAAAAAATATATCCATCCCTTTTCAGTGGCACTATCCGTCTTCCGTAATTTCACGAGTTGACTGTGGCCTGAATTACAATTCCATCATTATGTAGCTGTTACCAAACAAGTAGCGGCCGTCGGATAATTAAGTGGCGGCCGCCACATAATTAAGTGGCGGCCGCCACATAATTAAGTGGCGGCCGCCACATAATAAGTGGCGGCCGCCAGATAATTAAGTGGCGGCCGCCACATAATTAAGTGGCGGCCGCAGCATAATAAGTGGCGGCCGCCAGATAATTAAGTGGCGGCCGCCAGATAAACGGTACAAAAAAATGTTTTCGCGCGTTTGCAAAAAATATATTCATCCCTTTTCAGTGGCACTATCCGTCTTCCGTAAGAAACAGTCTGAAATCAAGCCCTTTTCTTGAAAACTTCAACTGAATTGAATTAAAACCAAGAAAAAGTCCGGATAAATTAAAAATGAAGGGGAAAAACTGCCAAAAATGGGGGAGGGAGAAACTTAGATTTAGATTTTTGTAGTAATGCATAACATGGCTAAAAAAATGCCAAAAAATAATGGCTAAAATAATGATATATATATTCTCCATATACATGTAATCTGAACAACTTTTGTCAGATTGCACCATGCCGGAGCATCCACACTCAACAATGTTCCGGGGCCCTTAAGCGGGCCCCGGACCCCACGCCGTAAGGGCTTCGCGCTCGCATTTATCCGTTTTGGTTTGCCCCCGTCTAGATTTTTGTAGTCATGACATGGCTAAAATAATGGCTAGAAAATAATGGCTAAAATAATGATATATATATATTCTCCATATACATGTAATCTGAACAACTTTTGTAAAAAAAAAGTCAGGTGAAAGTGGCCAGGAATCGCCTCAGATTGCACCACGGAGCATCCAAAATCCAAAATTTTCCGGAGCCCCTTAAGCGGGCCCCGGACCCCACGCCCTAACGGCTTCGTGCTCGCATTTGTCCGTTTTGGGTGTGCCCCCCGTCTACAAAATTCCTGGATCCGCGCCTGGTATTTGTCGATTCTCTAAATTCACTGGAAGAGACGGTGACGGTCACAACTGATTATGTGAACTTCTGTGTAAATTCCTGCATCCCTAAGAAGGTTGTTGAAGTGTATCCCAATAGCAAGCCATGGATTACAAGAGACCTGAAGAATCTTCTGCGGAAAAGAGCGGCGTTTTTACGTGGAGACAAGTCCGAGCAAAAACTCTACAGAAGGAGATAGCGAGACAAATAAGAAAGGCTAACGGATTACAAACAGAAACTGGAGGAGAACTTTGGTGAGCGGAATTCACGTGCTGCGTGGCAAACTATGCAAACCATGACTGGTTATAAAGATAAATCAAAGAAAACTGTAATTGTTTGTAAGCCGGATTTTGTGGATAATTTAAATGATTTTTATTGTAGATTTGATACGCATGAATTTTTGGTTGATAATGAGACTACTGTGCAATCTTTACAGCGTATGGTCAAGGACTTGGATGATAGTCTTGTTGTACTATATCCATGAGGTTCGTCAGATATTTGCAAGGACTAAAATGGCATCTCGAACAATTTGTGCAGCCAACAACTTGTCCCCATTTTTACTCAAATGTATCAATTAATTTTAAATGGTGGTTTTTTCCCCAATGCTGGAAATCCTCAACCATTATTCCTGTGCCTAAGATTAAGAATTCAGTTGCTTTCAATGATTATCGTCCAGTGGCAATGACCTCTAGTGTTATGAAATGTTTTGAAAAGATTTTATTGAAATTTCTTAACAGTCAAGTTGGTCACTTTGATTCATTCAATTTGCATATCAAAAGAATAAAGGTGTTGAGAATGCAGTCGCTTTCTATCCACATAAACTTTGTAGTCATATATAGATGTGCCAAAGTCTTTAGTTAGATCTGTTTTTATTGACTTCTCACGTGCATTCAACACTATTGTTCCACATAATATTAATTAAAAAATTATTGAATTTGAATGTTACGCCACAGCTTGCATTGATAATTCAGAGTTTTCTCACTGAAAAACCACAGAGGGTCAGTGCAATAATATGGTTTCTGATGTCAATTTTTTGAGTGTAGGTGCACCTCAAGGCTGTGTTATCTCTCCTGTTTTGTTCTCATTGTATAGTGATTTTAATAATCTGAGTTCCAACTGCAGTGTAATCAAATTATGCAGATGACACAGTCATCGGTGGTTATTACGGAATGATTTATCTGAATACTTCCACACAGTGCAAAAGTATGTATAGACTGGTGTGATCGTCATCATTAATTTCTCAATGTTAACAAAACAAAGGAAATGGTTTTTGATTTCCGTCGGTCAGCGGTATAGTCCATGAACCTCTTTTCATTCATGATCAACCTATTCAGCAAGTGTCTGAGTACAAGTACTTGGGTACTGTGATTGATAGTAAACTCACATGGACGAACAACTGTAAGAGTGTGGCAGGTAAAGCAAACCAAAGATTATATTTCTTGAGGAAATTAAAAGGAATTTCGTGTTGACATTAGGTTTTTAATTCTTTTCTATCTCTGATTCAGAGTGTTCTTACTTTTTGTCTCATTTGTAACTTTGACTTGTCAAAAGAAAACAGTAAGAAGTTAGAAAGGCCAAGGAAGATTGCCCAAAGTATAATTCATGCAGATCTTCCTTCTATTGTTTCTTTGTATGAGCAGCGGGTTTTGTTGAAAGTTCACAAAATAATGCAGGATTCCTCACATCTATTCAATAATTATTTTAGATTCATCAGATCGGGTATCCGACTTTGTGTTCCACCTGCTTTACTCTGTCGCACTAGAAACTCGTTTGTTCCAAATGCGATCCACCTTTTTAATAAGTTTGTCAAGAGGTAATTGCTGATTGCTGCCAGTTAGATTCTACAGCTGATATATTTTGACTATGCGTCCTCAACATTTGTGCATGGGTTTTAAGATTGTTATAAATTTGTTTGTCCCCATTTGTGTACAATGTAGTATTGGTCGTCTTTGTTGTAATAGTATTGTATTAACTTATCTGAAGTGAGTGAGTTACGTGATGCTGTGTATATTGTATTATGATCTGTATTGATGATTTTTATTTAATGTATTTGGAGTAACTGCAGAATACCCCGCCACCCGAAAGTATACCCCCTAAAAATCGCGGATACAGGGTGGGATGGAGTCTGGCCGGGCGAGAGAGGGCGCCATTTTTCCTTTTAAAAAATCCTTCGAGGGGGCTATGATCGGACCTATACATGCGCAATTCGAATGGGAAGCTCGGAAAAAAGTCTAAGTCCAATCAACCTACCGGGAGGTGGATACATACGCGGATACGCGGTGGGATGGAGTCTGGCCGGGCGAGAGAGGGCGCCAGTATCCCTTTAAATGGTAAGTGAACCTTAGTACCTCCACTTAATCATGGAACTCCACTTGTTCCGCAGGTGGCTTATCTAGTCATTTGGTGGTCGCTTTAAAGAGCAACTAAAACGCCCAATTTTGTTTTTACTTTTTGGACTTTTCCGACAGTTTAAATACTCTTTTAACTGATGGAGATTGGTTTGCAGACGAGAGGGATCTTTCTATTTAAAAAAAGGGTTGTTATTCTGAACCATTTATCCTGTTTCGCGAAAGCTCATTATGTATGTAAATGTATGTACGTGGCCCCGTAACGTACACGTGTAGAGTCAGTTGATGCTACAGCTAAACACTATGCATGTACGTACGTGGAGTTGATGCTGCTGGAAGAGTTTTGGTCTACTAAACTCCTCCGTTTTCCCGTCTATTTTGTCTAATTTTGATATTATTTCAGTATGAGCATGGTTCTGAGATAATCATTATGCCTCGGTCGTGTGTAGTTGGGGGTTGCACGAGGAACAGCGACAAAAACCCTGACCTAACCTTCCTGCGATTCCCAGTGCTGAATGGGGTTCAAAGGCGACAGTTGGTACGGTCCGCTTTTTGTAGACAATACAAGATCTGATTTTCGGCTGTCAAAATGGTCGTTAAGAAGTGGGCCGAACCTGTGTCTGTGAGGGATGTCAGAGCGTTCCTAGGATTTACAGGCTTCTTCAGACGCTTCATCCAGGGCTATGCCTCCATTGCAGGACCACTGTTTCGTTATCTTTCAGCGGACCAGACTAAGAAGCAGAAGCGTACAAAACCTACAAATGGTCCAATCACACTTGATGATGCTGGAAGGGCGGCATTTCATGCACTTATTGATTGTGTCACAACCTCCCCTGTTCTGTCATATGCCGATTTCTCTAAGCCATTTCGAGTTGAGACGGATGCAAGTACAACAGGGCTTGGGGCTATTCTGTTCCAGCAAGATGATGACAACGAACAGTGTGTCATAGCCTACGCATCAAGGACTCTCCGTCCAGCAGAACGGAATGGTCGGTATAGTACATTCAAGTTGGAATTATTGGCAGTGAAGTGGGCAGTCACTTCAAGGACTACCTCCTGGGGAACAAGTGCGTAGTTGTGACGGATCATCACCCCTTGTTATATATCCACAAGGCAAACCTAGGATGTTCCGAAATGCGTTGGATGCAACAGTTGAGCTCTTACGACTATGAGCTATGCTACAGACCAGGGAAGGAAAATCAGGCCCCTGATGCCTTATCTCGTCAGTACACAGATGTTGCTGCAGACCCACCAGCATGTCTCTCCTTCACAAATGGTTGTGGTCACCTCATCTGAAGTCATGGCTTGTCTTGACGTCCACTCCCCTGGGATTGAGCTGCCAGTTGCATTTACCCATTGAATATAAGCCTGTCAAAGTGGGGGTATCCGCTGTCTACCTGGTTACACAATAGAACACCTCCAGAGGATGCAGAGCGGCGACCCGGTCAAATTTTGTAAGACGAGGACAAAAAACAAACCCCACTGAACGGTCATGCCTCGGCCAAGAAGTTGCTACTATGCTTCGTGACTGGGAACGGTTCTCCATCAGAGATGGGCTGCTCTAGTTTTCCCGAGTGATTCCAGATGCAATGAAAGAGGAGGTCATGATAATTACTATACTAGCCCTGCTCTTTTAGCTCAACTGTCTAAACATGGAGTTGAATGTTGTGGAACTTTTCGTTACACTACGCAGGGAATACCCCATGCCGCAAACCCAAAGCAACATAAAATGAAGAAAGGAAATGACCCAATGTTTTTTTGTGAAAAGTGGGCAATTGTGTATCGTTTGGCAAGACAAAAAATTTGTAACACTTCTAACTAATGTAGGCAACAGTGATGTGTCCAAGAAGCGAATTCGGTGTAATATGAGCACAAGTGGATTTCGACATGTTATAAAGCCAAATTGTGTTGAAGATTACAACCAAAACATGGGTGGAACTGATCTTGCCGACCAATGTTTTCAGTACTACAATAATACACACAGAAGTTTGAAATGGTGGAAAAGGTTTTTTTTCTCCATATGCTGAATATCTGTATTGTCAATGCCAGAGTAATATTCACCAGCATAGCAGGGAACAAACATGTCAGTAATCTCGATTTCCGCATAGGGATTGTACAGGGTTTGCTCTTTGGTTGGAAACGCAACGCATCAAGTCAGTTGAGATACCATATTCCTATTGAGTCGACAGGGCAACAGCACTATCCTGGCAAAATCCCCAATGGAAAGAAACGTCGGAAAAGGCCTTGTTTTTGTTCTGGTTTTTTGTCTTCCTTCTTCTTCTTCTTCTTCTTCTTCTTTTAGTTCCGACCAAAAGCCCATAGACTTTGTACACGAATTTTGTCGGCGGCACTTTAGGGGCCATTTAAAATTGTCAATGTTTTAAAATTTCGATTTCTTTTCGAAAATGTGGGTGGGTGGGTGGGTAAAGGAAATTTATTGAAAATCGAAATTTACTTTTTAATAAAAAACAAAGGAAAATTTAAGGAAATGCTCTTTTGACTTTCCAATTCCACTCCTGCATTTCCATTCGTTCGTTGAGTCAACCCTATACCCGTACGGCCTATTATGCGTAGTCTTAGACGTTGTATCATCTGTTGTTCAACAGATTGGATAGTCTATACTTTATAGACTGTTCTTATGGCTTTTCGGCATTTGGCACAGCACTGCCGTACCGGGCTGCACATTATTGATCAGATATAAAAACATGCAAAAAGAAACAATATCTTACAACGACTACCATCGTCTTTGCTATCAATGTACAATTATACCGTACCAAGAATTCCTCTTTTTTGCCAAAAACGCTTGGCAAATGCTTCATGTAATGTCCTTCAAACGTTCAAAACGATGAAGTAACGTTTGTATATAATCCCAATACATCTTTGAAATGCAAATATGGGTGTCTGAGATCTAGAGAGTAAAAGTCTATAGACCTATTTAAATTCCCTTCAAGCATCAAAATATACCCAATCGAGTACGCACTGTAGACTGGTTCCCGTGTCTACTACTATCAAATAAATAAAGCAGCAGAGACGGGAACCGTGCTAATAAGCAGACACGTTGCTTGCGCGTTGCGAAGCCCTGGGAAAACGATACAGTACATGCGTGATTTTTACACGAATGTCAACTTCAAAAGGGGTATTGTGTAGCTTCAACTTCAAGAATTTCGGAAGTTGTTAATTGTTTTACTACAACACTGGCCGCCACGTAGGGATAGTGGACCATTCCTCCATGGGTGGACGATCTGAGTGGCGATATTGTGACAGAGAGTTTCGGCCAGAGAGTTTTTGAAAGTTGTTTAGGCCTATGCGTTTGTACAATATGATTTTAAGATCGCTAACCTTTCACAACATTTTTATCATGCCGTATTAAATTGTAGACGATTTTATCGCCATATCGGTGATACAGCGGGAACAAATATCCACTACGACAAAAATCTGTATCGCCAGCGGTAGGTCAGAAGCTGATTATGAAACACTATAGAAGTCATAGGGGAACGTGTTTATAAAGTGGGGGAGACCCACAGCTGCATCACGCTGTCATGAAACTGGGCATTTTATTATTTGTCTAATTAAATGGCAAATTTTTAAACATTGACAATTTTGAATGACCCCTTAGGT
The DNA here is from genome assembly GCA_037893225.1 of Hippasteria phrygiana. Classification (NCBI taxonomy): domain Eukaryota; kingdom Metazoa; phylum Echinodermata; class Asteroidea; order Valvatida; family Goniasteridae; genus Hippasteria; species Hippasteria phrygiana. Next base: position 292,265 of record JAZGUH010000661.1, on the reverse strand, counting down.
CTTTAAAAAACTCAGATCTTAACCAAACTTACCTCAAACATAGACCCTAGGCTGAAATTGTATGTCGAAGAGTGACGTCATGATGACGTCATCACGTGTCACGTGACGTCATCTTAAAGGTGCATTTTTTAAGGGCCTATATCTAGAGAACCGTAGGTCCGATTGCATTCAAACCTGCCATGGTGGTAGACAAGTACGTGTTATAGGTGAAAATTGAGGTGACGTCATGATGACGTCATCATACGATTTTCTAGTAATATAAAGTTTTTTAACCTTAAAGTTTCTTAAAGCCATATCTCATCAACAGAACATGCTAAATTCAAAATTCTTTTTGTAATAGCTTTGTTAGCTCCTATATTCTTTCACATAAATGTGAAAATGTGTGACGTCATCATGACGCCATCAAAAATGTGCTTTTTTGAAACACATATAAGGGTAGGTCCGACCGTCATAAAAATTGGTAGGTTGGTAGATAGTGCCACTAGCATGTAAAATCCAAAGTGACGTCATGATGACGTCATCGGCTGATTTTCTATGAATTTTTAGTTCTATCCAAAATCCCATAGACTTTTTACTCGAATTTTATAAGTGGCACTTTGGTCACTAAACAACCTCAGATCTTAATCAGACTTAACACAAACATAGGCTAAGCTGAAATTGTATGCCGAAGAGTGCCGAAGAGTGAAGTCATCACGTGTCATGTGATGTCATCTTAAATGTGCATTTTTCAATGGCCCGTATCTAGAGAACCGTAGGTCCGATTACGCTCAAACGTAGTATGTTGGTAGGCAAGCATTTGTTGTTGATGAAAATTTAGGTGACGTCACGATGACATCATCATACAAAATTATAGTAATTTTAAAGTTTTTGAACCTTAACATTTTCTTTAAGCCATATCTCATCAACAGAACGTGCTAATATCGAAATTCTTTTTGTAATAGGTTTGTTAGGTCCTACATATGTAACAAAAAAATGCAAAATATGTGCACCATCATAATGACGTCATCAAAGGCATAATTTCTCGTAAGACATGTAAATTGGTAGGTCCAAGCCAGGTGGGTAGGCAGACTTGTCACAAGCAAGCAAAAATCGCAGTGACATCATACAACAAAATAATGCGGAAAAGCCCTATGTTCTGTTCAGCGAAGAGACATAGAGTCCTAGTGTATATTTGTATCTGTAATTTGGCCATAGGACTTGTAACAGCCCATTAGATTTCAGTTCGGTCGCCGATCTACTTTAACCTGTGGCGACCGTGCACATTGTTAGGGTGTGTGCGGCGCGGTCCATACTTGTTCGCTTGGGAAATCGGTAGCTATATCAATCTTAAGGCTATATTATTCAAAATGGCATCGCCTCACCTTTATAAGATTTTTAGAAAGTTTCTTCCTAAATAATAATTGTCAATTCTGGGGATGTTTTAATTGTTGACATTGCGGAGGGAGCTAACGCGAGCAATGAGTCCGTCACCATGGCGGATGCCCGCGAACCTATCACGTATGTTCTCGTATAATAGCAGGTGCGCCAATAAGTCTATCCACAGGCACGTATGCTGCACTCGCACAGTATAAGCCATTGCCCGGATCAGGTCTTTTGTGGCTGCGGCTTCGAATTTGGCTATTGACGGGCTACGGTGAAGAGAAGTAGCCATTGATAATAATGTCTGTGAGATAGTCTTATCGTGATGCAACTAGGCGTGTTGCCAAAATACTGTACAAACACTATGACAATACGAACCACTCAAAATATCTCTTATAGGGGTTTTCTGTCGGATGTACCCCAGAAATATATGTGCACAAGAAGTTTCCCAAGACACACATTATTAAATCAGGCGGGCAATATTTATTTAAACTTAATATTTATTAATTTCTTTGTAACATTGTCGGGTAAAGTCGGAAGTAGATAGTATCGATTCTTGTCATATTTCTATGGTGATTGGTATCGATATGATTAAAAGCTATTGAATTATGCATTATTCGAAAATCACCGGGATCGCTGGTTCAGTTAATCAATTGCTGCTACAGAATCGAAGTGCAGCCTACACCGGGTTTGAACCCGTGAATCTGACCAAAAAAACATATTGCTCACTAATAATCACCGGAAAGGTTTCAAGTTGGTCGCTAGCTTCACTTCCATGGGATTTGCATTCTTGTAAAAACTCCGGTTTCAAAGAATTTCGTGAAAACTATGACAGCAACAGAGGAAATCAACGAATATCACTGCTTGTAAAATGCTACTATGCAATTCAATTACGCAACACCATAGACCGATCCGGATTTGACCATAAGCCCCGCCCACCTTAGCAACGGCATGGCAACGCCATTACCTGGGTCAAGCTTTACGTTCAAGTATACAAACATTACGTGTAACGCACCGGCGACCCGGACAAATACTACATGCACAATGTCGACGACACGACTCGGTGTTCTGCCAAAGGCGGTGTATTTAAATTCTTTATGCGGCTACAAAATTAGCACTTAGCAAGCGGGCGAAAGTTAAGGGTAACAATTATTTTAAGGAGGGGTACATGTATGTACATAAAGTCATTTGTGAAGTCATAAAGGATGGTGGAGTTGCTGTTGCGGGGAAATGTATCGAAGCACGAGGAAGAGTGACACGCTACATTGCTTACATTTATGTTTCGGAAAGGCCGGGCTCGTTGCAGTATTTTTGTAGCTGTGTTGCTGGGTAAGTAAGTATTGGAATAAAATAAACCGCGGGTGTTACGACGCGATTATACCATATAGTCTAACATTAAAGAAGACTCTACGTTTTCTGGTTACCTCATATATATATTATACTTCTGTGCTTTCTACTGACCAAAAGAATGACTAACGTTAGGCTACTTTTGTATTTGAAATGTTTCATTCCTCCTAAATTTTACCGATTTAATGGGATAATATCAGTGCGATATTATTAACAGGTAACCAATTTGTAAGGCTAGAAAACATTGTATATAAACCTTACCTCCGGTAAGCTCCGGCTACTTCCAAAAATGTAAGGCTGAGCCTTACATTTTTGGAAGTAAGCTCCGGCTACCTCCGAATTTACCAACTGCCCACTTTTATTTAAAAAATACGGTGCCCGGCCGCACCAAACACATTTGTTTGTGTACACTTTTCACAGCGCATGTGACAAAGTTTGACCGAGCTTGACCGAGCTAATGGCGGACCACGCCTGTAGCAACTGTTGCTAACCAAAAGTCGTAATCCTATTGGTCAATGCGCGCTGTTTGATTGACAGGCCGGATTGGTCTATTATGCCTATTCAAACGCAAATAAGCACCATTGCTTAAAAAAAAACTGATCTGACGTCACTTGTACAGCACAAAGGCCAAGGGTAAACTCTAGATCTGCACAATGAGCAAAACTAAGTGGGCGAAGGATATACCTCCGCGCTGTCGTTCTTTTTCCCAGTGAACGCTTAGCTGCCAGGATTGTCAACATTTGTCGCCCGCCAAACCACCCTTCCTTTTGGGAGATTTACCTTTTTCACAGACACCCTGGGAAGCCGGGTGAGTAGGGTCATTATAGAAGTTGTGTCATAATGCTGGGTCTTTGCAATTCAGGGTTTTATAACGGGAAAGTCGGGGTAAAACTAGCAGATCGTGTCACGGTTGGCAAATGCGTGTAAATAGCAGTGTTGGAGGTCTCGAGACCGGCCTCGGCCTCGAGGCCGGCCTCGACGCCGATTTTTATGGCCTCGGCCTCGGCCTTGGCCTCGGAGTGCAAGGCCTCGGCCTCGGCCTCGGCCTCGGAGCGTTCCGGACTCGAAGATCTGGTCGAGGCCGGCTCGAGGCCGCCCACTTTGACCAATTTTCCCACCAATTCAGATGTGTTTTCTGTTTTAAATAATTTAAATTGTTTACCTCATCAAACTTTCGAGAAGCTGCCACAGTGAGTTCCGTGAAACAAAATAAAGTTCAAGCAGATACGCACGAATTAATGAACTGGTATTTACATTATTGCACCATGGAGCTATAGCTCTCCGATTGCACGTACTCACGTACGTACATGTATATGTATCATCTTCTTGTAGAACCAGTCTACTCCCGCTAATAGACTACATTATGTAGTTCCTGGTCCAGCACTTCAGGCGCCCCATGAACTGCCACTGTTGTGTTACACGTACTCAGGAAGCATCTAATCTTCTTTTGTTAGATAATCAGTCTACTCCCGCTATAGACTGGTTCCTGGTCCACCACTCGGCCCTGAACGAGTGAACATTAAAGCGATAATCATAATGGCCGGCAGTGAAGTTGACCGTTACGCGTGCTCGCGCAACGCGAAGCCTGTCACATGTCTACTAATTTATGTACCCATAACTGCATGCCCTTGCAAAGACTGTCCTCTCTGTTCCAGCTAGTATTGGTTCCAAGACGTTACTATTGTACTTTTGTACTTTCGCAGTTGCAATGCACTGGCAGCGCGATAAGATTTTGGATCTGTAGTAAAGTACGTCTTGGATAAGTTGGCATTTCGGGGGCGCGACCAGACTGTGGACTGTGATAATGATGGACGGTAATTATGCAATCAGCGACCGAGTTTGAGCACAATAGACGGATCCAGTGAGCGTCGCCCGATGGTGTTCTGACCAATCACATTCGTGGTTTATGTCCGACGTGCGTGCACGCGCATGTGACGCGCGCGGCTGCAGATCAATGGTCATGATGCCTCGTCGTGTCCTTTGTATTTGCGCGTCATGAATAATTTATGATAAGGCTCAAACTCGGTCACTGATTGGAGTCCTCGGAAAAGCGAGGGAGAATCGTCGAAAAGTAAAGAAAAAGTTAAGAATTGCCTGCCAACTTATCCAAGACCCTTGTGGCTATCCAAAATCGTGCACGTTTGACAAACACCGGCTGCGGATTCGGCTGCATTTTGTAAACTACGCATGCGTGAGGCCAGAACGCACTTACAAAGCCGGGATTTCGAGGACACAACGTTAGTGAATCTGGCGCGCGGGCGCCTCCGAAATAACAACACAAGGGTCTTGGGCCCAAGACTATGTTCCAGCCAGCAGTGCTCCAATGGAGCGCATTTTTAGCAGAGGAGGGATTATTATGAGGCCCCACCGTGCAAAGCTATCCCAACAGATGCTGGAGACCCTTATGTTCTTGAAATGCAAAGAACATATCCTTTGAGTAACCTGCCATTGACTTGAAAATAAAAACAAAATCTAACAAAATCTTAAAGGTTGTGTACGCGACTGGTAATCCTCTAATTTGTTTTTAATGAATTATTACGAAATACCTTACTAGCCTGTAAGTTAATAGTAGTCTCAATCATCGTGTGAAATGATAGCACCAGGTGTGCTGTCGTTGTCAAGAAAAGAGGAAATTTATATTGTTTTCAATCGTTGTAAAACTGCCCTGTAGCCTTTAGTCAAGGCGCGCGTGGCTACCCGGACGAGTGGCGCGCCCCGGACATGCTGACATTCGGGGCGCGTCACGTGTCCAGGTAGCCACGCGCGTCTTGACTAAAGTCTATCATCCGCCCGACGGTTGAAAACGAGCGCCGTTTTTCTCTCGTTTTTCTCGCCATCCAAGAACGCAAAACTGGTCAGTGGAACAATATTTCCTATAAAATACTAACCCCCAAATCCGCCCATTTCTGAAAATTGCAACAATGACCAATCATGCACACTGCCTTTAACCTTGATTTAGTGGATTATTTGTTGATTACGTGTTTAGTAGCCGGCCTCGGCCTCGGCCTTGGCCTCGGACGTTGTGGCCTCGGCCTCGGCCTTGGCCTCGGACGTTGTGGCCTCGGCCTCGGTCTCGGCCTCGGAGGTTGTGGCCTCGGTCTTGGCTCGGCCTCGGAGGTGGTGGCCTTGACTACAACACTGGTAAATAGCGTTGTGCGATACATTGCACGTGCGTGTGCCTATTATGTTACATTGTATTACATGTTCATGTAGGCTTACATAAAGGGAATAAAAGTGTGATGGAGCATAGAGCTAGAGCAACCGTGTATAAACTTGTAGTTTATAACCGGTGAGGGGCCTGGTCGCCGATAACGCGTACGGCCCGAGCCGAAGGCTGGTTGCATCGCCATTTTTACATGTGAGCGCGAACGTACGTGTGCGGTTTGGATTGTTTAGGACTACTAAAATCTGCAATGTTAGGGCTATAAACAAACTCTAAACTCTCACATTTAACATTCAAAATTACACTGGTGAAGTTGCAGAACCTGGGGTCATATTAATGACAACTTTGCTGTTGAATGTGCAGCTGGAAAAGAGGGACTGCGCCGACATACTGGACGAGTGGATGCACATGGACATGTCATCGCGATTAGCAGGAAATTCCCGCGGTGGTGGTACGGCCGCCTGCCTGCTGGCGATCGTTGCTGCGGGCGTTGAAACCGGAGGACACGGTGCACGCGGTGGAGTCGCAATTGTTGCGCTCAGAGAACGTCCGCTGGTGGCTGGCATTGGGTCGATGACGCTGAACAGGGCTTGTGACATGCCTTTTTTTGTTTCTCGGACGCATCATCAAGGCAGTAGTGCTTGATTGACGACTCGTTGCGGTGGCCAGATAGCGTCATGATTGCTCGGATCGGGTGTCACAGCCAGCCTCATTCAGGGCGGTGATTGCTGTTGCTCGGATCATAGAGCAAGGAACAGTTCCTTGCTCTATGCTCGGATGCTGTGGTTGGTGTACATCTGACTCAACCCTGCCTCTTTAGAGATTTCCTTCATCAAGTTGCCGATGGTGTTCCTGCCCAGTGCTGATTTGTAGTACCAGGCATGGGGTTCATTGTCTCTGGGGGAGTAGGGACGTTGCAGAAAGGCATCTTGCTCAGGGTGGAGTTTACTCGGGTATAGCCCCACTAGTGTGGCTGGCGGATTTTGACATCGGGCTGATCCTTAATAGCCACACGTCCTACTTATATGTTCGTGTGGTGAGAACTTCAAAAATTCGTGCGGTGGGGTAGCACTATCTGGACAGCGTTTTTAACGGTCTGGCTGTGTTCTCTGTCTTAACTATTCCAAACTGCAAACGGCTAGTCATCTTACTCACCATTTTTCGAAATATTAGACATTAAACTTCGGCTCCATAGTCTTGTGTGCAAACGATTTCAACCGGTGGTAGCCATTTTGACATGACCACATGACCCAAGTATATGACGTCACTGGGTTCGTTGCCGACGGCTGTTCGATGAGATCACAGCTTATCACGAAATTTGCGCGAGATGTTCCACTGAAATCGTGATAAGCTAGTTGTGCTCTCATCAAACAGCCGTCGGCAAGCTGTTTTAAACCCAGTGCCGTCATTTTATATTGGCTGAAACCGGTTGAAATCAATTTCACGCAAGACTATGGAGTCCCAGTTTAATGTCCAATATTTCGGAAAATGGTGAGTAAGACGACTAGCCGTTAGCAGTTTGGAGAACACAGCCAGACCGTTAAAAACGCGGTCCAGATAGCGCTACCCCACCGCACGAATTTTTGAAGTTCTCGCCACACGAACATATGGGTAGGACGTGTGGCTAAGGATCAGCCCGATGTCAAAATCCGCCAGCCACACTAGTACTAGTAGGGCTAACTCAGGTACAGCTTCAGAACTTCAACGGGGCAAAACTTGCCGTCTGGCTGTGCGTACACCCGCTTCTCTCCCTCAAAATCATGCTGCAAATCACCAGGGTGGTTTTTGGTTGCTTCATAAAAACCCTATTAGTTGCGTACTCTCTCCCTGTAGCATGTCTTGATGGTGAACGAATCTTTCTTTAACTCTCTCAGGCCCTCTCTTCCTCGTCTACAGAAGAAAAACTATGTGTAGAACCACACTATTCTCATGAGGCTTTGAGGGTTAGATGTTGACAAAGTTCCACTTGTAAACATCTTGGTGATGTCTGCAGCTCTGATGGCAGGTTTGTGCGTGCTTTTGTCATTTCCCTCTCTTTTGATACCCTTCATGACTGCCAGAAAGACGTTGTTGGCCGATGTGAAATCCCCGTCTCGAAGGATATTTATCTTGCGACTGTAAGGAGGACCGGTTATGTGTCGATGGATGGCAGCTCTCAGTCCCCTCAGTGACTGCAATGAGTATGTTGTTCCATTTTGACCCCGCCATAGAATCGTCTTAGAAGAGATGCGAGATCATGCACTGGCAGTTGTTCAAAATTTGGGTTTTCACCGGAACTTGTGCACCAATCTGCAATTAATACAAATACAATTACAATGAGATTTTGTTTTCTCTAAATTCCTGCCATTAAATATAATCTCACGTTCACCAACTTTACCCAGCAAAAATATACATCAAAAATAACAAAAGGATTAGTTTCAAATCATTCCCTTACCTTTCAAAATTCTCACACCCCAGGATGTCACGTATGATGTCCTCTTCTCATTTCTTCTCCCTTCCAACTCGGCGAGTTGAGGCTCGGTGAGATTATTAAATCTACTGGCCGTATGTGCAGTAGCAGCCAGTTCGGTCACTTCTTTAAATGCATCATTTTTCTCATCCCAGAACTCTTGAATTTCCTCCATCTCTCTCTCTAATACTTGTAATGCTGAAATTTCCTCTTCGGATATTTCGTCTAGGCTAAATTGTAAATCAGAATTGATGTCGGGGACGTAGTCTGACATGTTTGCTTTAGAATGTAAATTGACCCAAAAATGTAACGAAATTAAAATCTAAACAATTACGTAACATACAGCAAAAAAGCAGACGACATTTCATTCATGGTGTAACTTTTGTAGCCTCGTTCATGGTTATTTGTTTTATTGTTCCGTTTAAAGACGACTTGAAGTGATAATCATTTTATAAATGATCTTTCTAAAATGTTGAAACGTAACCCTTAATATTTTTAAACTCAAAAGCACATCCACTCTGGGGGAAAAATATCCCTTGATTTATTACAGAAATATAATCTTGATAGTGGTGCTTGAGCAGACGATAATTTAGACTGGTTCCCGTTCCTACATTATTTTCTTACTATGGGCCGGGAACCAGTCTGATAATTTTCACTGTAGTCTGGTTCCCTTACCTGATGATACCCTCATGAATTCGTGAGTGAATCTTCAGGTCAGGGAACCAGACTATTTTCTTTGCAACTTTGTAATAACCTTGGTCATGAAGAAGAAATATATTATTCCATTTGAAGATAGTTTTAAAAAGCAATCGATTTAAAAATGGTCTTAAAAAACGTTTTATACTACCCCAAATTTCCCTCAACTTCAAAACCCACCCACTTTCTGGGAACATTAAGCTTCTTTGATAAGAACAATATTGTTGCTGAAATATGTCATGAAAATAATACAGAGCGCAAAAAGAACATCCATTTTCTGGGGCCACGTTTGCACTACGCCGGTTATAAATGACTCCCAGCCATGTTTAAACAAAGGTTTAAACACACCCACGTGACAGGCTCTCGACCAATAGGAATAGTGAAACTGTCCTAGGTATTTATGAATATATTGTATCAGTGAATGAGGCTCGGGGCTATCACACACGTTGTGCTGTACATGTAAATTGACGCGCAGACTACAGTCCAAACCAACATTGATTTTTTTTGGGGGGGGGGGAGAGAGTGTGTTAGCATGATGTATGCACACTGAATACAAGTACGAGTAAATGGTTCATATCCAAGAAGAAAACGACCAAACAAAAATCTCCATTCTAAAATGTTTACAGGTGACACTTCAGCTTTTCTAATTTTCAAATATATCTGAGCCATTTAGCATGTGTTAAAACAAAGTGTCTATCACTGCAGAGAGAGGGGCTGAAGTGATATTGGGGCTCCTAATTCCTGTGGTAAGGAAGGTTTCTCGTTTTCACAACTTACTGGTAATAAAAGAGTTAAAAAGAGGGTTTCAGTTCTATGACATGATTCATAATCTTTTATTCTTCTTATTGCATTTTTAGTATTAATATTTTGTTCAAGTATGCCAAAATGTAGACACAGCAGATGTTTAATATCAGCGCCGGTATTTTTGTATTATACCAGTTAAAAGGAAAAAATGCAGCCATAACAAAAAAGAAAAATTGCCATCTTTTGGAAGTTTCCTTGTTTGACAGACCTTTTTCACCCACGTGGCCAGATCTAAACAAACAACCGTGACCACGCGTTGACCGCCACGGATTGATCTTATTATCTTAGCCTATACATGCATCGTAAACCACGTGCACGCCCATACGTACGTGGTACGCTTGGCTGGTTTACTTCGCATCACTACATTAATGCAGTCCGTGACAACACGTAATAAGTGTGAAGTGTCAAGCCAAAAAATGAAAAGAATGCGCTACCATACCACAGGTTTTTGGACATGTAAGCCCAGCCCTGCAAATTCCATGTGGAATAATCATCATGTTGAATTCGTCCACAAAGCACACAGAGTCTGCTGAAAGGTTGCTATTAAAATCCATGTTTTCAAATGTCGGTGTCGTATTCTGTGCAGTTAACCCTAACCCTGCCAGACGCAGCACAGTGCATCTGTGCTGACAGCTTCACTTTGATGCACTCTGCACACAAGTCAATGTGACAAAGTATGCAATATGATGCGTCTGGCAGGGCTTCTAGCCAAAATACCCTGGAGGGTTAGGGATGATGCCATGCGGATGTTGCATCATCTCCATGTATATGCAATGTTTTGCGTAGTTCGACTGTTCGAGTACAATGACTCGTCGTCTTCTTACAAGCCGTAAGTCGTGCAACTGTTTGAATACCATTGTATAGTCGGTGTTTGTCGTTATTTTTTTGCACGGCAATGCACGTTCTATGGGGATTGCGGTCAAAGTACACAATAGATAAGAGGATTATACAGGGTGTATTGTGTAGGGATTATATAAACCTTAAAGGGACACATTGCTTTGGATTTTGCGATTTGGGCTATAAAACTGAAATGGATATGGTTGGGAAGCTTTTTTTTTAAGTAGAATATAAAGATTCACATAATTATCCCTTCAAATTGCGTGTTTTTTGTTCAATTTCGTGACAAATAACGGTCCGCCATTTTGTAGAACCAAATTTTTGACTCCAGAAAATGGCGGACCGTGTTCGCCAGTCGTATTGTCAGTCGCAGCTGGTTGAAGTACGTTCTATTGATCCATTTTGATGTACTGTGGCACGGCGCGCAGCATGCACTGGCGATATGTGTCGCGAGGTAGAGAATGGTACCTGGCGATCATGTGATAGGTTTACAAGGCCATTGGCTGCGGTGCCAGCCTAAGACTCTTACAGCGTATTTTGCGCATTATTTAGACGATGGTATTTACTACTGGAAATAAGTCTATGTTTCGCGGGTCAGATGTCAGGAGTCAGAGGCAAATTTTTTGTTTTATAATCACTACTCACTAATTACAACACATTATAAGTGTTTTTTTACATGAACAACTCTTATAAAAGATAAGGAACATTTCCAAACAGCAAAATTTCATGACATTTGAAGGCAATGTGTCCCTTTAAAATTAGGAAAATTCTCCCATGTCTCCACAGTGTGGTCTCTGTGTGATCATAGTGTGAACACTATGACCACTGTGAGACCACACTGTGAACACACTGGTCCTCCAGACTGAATCGCCACTGTGTGAACCCACTAAGTGAGTGTGACAGTTCCGGATAACTTTTCGTACAAATTGCTGTAACCTCACTGGTGTTTGGAGTTTTTGTGTCCGAGTGACATCACTTCGTAATAGAATACCTCCTCTTCATCGTAAAACCAATGTCTACATGAACTCAATTTAAAGGGAAATAAATCTCTGTTTTTGTACAGGATTGAACGCGACAGTTCAGAATCGTTTGCGACAGTTCCGGATCACGTACGCCATGACCACCTCGCGCGTGCCGCCTTCGTGCGTGTGCTGAGCTTCGAGCCTGCATAAGCATTGGGCTTGTCCGTGCGTCCCAAACATTAAATAAGCTTTAACTTAAACTCACCGGAAGAAAACCCAAAAATACATTGTTTGGCTTTTGATTTAATAAACATCCCATGCAAGAGTTAATACGACTAAGAGTACGAACAAAATCGAAATGATACGTTAGTGAGTGACCCATGGGGAAATTTGCAATTGCCGTGATAGGTACTTGTATATGCAAACGGTGGTGACCCACAACTGTCTTGAACGTGCATGAAAATCTTTCGGCGAATACAGCAAGTCAGTAAATTCACTTGCCAAAATGTTTTAATCTGTGACATATGGGATTATTTTCTGTCAAAAAACTTAGTAAAGTCAATAAAAGACGATGAATGTTGACTACATGCCGGGGGAAACAAGAGTTTCGAGTGGCATTTCACTTCTAAGAGGCCAACTACAAGACAATTACAAATTTCGACGAACTGCATTATGGGTAATAATAACGCGATCTTCAAAATTTCTAAATTAAAAATTCGATGATCCGGAATTGTCACATGATGATCCGGAACTGTCGCACTGACTGTATGAACTCTCCGTGATTTTGCCACAGTGATGTTCCTCACATACACAGAGAACACACTGTGAACACGCCCAGACATTTTCACACTGAATCGCCACTGAGTGAATACACTGTGAACTCGCTGTGGTTTTGTCATAGTGTTGCTCCATATCAACTGACCAATCAGAACTTAGGAAATTTGTGTTCACAAAAGTCGTGTTAAAATGCAGTTTTTAGTCAAAAAACACAATTTCTTGACCATAATTATTCAAACAATTCCACACTACAATTTCCATTATTTGCAAACATAAGTGAAGATCTCATTACATCTACTTTTGTGTTCAAATATCCAAATTGTTCCTGGGAAACCATGACTTCATTATTGGCGGGATGAAGTGAATATACATTGTAAAACTGAAGCATGACAGTAGTTACCGGTATAGTTTAACTAGTGCAGTGCCCGTTCAAAATGTGGCTGTTCGAAACGGCATATGGTGCACGATATGGGGAAGAGCTAGCGAACCCCCCCCCCCCCCCCCCCCCCGTCTAACGACTGACATGAACAATTTTATTTTACGTTGCTGCCCCTTAAAATAACCCTACTATCCCCGTAAAAATACAGGGTATAAACAAATTCACTAAGTTACCGGAAACTTGGTGTAAGTAATCACAAATTTTCAGAAATGGGAACCGTTAACCAGACCAGGACGTGATGTATTATAGGCCCTGTACGTACATTACTCTAGATATCAAATGTACAAATACTACGGTATACTAAATAATGTCGCGCTTTAGCTTTATTCAGCATATCCTGCCATCATGAAGTCACGGTTTCCGATGAAAAATTTCAATATTTGAATACAAAAGAAGATGTAATGCGATTCTTCACCTCTGCTTACAAAAAGTATAAATTCCTTTGTGGAATTGCTTAAATAAATACATATTTTAGTCAAGAAATCGTGCTTTTTTGACAAAACACTACAATTTAACATGACTTGTGTGCACATATGTGATTTCCTCAGATCTGATTGGAGAGTTGCTGCGTAATGAGATTCGTGTAGCAGGAGAACATGATATTTCACGTTCAAAACCCGTTCAAACTAAAATACGGTGATAGTCTGTTTTTTTACAGCGGGAAAAACACGGGATTTTGTACAGTGTACTGCCACGTTTGCGGGTCTATGGCCTCCGGTAAAGACTGTTTTTTGGCAGCTTTTTGGAGAACTGCTCATCCAAACAACTTCAATATTGACACTGCACATTCTTGGGTCCTGAGCAATCCACCTGCCGGTTTTCAACTTTATACAGTGCCCGGTTCTTGAGATAATCGAATTACGGACATACACACACAAAGTCGTACTTTCCCAATACTTGCGAGGACAATGCTTTGTGTTTCCTATTGTTCCTTTAATATAACCCAACCCCATAGACTAAGCACATACTTCTCTACTTGCGAGGACTGATTTCAACAAAAGACTTGACTTGCGAGGACTAAAAGGTTTCTTTGTATTTCATTTCTCCTCTTGTCCTTGGAAGTATATACAGAACCTGTACATACATACATTTTGTACATACAAGATAGCTGGTGAGCTTACGTGATGTGGACCTTTAATCGGCAACGTTAATTATTTGTACAACGTTAATTAATTGTACAAACACAACCAAAATGCGGGTACTATCCACAAGCAAACAGGCAGGGCGTCACACCATGGAGGAAGGAATACACGGAGTCTACATGATAAACGTCATGTAAACCTATTCTATTTGGCAATCAGAGATAAAACTTTTCCGATTTTAATCGGAAAACCGACTTTTTGACTTTTCCAATGAAATTTCCGATTTTTTTACAATTTGTCCCACAGATTTTTTAACGATTTTTCCACAATGTGCGATTTTATTTGAATTATAATTAAGAAGAAAACTTGATGAAAAAGTCGATGAAAATGGCACGTAAAAATTATCGCAAGCGTAGTTTTTATCTCTTTCACTAGTCGTAAGTGGAGTGTTTCTACGGTAGAAACACCGAGGTCTACACTTTTCCGGCTGGATAAAAGGTTAAACATTGACCTGTGACGTGCAAAAATTACCGCGCATGCGTCAGTGTGTGGTGCGTGCGCGTGCACCTGGCAGATGCAACGGTGCCGGTGCCAGTGCCACAGTAACCTGCACCGCGCCGCGCCCGCTGGTGGTACAGCGGGCAGCGCGGTGTATGTTGTACGGTGGTACCGTTACATATAGGGCCTATACCGTTGTTATATTAGCCTTGATCAAGGCTGTCAAGCTTATGAGCTGAGCGAGCGCCCAGCGCTGACCTGGCCAACACAACCCAGTACGTACGTGCCCAGTCCTGGTGCCCAGTCACCACCATACGTACACGCATAGTCGAGGCGAAAGACAGCCTTGACCCGTGTTTGCTCACTATGCACCGCTGTTTCGGCCCTTGTAAAAAGTGGCATAAAGTTGTGCACATGTGCCACTTTCACAGCCAGGTCAAATAAAATGCCTAATTCATTAATGGTGACCCGCGACAGAGAGACGATAAAAAACCGGGAATTATTAATTAATTTTCACATTTATAGGGGATCTTCAATTTACAGCATTTCATTCATAAGGATATCCATGATGTATTAAAGCAACCCCAAAAGCCAAACAAAATGGGTATGACAAGCGCGAAATTCAAACTCAAATACAGACGCTCCCTTTTCGTAAATCATTGCCGAAGGGATGGTTTCCAGGACAGATTTGACAGTTAAATTGAATTATCCCAAACTTAGACAGTAGTTTGTTTTAATAATAGAGCAGGTTGTAATCTCATTGATTCATGTGTTTTCGTCAGGGCAAACCCAACAAGTGATAAAAAACAATGATTTGAATAATTAATTGTTTCAATGTTGAACGGGGTTTCCACAACGCATCTTCGCGGTCTCGTATGGTACCCAAGTTAATGAGTCTTATCTACTGTTCAAGGACACATTTGGGGATACATGTACACGGTTCTAGACTACGGATTTTAAGGGGTAAAAGCAATAAGGCTTGCTTAACAGTATTGTTCGCAAGGTCCCAGATTCACGTACAAAAACAATAGAAATAAACAAACATTCCTAACACAGCAGTTTTTTTTTAACTATATAATTGTTGCACGAAATAAACACGATGAAAAATTGATTATTAATACAACTTTTATGTTCTTGTCTTTTTTTTTTTGGCGGGGGGGGGGGGGGGGGGGGCCGGGGGGGTGGATCCAATTCTTGGATCATAGTCTCTGAATTAAAGTTTCAAAAACACACAGCATTTATATACAGTTATTGATTAATCATAAAAGTCAAAGATTAAGCTTATACATGTTATTATATATTGATATAATTGATTGATTCATAAAAATCAATAAAGAAAAACGATCTTATTTAATGTACCCGAGTTGGATAAATCGTATCGTTTTTACCTACATGTATATGGCTTTTTAACAAGATTTCTCATAAATAACTTGAATGGGCATCTCCAAATCTACAACGGCACTAGCTCGTAGTAATCTGCACATGCATCATGGCATGCCTGTTTTATAGTACTCATGGCGCGTTTAATTTTGGGTTTGTCAACTCACCATCAACGGTACAAAATAGCCAAGTGATCACTCTTTACCCTGGAACAGGAAATTTTCGCTGGAAAATTCACAGACTATCAGTTCGAGGCCCGTAAAAATCCCCATAAATTGAAATCGAAACGTACAAAACGAAAAATCTACGGTGCCCTTCGGGTCTGACGCTCACACAACACCATCTTTAAAAATGTCCAAAAATTTCATCTCGATATAAATACCAAGTTAATATATCACATTAATCAGCAGTGAGAGATGAATATTCGTATTCCTTTTTTGTATATTATGCATTTTCTTCCACGAAGCTCTTCCTTTTTTATTAATATTTACGTTACCTTTCTAGCAACAGAGGGCGGGCTTTCACATGGTAATTGTGCGCACGCGTACATCGTTATGTCACGTTGGAAACAACGGTGTATAATAATGAGTACGCGCTATGGTAAACAGTCTTCTCTCATTGGATAATGAGATGAGATGACGCGCTTTACATTTAAAGCGCGTGTTTACTTTGGACTGTGTACGTGTATCGCGTGCATGCAGCTATGCAACATGAATATGCATATTCGAGTCAAAGTTTACGGGGTTTGATTAGCTCGGCCAATATTGGCCGAAAATATAAAGAAATACATAGGACATTCGGCACGGTTGGGTCAAGGCTGTCATTCGCCTCAACTATGCGTGTACATACGTATGGTGGGGACTGTGCACGTACGTACATGTACATGTATTTTTGTATCGCTATACATGTGAGGACTTTCCATTGTTTCCCTTTGATATAACCCATCCCCATAGACTAAGCACTAGTTTGCCTGTCCTCATATTTTCCCGAACAAAGAAAAAAAATGTGAGGACAGTATTGTTCCCTTTGTTCCCAGCTAACACATTATGCTTTTATAACATTATGAAAAGGTCTTACGGATGTTATATATAAAACATTTTAAAATAACATTTTAAAAACCTTATAGAAATGTTATGATAAACAGAACAACATTTTAATAACATAATTTAAATGTCTCAAATTTGACGTTTTATCGAGTATGTTAAAGTGATGTCATCCAAATGTTATAACCAAATGTTTTAATTTAGTTTTCATGAGGGAAAGTTTGCCATAAATGTGATATTTTAAAAATATAATCCAGATGTTTTATAAATATCATAAAACGTTACTAAAACATCTCCTGAATGCTTGAGTCCACGGTACTATCAAAAACGTTTGAAAATGTTATAAATGCACTTCTATCTAATGTTTAAGAGTGGTTTAACTTAATTAATAAATGTCAGTGCATGTGATATTTTGAAGACGTCATTATAATGTTGCCACCTTATTATCTGTAAGTTTTTATAATGTTCTTAAAACATATTTTTAAAAATATAATACTATGTTTTACAAATATCCCTAAAATGTCATACCGCAGAGTTGACAACATTCATAAAACATTTTATAGATGTTTGAGTCCATGGAAGAATCAGTAACGTTAAAATAATGTTTAAAAAACACTTCATACTGATGTTTAAAACTTGTCCGAATTATTAAATATATCTCAGAACATTTTATATTTAAAAGACATCATTATAATGTTACCAGTCGTATGTTTTTATAATGTTCTAAAACATATATTTGTATCCTTAAAAACATGTTGCAGAACTATGTGTAAAATATTATGCCAAATTATTGATAACATTCTTAAAACATGTTATAAATATTTGAGTCCACATAACTATTATTAACGTTTTAATAATGTCAAAAAAGCATTTCTGCCTGATGTTTAAAACTTGTCTTAGGTAAAACATAAATCTCGGGCATTTGATATCAAAACGACGCGATGAAAATGTTACCATCTCAACATGTGTATGTTTTCATGATGTTCTTAAAACATCTTTTAAAAATATGAAACCATGTTTCACAGATATACCTCAAATATTATGACAAAGAGTTGGCAACATTCTTAAAACATGATGTAAATGTTTGAGTCCATGAAAGAATTAGTTAAACGTCTAAATCGTTAAATATATCTTAGAGCATTTTATATTTGAAAGACATCATTATAGTGTTACCACCTAAATAGTCGTATATTATTATGATGATGTTCTTAAAACATATGCGTATAGCATACAAAAATGTTTCAGAAATATCTTTAAAATGTTATGCCAAATTATAGATAACATTCTTAAAACATGTTATAAATGTTCAAGTTAAGAAATATATGTACATGTATTAGGTAATAAATATATCTCTCGGGCATTTGATATCAAAACGACGTTATGATAATGTTACCATCTGAACATTTGCATTTAAAAAATGTGTTTAAAACATCTTTAAAAAATATAAAACCATGCAATTGGAATGGGAAGCTGTGCATAAAGTGTAAGTCCAATGTATGTCCCCGGAGGTGGATACGCGGATACGCAGATACGGGGTGGGAGGGAGTCTGGCGGGGCGATAGAGTGTGCCATTTTCCCTTTAAAAAAATCCTCGGAGGGGGCTCTGGAATCTGACTTGCGTGCGTAATTCGAATCGGGAAGCTCGGTCAAAAGTAGTGTAATGTATGTCCCCGGAGGTGGATACGCGGATACGCGGATACGGGGTGGGATGTGAATAGTTTATTGAGGGCAATGAACAGTGACCCCGTATCCGCGTATCCGGATACGAGGTGGAGATACGAGTGGCGAGGTGCCAATTCTTTTGACATCTTTCTTTGTAATTTTGAACAGTTTATTGCGGTAGAAAATGGTTGAAAAATGGCAAAAA
Organism: Hippasteria phrygiana; assembly: GCA_037893225.1. Classification (NCBI taxonomy): domain Eukaryota; kingdom Metazoa; phylum Echinodermata; class Asteroidea; order Valvatida; family Goniasteridae; genus Hippasteria; species Hippasteria phrygiana. The sequence continues at coordinate 273,562 of JAZGUH010000661.1, read as the reverse complement.
CTCGTAAGAAAGTAGCTCTTAAATTTAAAGCACTTTTGTCAATACCCGCCAGGATTCAATTTCTGAAAGACGCCGACGTCACGCTTTGTTTATATCACATCATTGAAGAGAAAACAAAGAATTGAGGGGATAATACACAACGCACACAATGCATACAAAGCGCACAGTCACGGTATGCACACTGCATACACGCACTGTGTGCAGTCATAGCTCGCTGCTGGCTTCGCGTCATTGTACATATTGCGTTCTTTGCGAGTTTATTTTTATGCAAACGTGATAAACTTTACTTAGGCCTACATAACGGAACATAATCATCAAATTTTGATGCTGAGTATGAACATAGAGGAATAAAAGACATCATTATAATGTTACCAGTCGTATGTTTTTATAATGTTCTTAAAACATATATTTGTATCCTTAAAAACATGTTGCAGAACTATGTGTAAAATATTATGCCAAATTATTGATAACATTCTTAAAACATGTTATAAATATTTGAGTCCACATAACTATTATTAACGTTTTAATAATGTCAAAAAAGCATTTCTGCTTTAAAACTTGTCTTAGGTAAAAAATAAATCTCGGGCATTTGATATCAAAACGACGCGATGAAAATGTTACCATCTCAACATGTGTATGTTTTCATGATGTTCTTAAAACATCTTTTAAAAATATGAAACCATGTTTCACAGATATCCCTCAAATATTATGACAAAGAGTTGGCAACATTCTTAAAACATGATGTAAATGTTTGAGTCCATGAAAGAATTAGTTAAACGTCTAAATCGTTAAATATATCTTAGAGCATTTTATATTTGAAAGACATCATTATAGTGTTACCACCTAAATAGTCGTATATTATTATGATGATGTTCTTAAAACATATGCGTATAGCATACAAAAATGTTTCAGAAATATCTTTAAAATGTTATGCCAAATTATAGATAACATTCTTAAAACATGTTATAAATGTTCAAGTTAAGAAATATATGTACATGTATTAGGTAATAAATATATCTCTCGGGCATTTGATATCAAAACGACGTTATGATAATGTTACCATCTAAACATTTGCATTTTAAAAATGTGTTTAAAACATCCTTAAAAAATATAAAACCATGTTTCATAGATATCCCTAAAAATGTTATGACAAGAGTTGACAACATTCTTAAAACATGTTATTAATGTTTATAGTGCATGGAAGAATCGGTTAAACGTTTAAATAATATGTTGCTGCAAAAGTACTTGTCTGAATTGTTAAATACCAGTATATCATAGAGCTTTTGATTTTTAAAAGACATCATTATAATATTACCACCTAAATATAGTGGTGTACTATTATGAAGTTCTTAAAACATGTGTGTATAGCATTAAAACATGTTTCAGAAATATCTTACACAGGTTATGCCAAATTCTTGACAACATTCTTAAAACATGTTATAAATGTTCGAGTCCACAGAACTATACTATAAACGTTATAATAATGTTGTAAAAACATTTCTGCCTGGTGTTTAAAACTTGTCTTAGATAATAAATATATCTCGGGGCATTTGATATCATAACGACGTCGTGATAATGTTACCATCTGAACATTTTAATGTTTTTATGATGTTCTGAAAACATCTTTGAAAAATATGAAACTATGTTTTACAGATATCCCTGAAATGTTATGCCAAATTTTTGACAACATTCTTAAAACATGTTCTTAATGTTCGAGTCCACAGAACTATACTATAAACGTTTTATTATTGTTGTAAAAACATTTCTGCCTGGTGTTTAAAACTTGTCTTAGATAATAAATATATCTTGGGGCATTTGATATCATAACGACGTCGTGATAATGTTACCATCTGAACATTTTTATGTTTTTATGATGTTTTGAAAACATTTTTGAAAAATATGAACCATGTTTTACAGATATCCATAAAATGTTATGACAACATTCTTAAAACATGTTATAAATGTTCGAGTCCATAGAACTATACTATACACGTTATAATAATGTTGTAAAAACATTTCTGCCTGGTGTTTAAAACTTGTCTTAGATAATAAATATTTCTCGGGGCATTTAATATCATAACGACGTCGTGATAATGTTACAATCTGAACATATTTATGATTTTATGATGTTCTGAAAACATCTTTGAAAAATATGAAACCATGGTTTACAGATATCCCTAAAATGTTATGCCAAATTCTTGACAACATTCTTAAAACATGTTCTAAATGTTCGAGTCCACAGAACTATACTATAAACGTTTTAAGAATGTTGTAAAAACATTTCTTCCTGGTGTTTAAAACTTGTCTTAGAAAATAAATATATCTTGGGGCATTTGATATCATAACGACGTCGTGATAATGTTACCATCTGAACATTTTTATGTTTTTATGATGTTTTGAAAACATTTTTGAAAAATATGAACCATGTTTTACAGATATCCATAAAATGTTATGACAACAAGAGTTGACAACATTCTTAAAACATGTTCTAAATGTTCGAGTCCATAGAACTATACTATACACGTTATAATAATGTTGTAAAAACATTTCTGCCTGGTGTTTAAAACTTGTCTTAGATAATAAATATTTCTCGGGGCATTTAATATCATAACGACGTCGTGATAATGTTACAATCTGAACATATTTATGATTTTATGATGTTCTGAAAACATCTTTGAAAAATATGAAACCATGTTTTACAGATATCCCTAAAATGTTATGCCAAATTCTTGACAACATTCTTAAAACATGTTCTAAATGTTCGAGTCCACAGAACTATACTATAAATGTTATAATAATGTTTAAAAAAAATTTCTGCCTGGTGTTTAAAACTTGTCTTAGATAATAAATATATCTCGGGGCATTTGATATCATAACGACGTCGTGATAATGTTACCATCTGAACATTTTTATGTTTTTATGATGTTCTGAAAACATCTTTGAAAAATGTAAAACTATGTTTTACAGATATCCCTAAAATGTTATAAAAACATTTCTTCCTGGTGTTTAAAACTTGTCTTAGAAAATAAATATATCTTGGGGCATTTGATATCATAACGACGTCGTGATAATGTTACCATCTGAACATTTGTGATGATGTTGTGACAACGTTATAGTGACCTCAATTTGCATGTTGACCCCAAGTGGGCGTGGTAAACCTTGGTGAAACAATTTTGTCACTTTCTTTCAACATGAACGTTCTGTTTTGCGTAACAGCGATATGTTTTAGGGTGTTTTCATAGAGATAATTGTGTAATATTTAACTATTCAAAGTCTCAAAGAAAAAAAATTGCAAAAAAAGCAAAACAAAACAAATAGAAGAATTTTGACTTGCAAACTGTGACTAAAGACGACGGTGATATTGGGCATATATATACCATTTAGGGACGTACTTAAAGTGGAGGAGAGGCTTCCTCAGATATTTAATTATGTATAGTATGTATACATAGTATTAATATATTGTATAGTATGTTAACCAATATTAATTAAGAATTAACCGATATAAAATAATTGATTTTCAGGAGCAGAGTTGCCGAATCTTGCTAACAAAAACCGTTTCATTAATTGCAGGAACGATTAAGTGTGGGAATGGCATAAAGTGCATACAGATCCATAGAGCTTGCAAATTACTGCTCCAACACGTAGTTCAAACGTTAATTAATACAAATTATAATACATTTATTTTATAACATTTTAGTAACATTTGGGTGCAATTCCCTAACATTTCTAAGATATCATTATATTATTAAAACAATGTAAGAGCTGAATGCCAGTCACAAGCAACCCAGCTAACACATTGATGTGTAATGTTGTGATGATATTACGAAATAATGTTATGGCGACATGGTCTTACAAACGTTTTAGTGATACCTACATGACATTAATGAAAAAATGTTGGTGCGATGTTTTCATAACGTTTCAAAATGTTCACAAAACATTGCCCATGAAATATTTTTACGATGTCAAATTGATATTTCATGGGCAATGTTTGTAAACATTTTGAAACGTTATGAAAACATCGCACCAACGTTTTTTCATGAATGTCATGTCGGTATCACAAAAACGTTTGTAAGACCATGTCGCCATAACATTTTTGCGAAATATCACGACAACATTACCTTAAAGATGTTATTTTGATGTTTCAGCATCAGGTCAATGTAACGTTATGAAAACATCGCACCAACGTTTTTTTATGAATGTCATGTCGGTATCACAAAAACGTTTGTAAGACCATGTCGCCATAACATTTTTGGGAAATATCACGACAACATTACCTTAAAGATGTTATTTTGATGTTTCAGCATCAGGTCAATGTAACGTTATGAAAACATCGCACCAACGCTTTTTCATGAATGTCGTGTCGGTATCACAAAAACGTTTGTAAGACCATGTCGCCATAACATTATTTCGTAATATCATCAAAACATTACACATAACATTTATACCACGTTATAAAAACATCAATGTGTTAGCTGGGTTATAGCCTCTTTTCTGTCCTCGCGTGTAATGCGATACCATGACAGTGTACTGTATTCTACGCACTGTTTACGGATGTGTGTGGGGACGTACGTGTACGTCCGTGCGGGCTAGGCCAGCACTGGCAATGGGCGCTCGCTCGTTTCGGGAACAAGCTTGACAGCCTTGATCAAGGCTATTGTTATATAGGCATGGAGGAAGGATTGTAGAAAGTCGATCGTGTAGAAAGTTTTTATGTATTGTATACCTCGTCATACCCCCCCCCCCCCCCGTATTGTCCGTACATAATTAGGTTGAGATGCGATTTAATTTCAATTATATATATTTTTTCAAATACAGATTAATAGCTGTCCTCATCGAAATGGCCAAACGACCTGTGGTGTTGGTTTCACTGCTGCTCCTCGTGTTTGCGTCTGTCTTGACGTCAGTTGCTTTGGAGGTGGGTGAATATCTGGATATGACCCATCCCTTTGACGATACCACTCTCTACTGGCCTGGTGCAAGGACATTTGACTTTGATATTCTGTTCCGAGGACCGTCTGGAGTTCTACCTTGGTAAGATTTTGTTTCTCATGGGTGGTCGATAGAGAAATCGACTACATTGTGAGGCCTATACATGTTCTAGACTTCGGAATTAAATGGAAGTGTCAATTCTTCAAGGACACATCGCCTTGGAGGGTTCCAATCTGGCCACCAAAAGCGTTCGAACTGAAATGACTAATTTTTTATATGGTTGGCTAGTTCACACGCGTATTCATCTAAAATTCATTGACGAAAATACAGAGTGGTGCCCTTTGTCTGTTGCGCGTTGGTTGCGTACATACTGCACCGTGTATGCGGCGCCAGTCTGATGTAAATTCTTTGGTTCTTTCTTAACTTTTTTCACTTTTTAGTATACTGGTAGAATGTTCACACTTAGACCTTGGAAATAGGTTGTGCAACTAACATAGATTTGGAAGATTTTGGGGCACTTTGAACCTTTGGCTTGCTATAGACTTTTGTGCTAATGTACATATTGACAGGAAAAGATAAAAAAAAAAACCGAGGTAAATTTTCTAAATATTTCGGTTTCAGCTTTATTTGCGTGCAGTGCATGCTTAGTACGTATACCAGTGAGTAAACAAACGTTCAAATTTGTTTGTACTGCAGATAGATTGAGTACCGTGTTGGACATCATAAACAAAATGCCCTTTATGTCGAGAAAAACACTCAATCCTTCTTTGCAAGTTCAAAAAGGGAATTCCTTTTGCTTACACAGTTCAGATGCGTTGATATTTGCGCAAAATGTCCATGAGAATGATGTTCATTTGTGACCTTAAAGACACTGTATAGCTGTGGTTCAGTTAAGTCATATGAAGCGACGCGATGGCAGAACCGAAGCTGACAAACTACTCGCTTCAGTCTCGCCGCTGCTTAAAATGTTTTTTGAAGATCTTGGAAATTGAGACCCATCTCCAAAACCTAAACAAATCGAACAGAATTAAATCCGGAAAAGTTGCTATTATTTCCTAAAATTCTTTTTGGCCCGTTTTGCACCGACCCTTTTTAGCATTTAGGCTAGTTCATCATGTTTAACTTTTTAGAAGTATTCATTGTGGACGCCTTTTTGAAATTCAGACTACTTCCTCGCCACCAAATCGTATTTCGAAGAGAAATGACGAAAGAGGGTCCGGTAAAGTCAAATAACAAGAATTTTCAGTTGTTACAAATAGACGTGTTCATTTTTCAGAATATTTGAGGTTTGCAATTGAATAGACTACATTAAAAGTAAATAAAACAAATTAACGGCGACCGGAGGATCAGCATTTAAGTAAGACTAGGCAATGCTATCAATTGATGTAGCTTCAACAAGAATCTGGAACAATGTAGACCCAGTCTTGATCGTCTTAAAATGTTCCATTTGTAAGCGTTCACGCTTTATAGTATGAGTTCAGTTCGCTTTTGCTTTCACCCGGGGGTAGCAAAGCAAAAGCGAACTGCATTGTGGTTTAAGATGTTTTGTATGCTCTGTGTTAGATGAAAAATTTCAGAATGCCGATTCGGTTACGTTACCACCTCCCTCATAGATTTGTGTGCAATGAAACCGAATCGTCGAATCTGATGTGTGCACGCGCAGTTTAATTTGAGAAAAGGTTTACAAATTGTCTAGGTATATATATCTAGACAGAATCTCCGCCAAAGCCTCATTTCCATCCATATGTTTACCTGTACAGGTATGAGATCAACGCCATCTCTGCACCAGAACATGGCGGGACGCACATGGACGCCCCCGCCCATTTCTCACAAGGCCAGCAGCGCGTTGATGCGATACCAGTCAGCCATTTGTTTGGTCCGGCCGTCCGGGTTGACATCTCCGGGAAGGCAAAGGCAGACAGAGATTACGAACTGACCGCCAAGGATCTCCAGGATTGGGAAGATGTCTACGGGAAGATTCCGGACGGTTCCTTGCTCTTCGTCTTGACCGGTTGGGGGGCTTTCTACCCGGATCGTCTGACCTACTTTGGATCAGCGCGCAACGACACCTATCTGAACGACCAGGGGGAGTCACTGCTTCATTTTCCAGGCGTCTCTCCACAAGCAGCCACGTGGTTAGTGGAAAATCGCAAGATATGGGGCCTTGGTGTGGACACGCCGTCCATCGACTATGGGCAGTCCACTGAGTTCAAAACCCACCAGATTCTTTTTGGGGCAAATATCTACGGACTAGAAAACGTTGCCAAATTAGATAAACTTCCCATCATTGGTGCCAAGGTGCAGACCCTTCCCATGTTAATTGGGGATGGGAGTGGTGCCCCTGTACGTATCATCGCTATATTAGACGAGGACAGTACCTCCGGGGCAGTAAATCTCTCTGCTGCATGTGCCATCCTTGGTTCACTTCTTGGTATAATTTTGGTTGTTGTAATGTAAAACAAAATAATGGCCTGGTTTGCCTTGAATTTTCGTAGTATCAAATAATCCATGCTGTTTCTAGGAAAGTAATAGGAAATTTTGGTTGTGCGATTATAATGTTGTGTAGCCTACTCCATATCTAAAAGCAAACTGTAAAATGCATCTGGATTTTGGTCGTGCATTATAGGCCTGACAGCACGACGACTAGCAAATGTAAGTGTCATTCAACTTGACTCAGTCTGCAGTTGTTATGTATGTGAGAAACTAATACTCTGTATGAAGAAAAAAGTGTGGTGATGCGTTGGGAAATAATTATGACTGCAAGAGAACCCCTTCTGCCTCAAAAATACATCCTCGCTTTTAAATTCCTCTTGTTAGTTGTATTTTTTCTCGTGGGAAACAAAAAATAGCAGAGTCGAAAGTGAGGTTAACAAAATTAAGTCTAGGAAAATTTCGGATACCTTTTAAATCCGTCATTTGGTTTTGCACACATCACAGCCGTCACTTTCGTTAGTTAAAGTCGGGGGGGGGGGGGGGGGGGGCTGTTAAACCTAGTACATTGCTTCAATTAGGCCTACCTAAAAAAAGTGCATTCCAGTAAACACGTTTCTGTGCGTATGAATCGTTGATCCCAAGTCAAGCATGCGTTTGTAGAGCAATGTTGTTGGACATATACCGTACCGATCCTACTGGTGTAGATATCAGCTGGACATTCATAAGCCATTTAATTCAAACGGTAACGCGTTTGATAGAAGTTCCCCGCCGCTACAACACGGCTGTCTTTGGACTGGTTCCCGGTCCCACCGGGAACCAGTCTAGGCTGTCATTCACACACAATGGCGAACGGTGTTTCCGAACCGCGGTTTGTTTTCCTAACAGACGACGAAATATTGGAGCTCGTTGGCGATGCTGACGCTGCTAACACAAAGAGAAAAATGAAATATGCAGTCAAACGATAAGAGGAATTTGTAAAACACGCAGGAACAACAATTAAAGCTTTAACTGATTCGGAACTGGACCACTTTTTGTCGCGGTTTTATGCGGGACTGAGAAGGTAAACGGCACGGTGTACACCAAAACATCCATGCATGGAATCTGTCGGATTTATTCAGGTGTATAAAACATGGTAGGAATAATTTCATTCGGTGACAGATAGAATGTCTCATTCCACTCGGCTTCGCCTCGTGCAATGGAACATATGCAATCTGTCACCTCATGAAATTGTTCTTACCATCGCACTCATAAACATTCATTATTTGTATACATCAGACAGACAAATTACAACTACAAACAAAGGACAATGACATACAAGCAGGTGTATGAATGAGCTATTGCTGTGTGATAATACAGCGCATTAGATTATTAATAAGAATTTAGAAGTTGTGTTCTTAATTTTTGGGTAAATGTAGATAGAGTTAATGATGTTTTAAGAGGGTTGGTTAGACTATTCCAAAAACTAGTACCACGCTGAACAAGACCATTTTTTTACATTGACGTTCTGTTGAAATTAATATAAAGGTTTTCTTCGTGCTGCTTCTAGTCATTACTCGGACGGCCTCGATGCTTTCGGTCATTTTAAGTTTACACACAAAACCCTGGTATTTTTAAATATACTTATAAACTTCCACGATAGAAATATTCAGTATACACGTACTTGTGGCGTTCAGGATAAAGTCCTTGTGTATTATGTATATCTTTATTGTGAACTGATGTCCAGTTTATGATTCCTTGTTTGTGTGCATCGCGTACATGATACACGATCTCAAGGCTTGTCGTTTCATTTCGCAAATGCATTTACTAAATAGTGTTACCCACATTTTTGACTGAAAACTTTGATACTAGAGTTTCAAATAACAGATTACATAAATGTTCAAGGTGCATTAACTTTTCTTGGACAAAACAACAGTCAAATGTTGGAGGCCTTTTGATGCTTTTTTATGAAGCAATGTTTTTAGCATTTTCTAACAGCGAAGAATTGCCAAATGCAGTATCTATTTGGCGGTCGTCTTCAGGACAGTAATGGTTTACTAAATAGAGAAGAAAGGCACAGGGTAAACACCTGTATTAAAAAACTACGAGCAAGAGGCTCCCGACCCTAACCACAATCAAGCAGTGTAGTGGCCATTGTGCATTCCTTTATACTATATTTTGTTCACAAATATAGTTCTGTATTTTGTAAGGCCTTTTAGTTAAGACACGATACCTTTGTAATGTACTTCAGTGTATACCACAGATCTCACCCCCATGACCTTACATTTCTCTGCTAAACTAATCAGCCTGGGCGGCGATCCCTGTAGCAACCCTCCAACTCCTGGCCCAGCACATCTCTAGGGCCCCATTTTGTGACCTGCAAGAGTACTGGCTGTGTGTCGTTGTTGGCTGGCCCTACAGGCCCGTTGCCTGGTGCCTGCCCCTACTGGGTGCACCACACTAATTCCAGCTCCATTGACAACAGTGTAAAATCAACAAAGTTCAGGGCCTAATAACCTGTACCCCAGCATCACTGGGGTCTACACAAACAAATGCCACTTATTGTCTGATCTTTTGTCTGTCCATTTCTTTTCTATTTTTGGGGGGTTAACCAATTACATTTTTAATTATTGACACAAAACAAACACACCTCCCAAAAAGTCCTATTTCCCAAGCCGATCAACAGCCATTTTTAACATGGCATCCCTCCACTTTCTCGGGCAAATAGGACCCATTTTTCAACAGTAATTTTATCAAGTCTGCACACAGATGGAAGCCCAGAAACCAGGGAGTTGATGCTGGGCTATGTTTACACAATCCCACAATTTTTGGAGGCACAAACTCTCCTTTTTCAAAAAAAGTTGTGGGTATACATTTTATGTTGATGAGCTGGCGCATAAATTCGGACATGAATTAGTGTAGTGCACCCTACTGGGTTATGGGGGAGGGGGATTCGTCAAACGCCCAAGTGGACCTTTTGGCATGTGAACATTGTGAACACACGCTGCGTGTCACGAAGTGTCGTACAGGTTTCATTTATCGTATTAAAGTGGAACATTTGATTTAGTGATATAGTTTTAAGGCAAAAGTTGTGTAGTAGGCTATAGTATTACCGATTGTTTTGTATTTTTTTTGTAATTTTCGAGCAGAACACGTCACCGTGCGGGGTGGGGGGGGGGGGGGGGGGGGAGGGGGTGTTTTGTTTCAACCCCCCGAACCCCCCCCCCCTTCCATGACCTCCTATACATGTAGGTTAGTTTAAATCCCCATTGTGTTGCGATTAGTTATTACTGACAGACCATCCAGATATCACCATAACACCAGATCTACTTCAGCGCACTAAGTACCCTTTTAAACAATTATTTAGCTTTATCTTATAGTCTTGATAATCTTAATAATCTCATTTATCTGAGTTTTATATAGTTGTAATAATTTAGTACCTTATTGTTTTCCTCTCGTCTTATATACACTTGTTTGTTTGGGTTTTTTTACTCCCTTTTATACACCATGTAAGTTTAATCATTTCTGTTTTATTTGCAGCAAAACCTTTCCTTCATTCATTCCGTCAACCTTTCATTTAATTGGCAAACCTTCCTTTGAGAAATCTTCAATTCCATAGACTCGCATCAGTCATCATTGTATTTCGAGTTGCTACAATTCAGTTCACCTACGTTTCTGCATATTATCTGCATAATACAATGACTTGAATTAAACCAATCGAAGCCAATCAAGAAGGTGTGATCGTACAATGGAAACTGAAAATTAATACACCTTATTACACAATCCGGCTGTAGCCGTTGAGTAGTCGGCTACAAGAAGCATGGCGAAGCAAACATGCCTTCCCATGAGGGAGAATATTGTATCATGACGGTGGTGAGGAAATTGTAAATGAAAAACGTCTAGATGAAGAACGCGATGAGGTTGATGCAAAATCAAGGCAGATTATTTCTGCTGTAAATCTAAAAGCCAAGGAAAATGATCGAAGAGAAGGCGATGCCGGGAGTCCTTCTTCCCGAACACTTCGAAATAGAGTTCGCTCACAAGAAACAGAATTGGCTAGACCATTGCCCTTGCATTTCGTTCACTAGGCACAACAAGAGACCTATCATCGAGGATGATGGCGATTGGGATGGGTGGTTGTCAGTTAATGATGTTAGCAAGGGTCTGAAAAATCGAAGTTGCGAGGAAAGCGTGGCCAGCAAAACAAGTCTCATGATACGAAAGCCTGGTGAAGTGTCACAGTGCGCAGCATTTTCACATCACCGCAGAAGAACTATAATACTGAAGATACATGTGAAACTAAAAGTACGGAAGACATAATGAGACATCTAAGAAAGTGGCTCCCTGGTTTTTTAGCCCCAGAGAGAGAAACAAAAAAGGTTAAAGTCTAATATGAATAGATCTCGGAAAGTTCTTGAGCCAAAGATGACTGCAACCGGTATGTCAGTCAATCTAATGAGATTGTGTCAGTGTCTCTTGTATCTAGTCTTATCTAGTGTATAGGCCCTGCGAAGTGTAAAATGCCACAGCCCGAAAGAAGTATGGATGAGGAATCTGTTCCTTTTGGGTGCGTTCCAGTAGCTCACCCGGGTCGACTCGGGTTAGCCCCGTGCTGTTTGATTAAGTCTGACGTCATACCCGGGGCTTACTCGGGTCAGCCACCACAGACCCTGCTCGCGGAGGGGAGTCACTGGTGTAATTACGTTACACACATGCGTAGTTAAAGGAACCATGCTTCTCAAATTTGCCGGATAGCATTTTATTTCATAAATACATTCATTTATATGTATTAAATGTGAATTAAAAGCCAAACTGGTTCAAGTGAAGTTTTAGTGTGATTATTTGCCGCCCAAAAATTGCCCCCCCCCCTTTTTGGAATTTGTTGAGACTCAAATTGAGGGCGCTGTTCGTGACGTAGTCGAGGCACCGAAATTCATGAATGGACTCGATAGTCTGGACCCGTTAATGACGCCTGGGTGCGAGACGAGCATCAAAGCATGTCCGCGTGGGTACGCGTACCCGTACGGTATACGTATACGGCAGAGCACGTGTATACTATGTAGGGCCTACACGTACGTATACGTACACCAAGCTGTACACCATTGTACTGTACGTGTACAAAATGTATCCGCATGTACGTACACACTAGGTCTACACGTGCAATTTCGTACATTGTAAGTTGCAACAACTATACATCGAACTTACCCTGATTTTCTCCCTTTTAGCGACAGCTCCTCGGAGAATGGGCCGTTTAACTGCTTTCGCCTGTACCTTACCCACATCTGGGAACTTTGTTGGGATGGCAGTGGACTTGAGCATATTTTTAATGGCCATCCCAAAGGAGTTGAAAATACCAGTATCGAAACACGACTGCTCAAAGTGGTCGCTACATAACGCTGAGAAGCTGCTGGGACCGGACCACTTCGCTCTTGTCACCTTCACTTTCGCCGTCCAAATTCTCCGATATTTCGCATCAGTTGGAAATAAATGAAGGCTTACTCCATCCTTCGTTGTTTTGCTGCATCTAGCAGCCACAAACCTTGTCGGCATGGCCGAAAAACGCTATATTTTGCTTAGATTTTGGACGAAGAATGTACACTCAATTTACGCGTGATGAATGGTGCTGGCTCGAGCAGAATATGTAATGTTCCTCGATCTACGTCACTCACTTATGTTAATGAGGGTCCCACTCAGGGGGCGGAGTAGCTTGGACAAACATTTTCAAAAAATGTTTTTTCATATTAATCTGGGAAATAATTGACTCTGGTAACAAAATATCATTGTCAAGATAATACTTTATTGTTTTAAGCAGGAATAATGCAATGTAAATCCTATATCATGGTTCCTTTAAGTCTGATCACCCACAGATTCCACTGGAGCGGGGAATAAAAAATGGCTGACCTCAAGGGCGATTGTGTAGTTAAGGACTGTTTCTATAAGAAAACAAAATCCACTTTTAAGTTATTAGACTCAGCAAACTAGATTGCGACATTAAAAACCAACAGGTATGTCGTAGATAGAGGGCAGAGTTTAAATTTTGTTGTGGGAAATGTTTGGGTAAAACGACAACGAAGATGACAAAACGCAACAAGAAAATAAAGATGGCGAAGACCGCACTAATTCGCAAGACACCAACCGCAAAACATGTAAGCAAATTGCATTTTCTCCCTCCCGCAGGAAACTGTTCAGAATTACAAAAAATGATGTCATTAGAATTGAGAGGAGTAAACTTTAGGTTGATAAATTCATTTTGGAACGATAAAAACAACCTTGACTAGAAATGCATTTTTTGTGAGAAACCGCTTATCCAAACTACTTCAAAAATTGACACTGCACATTCTTGGGTCTTGGTTTTCAACTTCATACACTGCCCGGTTCTGGAGATAATCGAATAAACCTTTTCGACATTCTCAAAGCATCATGGGAACTGCATCAGCCCTAACTGGCATTAGAAGAGCAAGCACATTAGAACGGACGTGATTGGTCGCATGTTCGTTGTCAGGCTTGCAAAAATCCTGTTCTGATTGGCTAATAATGTGACATTATTAGCTATTCTAATTCCAGAAGTTTGCATTCATCAGTAACTGGTACCCTGAGAGGGATTCCCCAATTATTTCCTTTATTTTTATTGCCATTTAAAATTGATTTTTCTGGTTATTATTTTCCTTATGTTCCATGCAAAGATATGTGAAAAGGGTATCGCTCAATTCATGACAGATATTTAGCATAAAATCAATTAATATTTGGACTGTTCACAGTGCCACAGGTTTGTGTATAAATTACATGGTTTGTTTGGCCTCCAAACCCACAATGCATTGATAATGTCGAAAAGGTTTATTACGGACAGACACACATACACACACACAAGTGTGTAAACACCGGCAATCGCGGACCTCCTATTGTCCCTCTTTTGTTTATACTCTAACTTTTTCGAAAGGCCTCCCATTAGTTTTGAACACGATTTTCAACCGTGGACCTTGACACAACCGCGGACCCTATTGTCCTCTGTGTTAAAGGTCCACGGTCTGAATAGCTATACAAACGCACACCCATACATGTGCACCAATGCACATTGAGGACATACTTAGTATTCTATCAAATAGAGGCCATTTCTATCATGCGAGTGTTGTCTATCAAATTGAGGACACCATACAAGAAATGGCATGTTTGTGAAAAATAGAGGCCCTTTAGGCGTATGACATCATGTCTTATCATTTGATTCCCGATATTGTCTTTCTGTACGAAAGGTACTTCATGTCCTATTTTAATAACTTATTTCAACAGATTATCGCGCTCAACTGATGGTCATTGTTCTCCTAATCCAAATAGGCACGAGACTATTAATTGCCTCCCAGCCAGCGCACAAGATGGCCTCAATATGATACATGTCTGATGGCTTTCAGTTTTGTAATATCTTCTGAAATCAGTGAGCATCCCTAGCTATGTGGTGCACACTTTGCATTTCTTAAGTGGTTGCCTGTATTGAGCAACTGAGCACTAATTCTGCTCCGACAAACTTTTTGAGTGTCCGTTCACAAGGCCAAGAATACCCTTAACGTTCACTAGAACGGCCATAGAGCTTCATTGTGTTTCTGCAAAAGTCTTTAATGTTCCTCCACGTTCGAGTCTGAAGTGCCACAGGACAGCTTGCTTCAATGTCACATTTGCCAGGAAGTGTCCTCATCAAGAAGAATCTCTGTAAGCCCTCCGTGACGTCTCTCTTCTCCCGTGCAGTCCAGGGACGCGGCTTCACTCGTCCAGATATTGGAGGTGGCCGACTACTGGATGGGACACTGGTATCACACGGTCCTATAACGCACAGAAAACATGAGAATTAAGGCACTTAATCCTTCACTGTTGGCGCAGCCACCTTATACAGACAGACAGCCAAACTGACAAATGGAAACAGAAAGACAGACGAAGACAGCCAAACAGACAGACCAAAACAACTTACTTCTATCACTGGAATCATCATTCGAGTCGCAGTAGTCCGAGGTATCGCTGCAGTCCTCAGTCTTGAAGCCTTCTACAAATATAAAAAGAAAGGATCAATGCATTTTTTGAGGGCAAGTTTGCAATTTCATGGGGGGGGGGGGGGGGATAGGATAGGATAGGGAGTATAGAAGGGGAGGGGACAGAATGGGGAAGGGTTGGAGGCAGTTAGGGCAGGGGTTGGAGGGGAGGTCGGAGAGGAGGGCCGGGGGGAGAAAAGGTGGGATAGGGGAGGGAGAGTGTCTGCCAGCTAGACAGTATTTACCTCTAGTCACGGGTAACTCTTGCGGTGATTTGTCAGGCCGGGATGCCACGTCTCTCTTCTCTCGTGCAGTCCTGAGACACAGCTTCATTCGTGCAGATATTGGAGGTGCCTCACTAGTGGATGGGACACGTAACAAAGTCCTATAACACAGAAAACTTGAGAATTACACTACTGTAAAACATCAATTTTTGGCGCAGGTACCTTGTTCCATCAGACAGACAGACAGACAGCCCGACAGAGACAGACACAGACACAACTTACCTCTTGCACTGGAATCATCATTCGAATCCGAGTAGTCGGAGGAATCGCTGCTGTCCTCATCAGTCGTGAAGCCTTCTGCGAATATACAAAGAAATGATCAATGCATTTTTTGAGGGCAAGTTTGCCATTTCATTCGGGAGGGGGGGGGGATATAGGGGGAAGGGGTGGAGGGAGGCAGGCAGGCATTAGGGGAGGGGTTAGAGGGGCACGGGGGGGAGGTTCATAAACGGTGAGATATTTACCTCCAGTCACATGTAACTCTTGCAGTGATTTGCCATGCTGGGATGCCAAGTTGCCCCTCTCCAAGCTCAGGAATAGTCGTGACAGTTGGCTGACCCTCTGGACAGTATCTGGCAACTGGTAGTATTCACGATGGACCCGCAAATCATGACCCATGAAATCTGCAAGTGTTTCCAGCTGATGTTCCTTCAAGGCAAGAATCTGTGATGCGGTCGCTACATGTTTCCGAAGTTTTGTAGAGCGGATGCTGTCGGCATTCTCAAGGCCTGCTTCAGTTGCATATGCTCGGAGACAGTCACTTCCTCGTATATGGCCCGGGCCCCCATAACAACACCGTGCAAACAAGTAACGATTATCCTGTGCTACTCCCGCTTCAATTCTCTTGGCAACCAATGCATTCAACCAGGTCATCGCCTCAGTGCTCAGAAGTATCGGAACAGTTCTTCCCCTCTTACCGACAATTTCAACAACTTTGAACATTTTGCATAGATGCCTTTCTATATCAGTGAGCACACAGTCCCTATTGACAACAGCTGCACTGTGCTTGGTGAAATGCTCCACCGTCATCTTGGAAACCTCCCCCTGCCTTCTGCGGTTGAACATAATGAGGTGGCAAAGTGTGACCTCATTCAATTTCTTCCAAGGTGCTCTTATTCGTTTCCCCCGGGCAGCTTTAAGGCTTTTGAATTCTCTGTCACCAACGTCATGGATGAACGACGACATTTTGACCACATCAGCATTTGTTGGGAGAATGACAGGTTTGTTACGCTTTCCTTGGTGAAGTGTTCTGTGCGCGTGGGTGGAAACACTTTCTTGCCATTTCATTTCACACAACTGCAGAAACTGTTCGGCTTGTTCGGCTTTCTGATTTAGACCACACTCTATAGCATCTCCTTTGACTATCAGGGCACACTTCTTGATGGAATGTCCAATCTTCAGTGCTAGAGATGGAACATGATACAACTGGTTGACTTCACTGAATCCTGCTATATCACGAACGGCAGTGACTATGTCGTTGAGGCGGTGGGAATGCACAAATGCCTCAAGTGTTGCATTTGGTTGGTTGGTGTTTTTTCGCAATTGGATGACAAGACGACCCAATTCCCTGACTTTGTTTCGGATGTAGCCATGTTGACCTATGTCGTGGCCAAGTTTCAGGTATTCACGTTTGGCCACTTTGATAATCAGTGGATCGTTCCGGACTACAAGAGCCACATCATCTCTCTTCATTAAACTTAGAACCTGGTTCAACTTGAAAGAGACTCCAGCAGGGGGAGGTTTCAATAAATCACTTTTGTGAGCTACACGTCCGCGCACACGATTTGTCCTGCTGTTTTTATTATTCTGTGCAGGGAGGGCAGGCTTCAGTGGGCACTGGTGTCTCCAAAGATCGCTACGTACATAATAGCCAAAACAATATATGCACGGTCCATAGGCATGTGGATCTGCTTTATGATTGGGCCTATATCCTACAATGAGAACACCCTCACCCTGTCGAAGGACTTGGCAGTTGTGCCTGTGATTACCAACATTGCGTATTTTCAACAGAAGATTTTTCCGTGCACTACGGTCGGTCTCAGAGGCAATCTCTACAACTTCTCTTTCTTCCTTATGACAAGACTGGAGATGACGGGGCAACTTGGACTGAGGTTCATCACAGTAAAAACAAAAGTGTTTCTTGTCCCATTTTCTTTGACCACCCACATTACTTGTCTGCATGACTGTCACACCACAGTCCTCAGTAGGTTGTACTTCGTCAGGTGACCTGTGTGATTCGTCAGTGAGGCAAGTATGACATGCCGCGGCTGGCTGGCCACCGTCATCCCTGCAGCTGGTCTTGGGGCAGACACACCTCAAAGGAGCAGAACTACTGCACTGTGGGTCACATGATGGTAGCGCCAGCTAACAATAAAGACAAAAAATGAATACATATATTTGGGTCAATCCACGAGGTTGACATCAGTCTTTGGATGGGCAATATTTGAGAAAGTTTAAAATCATGCAAATTATATTTTACCAAAAATATGATACAAAATGTGTCAGTTGGACATACATGTAACCAGTTTGACCAATTTTCTGATGAATAATGAAGCCAGTCTCTACATAACCTTTAGTACTGACATGGTGGGACCTGAAAAATGCAAATTTCCTGTTGTAAGATTTTAAACACTTCTAGAAATACACAAACTGCAACACTAAAAACATTTGTTATGGTATTCAATATCAAAATGCAGCACAACAGCAGAAATTAAATTATTTAATTAAATAATTTAATTGGTGTACGTAATCAATTTCCCATATTAATTTATTAAAGTGTTAAAACACATAACAAAGGAATTGTTGGACACAGTGTGCACGTTACGTCTATTTTACAATGTAAAATAGACGTAACGTGCACACTGTGTCCAACAATTCCTTTGTTATGTTTTTACATTGAAATAACACATTTTTAATCATTTTTTGTTAACATATAACTTACATGATTGAAAACTCTCAAATAACCCGACACCCAAAGATGGATGTTACATGAAATAACTGAATTAAATGTAATGATAGTTTTAACCCTAACACCCAAAGTGTGTTGTGGAAAATCCTATTGAAATTGGAGGATTCAGGACTGTTAGGGTTAATGATATGGTCATATCACACACCATGTCCCAACCCTGTGGACTGACCCATTTATGACCATTGTCATATCTGTTATATTATCGATAACATTCAAATAATGGTATTCTTTAAAGTAAAATATGTTTGTGGATTGGATGCGTGCTATTGTCTATGGTTGGGGTGGATGGTGGGGGGGGGGGGGGGGGGGGGGGGTGGAGTGGATTGGGGATAAGGGGATGGGGGGTCAATTATGAGTGACTTAGGGCTTGTTGGGGGTGGAGGGGGGCACACAGGCACTGGGTGGAGCTATGCCTGGGGTATGGGTCAACTCATACGCGGGTTAACTCATACCCGAGTCAACTTGTACCCCAAAATTTACACCCAAGTCATCTCTGGTGGCGTAACTACCATTATTGTAGACATTTTGATGGTAAAATTAAAAGTTTTTCTTGGAACTGTCCATTCATACTCCATTCAAAAGGAGGGAGTACCAGTTGACTCGGGTGCGAGTTAACTCGTGTACGAGATGACCCAAAATCATCATGCCTGGTGCCCAAACCCCATTTCTGCTGGAGTACTTACTTTATTGCCTAATTTTGTGTCTTGATCCCTGCATTCCATGTTGTTAACCCAACTTCCATCAGTGGCATGTAGGAACACATGGACAGACTGAAAATAATCAATCATACAAAGCATACGTATTACTTCTACATGTAGGCCTAGTATTAAAACTTGAAAGCAGGGGTGGAAAGAGTTCCACAGCCGCAGCCAGCCACCACTTATTTTCCCTTTTTTTTAAGTTGGCTTAACAACTACCCAAAATTGAACATGTGAAGAATAAACACCAATTTAGGAGGGCAACATTTACACATTTTTCTTGCCAACTAATATGCGACTTTTTCGGTCATGGCTTATAGCATGGAGGTAGGAAATACTTCCATGCTTATAGACTTTGTGCACGAGGTTTTAGGTGGTGGACTCGGGATTTATGCACTCGTGATGATGTTTTATTCCTCCATTGGTAACACCATCATTTCTGTGGGCTTTAACGTTATTTCATTTGAGAGCATACATTTCTCAGAACATCGCCATTTTAACACTTTTAGGGCGATTTTTCACACAATTAATCAGTAATAAAATGAAAGCTTGTAGGATATGTACTCACCAGAATTCAAGATGCGTGTTCACGAAGAGCATGGAGGAACGCGAAAGAGATAGAGGATGCGTTCCGCTTGAATTCATTTGATAAACTTTAATTAAGCGCGCGTCCTCCCTCACGAAGAACTAGAGAGGGCGCTCTTTACATTACCGGCCACATCTGAAGCGATTCTCCGGGGTAAAATGAGGGCGTGTAAAGTCACACTCCGCGTGTCACTCCCGTACACCGAGGACTGCTTTTAAAAAGCGAAATATTTCACTGGTCGTCATTACTTTGCATGAAGTGTCCATTTTTAACGTTATTGCTAATCGAGGACGACCTCGATTTGCAACGCGTCCTCGAAGCGTGGCTTCCCAGTCACATAAACGAGCTCACTCTGCACCATTGACGCGTACACACACACACACACGTGTACTGTGTAAATACCTGCAATCGTGGACGTCCCATTGTTCCTATTTTGTTTATACTCTAACTTTCGGAAGGCCTCCCTTTGGTTTTGTACACGATTTTCAATCGTGGACGTTCGGTCAAACGTGGACCCTTTGTCTATGACCTAACCCTTTTGTCCCTAGTCAACGATTGCCGGTATATACATACTCACACTTACAGACAGATATTCCTGGAATTATAGTAAGATGAAGCAGATAGGCAATCATGTTTATCTATCCGCAGACTCCATGTTCTGTGATGCGATATTCGGGGAGAACCTTGGCCCAACAACAAATTCTGAGTGGAATACGTTCATGAATATGTTAAAATCCGAGGACGGGCACTTTTTTTACTTGGAAATATACGGCCCCTTCCCCTTCTGAATTTAGGGGCCGAGCAATTTACCATTAGATATACACACGATGCCCCTTTTATTGAATTTAGGCGGTCGAGCAATTTACCATTAGAAATACACGCGACCCCCTTTTCTGAATTTAGGGGATCGAGCAATTTACCATTAGAAATACACGCGAACCCCCTTTTACTGAATTTAGGCGGTCAAGCAATTTACCATTAGAAATACACGCGATCCCTCTTTTCTGAATTTATAGGGGTCGAACAATTTACCATAAAAATACACGCGACCCCCCTTTTCTGAATTTAGGCGGTGTCGAGCAATTTACCATTAGAAGTACACGCGACCCACTTTTCTGAATTTAGGCGGTCGAGATTAGCAATACACGCGACCCCCCTTTTCTGAATTTAAGAGGTCGAGCAATTTACCATTAGAAATACACGCGACCCCCCTTTTCTGAATTTAGGGGGGTCGAGCAATTTACCATTGATGCCTTTTCAAGGAAAATATCCACAAAATGAATCGTCTTATTTAAGTTGTTTTTCCGATTTTTTAAAAGTATATTGTTTTACCTTAACCTCAATATTCATTTTATAATACCAGAAGTGTCTGCAAGAAAACATCTTAAGATCATTTTTGTAATATAATCTCCTTTTCCAAACAATTTACGGGTTAGGAAACAAAGGCTATTTGCTTCATCCTACACGTACGGTTGTTCTATCACCTACATGTATTTTGCTGATCATCCATATTAAGTACATTTACTTTTTTGTATACTTATAACATTAATGTGTGTATGTAAAAAAGTTGAATAAACTGATGTCTAGTAATGTTG
Organism: Hippasteria phrygiana; assembly: GCA_037893225.1. Lineage (NCBI taxonomy): Eukaryota > Metazoa > Echinodermata > Asteroidea > Valvatida > Goniasteridae > Hippasteria > Hippasteria phrygiana. The sequence goes on along the minus strand of JAZGUH010000661.1, from coordinate 252,081 downwards.
TGAAAATAATCGGTTGTGGTAAACATTTATGTGTTGTCGCAAACGGCCGGAGTTCGTTTTGGGTTCCATTCTTTGATATTGATGTATTAAATTATTTCTGAGCTTTACACTATGTATAATGTTTATTTCAGACAAATGATGCGATGTTTAAAATTAATGAGGCCCGTTAACAACTTTTGTCGAAACATACATTGTACGTACTATTTATACAATGTACTCTTTGAGATATGACATGCTGCAGATTTAAATGTACATGTATAAGACCGGAAAATTAGAAATGTTAAAGAATCTTGACGGTACTTGTAGGATTTTTTTTAAGGGGGGTGGGGAATTTTCCTTAAAACATAAGAAACTAAACGAATCATTTTTCCATTCACGTTTAATACACCCACTCTTTTGTCTTATGAAATACTATCCCACTTAAACATCGCGAGGTCACTTCCAATACGCTCTGACCTTTGCGGTCATTAGCCTTTTAGAGGTATGGCGGACACAATAGGAGGGCGCTATTTAATTTGGGTATAAAACATTTTGAAGCCACAAATTCCAGTGAAAGTCAGAATCAGATATTGTTTTGAGTTAAAGTACAATCCATAGTACAATCCATAGATCATGCTTAATCTTCACCTTTGAAATTTCCTGTGGCTTCACAAAAGGTATACCCAAATCAAATAGCGCCCTCTCCTATTTGTCCGCCATACCTCTAAAAGGCTAATTGACAGCCACAACCACAAGAGCGCTACCATCGCGTAGCTGATTGGTCGGTGGTCACTGCTACGGGTTGTGCACAAAGCAATGGCCCCATTGAAGTGTGCACAAAGTTAAAATGACCGAAAGCATCGGAGCCGTCCGTGTAATGATTATGAGAATGAACATTTGAAGTTAAGGTAAAACATGGACTAAAACATGAGGGTAGCAAATTATTTATGTATCTATACATGAATTTACCCAGGTTCAGATAGTAAAGATAATTAAACTGTAATAGTTTAAGATTGGCAAATATTGGAGTGGTATGATCTCGATAACCAGCATTGGAAATGATTCGAACAGCTCGTTTTTGTAAAATAAGAATTTTATCACATGATGAAGAGCCACCCCCATGTAAGAATTGAATAATTTAAGTACGGGAGGACTAATGAATTATAAAGTGTTATTAAAATATTCTTTGGCAAGAAAAACTTCAAAAGATTCATAATACCGATTGTTGTTTTATATTTTGCTTGACACGTCATTCACGTGACCCTTCCATGTAAAATTGTCATCAACTTACCCAGCAAACATTTCACAATTGGCCCAATGCTGGCCCAGTTTTGGCTGATGAATTGGCCCAATGCTGGCTGCCAGTAACAGGCCAGTACAGTTTTGCACATTGGCGTTATATTGGCCCAGTACTGTGTGCCTTAATTGGCCCAATACCGAACCGTAACGGCCCAGTACAGGCCCAATGGTTATCTGCCTCTACTGGGCCAATACCGTTATGCCAATATTGGCACAGTAAACGAACCGTAACGGCCCAGTACAGGCCCAATGGTTATCTGCCTGTACTGGGCCAATACCGTTGTGCCAATATTGGCCCAGTAAACGAACCATAATGGCCCAGTACTGGGCCAGTATAAAACTGCCACTATTAATGGGGCCCCCTCCTGGGGGTCGGGGGGTTCGGGGCTGGGCTTATATATAATTACGTGGGGAGGGGGGGGGGGGGGGTGGGGCGGCACGAAAGAACAATCGAGTGCCTACAAGTATTAAGTGGCACATGTATTTAATAGCCACATGTATTTTGATGTACCCACGTCACAAGGACTTCAAGTGGGAAAACCATCCACACAATTACAGAGGTTGACAAACACAACCAACATACATGTAAAAAAACTCAAACAGCAAGTAAAGTTTGTAAATAATTAACAATTTTATTTAAAAATAGAGCAACATTATACATGTAGGGCCTACTCCTACACTTAAAAGTAAACTAAGTGCTCCTAACCTTTTCAAACCCATTTTAATATTTAGAGGAACAAATTAGTAATTCGCTCAGAAATTTCGTATTTTTATGACAATTTAAACGAACAAAAAATCTGGGTTTTTTTCCCCCACAGCTTACACATCGTTGACACGGCAATGGTTGTCAATACATAGGAGAATGAAATCCAGCATACTGACATGAAGCTCCTAAAAAAAACCAATATATGGGAAAAGCGTTCTCTTCTGTTAAAACTGAAGTTGCATATTTTTGGTTGGCATAATGAGCCAGTACATGCGTAGTATAATAGCATAATATGTATGGCAAAACATTGTGGTGGTTAGATTTTATGAACAAAAATCAGGGGCGAGATTTGAGGAAAATGAAAAATCCACGAAAAACTGGCAGACATTTGATTTGTATGGCATTACTGAAGTAAAGTGCACTGTTTACTAAAATATATACATGTACACGATCTTTTGTTAAAGCTATAGTTGCATCTATTCAGTTGGGATGAGCTAGCACATGCATTGAATAGCATAATATGGATGAAAAAACATTGTGGGATGAGATTTGGGGAAAATGCAATATCCACGAAACATTTGGAGACGTTTGATTTGAATGGCATTAATGAAAAATGCATCTGTGCACTCTTTGCCAGAAATTTAAAAAACTTCCAAAAAAAATTGAGAATTCTTACAAAAAATCCCAAAATCGGGCAAAGTCCGGAGAAATCTCACCCCTGAAAAATGTATACGGGAAAAAATCTAAAGATCTGTACTGAATAAGTACAGACATATTTTGTCCAAATATTAATTGGCATTCTCTTGGCGTTGCTTGGCCATCTCTCTGCTTTTCCTTCCGCCGTTGCGATCTCCAGCATTCCGCAGCCACACCATAACCTCATTTTTAACATCAGCAGCTGTCCCTGACAGCGATGGAATCCTCGTAATTGCATCTGAAATTGCAATTGCACAAACAAAGAGAAAGTAAATTACAATAACACAAGACTCAACTGGCACTATTCCATAATATATTTCTGTGTTCCCACTAAACACCTTTTTACACGATGCAAAGAAACTCGCAACAATTGAGAGATTATCTAAATAATTGAGAAATGTCACAAAGGCCCAGCGTGTGGAAGGAGATATTTTGGAGGCCAAGACCTACGACAATATCCCCGCTAGCAGAAGATTTTGTCGTGGGTATCGCGTAAATATGGTGGACCAAAAGACCCATTTGATTATTAGAGGGAAAATTTTGCAAGAGGGCGGTGAGACAGGATATTTTTTTAGATCCTCTTGAGCTGGATGTTTCACTTGTTGCCATGCATGCTGGGATTACAACATTTTGCACGCTTAGCAAATAATTAAATGAGCCGAAATATTTTTATGGAGGAATACTACAAGTATAGGCCTAGGCCCTAATGTTACAGGTAGAGTGACCAAGGTAATTCAATTATTTGTTATTTTCCCTAAAACCTAAAAACTGTCAATTGCAACTCAAAAAAAAAAAGGCAAAAGGCAGAAATAAAGAGAAGACAATTCAAGAACATGTACCAATAACGAATATTTTTAACAGTAGGCTAGGCTGCAATGACAATTTATTTTTAAAACAATTTGTCAGAAACTATTTTGTGCCTCCAATTGGAAAATTAGGTCTAGGCATTGGCCTGTTATGGCGCTTGCAGTGTGCATGAATTAGGCCTATGGCCGGTGTGTGGACGAGCCCCACCAAATTCACGAAGAAATAAAAGCGTACTGAAATGCACTCTTATCAGCTGAAATGATTTACAAGTATAACAACTCACCAGTGTATACATTACGTACTTTGGCCTTCCACTTCAGCTACTTGGCAAGTAAAATGCAGCAAAAAAAATCGAGAAAACGTGAACGCTAACTGCACACTGTCTCCGGTTGCGTGTTGTAAATGTTGCACACGTGTCAAAATGGCGACGAGTCGATAGCATGCGCGCAATAACGAACACGCATGCGGTTTCCCACAATGCTTTACGTGCTATCCCACAAGTCTGTGCGCGCGATGTCGTACCGTGCGCCGGAATCGGTCCACTGTCGGCCCAATTATGACTGCGGAGATGTTGGCATGGTAGCGGCTGCCAGAATAAAGCCAGCATTGGCTGACTTAAGGCCGTGTACCGTCAGCCGTAAACGGTACTGCCGTTACCAGCCAGTACAATGCCAATATTGGGCCAATTGTGTGATGTTTGCTGGGTATATACCTAAAAATTTAGTACTTTTTACTCTTTTCAAGATAATACCATTTAAAACTAAAGGAACCTTTTGAATGAATGACCCCTACTGACCACTGTGGATTAAATCAATTGAAAATGTTGGAAAAGAAGTATTTTCCGTGTTTTTAATAAAAATGACCACTGCTGCACCACTAGGTGACCTTTGACCTAAATCTACAATCAACGCAAATGAGACTGGCAACAAGGTTATAACTGACCAAGTGTGATTGAAATCGTTTGACAAAATGTGGGAAAAGAGCAAATTTTGCACATTTTCCAGAAAATGACCGCTTCTGACCACTGAGTGACCTTTGACCCAAATCTACTAACAACCAACATGTGGCTTTGGCTAAGGATGCATGTGACCAAATATGGCTAAAATCGGCCAAAAGAATGCTGCAGAAGAAGCCTCTTTTTTATTTTCTGAAATGACCGGTAGTGACCGCTAGGTGACCTTGAGCCAAATTATGTGTACACATTTTATGAGGCTTGGTGTAGGGCTGCGACTGACCAAGGTTGACCTTCATCGGATGAAGACTGTGGGAGGAGAAGCATTTTGTAAATTTCAATAAAATGACCGCTAGTGACCGGTAGGTGACCTTGGACCCCGGTCAGAGTGCACCACATATCAAGCTTGTGTCAGTTGTCCATAGGGCCAAGTTTCGTTGGAATTGGCCAAAGCGTTTGGCAGTTATAGCAATTTTTGTTAGAAGAAATTTCACTCGAAGCGCACGTCAAAATGCACACCGTATTACCTCAAATGTTAACAAATTAATACAGTTCTATAGAAAGAACTTCACGAATCAGGAAATATCAGCAAATCGTTCGTGTTTCAAACTCAAGAGATAAAGGAGATGGAAACATATCATCGTAAATTATTCTCATTTGAAATGATTAAACATAAACTTACAGTTACATTGTATCTTTAAAGACGAAGTCTTACAAAAGTGTCTGGCTCCCTGGCTTGAAATGGCGGGTCCTACTCTAGAAATCAAGTTCTGGCTGATTTCTTGGCTTAATCAGCTAACGCTGTTCTCAGCTATCGCCGCCAAATCGGAAAAAAATATATTATTTTTTCAGTCAAACTGGAGCTGAGACTCTCTCTGGTGCTATCGCAGAAAATTTGAGATATTTCCCCTCTGAAAATCTAAGATGTTCTGCTTGCCCTTCTTCTTGCCAAACAAACCCCACAATATATTTTTCTACCAGGTTTGAAAAAGCTATCCATTGTTATTCAGATTATTAAACCACTGTTTCTTTTAACAGTTTTGCGCCACGACCTTTTTATGGATATCACAAAAGTAACGCCCAGAAACCTATTTACATATGACCGGGGAGTTTATTTGCAAAACGGCTTGCATCCACTTTTTATAGAAATTGACTAAAAGAACCTTCAAAGGAACGTAAGTGAGCGTACATTCTTAGGAATGTAACTTTTTAGATGCAAAACAGCCTTCATCCTGCTCAAAGGATACGTTGACATCTACATTTAGCTGCAAAACAGCTTAAGTGCATTGCAGCGCCCTCTATAACAAATCTGGCCAATTAAATGTCAGGAACTGTGTCACCTGACTGATCATGCAGCTGTTCACACTTCAACTTTAATGAAAAATACTTTGGGAGATGATTTTGTTTAAAGTCCACACCAATCCCCACACTTTTTGGTTGCGATATAATGGTATAAAACTACTTTTTTAGTATGAACCTATACCAACCACACACTCAAACCAAACACCACCATTTTCCTAGCCTTGATCAAGGCTGTCAAGCTTGTTCCCAATACATGTATACAGTCAGCGCGCAGCGTACTCGATAATGAGGTGCCCGACGACGTTTTATTTGCAGCGAGTTGACGGTCTCGGACCTACGAGAATTCACGAGGTTTTTGCGAGCGTTCGGTAGTGCCTCAAGAAAATAGATGGGAAGCCCATTTTCGCTGCAGTTTCCGGCCAACATGGAGTTGTGAGTAAAAATGTATTTCTTTCTGCATCGAATAATACAATTTAAAAAAAAAAATTCGTTGTGAAGGCTGTTTACTAGGCTTGTAAAATGAGGTATGAAAAATATAGTTTGTTTAAACTACCTGCACGTTTGTGGTGATCCTGACTGTTTCGAGATATTTTGAGATGAAATTTGTCGTTTGCTGGACACTTGAAGAGTTATGCTTTCGATCGGTACTATTTCCATGTCTGCAGGTTCAACGAGCGATTTTAATTTCGATGCTAAATGTTGGCGAAAATTACAAACTTACACGGGGAAATGTCTGATGTCAATGACGTCACGGTGGTACGTACGCTTATTGCGCGATGCGGCTAGAGAGAAAGGCATGTCGACAATATGTTCCTGTCCCGTTTCACATGATGTGGCATACATGTTCATGAAATGCAAATTTGGCTGTGTTATAAAAACATTTATAATGTGCTTTTTTATGTTTCAGAGTTTCTCGGCCTAGTACTGTGAACTGGGTAACAGGACAACTCGTACCTTGGCCAACTCGTACCTTGGATTGGACAACTCGCACCTTTGACAACTCGTACCTAGGTTTTGACAACTCGTACCTAGGTTTGGACAATTCGTACCTTAGACCATGGAGGAATAAGACACACTCGTTTGCACAACTCGTACCTTGGACAACTCGTATCTTGGACAACTCGTACCCTGTTTTAAACATGGGAATTGCCCATCACTTAAAGACTTATATTACTCTCGAAATGTGTTTAAAATTAAAGAAATGACAAAAAATGTGCTGTCATTGAAGTCCAGTGTGTATGTACGAGTCCATGTATTATAGACAGATTTTTAGAGATATTGAAACGACTCCGGTTTTGTTGAAACGCATGTACATCAGGCATGCAACTTTTCATCGGATCAGCTGATTCCTCGTTTTTCACTTCACACTTTAGTATGCCATTGAAAATTGAAAAACACAAACTCTTGTAAAGATTGGAATTTCCTCATTTGTTTGTGAGGTTGCATGCCTGGTACATGTAGGCCTACATGTATTATTTTTTTTATTGGACATTCCACTGCACAGTCTTCTTTTAATTCTAAAGACCCTAGTTTTTGCAATTTTGAATCATATCTTTTGGTAGAAAATGCAGTTTACTTGGGCATTTTTCAGCAATGCCATATGCCTCTAAATGTTTTGTGGTTCATTAATTTCCCTCAAATCTCAACACCGAAACCTTGCAAGATGTTATGCATTGAAGAACTTATTATTTATTGGTGTTTGATTTAAGTATACATGTAGAAAAACTTAACATGTAGTTTCATGTTTACTCTTGTAAACACATTTTCATGTCTTTCGACTTAATGTAAAAAGTGTGAAAATGTCATTTCTGCAATGTCTTGTGCCCTTCTTTGAAATATATTACTAATGTTTAAAAGTCTTTCAGTTCCTTGTATACAAAACATTTGTAGCTGCTTGTGAAAATAAAATAGAAGTGAAAATGGTACACAGGTTTTAGTTGTATTCATTAAAGCATCATTTTCTGCTATTTATTATTTGTCATCCATGATCTACAACATATAAATGTTATAGGAATACAACAATTGATAGGGTATCTCCCCCCCCCCCCTTTTTTTTTTACAGGAAATAGCATTGTGGGTAGCCTATATTTACATTTTACAATACTTGTTTTGGCCAAACCCGTCAAAGAAAAAGTGGTTTCCCTTTTAGTTTTTAATCAGTTTGAGCCAAAACTAAATGAAAAGGAAAATCATCAATAGACAACTTTTTATCGGCACACAATAATTTCGATTTAACCCCATTTTCAATTCCAGGCTGTACAACTTAGGTTGTGGATATATTACATTTGTCATTGAAAACAAAATAGACAAAAATTACAAAAAAACAGCCTGGAAATCTTTGTGATGTGTTTATAATACATCATTTTACATGTCCTTTCCCTATTCCGAGAAGACAGTCATGTGCATTACGCAACGATTTTATTTTCTAGTCTGGCGCCTTTACTCCGCCTTCACACTTTATTATATGCCTGTATGTGGAGCAGGGTACCTGACACATGAAAGCGCCCTTGTGTTAAATGTAGCGGTGCCTGATTGGTCAAGATGCAAAGTCGTTTGGGGATATGACCAATGAGGACAGCACACTCGTGCCATCCACGTGCTTGCAAAGCTGCGTTGTTTTCCTAATCTGGGCATCCTGACTGTTTCGAATAATCAAGAGAACCGTATTTATAAAGATAGGTAACTTAATATTATAGCTTGTCTCCAACCCGTCAGATTCTTCTGCCCAACTTCGTTTAGTTTAGAAAAAATATATTTTTCACCGACCGCAAATTCACTACAACAACGGTCACATTTTCGTTCATATATTTCACAAAATGGACGTTTAAAATTTGAATAATCTCACTAAACAATAAGGCTATACCATTTCCAGCCTGTCTGTTAATTAACATCTTACTTTTAAAGACACGTTAACTGGAAAATTAATTTCGAAAATATGCATTTACCGAGCGTTTTATGCATACGCTGCAAATAAACGAAAGCACTTTTCAGCACGCTGCGCGCTATGGGGAGCGAGCGCCCAGTGCTGGCCTAGCCTGCACGTACATGTACGTACGTCCCCACACACACATCTGTTAACAGTACGTAGAATACAGTACTGTCTTCTACGTACTGTTTACGGACGTGTGGGGACGTCCGGACGTACGTACATGAACATGTACATGTACATGTAGGCTGGGCCAGCACTAGCGCTCGATCGCTCGTTCGTTCGTTCGTTCGTTCGTTAAGTTCAAGTTCAAGTAAACTTTACTAAGCACCATAACTGGGCAATTTAAGCTCGCCATAGAAATATAAATATAAGACACAAAGATGAAATGGAATAAGAATAATAAAAGAACAAAATAGTCTAAGAAATCTTAAAATACATATTGCACATGAAAAGTAAGCCTTTAAATATATAATTTAAACCCTAGCCTACTAAATGAACGTTTGGAAAACTACTATAGACTATACAATACTATGACAAGGAAGACAAAAATACACATTGCACATTACAAGTTTAGAAGACTCATCATACCATATATAAATATGCAAAAAAAATATGCCTCAAACCAATTAGAAAAACTACATACAAAATACAATCAAAGAATACAGACCAAAAACCCAAAAACCTATTACACATGGAAAATAAAACAAATAAGAGCCCCACCTATCGTGTGTAATTACTATTGAAATGTGATACAGCCATTGGTACAAAAGTATGTTTGTAACTGTTTGTACCAGCAGCTGGGGGCCTCATTCATCCTGCTACACCGACCGATAACACGCCCAACGAGCTCACCATGCAATGGATGACCAGGGTCATCCATTACGGAGCAGAGCTTTCGTTCGAGGTAGGAGTGATAGAATGAATCCAGCGGCTGCTGGTCATCTCCAATCAAGTATCCAGACTTCTTAATTATTCCGTTAATTCTATTCTTATCCTGTTCAGTAACACTGCCACCCCAACACACAATACAATAAGTTAAAATGCTGGTAATTACTGAACAATAAAATAGTGATAAAATGGTATGATCCACATCAAATGATTTCAGTTTCCTCAAACAATAGAGACGAGAATTTAATTTAGACATGATTAGATCTAATATTATCTGACCAATTGAGTTTATCATTTATAACAACTCCTAAGTACTTATAAGAGTGGACTTGTTCAACGGGCGAGTCTGATATTACAATAGATTCAGGGACATTTCTGTTCTTTCTGAAATCAATAACTATTTCTTTTGTTTTGCTGACGTTTAATTGAAGAAAATTGTCCTTACAATAATCCACAAACTTATTAATTTCATTTGAATACACAATAGATTCATTGTCAGTAATCAGTCCAACCAATGCGGTATCGTCGGCAAACTTAACAATTGGGCAAGACTCAGATCCGGATCTATATAGTCTGATGTGTACAGACTGAACAAAAAAGGCGCCAAAACCGTACCCTGAGGCGCGCCAGTTCTGGAGGTTACGGTATCTGAAGAGACAGATTTTACTCTTACAAACTGGGAACGAGAGGTTAGGTACTTCAGGATCCATAAAATCATAGGCTTGGGACATTCAAGAAGTTGACGTAATCTACAATACTCTCAGTCAATTCATTGATATCAGTACAAGAGTCGATGAAAACATTCCAGTCGGTACAATCAAAGGCAGCCTGCAAATTATTCACGGCATCCGGAGTCCACTTCTTTACCTGGATTACTTTAGGTTTCTTCCGTTGCACAATGGGGCAATACTTTGGTCACAATAACCAACACAATATTATGGTCATCTTGTCCTAACTGTGGCAACTGGGTAGCTGAGTAAGCATCCTTTACATTGGAGTAACAATGATCCTTAGCCTCGCCTCGTGTAGCACAATCGACGTGGCGGTAGTATAATTATTGTACACCGCCTTTCAATAGCTTGCAGCGGTTGAAGTCTCTATTGAACAGGAACAATGCGTCCGGGGATGTGGATCAATATACCTTGCAGAGCCCGGCTGATTTCAGTGCCGGCGGGCTTTGCAACAGATCGATTAGGTACGTATATATAGACTGTAGTAAGGATAATATGCGAGAATTCTCGTGGTAGATATAATATGGTCGGAGACCAAGAATTAACATTTCAACGTTCGGAGAGCATGAGGTGTGCTTGATTGTAATGTTATTACGATGACACAATTGTTGGTTCACATAAACACAGACACCACCACCCTTTTCTTTCTCTGATTGATCAGTTCGATCTCCGCGTATCAGTGAAAATCCATCAATGTTAACATGAGAATTATCAACACGGTCCCGTAACCAGGTCTCAGTAAAACACATAACACTAGTTGTGCGAAAATCATTCCTATATCGTACATTAGCACATAGTTCGTCCATTTTGCTTGGTAAAGACTGAACATTCCCCATAATAACTGCCGGTAGCGTATAGAGTGTAGCTCGTGGCTGGAATAGTCTCATTGTCACATAATCACCGTTTGCATCCACAAATGTCCGTTAAATCATGGAGGTTCCTACCTCCATGGTTAAATTATAAGAATGGTCCACATAACGAAGAAACAGTACTTATCGGGAACAAGCTTGACAGCCTTGATCAAGGCTACCATTTTCCAAGATTGCAAGCAGTACTTGGATGGGAAACCACACCATGTATTGCTTGCATTATCGTGCCTGGTAACAATATTGTAGGACCCGTTTGGGCTGGCCCATTTGGGACCCAAGTGGTCCCATCAGCCAAAACTGTATGGGGCCCATGGGCAACCCAATTGGGGCCCATGGGCAACCCAATTGGGGCCCATGGGCAACCCAATTGGGGCCCATGGGCAACCCAATTGGGGCCCATGGGCAACCCAATTGGGGCCCACTCATCAGTTGCCCATCAAAGGCCCAACAAGGCCCCCACATGGCTTGCTGGCTGGGAACTTAGTGCATTAATTGTTCTGGGGCACGACAGGCTCTCATTCATCTCAAAAGGTTACGAATCAGTGCACGTAAAATAACCCAGAGTACTGTCGTGAAAGAGTAGGGGTTTGCCCCGGTGCTTCTGGTGCCCTCATCACACATCCTGTAATTGGCGCTTGCGCTAGCTGTTGGATGTTGAATGAAATAAAATAAATAAAATAGAGTTGCCAAAAAGTACGTGAGTTGTTTTATAACAGACATTTTACATTGAGTTAATTTTTGATAATTTAATGTTAATGACAACTAAATCTGAAATTAAATTGCATGTCTTTCAAAACAAATCTATTGATCAAGAAGTGGTTATATAGCGAATGGTTTTTCACTTTTCACAGCCAATGAGCCATTCAGATTTTATACAGGTTGCCAAAAATAATGCCCCTCTCAGGGTTGCAGCAGAATTCGAAAAAATGAAATGTTATTTCTACTTTTCTTACATAATTGTGAAGCATATCTATTTTGTACTATTTTCTGTAAAGTTTCCACTTTAAACTTGGCAAAATATGTCCCCGCTCCATTTTTGATCTGTAAAAAGTCACTGTCTACCTCTCAGCATGGATATATCGGGTGCCCTTTTTTTACATTTACCCCCCAATAAAAATGACCTTGCTACGCCTCTGATTTGTGATTTTACAATAGGAAACTCCTATGCATTGTTATGATTTTTTTTTATTCCATTCAATGCGTGCCCATACCAGGTAAACGGGGTGTGTACCAATTCCCTCAAAAGGTCCACTATTTTTTCTTTTTGGTTCAATATTTTTTCTGTTGGTGCCCATCATGAGAAGTTTTTGTTGTTGTCGTTGCTGCTGTGGTTGTTGATAAGGTTGGTGCTGCATGTTGCCATTTCGTACGCATTATAGACGATACGCGAACTCACTGTCCCAACAGTTTAGGCTAAACCGGTGAAGGTCAATAGCCATTATAAGCTGTTCGCGGAGACGACGTTGCATGGCAAACCGGCATGGTATTGCGTGATGACCTTCCCTGTTATTGGCTATATCGTTAGGGTAATAGGGCCGCCTATTGTAATGGCAGGGCTCTTCCATGTTCTCTAAAGGTGGGGGTGAGTTGAGCAAGGAAACGGTGGAAGCTAAGAATTTGGTATAATTTCTCTGGCATCAGTGAAGAATTATCCGCATTTAGATCGGTGTCCAGGAAAACTGGGAAGGGTATAGTAGGGTTGGCAACCCCAAATATGGATCATATCCCCACCAGCCTTGTAGCGCTTTACCTATGGATTTTTTGGGCGACTTCAACAAGAAACAAATGGTCAAAAGAGAGTATATTGTGTATACAAGGCCAACTAACAAAATAAACATGTTTGCGTCATGTTTAAAAAGAAAGAAGAAAGGAGATATGCTCATTTTCCAAGATGGCCACTGGTCATTAATTTTGTTTCAAGATGTCTATACCTCTTTCTCATAAATTGACAGCATCAAGCTTTCCCGGGCAACCAATTTGTGTATTTTCTTCATGATTTGGTTTTTCCTTTTTGGGGACATTTTGGGGGTTTTAATATAAAAAAAAAACGTTGGGACCATCACATTAAAAAGACGATAACATTATTTTTTTACCTGTTTCTTTTTCGCTGACTCGGGGTTCGGCGTGGCATTAACTTCTGTGGTGTACTTCGGGTGTACATGTAATTCAACTTTCTTTTCACGTCGTTTGGAAATCGTCTTGAAACTCCATTTTGGTGTAAGTAAGCCCAATATTTGTTTTTGTAAACAGGGATATTTTCTATCCTGTAACTGTATCTGTATCTCGTCCTCCAGCAAAACGGCTTCAGCCGCATCCTGCTAGAGTTGGCGTGGCGCGGGGCTAGAGGAGCTACGGAGTGGTATTAAGTTGGTGTTAAAGAGAAAGTCTGCTAAAGTAGTTTTAAATTGGTCCAAGTTAGGGGCATCGATGACTGAGTGGGGCAGGTTATTCCAGATTGGGATTGTGGATAGGTAGAAGCTAGTGCTATAAATCTTACTTTTGGCGTGGACACGATAATATGAAAATTGGTGAGACCTTCTGCGAGTTCTTGTTGTACGGTAAGATTTGGTTTTTTGTCGACGTCTACCAACCCATGTAAAATTGTATAAAGCATGACCAGGCGTATCATGGCTCTTCTTGATTCAAGGAGTGGCCAACCAAGTTCCCGAAGCATGGCGGTATTAAACGCAACTTCGGGACAACTGTTAATTTAGGCAAGGTCATGCATGATGGGAGAATCACAGCGCGACGGCCGGCTACGCTCTGGAACATATAGGGGTGTCATTTGCGGTAGTACGGGAATCGGGTACCCGATCGAAGAAAAAAACACGAAATCTCGGAAATTGCTGTCCATATTGTTCGTAAAGCTCCGCACGTTAATACTACCATAGAGCAAGCCGTACCACATCGGTGCGTCAATGCAGCAATATAAATGTTTCCATGTTGGGTCAAAATGTCACAAGTTGGCACCCTAATTTATGGAATAACCCATGTACATAACCACAAGTGTACCAATGCTCAGCTGGCACTGCAGATCAAACATAGGTATAACGCCCGCCATTGAGAGGTAAATACGCCCTCTTTTCGTTTCCTCGGCTGCCTAAAGCGTAAAGAAAAATACGGATGGGTGCAGTTTGATAAGTTTTTTACAGAAAACGGGATTGCCGGAGAAAGGATAAAAACTGCCACAATGGAGAAAATTTGCGCGAAAGCGAGGCTCAATTAAACAACTATATAGAAGATATCGAAGAATTCAATCTTTACGAACTGAGGTTTTTTGTACCACTACGTGCACTGAAGCTTTTACCGGGCAGCCGCGGCAAGCAGTAATTCCAAGGCACATAAATCCCAGTCGTATACGTGTAGCTCAAATCGTTTAAGCAATAATTATATCAATGCCGAGGACCCATTTTTACGGGCTCAGTGTAAAAAGAGAGCGAAACAACGCCTCGCGACGCACAGCCAACACCGCCTCACTGAGGATGTCCATGTCGGTGGCAAGAATGATCTTCTTTGTGCTTTGGCTTGGTGAGAAATGTAGGCATAACTAAAAGAATAAATTGTGTACATTGTGTACAATTGTGACTTTTTCCCTTGTGATTTTTTCCCTTCAAATCAACAGCCAATCTTTTGCATGTCGAAGGGCGTGAATACCAATAGCATTATATGAGAAAGAACGGCGGAATTGTCCCCATGCTTTTAATTCAGATTATTATGGAACCCATACATTAAATCAGAATCCTGACTAAAAGTGAACGGGACTTTTAAAATAATGCGAAAAATGAGCTTTTTCCCAATTTAGAAGAGTCAAATAAATCTTTAACATATAAGTCAATGCAGAATTCTGCCTCAATTTCAGCCTTTTAAACATGAAATCAGGATTTGGCTGAAAAGTAGAATTTAAAGAAATTATAGTTACAGTTTTTCTCAATCACTTTAATTAACAGTAACCATAACCTCGTACATCTTCATCAAAACAAATAACCCGATTCCTAAAACACTTCGTATGTTAACATAAACTACAAATACTGATGCCAGAATGAAATATTGTATTAAAAGAAACTTTCTTAAAAAGCTCATACCACCATCAAATCGCGCAGACCGTCAACAGATCACGAACGCCTATTGCCAAACATACTGAAACAGAAGAAACTATGACAACATACACATTTCAAAATTATTTATTCTCTTTATTTTAATTCAATATCTTCATTCAACCTCGCCCCAAAACAAAAACAAAAACAAATACGACATATAATGCCAAAAAAAAGTTTCATATTTTGTTGGCCCTTATCTAACGGGGGCATGTACATTCCTCGCCTCTATCTAACGGGGGCACGTACATTACTCGCCTCTATCTAACGGGGGCACGTACATTCCTCGCCTCTATCTAACGGGGGCACGTACATTACTCGCCTCTATCTAACGGGGGCACGTACATTACTCGCCTCTATCTAACGGGGGCACGTACATTATAGGCCTACATGCCTCAATCTAACGGCTGCATGTACATTATTCGCCTCCATCTAACGGGGCATGTAGGCCGACGTTTCTCTTCTCCATCTATATAACAGGTCCCTTTTTCCCCCACTTTCAAAATCGTTCTGCCGCCATTAACTATCGGTAAATATCCTCATCCATTTTCACAGTGACTCGTATCTCATTTTTCTTTTGAAAAAGAAACTCTAGTACGGTACATGTGCATGGGGAAAATTTGCGATAATTTTAAAGCTACGGATGAAAATATAAGCATGTTTTGAAATTGAACGGAAACCCTGTACATGTATTTAATTGTGGTCAAAAGACTGCCAGTCACCAGGTGCTATCCGATACAGTTTCTAATCGAATATTTACAACCAATGCAAGTAACTGAAATTGATGAACAGTGATTTTAGAAATTTTTCTCATTCATTGTTATAAAGCGGAACCATGTAAAAGGGCAGTTTTACAGCACGATTTCAGATGTACATGTACATTTTGGACAAGGAAACTGTGTACGAAGAACACTTACATTCCTTTATCAATTAACTTGTGATTTAGTGTACGGCTTGGAGTATTGTTGGAGCAAGTATATGACCTAAATATGCGTATTGCTTGGGATATGGGTGCAACCGGCAGGATAGGAGAAGATGCAAATTGTATAGTGGCGCATGGCATGATGCCGTTGCAGTAGTGGGGAATCAGTGACAAGAATGACAAACTTGATCGTAATTTTGAAAATGCTTTCCTATTTAAATAACAATGTGATGCTTGAAATCGGGACTTTGATTAAAAGTAGGATTCGTAGAAATATACAGGTATAAGGCCCAAACCAAGGCTATCGAAATGAAATCTGTTATTAAACACATATCACAAAGTGTAACTGGAGAATGTACGTCGAATTTGAAACTTATTCACAAAGTATGGCACTCCGACATGGGAAGACCAGTGCTAAGATTTTTACTAAAAGTGTAATACTCAGTGCGGTCAGTTCTTTAACTATACGAAAAAGGGCTTGGTTTAATCTACAAGAACTCTGTGCACATCATAATTATGAAAGGCGTATTATAATCTGAAGTTTTCACACTCAAAATTCCTTCCCTCCTCCCGAAAAATACATAACCCGAAATAAATTATGTAAAATTGTGAGCTCGGTGGATATTTCACAGAAAAAATAACTGAAATGCACAGTCTTTTGATCACAAAACACGAAGATGTAGATGATTTGTTAGCCGATCTTTGGCTAGAAATCTACTGAGATTTGATTTCTTGAGTTCTTATAAATAACAGCCTCCCGTTCCCAGGAAATATTCACGGGTTGCTCTGTAGCTTTACGGTGTAAAGTGCTACACACAATCAAAATATTCATAACATTTACTCCCGGGTTTTCTTCTCTATATATACACCCAGTATAGTGCAGATTTAGCATAAAAACCTCTGCATCGGCTTCTGTGACTGGCGGTGGGTAAGATTGAACAAAGCCGATGGTGGTCTGCATATTCCCTTCCCAAAGTGCTGCTTTTAGACACCCCCCCCCCCCCCCAAAAAAATCAAGAATACTAGGTGTCAAAAATAAACATGATACACTTTTTAAATTGAATAGCGTCAAAACTGCCTTTCAGAACCCAATTAGCTTCTAGTATGATGTACCTGAGACATGGCTATTTATGTTACGCTCATTGAAATTAGTATCCGCACTATATGCACCGAATAACAGGCTGATCAATTTTAGGTAAGGATTTTTCTATAGGCAAAGTAATGGGCCGTCGTAATCATGACCCTATTGTCGTGTCCAACAGACGAGTTCATTGTGGTGGTTAACCTCCATGGTATGACATAATTTGGATAGGAACTTCGCTTTTGACTCGAGTCAACCACTGATCTCTATACACTGGATTGGCAGCGCAGCAGTGATTGCCTATGCGTGAATTGAAGCCACCACGCGGCCATCTTGCTATATTCAAAACAATGGCCGTTTTCCAAGCTCCAGCTCCGTCTCTAACTTCAGCCCATTCACAAACTGCAGCCCATTCACAAACTGCATGCATGGATGGATGCAGTTTGGCAATGGGCTGAATTCGGAGACGGAGCTGAAGCCTGGGGCTTGGAAAACGGCCATTGTTTTGAATATAGCAAGATGGCTGCGCGGTGGCTTCAATCGCGGAGCTTCGCAGCCAATCCAGTTTATAGAGATCAGTGGAGTCAATCCGTCTAGGGTAAACAAGTGCCATTTTAGATAAGCCTCTTACCCAACCCATTTAATGATTTGGGGGCTCAGAGTGATGTCACATAAAATGGACATGTCTCAGGTACATCATACTATAGGAGCTTATGGAAAATGTTGATGCTATTCAATTTTTAAAAGTGTTCCGCTGCACCTGGTGCGCAGTTGTACATCTGTAGGCCCAAATTTGCTTGCTTATGCAGTTGAGAGATTTCAAAAATACAGCGTTCCACCGCACTTCAAGTCCTGAGCGTGTTTAATTGATACGGACACGCCCCATAAAATGAGGGCTACTGGCTTCAGTTGTTTGTACCGCGCGCAATGAACTATACAAATTGTTTAAATGTTTGAACTGTCAGCACTTTAAAAAAAAATACCTTGTGAAAGTGAAACGAAATTGAATTCATCATGATTTGCGACGTGGTCTTGGCCTGTGTCAAGACTGGAGTCAATCTCAACAATGACAGTATAACATTTTGAGAGTAGCATGAAATTTGAAACATTAACAATTCACAGAAAACTCAGCCGATGACGTCATCATGATGTCACTTCGGATTTGCTTGATAACGACAATGTCTACCTTCCCACCAATTTTCATGACGATCAGACCTACCCTTATGTTTTTTTATTAAGAAAAACATTTCTTAAAGTCATAATGACGTCATACTTTTTCACTTTGTATGTACATCTGTGACCTAACAAACCTATTATAAGAATTTCGAAATTAGCATGTTCTGTTGATGGCTTACAGGTTCAAAAACTTCAAAATTACTATAAAATCGTATGATGACGTCATCATGACGTCACATCAGTTAATTATTTTCTATAATACATGCTGGCCTACCTGTATATTAAGATTGAACCCAATCGGACCGACGGTTTTCTAGACATAATTAAGAACTTAAAGTGTGCACCTTTAAGATGACGTCACATGACCCACGATGACGTCATCACGACGGCACTTGTAAAAGAAAAATTTTGCGACGTTGCCTCGGCCTGTGTGAAGATTGGAGTAAATCTGACACTATGAACCCCTTGGATGTGATTTTCTATTCAGAAATCTCACTTAGAGTCCAGAATCACAATGCGATTTAAGCTGTTAAACCCAGAAGTCACAATGTACTCTTTGTCAGGCTTCAGATAAGATTTTAAATAGAGAAGGATGTGATTTTGGACCCTGATTGTTAAAATCACATCCTCTTAATCCTCGTGTCCATTTTGAATAGGAAATCACATCCAAGGGATTCACAGTGTGATCATCGACAGTGTACAATTTTGAGAGTACAATGAAATTTGAAACATTTACAAAATTCGTAGAAAATCAGTGGATGACATCATCATTACGCCACTTCGGGTTTTGCATACTACATCTACCTACCCACTAATTTCCATGATGATCGGACCTACCCTTTAAAAAAAAGCACGTCACACACATTTTCACATTTATATGCAAGTATCTATGACCTAAGAAACCTATTTCAAAAATAATTTCCAAATTAGCATGTTCTGTTGATGAGATGGCTCAAAGGTTCAAAAACTGAAAAATTACTATGATGACGTCATTATAACGCACGTCAATTTTAAGCCCCGTCTCTTAATGTTTCGACCAATCACAGCCGAACATGCCAAACCTCCGTCGCGCATGTCAGACCACCGTGGTCAATCGCGGCTGCGATTGGTCAGTTCGTCAAGGGGTTGAACTTATAATGGATCAGTCTATTCCGAGTCTGAAGTGCGGCTCCAAATTACTCCATTTTGCACTGGCTTCAATTCTTATCAATGATATCCACGCATTCGCATTCGCAATTACTCTAATACTATTACCTGAATTTACACTCCATCCAGGTCACTATAAACAACCATCAAAATGGCTGACGGATTTTTCACAGGACTCGCCCTGTTATTCATGTTTACCTTCACTACGGCCTTGGAGAAGGGGGAATTGCTCGACATGTCGTACGACTTTGACGAACACACCCTGTACTTTGCTGGTTTCGGATCCTTCGAGCTGATGAACACTAACCGGGGCCCAGTTGGCGATATTCCGTGGTAAGTCTGTGCGGTTTAGCCCTAGAAGGACGCCATGATATGGCGTCCTAGCGCCCAATACTGCAAAACAGTTCCATGCTAGAGAAAGAGGTTCAGAAATCACACTTTACCTGCATACATATTCTTGGCATCATCTCTGTCACACAGTTCAACAGCCAATCTCCCCGGTCGGATAGAAATATTCCTCCAAGAATGTCAAGAACAGGAGATATTTGCGGCGCAAAATCGTCTCCACGCGACGCTGACTTCAAGCGGAGCAATACCCACATATGGAACGTTCATCAACAGAGGGCGCAATTTACAGGAGGTCACCGCGCGGCGCGGCGCGCGCGCCCGGCCGTGCACACAGACATAAATAACCCATAGACGGAAAGCGCCTATTGAAATCAACGTCGGGATACCGTAATTTTGACGGCGCCCGACTAAGTATGTAACTATGGGCGGAAGTTGCTGAAAATTATACACGACGCTATGGAGAAATATCGGGAGGACTGATTCAAATCGGTAATTTCGGTTGAAAACGCATTGATGTTGACTGACAACCCATCGAAGTGTTCACTGTATACTGCTGCACAGTTATGTATTTGATTATTTTTTTCGAAAATAATGTTTTTCTTACAAAATAATTTAACTAACGTTAGGCCTAAGCACACTTCCATTTTCGACTATGCCGACGTGCACACATGATAGAGGCCTAACTGTCGAGCGCAATTTGAGTCCCTCGCGCAGGACTCAAATTACACTCGACAAGGCTAGGCCTATTTCACGATAAATAGGAGCTACTTAAAAAAAAAAAAAAGTAGGGGTCTCGGGGTATAGTGTTCTCTACAGATTCTGTCCACCATTAGGCCTATTAAATTTAAACCTTTTCGACATTCTCATGCATTGTCGGTTTGGAGGCCAAAAACACCATGCAATTTATACACAAACCTATGGCACTGTGAACCAGTCCAAATATTAATTGATTTTATGCTAAATATCTGTCATGAGTTGAGCAATACCCGTTTCACATATCTTTGCATCGAACATCAGGAAAATAATAACCAGAAAAATCAATTTTAAATGGCAATAAAAATAAAATAAATAATTGGGGAATCCCTCTCAGGGTACCAGTTACTGATGAATGCAAATTTCTGATATTAGAACAGCTAATGTTGTCACATTATTAGCCAATCAGAAGAGCATTTTTGCAAGTATAACAACAGACATAAGACGGGTCGGCCGTTGGGACGGGTCGGCCGTTGGGACGGGTCGGCCGTTGGGACGGGTCGGCCGTTGGGACGGGTCGGCCGTTGGGACGGGTCGGCCGTTGGGACGGGTCGGCCGTTGGGACGGGTCGGCCGTTGGGACGGGTCGGCCGTTGGGACGGGTCGGCCGTTGGGACGGGTCGGCCGTTGGGACGGGTCGGCCGTTGGGACGGGTCGGCCGTTGGGACGGGTCGGCCGTTGGGACGGGTCGGCCGTTGGGACGGGTCGGCCGTTGGGACGGGTCGGCCGTTGGGACGGGTCGGCCGTTGGGACGGGTCGGCCGTTGGGACGGGTCGGCCGTTGGGACGGGTCGGCCGTTGGGACGGGTCGGCCGTTGGGACGGGTCGGCCGTTGGGACGGGTCGGCCGTTGGGACGGGTCGGCCGTTGGGACGGGTCGGCCGTTGGGACGGGTCGACTGTGTCTAGTTACTCGAAAAACTCATGATTCTGAAAATTCGTAAATAATTAACGGGTTTCAAATTTATTCCCCCAATTACCGTAATATAAACATGGTTCTTTGGTCCCAAATATTGTAAATTCGGATTCCAACACAATCGGTAGGCTTATTGATTCATTCAAGGCTTAACCACAATTCACATTACCCGGCCCCCTGTGTATCCAAGCCCCATTCAAAACGACAGCGCTGTCCGGCACCATTTCTCCATGATATGGGGCAGAGCGAACCCCCCCTCTTTTGTGTTGGTCATTGTGTTCCCGGAATCTCAGGAATTCTTTTTAGAAGTCTAGGGGGGGGGATGTGTTAGGTAACAATAGTCTGAAGAGTGTATATAGGGACAAAAAGGGGGGTACCCCTCTGCCCCATATCGTGCTGGGTATATCCGGCCCACATCAACCCAATCACCCTGCCAAGTACCCCGCCAAGTACCCCTTCCCTGCATATCCCAGCCCTGCGCCACAAAACATAGACTGACGCGCAGCCCAGACGGCTTTCCCTTCCACAACCAAGGACCCCCACCGAGAAACCCCAGCAATGGATGACTTGTCTTCCCATTTGACGCAGACGGTCGAGTTGTCCGAGCCCCGTAGGCCCCAAGACCACTAAAGTTGACTACCAAGTTTGCTACTTGAAAACCGATATAATGTATTTACATACAAACACAAATGTTTCGCTTTCAAACTGAATTTAAATTTATTTGTAACAAAATAAAAACAAAGCTACATTCACTGGATAATTGGCTGTTTCGAAAGTTTTTCGAAACAGCCCTTGTTTTCGTTAAGATTTTTTTTTTTTGGCTGTTTCGAAAGTTTTTCGAAACAGCCCTTGTTTTCGTTCAGATTTTTTTTTTTTTCTTTTTTTTGGCTTTTCCGACAATCCGTCGGAAAAGGCTTTGTTTTTGTTCTGATTTTTTTTTTTTTATTGGCTTTTCCGACAATCCGTCGGAAAAGGCTTTGTTTTTGTTCTGATTTTTTTTTTGGCTTTTCCGACAATCCGTCGGAAAAGGCTTTGTTTTTGTTCTGATTTTTTTTTTGGCTTTTCCGACAATCCGTCGGAAAAGGCCTTGTTTTTGTTCTGATTTTTTTGGCTTTTCCGACAATCCGTCGGAAAAGGCTTTGTTTTTGTTCTGATTTTTTTTTTTTTATTACTTCTTCTTCTTCTTCTTCTTCTTCTTCTTCTTCTTCTTATTTTAGTTCTATCCCAAATCCCATAGACTTTGTACACGAATTTTATGACAGCCACTTTGGTCACTAAACAATCTCAGATCTTAATTAAACTTAACACAAACATAGACCCGAACCTGAAATTGTATGCCGAAGAGTGACGTCATGATGACGTCATCACGTGATTTTTTATGATTTTTTGAATTTTGAAAATCGTAACATTCTTTTCAATATATCTAGCGAACAAAACAAGATATTTTCAAAATTCTTTTTGTTATAGCTTTGGTATGTCTCAAAGATATGCCCTAAAAAGCGAAAATTGTGTGACGTCATGATGACTTCATCAAAAATTTGGTTTTTTTTAAACGCATGTAAGTGTCAATCCGATTACAAAAATGTATACATTGAATTTTTCTGTACGTAATTCCAAAATTTCATGATCGTGGCTCACTCAAGTAAGAAATAACAGCCATTTCAAAATTTAGACCAAATTCAATATAACACAAAGGAATTCTGGGACGGGCAAATAACCATGGGTATTTTGTGCTTGCTGTTTATAAAAGGGGTTGATTTCTAGTCTTTTTTCAAGTCGCTGAATTTTTGAAGTTTTAAAATCGTAACATTCTTTTCAATATATCTAGCGAACAAAACAAGATATTTTCAAAATTCTTTTTGTTATAGCTTTGGTATGTCTCAAAGATATGCCCTAAAAAGCGAAAATTGTGTGACGTCATGATGACGTCATCGAAAAATATTTTTTTTTTAGACGAATGTAAGTGTCAATTCGATTACAAAAATGTATACATTGAATTTTTCTCTACCTAATTCCAAAATTTCATGATCGTGGCTAACCCAAGTAAGAAATAGCAGCCATTTCAAAATTTAGACCAAATTCAATATAACACAAAGGAATTCTGGGAAGGGCAGATAACCATGGGTATTTTGTGCTTGCTGTTTATAAAAGGGGTTGATTTCTAGTCTTTTTTCAAGTCGCTGAATTTTTGAAGTTTTAAAATCGTAACATTCTTTTCAATATATCTAGCGAACAAAACAAGATATTTTCAAAATTCTTTTTGTTATAGCTTTGGTATGTCTCAAAGATATGCCCTAAAAAGCGAAAATTGTGTGACGTCATGATGACGTAATAAAATAAATCTGTTTTCAAGTCGCTAGAATAGTGCCCATAGCATTGTAAACGTTTTCTTTCTTACCAGCCACTTTGGCTACTTTTAAACTTGGCAGACACTTTCCCCAACTGCTCACAATGTGTGCCGACCTTTTACGTCATGATGACGTCATCACATGTCACGTGACGTCATCTTAAAGATGATTTTTCAAGGGCCCATATCTAGAGAGCCGTAGGTCCGATTGCCTTTAAACCCGGTATGTTGGTAGACCACCACGTGTTATAGATGAACATTTACGTGACGTCATGATGACGTCATCATACGATTTTATAGCAATTTTAAAGTTTTTGAACATTAAAGTTTCTTAAAGCCATATCTCATCAACAGAACATGCTAAATCCAAAATTCTTTTTGGAATAGCTTTGTTAGCTCCTATATTCTTTCACATAAATGGGAAAATGTGTGACGTCATCATGACGTCATCAAAAATGTTCTTTTTTGAAACACATATAAGGGTACGTTCGATCGTCATAAAAATTGCTGGGTAGGTAGATAATGCTACTAGCATGTAAAATCCAAAATGACGTCATGATGACGTCATCGGCTGATTTTCTATGAAATTTTTAGTTCTATCCCAAATCCCATAGACTTTGTAGACGAATTTTGTAAGTGGCACTTTGGTCACTAAACAACCTCAGATGTTAATCAGGCTTAACACAAACAAAGACCCTAACCTGAAAATGTATGCCGAAACGTGACGTCATGATGACGTCATCACGTGTCACGTGACGTCATCCTAAACGTGCATTTTTCAAGGGCCCATATCTAGAGAACCGTATGTCCGATTGCCTTTAAACCTGGTATGTTGGTGGGCCACCACGTGTTATAGATGAAAATTGAGGTGACGTCATGATGACGTCACCATACGATTTTATAGTAATTTTAAAGTTTTTGAACCGTAAAAGTTTCTTAAAGCCATATCTCATCAACAGAACATGCTAAATTCCAAATTCTTTTTGGAATAGCTTTGTTAGCTCCTATATTCTTTCACGTCAATGTGAAAATGTGTGACGTCATCATGACGTCATCAAAATGTTTTTTTTTAATAACATATATAAGAATAGGTCTGAGTATCATAAACAATTGTGGGAAGGTAGATAGTGCCAGTAGAATGTAACATCCGAAGTGAAGTCATGATGACGTCATCGGCTAATTGTCTATGAATGTTTTAGTTCTATCCAAAATCCCATAGACTTTGTACACGAATTTTGTACAAGCCACTTTACTCACTATAAACATCAGATCTTAATCAAACTTAACACAAACATAGAACGTAACCTGAAGTTTTAGGGTGGAAAACAAAACAAGAGGAAAAGCCTTGTGTTCTGTTTCAAACAGACACAAACCTCTAGTTTTTATTTCTTCTTCTTCTTCTTACTTTAGTTCTATCCTAAATCCCATACACTTTGTACACGAATTTTATGACAGCCACTTTGGTCACTAAACAATCCCAGATCTTAATTAAACTTAACACAAACATAGACCCGAACCTGAAATTGTATGCCGAAGAGTGACGTCATGATGACGTCATCACGTGATTTTTTATGATTTTTTGAATTTTGAAAATCGTAACATTCTTTTCAATATATCTAGCGAACAAAACAAGATATTTTCAAAATTCTTTTTGTTATAGCTTTGGTATGTCTCAAAGATATGCCCTAAAAAGCGAAAATTGTGTGACGTCATGATGACGTCATCAAAAATTAGTTTTTTTTTAAACGCATGTAAGTGTCAATTCGATTACAAAAATGTATACATTGAATTTTTCTGTACGTAATTCCAAAATTTCATGATCGTGGCTCACTCAAGTAAGAAATAACAGCCATTTCAAAATTTGGACCAAATTCAATATAACACAAAGGAATTCTGGGAAGGGCAGATAACCATGGGTATTATGTGCTTGCTGTTTATAAAAGGGGTTGATTTCTAGTCTTTTTTTAAGTCGCTGAATTTTTGAAGTTTTAAAATCGTAACATTCTTTTCAATATATCTAGCGAACAAAACAAGATATTTTCAAAATTCTTTTTGTTATAGCTTTGGTATGTCTCAAAGATATGCCCTAAAAAGCGAAAATTGTGTGACGTCATGATGACGTCATCCAAACATTTTTTTTTTTTAAACGAATGTAAGTGTCAATTCGATTACAAAAATGTATACATTGAATTTTTCTGTACCTAATTCCAAAATTTCATGATCGTGGCTAACCCAAGTAAGAAATAGCAGCCATTTCAAAATTTAGACCAAATTCAATAAACACAAAGGAATTCTGGGAAGGGCAGATAACCATGGCTTAAAAGTGCATGCTGTTTATAAAAAGAATTGATTTGTAGTCTTTTTTCAAGTCGCTGAATTTCTAAATTGTTTAAATCGTAACATTCTTTTCAATATATCTAGCGAACAAAACAAAATATTTTCAAAATTCCTTTTGTTATAGCTTTGGTATGTTTCAAAGATATGCCCTAAAAAGCGAAAATTGTGTGACGTCATGATGACGTAATAAAATAAATCTGTTTTCAAGTCGCTAGAATAGTGCCCATAGCATTGTAAACGTTTTCTTTCTTACCGGCCACTTTGGCTACTTTTAAACTTGGCAGACACTTACCCCAA
This sequence comes from Hippasteria phrygiana, assembly GCA_037893225.1. Classification (NCBI taxonomy): domain Eukaryota; kingdom Metazoa; phylum Echinodermata; class Asteroidea; order Valvatida; family Goniasteridae; genus Hippasteria; species Hippasteria phrygiana. The sequence continues at coordinate 225,510 of JAZGUH010000661.1, read as the reverse complement.
CTGCTCACAATGTGTGCCGACCTTTTACGTCATGATGACGTCATCACATGTCACGTGACGTCATCTTAAAGATGATTTTTCAAGGGCCCATATCTAGAGAGCCGTAGGTCCGATTGCCTTTAAACCCGGTATGTTGGTAGACCACCACGTGTTATAGATGAACATTTACGTGACGTCATGATGACGTCATCATACGATTTTATAGTAATTTTAAAGTTTTGAACATTAAAGTTTCTTAAAGCCATATCTCATCAACAGAACATGCTAAATCCAAAATTCTTTTTGGAATAGCTTTGTTAGCTCCTATATTCTTTCACATAAATGGGAAAATGTGTGACGTCATCATGACGTCATCAAAAATGTTCTTTTTTGAAACACATATAAGGGTACGTTCGATCGTCATAAAAATTGCTGGGTAGGTAGATCATGCTACTAGCATGTAAAATCCAAAGTGACGTCATGATGACGTCATCGGCTGATTTTCTATGAAATTTTTAGTTCTATCCCAAATCCCATAGACTTTGTAGACGAATTTTGTAAGCGGCACTTTGGTGACTAAACAACCTCAGATGTTAATCAGGCTTAACACAAACAAAGACCCTAAGCTGAAAATGTATGCCGAAACGTGACGTCATGATGACGTCATCACGTGTCACGTGACGTCATCCTAAACGTGCATTTTTCAAGGGCCCATATCTAGAGAACCGTATGTCCGATTGCCTTTAAACCTGGTATGTTGGTGGGCCACCACGTGTTATAGATGAAAATTGAGGTGACGTCATGATGACGTCACCATACGATTTTATAGTAATTTTAAAGTTTTTGAACCGTAAAAGTTTCTTAAAGCCATATCTCATCAACAGAACATGCTAAATTCCAAATTCTTTTTGGAATAGCTTTGTTAGCTCCTATATTCTTTCACGTAAATGTGAAAATGTGTGACGTCATCATGACGTCATCAAAATGTTTTTTTAATAACATATATAAGAATAGGTCTGAGTATCATAAAAAATTGTGGGAAGGTAGATAGTGCCAGTAGAATGTAACATCCGAAGTGAAGTCATGATGACGTCATCGGCTAATTGTCTATGAATGTTTTAGTTCTATCCAAAATCCCATAGACTTTGTACACGAATTTTGTACAAGCCACTTTACTCACTATAAACATCAGATCTTAATCAAACTTAACACAAACATAGAACGTAACCTGAAGTTTTAGGGTGGAAAACAAAAAAAGAGGAAAAGCCTTGTGTTCTGTTTCAAACAGACACAAACCTCTAGTTTCTTCTTCTTCTTCTTCTTCTTCTTCTTCTTCTTACTTTAGTTCTATCCTAAATCCCATAGACTTTGTACACGAATTTTATGACAGCCACTTTGGTCACTAAACAATCTCAGATCTTAATTAAACTTAACACAAACATAGACCCGAACCTGAAATTGTATGCCGAAGAGTGACGTCATGATGACGTCATCACGTGATTTTTTATGATTTTTTGAATTTTGAAAATCTTAACATTCTTTTCAATATATCTAGCGAACAAAACAAGATATTTTCAAAATTCTTTTTGTTATAGCTTTGGTATGTCTCAAAGATATGCCCTAAAAAGCGAAAATTGTGTGACGTCATGATGACGTCATCAAAAATTAGTTTTTTTTTAAACGCATGTAAGTGTCAATTCGATTACAAAAATGTATACATTGAATTTTTCTGTACCTAATTCCAAAATTTCATGATCGTGGCTCACTCAAGTAAAAAAATAACAGCCATTTCAAAATTTGGACCAAATTCAATATAACACAAAGGAATTCTGGGAAGGGCAGATAACCATGGGTATTATGTGCTTGCTGTTTATAAAAGGGGTTGATTTCTAGTCTTTTTTTAAGTCGCTGAATTTTTGAAGTTTTAAAATCGTAACATTCTTTTCAATATATCTAGCGAACAAAACAAGATATTTTCAAAATTCTTTTTGTTATAGCTTTGGTATGTCTCAAAGATATGCCCTAAAAAGCGAAAATTGTGTGACGTCATGATGACGTCATCCAAACATTTTTTTTTTTAAACGAATGTAAGTGTCAATTCGATTACAAAAATGTATACATTGAATTTTTCTGTACCTAATTCCAAAATTTCATGATCGTGGCTAACCCAAGTAAGAAATAGCAGCCATTTCAAAATTTAGACCAAATTCAATATAACACAAAGGAATTCTGGGAAGGGCAGATAACCATGGCTTAAAAGTGCATGCTGTTTATAAAAAGAATTGATTTGTAGTCTTTTTTCAAGTCGCTGAATTTCTAAATTGTTTAAATCGTAACATTCTTTTCAATATATCTAGCGAACAAAACAAGATATTTTCAAAATTCTTTTTGTTATAGCTTTGGTATGTTTCAAAGATATGCCCTAAAAAGCGAAAATTGTGTGACGTCATGATGACGTAATAAAATAAATCTGTTTTCAAGTCGCTAGAATAGTGCCCATAGCATTGTAAACGTTTTCTTTCTTACCGGCCACTTTGGCTACTTTTAAACTTGGCAGACACTTACCCCAACTGCTCACAATGTGTGCCGACCTTTTACGTCATGATGACGTCATCACATGTCACGTGACGTCATCTTAAAGATGATTTTTCAAGGGCCCATATCTAGAGAGCCGTAGGTCCGATTGCCTTTAAACCCGGTATGTTGGTAGACCACCACGTGTTATAGATGAACATTTACGTGACGTCATGATGACGTCATCATACGATTTTATAGTAATTTTAAAGTTTTGAACATTAAAGTTTCTTAAAGCCATATCTCATCAACAGAACATGCTAAATCCAAAATTCTTTTTGGAATAGCTTTGTTAGCTCCTATATTCTTTCACATAAATGGGAAAATGTGTGACGTCATCATGACGTCATCAAAAATGTTCTTTTTTGAAACACAGGGTACGTTCGATCGTCATAAAAATTGCTGGGTAGGTAGATCATGCTACTAGCATGTACAATCCAAAGTGACGTCATGATGACGTCATCGGCTGATTTTCTATGAAATTTTTAGTTCTATCCCAAATCCCATAGACTTTGTAGACGAATTTTGTAAGTGGCACTTTGGTCACTAAACAACCTCAGATCTTAATCAGGCTTAACACAAACAAAGACCCTAAGCTGAAAATGTATGCCGAAACGTGACGTCATGATGACGTCATCACGTGTCACGTGACGTCATCCTAAACGTGCATTTTTCAAGGGCCCATATCTAGAGAACCGTATGTCCGATTGCCTTTAAACCTGGTATGTTGGTGGGCCACCACGTGTTATAGATGAAAATTGAGGTGACGTCATGATGACGTCACCATACGATTGTATAGTAATTTTAAAGTTTTTGAACCGTAAAAGTTTCTTAAAGCCATATCTCATCAACAGAACATGCTAAATTCCAAATTCTTTTTGGAATAGCTTTGTTAGCTCCTATATTCTTTCACGTAAATGTGAAAATGTGTGACGTCATCATGACGTCATCAAAATGTGTTTTTTTAATAACATATATAAGAATAGGTCTGAGTATCATAACAATTTGTGGGAAGGTAGATAGTGCCAGTAGAATGTAACATCCGAAGTGAAGTCATGATGACGTCATCGGCTAATTGTCTATGAATGTTTTAGTTCTATCCAAAATCCCATAGACTTTGTACACGAATTTTGTACAAGCCACTTTACTCACTATAAACATCAGATCTTAATCAAACTTAACACAAACATAGAACGTAAGCTGAAGTTTTAGGGTGGAAAACAAAAAAAGAGGAAAAGCCTTGTGTTCTGTTTCAAACAGACACAAACCTCTATTTTTTTTTTTTGTTTTTTTTTTTTGGCTGTTTTGAAAGTTTTTCGAAACAGCCCTTGTTTTCGTTAAGATTTTTTTTTTTTTTTTTGGCTGTTTCGAAAGTTTTTCGAAACAGCCCTTGTTTTCGTTAAGATTTTTGGCTGTTTCGAAAGTTTTTCGAAACAGCCCTTGTTTTCGTTAAGATTTTTTTTTTTTTTTTTTTTTTTTTTTTTTTTTTGCTTCTTTTTCAGACTTTTTGCCCATAGACTTTGTACACGTTTTCGTTCTGCCAGGCACTTTGGCTACTTTTATGCAGCCGATTGCCTTTAAACTAAACAGACACTTAGACCAACTGCTCAGGATGCATGCCGAAGAGTGACGTCATGATGACGTCATCACGTGATTTTTTATGAATTTTTGAATTTTGAAAATCGTAACATTCATTAAATTATATCTAGCGAACAAAACAAGATATTTTCAAAATTCTTTTTGTTATAGCTTTGGTATGTCTCAAAGATATGCCTTAAAAAGCGAAAATTGTGTGACGTCATGATGACGTCATCAAAAATATGTTTTTTTTTTACGCATGTAAGGGTCAATCCGATTACAAAAATGTATACATTGTATTTTTCTGTACCCAATTCCAAAATTTCATGATCGTGGCTCACTCAAGTAAGAAATGACAGCCATTTCAAAATTTAGACCAAATTCAATATAACACAAAGGAATTCTGGGACGGGCTGATAACCATGGCTATTATGAGCTTGCTGTTTATAAAAGGGGTTGATTTCTAGTCTTTTTTCAAGTCGCTGAATTTTTGAAGTTTTAAAATCGTAACATTCTTTTCAATATATCTAGCGAACAAAACAAGATATTTTCAAAATTATTTTTGTTACAGCTTTGGTATGTCTCAAAGATATGCCCTAAATGGCGAAAATTGTGTGACGTCATGATGACGTCATCAACAATATTTTTTTTTTTAAACGCATGTAAGGGTCAATCTGATTACAAAAATGTATACATTGAATTTTCCTGTACCTAATTCCAAAATGTCGTGATCGTGGCTCACTCAAGTAAGAAATAGGAGCCATTTCAAAATTTAGACCAAATTCAATATAACACAAAGGAATTCTGGGACGGGCAGATAACCATGGCTATTATGTGCTTGATGTTTATAAAAGGGGTTGATTTGTAGTCTTTTTTCAAGTCGCTGAATTGTAAAATTTTTGGAATCGTAACATTCTTTTCAATATATCTAGCGAACAAAACAAGATATTTTCAAAATTCTTTTTGTTATAGCTTTGGTATGTCTCAAAGATATGCCCTAAAAAGCGAAAATTGTGTGACGTCATGATGACGTCATAAAAAAAAATCTTTTTTCAAGTCGCTAGAATATTGCCCATAGCATTTGTAAACTTTTTCTTTCTTACCGGCCACTTTGGCTACTTTTAAACTTAGCAGACACTTACTCCAACTGCTCACAATGTGTGCCGAACATTTACGTCATGATGACGTCATCACATGTCACGTGACGTCATCTTAAAGGGGCATTTTTCGAAACCATATATCTACAAAAGTACAAGTCCGATTAAGTTAGAACGTAATATCTAGGTATGACACCGGGTGTTATAGATGAACATTGACATGACGTTATGACCAAGTCATAACATGTCACGTGGTGTCATCTTAAAGGGGCACTCGCTAGATTATTGCCCATAGCATTTGTAAACATTTTCTTTCTTACCGGCCAGTTTGGCTACTTTTAAACTTGGCAGACACTTACCCCAACTGCTCAGAATGTGTGCCTAACTTTTACGTCATGATGACGTCATCACATGTCACGTGACGTCATCTTAAAGGGCCATTTTTCGAAGCCATATATCTACAAATGTACAAGTCCGATTCAGTTGAAACACACCATTTAGGTATGCCACCCGGTGTCATAGATGAAAATTGACATGACGTTATGTGATGTCATCTTAAAGGGGCATTCGCTAGGCTATTTCCCATAGCATTTGTACACGATTCCTTTTTTTAAACCAATCCTTCACACATCCAATAACAACATCTTCATCCCTCCGTCATTGTTAACTAACAAACAACTTTAAATATTGCATACACATTTGACATCCAAACTAACAATAAAAAAAATCGAAACAGCCCTGTGTTTGTCCACAAACACTTGCCTCTAGTTTTTTTTTTCTTTTTTTTTTTTTTGGCTGTTTCGTAGTTTTACGAAACAGCCCTTGTTTTCGTTAAGATTTTTTTTTTTTTTTTTTTTGGCTGTTTCGAAAGTTTTTCGAAACAGCCCTTGTTTTCGTTAAGATTTTTTTTTTTTTCTTTTTTTTTTTTTTTGGCTGTTTCGAAAGTTTTTCGAAACAGCCCTTGTTTTCGTTAAGATTTTTTTTTTTTTCTTTTTTTTTTTTTTTTTTTTTTTTTTTTCTTTTTCAGACTTTTTGCCCATAGCATTTGTACACGTTTTCTTTCTGCCAGGCACTTTGGCTACTTTTATGCAGCCGATTGCCTTTAAATTTAACAGACACTTAGACCAACTGCTCAGGATGCATGCCGAACTTTTACGTCATGATGACGTCATCACGTAATTTTTTATGAATTTTTGAATTTTGAAAATCGTAACATTCATTAAATTATATCTAGCGAACAAAACAAGATATTTTCAAAATTCTTTTTCTTATAGCTTTGGTATGTCTCAAAGATATGCCTTAAAAAGCGAAAATTGTGTGACGTCATGATGACGTCATCAAAAATGCTTTTTTTTTTTAACGCATGTAAGGGTCAATCTGATTACAAAAATGTATACATTGTATTTTTCTGTACCCAATTCCAAAATTTCATGATCGTGGCTCACTCAAGTAACAAATGACAGCCATTTCAAAATTTAGACCAAATTCAATATAACACAAAGGAATTCTGGGACGGGCTGATAACCATGGCTATTATGAGCTTGCTGTTTATAAAAGGGGTTGATTTCTAGTCTTTTTTCAAGTCGCTGAATTTTTGAAGTATTAAAATCGTAACATTCTTTTCAATATATCTAGCGAACAAAACAAGATATTTTCAAAATTATTTTTGTTATAGCTTTGGTATGTCTCAAAGATATGCCCTAAAAGGCGAAAATTGTGTGACGTCATGATGACGTAATCAAAAATTTTTTTTTTTTTTAACGCATGTAAGGGTCAATCCGATTACAAAAATGTATACATTGTATTTTTCTGCACCCAATTCCAAAATTTCATGATCGTGGCTCACTCAAGTAAGAAATGACAGCCATTTCAAAACTTAGACCAAATTCAATATAACACAAAGGAATTCTGGGACGGGCTGATAACCATGGCTATTATGAGCTTGCTGTTTATAAAAGGGGTTGATTTCTAGTCTTTTTTCAAGTCGCTGAATTTTTGAAGTTTTAAAATCGTAACATTCTTTTCAATATATCTAGCGAACAAAACAAGATATTTTAAAAATTATTTTTGTTACAGCTTTGGTATGTCTCAAAGATATGCCCTAAATGGCGAAAATTGTGTGACGTCATGATGACGTCATCAACAATATTTTTTTTTTTAAACGCATGTAAGGGTCAATCTGATTACAAAAATGTATACATTGTATTTTTCTGTACCCAATTCCAAAATTTCATGATCGTGGCTCACTCAAGTAAGAAATAACAGCCATTTCAAAATTTAGACCAAATTCAATATAACACAAAGGAATTCTGGGAAGGGCTGATAACCATGGCTATTATGAGCTTGCTGTTTATAAAAGGGGTTGATTTCTAGTCTTTTTTCAAGTCGCTGAATTTTTGAAGTATTAAAATCGTAACATTCTTTTCAATATATCTAGCGAACAAAACAAGATATTTTAAAAATTATTTTTGTTATAGCTTTGGTATGTCTCAAAGATATGCCCTAAAAGGCGAAAATTGTGTGACGTCATGATGACGTCATGAACAATATTTTTTTTTTTTAACGCATGTAAGGGTCAATCCGATTACAAAAATGTATACATTGAATTTTTCTGTACCTAATTCCAAAATTTCATGATCGTGGCTCACTCAAGTAAGAAATAGGAGCCATTTCAAAATTTAGACCAAATTCAATATAACACAAAGGAATTCTGGGAAGGGCAGATAACCATGGCTTAAATGAGCATGCTGTTTATAAAAAGGGTTGATTTGTAGTCTTTTTTCAAGTCGCTGAATTGTTAAATTTTTGGAATCGTAACATTCTTTTCAATATATCTAGCGAACAAAACAAGATATTTTCAAAATTCTTTTTGTTATAGCTTTGGTATGTCTCAAAGATATGCCCTAAAAAGCGAAAATTGTGTGACGTCATGATGACGTCATAAAAAAAATCTTTTTTCAAGTCGCTAGAATATTGCCCATAGCATTTGTAAACGTTTTCTTTCTTACCGGCCACTTTGGCTACTTTTAAACTTGGCAGACACTTACCCCAACTGCTCACAATGTGTGCCGAACCTTTACGTCATGATGACGTCATCACATGTCACGTGACGTCATCTGAAAGGGGAATTTTTCGAAGCCATACTTTTACCGAAGTAGAAGTCAGATTAAGTTGAAAAGTAATATCTAGGTAGCCCAGTAGATTATCTTAAACAATTTTGTGTCAGGAATGCTTGTAGGCCGGCATGTGTTATATATGAAAATTGATGCGACGTTATGGTGACGTCATCATATGATTTTATAGTAATTTTTTTACTTTTGAATCTTTAAGCTATAAGGCCTATCTCATCAACTGAACATGCTAATTTCGAAATTCTTATTGTAATTCTTTTTGAAATAGGTTTTTTAGGTAAACAAGTTTTACGTTCTGTGATTTGGGAGGATTTAACATAATTTTCAAAAATAGTTGTTGTATTTTGTTCCACTCAAGTAAATGTTGTCTCAATCGTATTTTGGATTACCTTACTTTTAATTTCCAGTTTATAATTCCCAATGTATTAAAAAAAATGCGTTCTGTGATTTTCTACTGCTCAAATAAAGTTTGTTTCAGCCGTCTATTCTTTAAGGTGTGTTGCGTTAATTACTAGTTTTCCGTTTTCAAACACTACATGGGGTATGCTTCGCTCTCACCCACCGCTCTATGTGTGTGTTTGCCTTAAATTGTTAGTTAAGTTTGGTATACAGTGCTAGGCGCCACCGGACAAAATCCGTGAATGAGTTTTTACCAGTAAACTCGTATGCTGCCCTCTACAGTTCACTAAACACAACCAGAGGAGTATTTTTTTAAGTACTACCGCCCTCTTGCGCTAAAAAGTTGACAGGTTTGTCAATTGTGGCAGAGAAACTTTTGACCAGTAAGATTATGTCGAACTTTCCTTGCATTTAACTGTACCTCCCTAGGGTGTGTGGAAAATCATATTACAATTGGAGAATTCAGGACTATTAGGGTTAATAAGACCGTATTTTCTTTCAATTATATACTGTAATAAAAATATACCAGTAAGACTTCATTAAATAACTCTCTTTATTCAAAGGTCTTGTTTTCAAAGAATTCTTTTTATTGCTTCCTACGTGCCACAATGTCAACATGCATTTTTATCAAGAACATATCACATAATATTAATAAAGATTCAAATTTGAGAGGCAAGTTACTCCAATACAAGCCTGAAAACAAAATGTTGAAGAGAAAAAGTTGTGTATTTAACAAGTGCATTCAGTGAAAAGCACAGAAACAATCATGCGTCTTATAACATTCTTTCCAAATTCTTATTGTAATTCTTTTTGAAATATGTTTTTTACGTCATAGGTAAACAAGTTTTGCGTTCTGTGATTTGGGAGGATTTAACATAATTTTCAAAAATAATTGTTGTATTTTGTTCCACTCAAGTAAATGTTGTCTCAATCGTCTTTTGGATTACCTTACATTTAATTTCCAGTTTATAATTCCCAATGTATTAAACAAAATGCGTTCTGTGATTTTCTACTGCTCAAATAAAGTTTGTTTCAGCCGTCTATTCTTTAAGGTGTGTTGCGTTAATTACTGGTTTTCCGTTTTCAAACACTACATGGGGTATGCTTCGCTCTCACCCACCGCTCTATGTGTGTGTTTGCCTTAAATTGTTAGTTAAGTTTGGTATACAGTGCTAGGCGCCACCGGACAAAATCCGTGAATGAGTTTTTACCAGTAAACTCGTATGCTGCCCTCTACAGTTCACTAAACACAACCAGAGGAGTATTTTTTTAAGTACTACCGCCCTCTTGCGCTAAAAAGTTGACAGGTTTGTCAATTGTGGCAGAGAAACTTTTGACCAGTAAGATTATGTCGAACTTTCCTTGCATTTAACTGTACCTCCCTAGGGTGTGTGGAAAATCATATTACAATTGGAGAATTCAGGACTATTAGGGTTAATAAGACCGTATTTTCTTTCAATTATATACTGTAATAAAAATATACTAGTAAGACTTCATTAAATAACTCTCTTTATTCAAAGGTCTTGTTTTCAAAGAATTTTTTTTATTGCTTCCTACGTGCCACAATGTCAACATGCATTTTTATCAAGAACATATCACATAATATTAATATAGATTCAAATTTGAGAGGCAAGTTACTCCAATACAAGCCTGAAAACAAAATGTTGAAGAGAAAAAGTTGTGTATTTAACAAGTGCATTCAGTGAAAAGCACAGAAACAATCAGGCGTCTTATAACATTCTTTTTGAATTACAGACATACATGATGACGTCATCACATGCCACGTGACGTCATCTTAAAGGGGCAGTTTTTGAAGCTATATATCTACAAAAGTACAAGTTCGATTAAGTTGAAAAGTAATATCTAGGTAGCCCAGTAGGTTTATAGCTGAAAATTGACATGACATTATCATGATTGATGTCATCACATGTCACGTGACGTCATCTTAAAGGGGCAGTTTTGAAGCCATATATCTACAAAAGTACAAATTCGATTAAGTTGAAATGTAATATCCAGGTAGGTCTGCAGGTTCATAGATGAAAATAAACATGACAATAGGACGACGTCATCACATGTCACGTGACGTCATCTTAAAGGGGCAGTTTTGGAAGCCATATATCAACAAAAGTACAAGTTCAATTAAGTTGAAACGTAATATCTAGGTAGGCCAGTAGGTTTATAGATGGAAATTGACATGACATTATCATGATGTCATCACATGTCACGTGATGTCATCTTAAAGGGGCATTCGCTAGACTATTGCATTTGTACATGTTTTTTTCTTACTGGCACTTTGGGTACTTTTAAAATTGGCAGACACTTAGACCAACTGCTCAGAATGTGTGTCGAACTTTTATGTCATGATGACGTCATCACATGTCAACTTGACGTCATCTTAAAAGGGCATTTTTCGTAGCCATACATTGTGTATCTACAAAAGTACAAGTCCGATTAAGTTGAAACGTAATATCTAAGTATGCTACACGGTGTGTTATAGATGAAAGTTGACATAACGTTATGATGACATCACATGTCACGTGATGTCATCTTAAAGGAGCATTCGCTAGACTATTGCCCATAGCATTTGTACACTTTTTTCTTATTGGCACTTTGGGTACTTTTCAAATTGGCAGACACTTAGACCAACTGCTCAGAATGTGTGTCGAACTTTTACGTCATGATGACATCATCACATGTCACGTGACGTCATCTTAAAGAGGCATTTTTCAAAGCCATATATCTACAAAAGTACAAGTCCGATTAAGTTCAAACATGTATCTAGGTATGCCACCGGGTGTTATAGGTGAACATTGACTTGACGTTATGAAGTGATCACATGTCACGTGATGTCATTTTAAAGGAGCATTCGCTACACTATTCCCCATAACATTTGTACTCGATTTCTTTCTTTAAACCAATCCTTCACACATCCAATAACGTTAATTATTGTATAAACATTTGACTAACTAACACAATAAAAAAAACACGAAACAGCCCTGTGTTTGTCCACGGGACAAACACATAACATGTCTAGTTTTTTTTTTTTTTTCTTTTTCAGACTTTTTGCCCATAGCATTTGTACACGTTTTCTTTCTGCCAGGCACTTTGGCTACTTTTATGCAGCCGATTGCCTTTAAATTTAACAGACACTTAGACCAACTGCTCAGGATGCATGCCGAACTTTTACGTCATGATGACGTCATCACGTAATTTTTTATGAATTTTTGAATTTTGAAAATCGTAACATTCATTAAATTATATCTAGCGAACAAAACAAGATATTTTCAAAATTCTTTTTCTTATAGCTTTGGTATGTCTCAAAGATATGCCTTAAAAAGCGAAAATTGTGTGACGTCATGATGACGTCATCAAAAATGCTTTTTTTTTTTAACGCATGTAAGGGTCAATCTGATTACAAAAATGTATACATTGTATTTTTCTGTACCCAATTCCAAAATTTCATGATCGTGGCTCACTCAAGTAACAAATGACAGCCATTTCAAAATTTAGACCAAATTCAATATAACACAAAGGAATTCTGGGACGGGCTGATAACCATGGCTATTATGAGCTTGCTGTTTATAAAAGGGGTTGATTTCTAGTCTTTTTTCAAGTCGCTGAATTTTTGAAGTATTAAAATCGTAACATTCTTTTCAATATATCTAGCGAACAAAACAAGATATTTTCAAAATTATTTTTGTTATAGCTTTGGTATGTCTCAAAGATATGCCCTAAAAGGCGAAAATTGTGTGACGTCATGATGACGTCATCAAAAATTTTTTTTTTTTTAACGCATGTAAGGGTCAATCCGATTACAAAAATGTATACATTGTATTTTTCTGTACCCAATTCCAAAATTTCATGATCGTGGCTCACTCAAGTAAGAAATGACAGCCATTTCAAAATTTAGACCAAATTCAATATAACACAAAGGAATTCTGGGACGGGCTGATAACCATGGCTATTATGAGCTTGCTGTTTATAAAAGGGGTTGATTTCTAGTCTTTTTTCAAGTCGCTGAATTTTTGAAGTTTTAAAATCGTAACATTCTTTTCAATATATCTAGCGAACAAAACAAGATATTTTCAAAATTATTTTTGTTACAGCTTTGGTATGTCTCAAAGATATGCCCTAAATGGCGAAAATTGTGTGACGTCATGATGACGTCATCAACAATATTTTTTTTTTTAAACGCATGTAAGGGTCAATCTGATTACAAAAATGTATACATTGTATTTTTCTGTACCCAATTCCAAAATTTCATGATCGTGGCTCACTCAAGTAAGAAATAACAGCCATTTCAAAATTTAGACCAAATTCAATATAACACAAAGGAATTCTGGGAAGGGCTGATAACCATGGCTATTATGAGCTTGCTGTTTATAAAAGGGGTTGATTTCTAGTCTTTTTTCAAGTCGCTGAATTTTTGAAGTATTAAAATCGTAACATTCTTTTCAATATATCTAGCGAACAAAACAAGATATTTTAAAAATTATTTTTGTTATAGCTTTGGTATGTCTCAAAGATATGCCCTAAAAGGCGAAAATTGTGTGACGTCATGATGACGTCATGAACAATATTTTTTTTTTTTAACGCATGTAAGGGTCAATCCGATTACAAAAATGTATACATTGAATTTTTCTGTACCTAATTCCAAAATTTCATGATCGTGGCTCACTCAAGTAAGAAATAGGAGCCATTTCAAAATTTAGACCAAATTCAATATAACACAAAGGAATTCTGGGAAGGGCAGATAACCATGGCTTAAATGAGCATGCTGTTTATAAAAAGGGTTGATTTGTAGTCTTTTTTCAAGTCGCTGAATTGTTAAATTTTTGGAATCGTAACATTCTTTTCAATATATCTAGCGAACAAAACAAGATATTTTCAAAATTCTTTTTGTTATAGCTTTGGTATGTCTCAAAGATATGCCCTAAAAAGCGAAAATTGTGTGACGTCATGATGACGTCATAAAAAAAATCTTTTTTCAAGTCGCTAGAATATTGCCCATAGCATTTGTAAACGTTTTCTTTCTTACCGGCCACTTTGGCTACTTTTAAACTTGGCAGACACTTACCCCAACTGCTCACAATGTGTGCCGAACCTTTACGTCATGGTGACGTCATCACATGTCACGTGACGTCATCTGAAAGGGGAATTTTTCGAAGCCATACTTTTACCGAAGTAGAAGTCAGATTAAGTTGAAAAGTAATATCTAGGTAGCCCAGTAGATTATCTTAAACAATTTTGTGTCAGGAATGCTTGTAGGCCGGCATGTGTTATATATGAAAATTGATGCGACGTTATGGTGACGTCATCATATGATTTTATAGTAATTTTTTTACTTTTGAATCTTTAAGCTATAAGGCCTATCTCATCAACTGAACATGCTAATTTCGAAATTCTTATTGTAATTCTTTTTGAAATAGGTTTTTTAGGTAAACAAGTTTTACGTTCTGTGATTTGGGAGGATTTAACATAATTTTCAAAAATAGTTGTTGTATTTTGTTCCACTCAAGTAAATGTTGTCTCAATCGTATTTTGGATTACCTTACTTTTAATTTCCAGTTTATAATTCCCAATGTATTAAAAAAAATGCGTTCTGTGATTTTCTACTGCTCAAATAAAGTTTGTTTCAGCCGTCTATTCTTTAAGGTGTGTTGCGTTAATTACTAGTTTTCCGTTTTCAAACACTACATGGGGTATGCTTCGCTCTCACCCACCGCTCTATGTGTGTGTTTGCCTTAAATTGTTAGTTAAGTTTGGTATACAGTGCTAGGCGCCACCGGACAAAATCCGTGAATGAGTTTTTACCAGTAAACTCGTATGCTGCCCTCTACAGTTCACTAAACACAACCAGAGGAGTATTTTTTTAAGTACTACCGCCCTCTTGCGCTAAAAAGTTGACAGGTTTGTCAATTGTGGCAGAGAAACTTTTGACCAGTAAGATTATGTCGAACTTTCCTTGCATTTAACTGTACCTCCCTAGGGTGTGTGGAAAATCATATTACAATTGGAGAATTCAGGACTATTAGGGTTAATAAGACCGTATTTTCTTTCAATTATATACTGTAATAAAAATATACCAGTAAGACTTCATTAAATAACTCTCTTTATTCAAAGGTCTTGTTTTCAAAGAATTCTTTTTATTGCTTCCTACGTGCCACAATGTCAACATGCATTTTTATCAAGAACATATCACATAATATTAATAAAGATTCAAATTTGAGAGGCAAGTTACTCCAATACAAGCCTGAAAACAAAATGTTGAAGAGAAAAAGTTGTGTATTTAACAAGTGCATTCAGTGAAAAGCACAGAAACAATCATGCGTCTTATAACATTCTTTCCAAATTCTTATTGTAATTCTTTTTGAAATATGTTTTTTACGTCATAGGTAAACAAGTTTTGCGTTCTGTGATTTGGGAGGATTTAACATAATTTTCAAAAATAATTGTTGTATTTTGTTCCACTCAAGTAAATGTTGTCTCAATCGTCTTTTGGATTACCTTACATTTAATTTCCAGTTTATAATTCCCAATGTATTAAACAAAATGCGTTCTGTGATTTTCTACTGCTCAAATAAAGTTTGTTTCAGCCGTCTATTCTTTAAGGTGTGTTGCGTTAATTACTGGTTTTCCGTTTTCAAACACTACATGGGGTATGCTTCGCTCTCACCCACCGCTCTATGTGTGTGTTTGCCTTAAATTGTTAGTTAAGTTTGGTATACAGTGCTAGGCGCCACCGGACAAAATCCGTGAATGAGTTTTTACCAGTAAACTCGTATGCTGCCCTCTACAGTTCACTAAACACAACCAGAGGAGTATTTTTTTAAGTACTACCGCCCTCTTGCGCTAAAAAGTTGACAGGTTTGTCAATTGTGGCAGAGAAACTTTTGACCAGTAAGATTATGTCGAACTTTCCTTGCATTTAACTGTACCTCCCTAGGGTGTGTGGAAAATCATATTACAATTGGAGAATTCAGGACTATTAGGGTTAATAAGACCGTATTTTCTTTCAATTATATACTGTAATAAAAATATACTAGTAAGACTTCATTAAATAACTCTCTTTATTCAAAGGTCTTGTTTTCAAAGAATTTTTTTTATTGCTTCCTACGTGCCACAATGTCAACATCCATTTTTATCAAGAACATATCACATAATATTAATATAGATTCAAATTTGAGAGGCAAGTTACTCCAATACAAGCCTGAAAACAAAATGTTGAAGAGAAAAAGTTGTGTATTTAACAAGTGCATTCAGTGAAAAGCACAGAAACAATCAGGCGTCTTATAACATTCTTTTTGAATTACAGACATACATGATGACGTCATCACATGCCACGTGACGTCATCTTAAAGGGGCAGTTTTTGAAGCTATATATCTACAAAAGTACAAGTTCGATTAAGTTGAAAAGTAATATCTAGGTAGCCCAGTAGGTTTATAGCTGAAAATTGACATGACATTATCATGATTGATGTCATCACATGTCACGTGACGTCATCTTAAAGGGGCAGTTTTGAAGCCATATATCTACAAAAGTACAAATTCGATTAAGTTGAAATGTAATATCCAGGTAGGTCTGCAGGTTCATAGATGGAAATAAACATGACAATAGGACGACGTCATCACATGTCACGTGACGTCATCTTAAAGGGGCAGTTTTGGAAGCCATATATCAACAAAAGTACAAGTTCAATTAAGTTGAAACGTAATATCTAGGTAGGCCAGTAGGTTTATAGATGGAAATTGACATGACATTATCATGATGTCATCACATGTCACGTGATGTCATCTTAAAGGGGCATTCGCTAGACTATTGCATTTGTACATGTTTTTTTCTTACTGGCACTTTGGGTACTTTTAAAATTGGCAGACACTTAGACCAACTGCTCAGAATGTGTGTCGAACTTTTATGTCATGATGACGTCATCACATGTCAACTTGACGTCATCTTAAAAGGGCATTTTTCGTAGCCATACATTGTGTATCTACAAAAGTACAAGTCCGATTAAGTTGAAACGTAATATCTAAGTATGCTACACGGTGTGTTATAGATGAAAGTTGACATAATGTTATGATGACATCACATGTCACGTGATGTCATCTTAAAGGAGCATTCGCTAGACTATTGCCCATAGCATTTGTACACTTTTTTCTTATTGGCACTTTGGGTACTTTTCAAATTGGCAGACACTTAGACCAACTGCTCAGAATGTGTGTCGAACTTTTACGTCATGATGACATCATCACATGTCACGTGACGTCATCTTAAAGAGGCATTTTTCAAAGCCATATATCTACAAAAGTACAAGTCCGATTAAGTTCAAACATGTATCTAGGTATGCCACCGGGTGTTATAGGTGAACATTGACTTGACGTTATGAAGTGATCACATGTCACGTGATGTCATTTTAAAGGAGCATTCGCTACACTATTCCCCATAACATTTGTACTCGATTTCTTTCTTTAAACCAATCCTTCACACATCCAATAACGTTAATTATTGTATAAACATTTGACTAACTAACACAATAAAAAAAACACGAAACAGCCCTGTGTTTGTCCACGGGACAAACACATAACATGTCTAGTTTTTTTTTTTTTTACTTCTTTTTCAGACTTTTTGCCCATAGCATTTGTACACGTTTTCTTTCTACCAGGCACTTTTGCTACTTTGATGCAGCCGATTGCCTTTAAACTTAACAGACACTTAGACCAACTGCTCAGAATGCATGCCGAACTTTTACGTCATGATGACGTCATCACGTGATTTTTTATGAATTTTTGAAATTTGAAAATCGTAACATTCATTAAATTATATCTAGCGAACAAAACAAGATATTTTCAAAATTCTTTTTGTTAGAGCTTTGGTATGTCTCAAAGATATGCCCTAAAAAGCGAAAATTGTTTGACGTCATGATGACGTCATCAAAAATATGTTTTTTTGTAAACGCATGTAAGGGTCAATTCGATTACAAAAATGTATACATTGAATTTTCCTGTACCCAATTCCAAAATTTCATGATCGTGGCTCACTTAAGTAAGAAATGACAGCCATTTCAAAATTTAGACCAAATTCAATATAACACAAAGGAATTCTGGGACGGGCAGATAACCATGGCTATTATGTGCTTGCTGTTTATAAAAGGGGTTGATTTCTAGTCTTTTTTCAAGTCGCTGAATTTTTGAAGTATTAAAATCGTAACATTCTTTTCAATATATCTAGCGAACAAAACAAGATATTTTAAAAATTATTTTTGTTATAGCTTTGGTATGTCTCAAAGATATGCCCTAAAAGGCGAAAATTGTGTGACGTCATGATGACGTCATCAACAATATTTTTTTTTTTTTACGCATGTAAGGGTCAATCCGATTACAAAAATGTATACATTGAATTTTTCTGTACGAAATTCCAAAATTTCATGATCGTGGCTCACTCAAGTAAGAAATAGGAGCCATTTCAAAATTTAGACCAAATTCAATATAACACAAAGGAATTCTGGGAAGGGCAGATAACCATGGCTATTATGTGCTTGATGTTTATAAAAGGGGTTGATTTCTAGTCTTTTTTCAAGTCGCTGAATTTTTGAAGTATTAAAATCGTAACATTCTTTTCAATATATCTAGCGAACAAAACAAGATATTTTCAAAATTCTTTTTGTTATAGCTTTGGTATGTCTCAAAGATATGCCCTAAAAGGCGAAAATTGTGTGACGTCATGATGACGTCATCAACAATTCTTTTTTTTTTAACGCATGTAAGGGTCAATCCGATTACAAAAATGTATACATTGAATTTTTCTGTACGTAATTCCAAAATTTCATGGTCGTGGCTCACTCAAGTAAGAAATAGGAACCATTTCAAAATTTAGACCAAATTCAATATAACACAAAGGAATTCTGGGAAGGGCAGATAACCATGGCTTAAATGAGCATGCTGTTTATAAAAAGGGTTGATTTGTAGTCTTTTTTCAAGTCGCTGAATTTTAAATTGTTGGAATCGTAACATTCTTTTCAATATATCTAGCGAACAAAACAAGATATTTTCAAAATTCTTTTTGTTATAGCTTTGGTATGTCTCAAAGATATGCCCTAAAAAGCGAAAATTGTGTGACGTCATGATGACGTCATAAAAAAAAATCTTTTTTCAAGTCGCTAGAATATTGCCCATAGCATTTGTAAACTTTTTCTTTCTTACCGGCCACTTTGGCTACTTTTAAACTTAGCAGACACTTACTCCAACTGCTCACAATGTGTGCCGAACATTTACGTCATGATGACATCATCACATGTCACGTGACGTCATCTTAAAGGGGCATTTTTCGAAACCATATATCTACAAAAGTACAAGTCCGATTAAGTTGGAACGTAATATCTAGGTATGCCACCGGGTGTTATAGATGAACATTGACATGACGTTATGACCAAGTCATAACATGTCACGTGGTGTCATCTTAAAGGGGCACTCGCTAGATTATTGCCCATAGCATTTGTAAACATTTTCTTTCTTACCGGCCAGTTTGGCTACTTTTAAACTTGGCAGACACTTACCCCAACTGCTCAGAATGTGTGCCTAACTTTTACGTCATGATGACGTCATCACATGTCACGTGACGTCATCTTAAAGGGGCATTTTTCGAAGCCATATATCTACAAATGTACAAGTCCGATTCAGTTGAAACACACCATTTAGGTATGCCACCCGGTGTCATAGATGAAAATTGACATGACGTTATGTGATGTCATCTTAAAGGGGCATTCGCTAGGCTATTTCCCATAGCATTTGTACATGATTCCTTTTTTTAAACCAATCCTTCACACATCCAATAACATCTTCATCCCTCCGTCATTGTTAACTAACAAACAACTTTAAATATTGCATACACATTTGACATCCAAACTAACAATAAAAAAATTCGAAACAGCCCTGTGTTTGTCCACAAACACTTGCCTCTAGTTTTTTTTTGCTTCTTTTTCAGACTTTTTGCCCAGAGCATTTGTACACGTTTTCTTTCTGCCAGGCACTTTGGCTACTTTTATGCAGCCGATTGCCTTTAAACTTAACAGACACTTAGACCAACTGCTCAGGATGCATGCCGAACTTTTACGTCATGATGACGTCATCACGTGATTTTTTATGAATTTTTGAATTTTGAAAATCGTAACATTCATTAAATTATATCTAGCGAACAAAACAAGATATTTTCAAAATTATTTTTCCTATAGCTTTGGTATGTCTCAAAGATATGCCCTAAATTGCGAAAATTGTGTGACGTCATGATGACGTCATCAAAAATTAGTTTTTTTGTTAACGCATGTAAAGGTCAATCCGATTACAAAAATGTATATATTGAATTTTCCTGTACCCAATTCCAAAATTTCATGATCGTGGCTCACTCAAGTAAGAAATGACAGCCATTTCAAAATTTAGACCAAATTCAATATAACACAAAGGAATTCTGGGACGGGCTGATAACCATGGCTATTATGAGCTTGCTGTTTATAAAAGGGGTTGATTTCTAGTCTTTTTTCAAGTCGCTGAATTTTTGAAGTTTTAAAATCGTAACATTCTTTTCAATATATCTAGCGAACAAAACAAGATATTTTCAAAATTATTTTTGTTACAGCTTTGGTATGTCTCAAAGATATGCCCTAAATGGCGAAAATTGTGTGACGTCATGATGACGTCATCAACAATATTTATTTTTTTTAACGCATGTAAGGGTCAATCTGATTCCAAAAATGTATACATTGAATTTTCCTGTACCTAATTCCAAAATTTCGTGATCGTGGCTCACTCAAGTAAGAAATAGGAGCCATTTCAAAATGTAGACCAAATTCAATATAACACAAAGGAATTCTGGGAAGGGCTGATAACCATGGCTTAAATGTGCATGCTGTATATAAAAAGGGTTGATTTGTAGTCTTTTTTCAAGTCGCTGAATTCTTGAAGTTTTATAATCGTAACATTCTTTTCACTATATCTAGCGAACAAAACAAGATATTTTCAAAATTCTTTTTGTTATAGCTTTGGTATGTCTCAAAGATATGCCCTAAAAAGCGAAAATTGTGTGACGTCATGATGACGTCATAAAAAAATTCTTTTTTCAAGTCGATAGAATATTGCCCATAGCATTTGTAAACGTTTACTTTCTTACCGGCCACATTGGCTACTTTTAAACTTGGCAGACACTTACTCCAACTGCTCACAATGTGTGCCGAACTTTTACGTCCTGATGACGTCATCACATGTCACGTGACGTCATTTTAAAGGGGCATTTTTCGAAGCCATATATCTACAAAAGTACAAGTCCGATTCAGTTGGAACGTAAGGTATGCCACCTGGTGTTATAGATGAAAATTGACATGACGTTATGATCAAGTCATAACATGTCACGTGGTGTCATCTTAAAGGGGCACTCGCTAGATTATTGCCTATAGCATTTGTACACGTTTTCTTTCTTACCGGCACTTTGGGTACTTTTAAACTTGGCAGACACTTAGACTAACTGCTCACAATGTGTGCCGAACTTTTACCTCTTGCTGACGTCATGACATGCCACGTGACGTCATCTTAAAGGGGCAGTTTTTGAAGCCATATATCTACAAAAGTACAAATTCGATTAAGTTGAAAGTAATATCTAGGTAGCCCAGTAGGTTTATAGCTGAAAATTGACATGACATTATCATAATTGATGTCATCACATGTCACGTGACGTCATCTTAAAGGGGCAGTTTTTGAAGCCATATGTCTACAAAAGCACAAGTCCGATTAAGTTCAAAAGTAATATCTAGGTAGCCCAGTAGGTTTTTAGATAAAAATTGAATTGACGTTATGATGACGTCATCACATGTCACGTGACGTCATCTTAAAGGGGCAGTTTTTGAAGCCATATATAAACAAAATTACAAGTTCGATTAAGTTGAAATGTAATATCTAAGTAGGCCAGCAGGTTTATAGATGAAAATTGACATGACGTTATGATGACTTCATCACATGTCACCTGACGTCATCTTAAAGGGGCAGTTTTTGAAGCCACATATAAACAAAAGTACAAGTTCGATTAAGTTGAAATGTAATATCTAGGTACGTCTGCAAGTTTATAGATGAAAATTGACATGACATTATGATGTCATCACATGTCACGTGACGTCATCTTAAAGGTGGATTCTTCGAAGCCATATATCTACAGAATTACAAGTCCAATGAAATTGAAACGTGATATGTTGGTATGCTAGCAGGCGTTATTGACAAAAATTACATGACGTCATGATGACATCATTATACGATTTTCTAGTAATTTTTAAGTTTTTAAACCCCAAAGCCATATCTCATCAAACCTACATGCTAATTTCAAAAAACAATTTGTAATACATTTGTTAGGTGATAGGTACTTACATATGAATGTGCAAAATGTGTGACATCACAATGACATCATCATGGTCACAAACTGCAAGTATGCTCACATTTCCAAAACAATTATGATTAAGGATACGTAATTGCTTGAATGTAAAACAAGATTTTGTTTCATCTACCATTGATATCTCATCAAGAATTAGAATCATACTCCCACAAAAAAACAAAAACACCCGAAACAGCCCTGTGTTTGTACACAAACACCAGTTTCTAGTTTTTTTTTTTTTTTCTTTTTCAGACTTTTTGCCCATAGCATTTGTACACGTTTTCTTTCTGCCAGGCACTTTGGCTACTTTTATGCAGCCGATTGCCTTTAAACTTAACAGACACTTAGACCAACTGCTCAGGATGCATGCCGAACTTTTACGTCATGATGACGTCATCACGTGATTTTTTATGAATTTTTGAATTTTGAAAATCGTAACATTCATTAAATTATATCTAGCGAACAAAACAAGATATTTTCAAAATTCTTTTTCTTATAGCTTTGGTATGTCTCAAAGATATGCCCTAAATTGCGAAAATTGTGTGACGTCATGATGACGTCATCAAAAATGTGTTTTTTTGTTAACGCATGTAAGGGTCAATCCGATTACAAAAATTTATATATTGAATTTTCCTGTACCCAATTCCAAAATTTCATGATCGTGGCTCACTCAAGTAAGAAATAACAGCCATTTCAAAATTTAGACCAAATTCAATATAACACAAAGGAATTCTGGGACGGGCAGATAACCATGGCTATTATGTGCTTGCTGTTTATAAAAGGGGTTGATTTCTAGTCTTTTTTCAAGTCGCTGAATTTTTGAAGTATTAAAATCGTAACATTCTTTTCAATATATCTAGCGAACAAAACAAGATATTTTCAAAATTCTTTTTGTTATAGCTTTGGTATGTCTCAAAGATATGCCCTAAAAGGCGAAAATTGTGTGACGTCATGATGACGTCATCAAAAATATGTTGTTTTTTTAACGCATGTAAGGGTCAATCCGATTACAAAAATGTATACATTGTATTTTTCTGTACCCAATTCCAAAATTTCATGATCGTGGCTCACTCAAGTAAGAAATGACAGCCATTTCAAAATTTAGACCAAATTCAATATAACACAAAGGAATTCTGGGACGGGCTGATAACCATGGCTATTATGAGCTTGCTGTTTATAAAAGGGGTTGATTTCTAGTCTTTTTTCAAGTCGCTGAATTCTTGAAGTTTTATAATCGTAACATTCTTTTCACTATATCTAGCGAACAAAACAAGATATTTTCAAAATTATTTTTGTTACAGCTTTGGTATGTCTCAAAGATATGCCCTAAATGGCGAAAATTGTGTGACGTCATGATGACGTCATCAACAATATTTTTTTTTAAAACGCATGTAAGGGTCAATCTGATTACAAAAATGTATACATTGAATTTTCCTGTACCTAATTCCAAAATTTCGTGATCGTGGCTCACTCAAGTAAGAAATAGGAGCCATTTCAAAATGTAGACCAAATTCAATATAACACAAAGGAATTCTGGGAAGGGCTGATAACCATGGCTTAAATGTGCATGCTGTTTATAAAAAGGGTTGATTTGTAGTCTTTTTTCAAGTCGCTGAATTCTTGAAGTTTTATAATCGTAACATTCTTTTCACTATATCTAGCGAACAAAACAAGATATTTTCAAAATTCTTTTTGTTATAGCTTTGGTATGTCTCAAAGATATGCCCTAAAAAGCGAAAATTGTGTGACGTCATGATGACGTCATAAAAAAAAATTATTTTTTCAAGTCGATAGAATATTGCCCATAGCATTTGTAAACGTTTACTTTCTTACCGGCCACATTGGCTACTTTTAAACTTGGCAGACACTTACCCCAACTGCTCACAATGTGTGCCGAACTTTTACGTCCTGATGACGTCATCACATGTCACATGACGTCATCTTAAAGGGGCATTTTTCGAAGCCATATATCTACAAAAGTACAAGTCCGATTCAGTTGGAACGTAAGGTATGCCACTTGGTGTTATAGATGAACATTGACATGACGTTATGATCAAGTCATAACATGTCACGTGGTGTCATCTTAAAGGGGCACTCGCTAGATTATTGCCCATAGCATTTGTAAACGTTTTCTTTCTTACCGGCCAGTTTGGCTACTTTTAAACTTGGCAGACACTTACCCCAACTGCTCAGAATGTGTGCCTAACTTTTACGTCATGATGACGTCATCACATGTCACGTGACGTCATCTTAAAGGGGCATTTTTCGAAGCCATATATCTACAAATGTACAAGTCCGATTCAGTTGAAACACACCATTTAGGTATGCCACCCGGTGTCATAGATGAAAATTGACATGACGTTTATGATGAAGTCATTACATGTTATGTGATGTCATCTTAAAGGGGCATTCGCTAGGCTATTTCCCATAGCATTTGTACACGATTCCTTTTTTTAAACCAATCCTTCACACATCCAATAACAACATCTTCATCCCTCCGTCATTGTTAACTAACAAACAACTTTAAATATTGCATACACATTTGACATCCAAACTAACAATAAAAAAATTCGAAACAGCCCTGTGTTTGTCCACAAACACTTGCCTCTATTTTTTATTTTTTTTTGATTTTTCAGACTTTTGCCCATAGCGTTTGTACACGATTTCTTTCTGCCAGGGACTTTGGCTACTTTTATGCAGCCGATTGCCTTTAAACTTAACAGACACTTAGACCAACTGCTCAGAATGTATGCCGAACTTTTACGTCATGATGACGTCATCACGTGATTTTTTATGAATTTTTGAATTTTGAAAATCGTAACATTGATTAAATTATATCTAGCGAACAAAACAAGATATTTTCAAAATTCTTTTTCTTATAGCTTTGGTATGTCTCAAAGATATGCCCTAAATTGCGAAAATTGTGTGACGTCATGATGACGTCATCAAAAATGTGTTTTTTTGTTAACGCATGTCAATCCGATTACAAAAATGTATATATTGTATTTTCCTGTACCTAATTCCAAAATTTCATGATCGTGGCTCACTCAAGTAAGAAATAACAGCCATTTCAAAATTTAGACCAAATTCAATATAACACAAAGGAATTCTGGGACGGGCTGATAACCATGGCTATTATGAGCTTGCTGTTTATAAAAGGGGTTGATTTCTAGTCTTTTTTCAAGTCGCTGAATTTTTGAAGTTTTAAAATCGTAACATTCTTTTCAATATATCTAGCGAACAAAACAAGATATTTTCAAAATTATTTTTGTTACAGCTTTGGTATGTCTCAAAGATATGCCCTAAATGGCGAAAATTGTGTGACGTCATGATGACGTCATCAACAATATTTTTTTTTTTAAACGCATGTAAGGGTCAATCTGATTACAAAAATGTATACATTGTATTTTTCTGTACCCAATTCCAAAATTTCATGATCGTGGCTCACTCAAGTAAGAAATAACAGCCATTTCAAAATGTAGACCAAATTCAATATAACACAAAGGAATTCTAGGACGGGCTGATAACCATGGCTATTATGAGCTTGCTGTTTATAAAAGGGGTTGATTTCTAGTCTTTTTTCAAGTCGCTGAATTTTTGAAGTATTAAAATCGTAACATTCTTTTCAATATATCTAGCGAACAAAACAAGATATTTTCAAAATTCTTTTTGTTATAGCTTTGGTATGTCTCAAAGATATGCCCTAAAAGGCGAAAATTGTGTGACGTCATGATGACGTCATCAAAAATATGTTGTTTTTTTAACGCATGTAAGGGTCAATCCGATTACAAAAATGTATACATTGTATTTTTCTGTACCCAATTCCAAAATTTCATGATCGTGGCTCACTCAAGTAAGAAATGACAGCCATTTCAAAATTTAGACCAAATTCAATATAACACAAAGGAATTCTGGGACGGGCTGATAACCATGGCTATTATGAGCTTGCTGTTTATAAAAGGGGTTGATTTCTAGTCTTTTTTCAAGTCGCTGAATTTTTGAAGTATTAAAATCGTAACATTCTTTTCAATATATCTAGCGAACAAAACAAGATATTTTCAAAATTCTTTTTGTTATAGCTTTGGTATGTCTCAAAGATATGCCCTAAAAGGCGAAAATTGTGTGACGTCATGATGACGTCATCAAAAATATGTTGTTTTTTTAACGCATGTAAGGGTCAATCCGATTACAAAAATGTATACATTGTATTTTTCTGTACCCAATTCCAAAATTTCATGATCGTGGCTCTCTCAAGTAAGAAATGACAGCCATTTCAAAATTTAGACCAAATTCAATATAACACAAAGGAATTCTGGGACGGGCTGATAACCATGGCTATTATGAGCTTGCTGTTTATAAAAGGGGTTGATTTCTAGTCTTTTTTCAAGTCGCTGAATTTTTGAAGTTTTAAAATCGTAACATTCTTTTCAATATATCTAGCGAACAAAACAAGATATTTTCAAAATTATTTTTGTTACAGCTTTGGTATGTCTCAAAGATATGCCCTAAATGGCGAAAATTGTGTGACGTCATGATGACGTCATCAACAATATATTTTTTTTTAAACGCATGTAAGGGTCAATCTGATTACAAAAATGTATACATTGAATTTTCCTGTACCTAATTCCAAAATTTCGTGATCGTGGCTCACTCAAGAAATAGGAGCCATTTCAAAATGTAGACCAAATTCAATATAACACAAAGGAATTCTGGGAAGGGCTGATAACCATGGCTTAAATGTGCATGCTGTTTATAAAAAGGGTTGATTTGTAGTCTTTTTTCAAGTCGCTGAATTCTTGAAGTTTTATAATCGTAACATTCTTTTCACTATATCTAGCGAACAAAACAAGATATTTTCAAAATTCTTTTTGTTATAGCTTTGGTATGTCTCAAAGATATGCCCTAAAAAGCGAAAATTGTGTGACGTCATGATGACGTCATAAAAAAATTCTTTTTTCAAGTCGATAGAATATTGCCCATAGCATTTGTAAACGTTTACTTTCTTACCGGCCACATTGGCTACTTTTAAACTTGGCAGACACTTACCCCAACTGCTCACAATGTGTGCCGAACTTTTACGTCCTGATGACGTCATCACATGTCACGTGACGTCATCTTAAAGGGGCATTTTTCGAAGCCATATATCTACAAAAGTACAAGTCCGATTCAGTTGGAACGTAAGGTATGCCACCTGGTGTTATAGATGAAAATTGACATGACGTTATGATCAAGTCATAACATGTCACGTGGTGTCATCTTAAAGGGACACTCGCTAGATTATTGCCTATAGCATTTGTACACGTTTTCTTGCTTACCGGCACTTTGGGTACTTTTAAACTTGGCAGACACTTAGACTAACTGCTCACAATGTGTGCCGAACTTTTACCTCTTGATGACGTCATGACATGCCACGTGACGTCATCTTAAAGGGGCAGTTTTTGAAGCCATATATCTACAAAAGTACAAATTCGATTAAGTTGAAAAGTAATATCTAGGTAGCCCAGTAGGTTTATAGCTGAAAATTGACATGACATTATCATAATTGATGTCATCACATGTCACGTGACGTCATCTTAAAGGGGCAGTTTTTGAAGCCATATGTCTACAAAAGCACAATTCCGATTAAGTTCAAAAGTAATATCTAGGTAGCCCAGTAGGTTTATAGATAAAAATTGAATTGACGTTATGATGACGTCATCACATGTCACGTGACGTCATCTTAAAGGGGCAGTTTTTGAAGCCATATATAAACAAAATTACAAGTTCGATTAAGTTGAAAAGTAATATCAAGGTAGCCCAGTAGGTTTATAGCTGAAAATTGACATGACATTATCATGATGTCATCACATGTCACGTGACGTCATCTTAAAGGGGCAGTTTTTGAAGCCATATCTACAAAAGTACAAGCTCGATTAAGTTGAAATGTAATATCTAAGTAGGCCAGCAGGTTTATAGATGAAAATTGACATGACGTTATGATGACTTCATCACATGTCACCTGACGTCATCTTGAAGGGGCAGTTTTTGAAGCCACATATAAACAAAAGTACAAGTTCGATTAAGTTGAAATGTAATATCCAGGCAGATCTGCAGGTTCATAGATGAAAATTGACATGACATTATGATGACTTCATCACATGTCACGTGACGTCATCTTAAAGGGGCAGTTTTTGAAGCCATCTATCTACAAAAGTACAAGTTCGATTAAGTTGAAACGTGGTATCTAACATGAATTTTAAACAATTTTTGATAATTCTTGTAATATATTTTTAGGTCATACACACTTAAATATAAATGTGAAAAATGTGTGACGTCTGATGACGTAATTATGGTCATCAACTCCTTGTATGCTCACATTTCCAAAACGATTATGAATAAGCCTACGTGATTGCATGACCTGTCGTAGACGACCATGAATGTAAAACGAGATTTTTTGATCCACCATTGAAATCTCAAAAATTACGAATCAAACTACCAAAAACCCCCCAAACGAAACAGCCCTGTGTTTGTCCACAAACACCAAAGCTCTAGTTTCTTTTTTTTTTTTTTTTTGGGCTGTTTCGTAGTTTTACGAAACAGCCCTTGTTTTCGTTAAGATTTTTTTTTTTATCTTTTTTTTTTTTTTTTTGGCTGTTTCGAAAGTTTTTCGAAACAGCCCTTGTTTTTGTTCTGTTGCGGCGATTGTGTAGTTTAGTACACTTTCGCCCAGGCATGTACACAATCTACTTGAAAATTGTTGGTTATGCCATATTCAGAAGAAAGGGCCACGTCGAAGAACATCTGCAGGGTTTTTTGGAGTGAAATCTGTAGTTAAGAGGGCAAAAAATACGCGATTGCGCAATACCCCGTTGTACACGGGTATAATGCTGGTCAGAGAGTTGGGGCTGGGTCGGGGTTGACCTAGCCAAAACGTGACCCGCGTAAGCAAATCATACTTTTCGCCTTGAAAAACCTTTTCAAATCACAAAAGCGCGTGTCATTGGAATTCAGAGAAGTCTACTTTAGTGACAAAAAATGCTTTTGGAAGAATCAAATGCTCCAGGCGCTAACATGAACACAATTAATACGCAAATCCTAAACTACACAATACCCGCTATTTTGGTTTCTTCATTAAGCTAAATTTTCTGCCCGGCACTTTGGTCACTAAACAACATCAGATCTTAATCAAACTTAACACAAACAAAGACCCTAAGCTCAAATAGTGTGCCGAAGTGTGACGTCACGATGACGTCATCACGTGTTACGTGACGTCATCATAAAGGTGCATTTTTCAAGGGCCCATATCTAGAGAACCGTAGGTCCGATTGCCTTTAAACCTGGTATGTTGGTGAGCCACCACGTGTTATAGATGAAAATTGAGGTGACGTCATGATGACGTCATCATACGATTTTATTGTAATGTTTAAGTTTTTGAATCTTAAAGTTTCTCAAAGCCATATCTCATCGACAGAACATGCTAAATTCAAAATTCTTTTTGTAATAGATTTGTTAGCTCCTATACTCTTTCACATAAATAGGAAAAATGTGTGACGTAATCATGACGTCATCAAACATGTGCTTTTTTGAAACACATATAAGGGTAAGTCCGATCGTCATAAAAATTGGTGGGTAGGCAGATATTGTCAATAGCATGCAAAATCCGAAGTGACGTCATTGTGACGTCATCCGTTGATTTTCTATGAATTTTTCAATGTTTCAAATTTTAATGTACTCTCAAAATTTTACACTGTCATTGATGAGATTGACTCTAGACTCGACCCAGGCCAAGACCACGTTGCAAATGTTTGCTTTGACAAGTACCGTTGTGATGACGTCATCATGGGTCACGTGACGTCATCTTAAAGGTGCACACTGTAAGGTCCTATATCTAGAGAACCGTACTTCCGATTGGGTGCAGTCTTAATGCTGATAGGCCAGAATTTGTTACAGATAAAAAAAATTGATGTGACGTCATGATGACGTCATCATGACGTCATCTAGAGGTCATTAAATTCAAGTCAAAATTTGGATGTTTTATACACTGTATTTTTGTGTACCTAATTCCAAGTTCCCATGATCATAGCTCACTCCAGCGTCAAAATATACCCATTTCAATATTTAGCTCCAAAACAATATGATAACAAAGGAATGTTTGGAAGGCAGTGTAACCATGGGTGTTATGTAGCGCGTCCTCGGGGCGTTTCTCAACCGGTGGCTTGGGCTTGGGTTTGGGCATGGGCTTCGTCTCCAGCTATTTCCCAGTCCCATTGCCAATCTGAAGGCTTGGATACGTAAATAGATGAACACGCTCTGGCTCTGGGTTAAAGTATAAGACTTTGATGTACATGTAGCAAAAACAAATCTGGGAACATAAAATTACGCGAACCCGAAGCCCAAGCCATTTTTGAGAAATTCCCTTAATTCATCCTATAACTACACTCCAACGTAAACCTATGTGCATCATTGCGCTACGTACATCACTGCTCCGTATATATATATATACATACACACGGAGCAGTGCTATACGTAGCGCAATACTACACATAGGATTACGTTGCATAATATACGAGCTTGCAGCATATCAATGGCGTACAGACTGCATGGGTTTTCTTCGTTGTGCCTCTCAGAATTGACCAGTAAATTTCACTTTTTATCCGGATGGTAAGTGAACCTTAGTACCTCTATCTTAATAATTGAACTCTACTTGTTCCTCAAGTGGCATATCTGGTATTTTGGTGGCCGTTTTAAGGGTGAAATCCGATGTTTTTGTTGGGTATTCTGACATACCTAATTAATGAATAGGAAAATGCCGCACACGTACTTGGACCCTACTATTGCCAGATCATATCCAAATGTGCAAAAAGCGAGGGTCCAAGTTACTCGGACTAGATGTGCATGTACTAGGTATACAAACCAATGCTAAGGGCAGCAGGCAACCTTGTCACCGCGGTTCAAAAACGTGCTTTACTCCATACACTTCGTGCCCTTCTTTTATTACACAGGACTTTTGGTGCAAGTGTCTAAATATGCGCTCGAGTGACCATAACGTGCTATAAGATTGCGGAAATAATGTACACATTTGTTAAAATTACACGTGACTGTTCTTATCACTTCCGTCATCTAAATCTATGGCTGTTGCTGTGAACGCGAGATAAAAAAACATTTTAGCACGGAGTTTCAGCAAAGTCAAGCTTAGAAAACCACATTTATCTCAGGTAAGCATGTAGAAAAAAGGAATATTTCAGTTATAAGACCACACAATCTCAAAAGGTTTTCGCACTGTGCATATAACGACGCGTAATTTAAACTCACACGTTCTCAGCAAATTGTATTTCTTTGTACGTGTAAAATACACATTGTACGTAAAGAGTTTGATGTTTAAAATGGAAACTTGGAAATAATTTACCACAATACCCTCATTAAAATCAGTCAGGAATAGCCAAATCTTGGAAAATAACAAACCCCCCTTGATAAAGGTGTGACAGTCTAAACATACAACCTGTTATTTCAAGATTCATGTCAGCAAAATTAGTAAAAACTAAAGAGACAGAAATAAACACCTATGTTCCACTTTGAGTGACCATACTGTGCCAAGAGCATCTAATTTCACAGAAAAAACAAGCCTTCTTTCCTTGTATTGCACAAACAATTCCCAATTAGTCTCAAAATTAAAGGTTGTGCCAAATTTTTACACACATTTTGCAAGATTTTGCTGTTCCGGATTCGATATAACACAAAGGAATTCTGGGAAGGGCAGAAAACCATGGCTTTCATGTGGCATGCTGTCTATAGAAAGAGTTGATCTCTAGTCTTTTTTCAAGTCGTTAGACAAGTCGCAGGCAGACCCTTACACCAACTGCTCAGAATGTGCGCCAAACTTTTACGTCATGATGACGTCATCACATGTCACGTGACGTCATCTTAAAGGGGCATTTTTGGAAACCATATATCTACAGAAGTAGAAATCCGATTAAGTTGAAAAGTGATATCCAGGGTAGCCCAGCAGGTTTATAGTTGAAAATTGACATCACGTTATGATGACATCATCACATGTCAAGTGACGTCATCTTAAAGGGGCATTTTTTGAAGCCATATATCTACAGAAGTACAAATCCGATTAAGTTGAAAAGTAATATCCAGGGTAGCCAAGCAGGTTTATAGCTGAAAATTGACGTGACGTCATGATGACGTCATCACGTCACGTGACGTCATCTTAAAGGGGCATTTTTGGAAACCATATATCTACAGAAGTACAAATCCGATTAAGTTGAAAAGTAATATCCAGGGTAGCCAAGCAGGTTTATAGTTGAAAATTGACGTCACGTTATGATGACGTCATCACATGTCAAGTGACGTCAGATTTTGAAGCCATATATCTACAGAATTACAAGTACAATGAAATTGAACGTGATATGTAGGTATGCTAGCAGGCGTTATTGATAAATATTGACATGACGCCATGATGACGTCATTATACGATTTTCTAGTAATTTTTAAGTTTTTGTACCCCAAAGCCATATCTCATCAACAGTACATGCTAATTTGTTGGTCATAGATACTTACATATGAATGTGCAAAATGTGTGACATCACGATGACATCATCATGGTCACCAACTGCAAGTATGCTCACATTTCCAAAACAATTATGATTAAGCATACGTAATTGCTTGAATGTAAAACAAGATTTTGTTTGATCTACCATTGATATCTCATCAAGAATTAGAATCAAACTACCACAAAAAAAACAAAAAACACCCGAAACAGCCCTGTGTTTGTACACAAACACCAGTTTCTAGTTTTTTTTTTTTTTTGCTTCTTTTTCAGACTTTTTGCCCATAGCATTTGTACACGTTTTCTTTCTACCAGGCACTTTTGCTACTTTGATGCAGCCGATTGCCTTTAAACTTAACAGACACTTAGACCAACTGCTCAGAATGCATGCCGAACTTTTACGTCATGATGACGTCATCACGTGATTTTTTATGAATTTTTGAAATTTGAAAATCGTAACATTCATTAAATTATATCTAGCGAACAAAACAAGATATTTTCAAAATTCTTTTTGTTATAGCTTTGGTATGTCTCAAAGATATGCCCTAAAAAGCGAAAATTGTTTGACGTCATGATGACGTCATCAAAAATATGTTTTTTTGTAAACGCATGTAAGGGTCAATTCGATTACAAAAATGTATACATTGAATTTTCCTGTACCCAATTCCAAAATTTCATGATCGTGGCTCACTCAAGTAAGAAATGACAGCCATTTCAAAATTTAGACCAAATTCAATATAACACAAAGGAATTCTGGGACGGGCAGATAACCATGGCTATTATGTGCTTGCTGTTTATAAAAGGGGTTGATTTCTAGTCTTTTTTCAAGTCGCTGAATTTTTGAAGTATTAAAATCGTAACATTCTTTTCAATATATCTAGCGAACAAAACAAGATATTTTCAAAATTCTTTTTGTTATAGCTTTGGTATGTCTCAAAGATATGCCCTAAAAGGCGAAAATTGTGTGACGTCATGATGACGTCATCAACAATTCTTTTTTTTTAAACGCATGTAAGGGTCAATCCGATTACAAAAATGTATACATTGAATTTTTCTGTACGTAATTCCAAAATTTCATGGTCGTGGCTCACTCAAGTAAGAAATAGGAACCATTTCAAAATTTAGACCAAATTCAATATAACACAAAGGAATTCTGGGAAGGGCAGATAACCATGGCTTAAATGAGCATGCTGTTTATAAAAAGGGTTGATTTGTAGTCTTTTTTCAAGTCGCTGAATTTTAAATTTTTGGAATCGTAACATTCTTTTCAATATATCTAGCGAACAAAACAAGATATTTTCAAAATTCTTTTTGTTATAGCTTTGGTATGTCTCAAAGATATGCCCTAAAAAGCGAAAATTGTGTGACGTCATGATGACGTCATAAAAAAAAATCTTTTTTCAAGTCGCTAGAATATTGCCCATAGCATTTGTAAACTTTTTCTTTCTTACCGGCCACTTTGGATACTTTTAAACTTAGCAGACACTTACTCCAACTGCTCACAATGTGTGCCGAACATTTACGTCATGATGACATCATCACATGTCACGTGACGTAAAGGGGCATTTTTCGAAACCATATATCTACAAAAGTACAAGTCCGATTAAGTTGGAACGTAATATCTAGGTATGCCACCGGGTGTTATAGATGAACATTGACATGACGTTATGACCAAGTCATAACATGTCACGTGGTGTCATCTTAAAGGGGCACTCGCTAGATTATTGCCCATAGCATTTGTAAACATTTTCTTTCTTACCGGCCAGTTTGGCTACTTTTAAACTTGGCAGACACTTACCCCAACTGCTCAGAATGTGTGCCTAACTTTTACGTCATGATGACGTCATCACATGTCACGTGACGTCATCTTAAAGGGGCATTTTTCGAAGCCATATATCTACAAATGTACAAGTCCGATTCAGTTGAAACACACCATTTAGGTATGCCACCCGGTGTCATAGATGAAAATTGACATGACGTTATGTGATGTCATCTTAAAGGGGCATTCGCTAGGCTATTTCCCATAGCATTTGTACACGATTCCTTTTTTTAAACCAATCCTTCACACATCCAATAACAACATCTTCATCCCTCCGTCATTGTTAACTAACAAACAACTTTAAATATTGCATACACATTTGACATCCAAACTAACAATAAAAAAATTCGAAACAGCCCTGTGTTTGTCCACAAACACTTGCCTCTAGTTTTTTTTTTTTTTTCTTTTTCAGACTTTTGCCCATAGCGTTTGTACACGATTTCTTTCTGCCAGGGACTTTGGCTACTTTTATGCAGCCGATTGCCTTTAAACTTAACAGACACTTAGACCAACTGCTCAGCATGCATGCCGAACTTTTACGTCATGATGACGTCATCACGTGATTTTTTATGAATTTTTGAATTTTGAAAATCGTAACATTCATTAAATTATATCTAGCGAACAAAACAAGATATTTTCAAAATTCTTTTTCTTATAGCTTTGGTATGTCTCAAAGATATGCCCTAAATTGCGAAAATTGTGTGACGTCATGATGACGTCATCAAAAATATGTTTTTTTGTAAACGCATGTAAGGGTCAATCCGATTACAAAAATGTATACATTGAATTTTCCTGTACCTAATTCCAAAATTTCATGATCGTGGCTCACTCAAGTATGAAATAGGAGCCATTTCAAAATTTAGACCAAATTCAATATAACACAAAGGAATTCTGGGAAGGGCTGATAACCATGGGTATTATGTGCTTGCTGTTTATAAAAGGGGTTGATTTCTAGTTGGCTGTTTCGAAAGTTTTTCGAAACAGCCCTTGTTTTCGTTAAGATTTTTTTTTTTTTCTTTTTTTTTTTTTTTTTTTTTTTTTTTCTTTTTCAGACTTTTTGCCCATAGACTTTGTACACGTTTTCGTTCTGCCAGGCACTTTGGCTACTTTTATGCAGCCGATTGCCTTTAAACTTAACAGACACTTAGACCAACTGCTCAGGATGCATGCCGATCTTTTACGTCATGGTGACGTCATCACGTGATTTTTTATGAATTTTAGAATTTTGAAAATCGTAACATTCATTAAATTATATCTAGCGAACAAAACAAGATATTTTCAAAATTCTTTTTCTTATAGCTTTGGTATGTCTCAAAGATATGCCTTAAAAAGCGAAAATTGTGTGACGTCATGATGACGTCATCAAAAATGCTTTTTTTGTTTTACGCATGTAAGGGTCAATCTGATTACAAAAATGTATATATTGAATTTTGCTGTACCCAATTCCAAAATTTCATGATTGTGGCTCACTCAAGTAAGAAATGACAGCCATTTCAAAATTTAGACCAAATTCAATATAACACAAAGGAATTCTGGGACGGGCTGATAACCATGGCTATTATGAGCTTGCTGTTTATAAAAGGGGTTGATTTCTAGTCTTTTTTCAAGTCGCTGAATTTTTGAAGTTTTAAAATCGTAACATTCTTTTCAATATATCTAGCGAACAAAACAAGATATTTTCAAAATTATTTTTGTTACAGCTTTGGTATGTCTCAAAGATATGCCCTAAATGGCGAAAATTGTGTGACGTCATGATGACGTCATGAAAACAATTCTTTTTTCAAGTCGCTAGAATATTGCACATAGCATTTGTAAACGTTTTCTTTCTTACCGGCCACTTTGGCTACTTTTAAACTTTTCAGACACTTACACCAACTGCTCACAATGTGTGCCGAACTTTTACGTCATGATGACGTCATCACATGTCACGTGACGTCATCTTAAAGCGGCATTTTTCGAAGCCATATATCTACAAAAGTACAAGTCCGATTAAGTTGGAACGTAATATCTAGGTATGCCACCGGGTGTTATAGATGAACATTGACATGACGTTATGATCAAGTCATAACATGTCACGTGGTGTCATCTTAAAGGGGCACTCGCTAGATTATTGCCCATTGCATTTGTAAACGTTTTCTTTCTTACCGGCCAGTTTGGCTACTTTTAAACTTAGCAGACACTTACCCCAACTGCTCAGAATGTGTGCCTAACTTTTACGTCATGATGATGTCATTACATGTCACGTGACGTCATCTTAAAGGGGCATTTTTCGAAGCCATATATCTACAAATGTACAAGTCCGATTCAGTTGAAACACACTATTTAGGTATGCCACCCGGTGTCATAGATGAAAATTGACATGACGTTATGATGAAGTCATTACATGTTATGTGATGTCATCTTAAAGGGGCATTCCCTAGGCTATTTCCCATAGCATTTGTACACGATTCCTTTTTTAAACCAATCCTTCACACATCCAATAACATCTTCATCCCTCCGTCATTGTTAACAAACAAACAAACAACTTTAAATATTGCATACACATTTGACATCCAAACTAACAATAAAAAAATTAGAAACAGCCCTGTGTTTGTCCACAAACACTTGCCTCTAGTTTTTTTTTTTTTTCTTTTTCAGACTTTTGCCCATAGCGTTTGTACACGATTTCTTTCTGCCAGGGACTTTGGCTACTTTTATGCAGCCGATTGCCTTTAAACTTAACAGACACTTAGACCAACTGCTCAGAATGTATGCCGAACTTTTACGTCATGATGACGTCATCACGTGATTTTTTATGAATTTTTGAATTTTGAAAATCGTAACATTCATTAAATTATATCTAGCGAACAAACAAGATATTTTCAAAATTCTTTTTCTTATAGCTTTGGTATGTCTCAAAGATATGCCTTAAAAAGCGAAAATTGTGTGACGTCATGATGACGTCATCAAAAATGCTTTTTTTTTTTAACGCATGTAAGGGTCAATCTGATTACAAAAATGTATATATTGAATTTTGCTGTACCCAATTCCAAAATTTCATGATCGTGGCTCACTCAAGTAAGAAATGACAGCCATTTCAAAATTTAGACCAAATTCAATATAACACAAAGGAATTCTGGGACGGGCTGATAACCATGGCTATTATGAGCTTGCTGTTTATAAAAGGGGTTGATTTCTAGTCTTTTTTCAAGTCGCTGAATTTTTGAAGTTTTAAAATCGTAACATTCTTTTCAATATATCTAGCGAACAAAACAAGATATTTTCAAAATTATTTTTGTTACAGCTTTGGTATGTCTCAAAGATATGCCCTAAATGGCGAAAATTGTGTGACGTCATGATGACGTCATCAACAATATATTTTTTTTTTAACGCATGTAAGGGTCAATCTGATTACAAAAATGTGTACATTGTATTTTTCTGTACCCAATTCTAAAATTTCATGATCGTGGCTCACTCAAGTAAGAAATGACAGCCATTTCAAAATTTAGACCAAATTCAATATAACACAAAAGAATTCTGGGACGGGCTGATAACCATGGCTATTATGAGCTTGCTGTTTATAAAAGGGGTTGATTTCTAGTCTTTTTTCAAGTCGCTGAATTTTTGAAGTATTAAAATCGTAACATTCTTTTCAATATATCTAGCGAACAAAACAAGATATTTTCAAAATTATTTTTGTTATAGCTTTGGTATGTCTCAAAGATATGCCCTAAATGGCGAAAATTGTGTGACGTCATGATGACGTCATCAACAATATTTTTTTTTTTAAACGCATGTAAGGGTCAATCTGATTACAAAAATGCATTCATTGAATTTTTCTGTACGTAATTCCAAAATTTCATGATCGTGGCTCACTCAAGTAAGAAATAAGAGCCATTTCAAAATTTTGACCAAATTCAATATAACACAAAGGAATTCTGGGACGGGCAGATAACCATGGCTATTATGTGCTTGCTGTTTATAAAAGGGGTTGATTTCTAGTCTTTTTTCAAGTCGCTGAATTTTTGAAGTATTAAAATCGTAACATTCTTTTCAATATATCTAGCGAACAAAACAAGATATTTTCAAAATTATTTTTGTTATAGCTTTGGTATGTCTCAAAGATATGCCCTAAAAGGCGAAAATTGTGTGACGTCATGATGACGTCATCAACAATATTTTTTTTTTTTAACGCATGTAAGGGTCAATCCGATTACAAAAATGTATACATTGAATTTTTCTGTACGTAATTCCAAAATTTCATGGTCGTGGCTCACTCAAGTAAGAAATAGGAACCGTTTCAAAATTTAGACCAAATTCAATATAACACAAAGGAATTCTGGGAAGGGCAGATAACCATGGCTTAAATGAGCATGCTGTTTATAAAAAGGGTTGATTTGTAGTCTTTTTTCAAGTCGCTGAATTTTAAATTTTTGGAATCGTAACATTCTTTTCAATATATCTAGCGAACAAAACAAGATATTTTCAAAATTCTTTTTGTTATAGCTTTGGTATGTCTCAAAGATATGCCCTAAAAAGCGAAAATTGTGTGACGTCATGATGACGTCATAAAAAAAAATCTTTTTTCAAGTCGCTAGAATATTGCCCATAGCATTTGTAAACTTTTTCTTTCTTACCGGCCACTTTGGCTACTTTTAAACTTAGCAGACACTTACTCCAACTGCTCACAATGTGTGCCGAACCTTTACGTCATGATGACGTCATCACATGTCACGTGACGTCATCTTAAAGGGGCATTTTTCGAAGCCATATATCTACAAAAGTACAAGTCCGATTAAGTTGGAACGTAATATCTAGGTATGCCACCGGGTGTTATAGATGAACATTGACATGACGTTATGATCAAGTCATAACATGTCACGTGGTGTCATCTTAAAGGGGCACTCGCTAGATTATTGCCCATAGCATTTGTAAACATTTTCTTTCTTACCGGCCAGTTTGGCTACTTTTAAACTTGGCAGACACTTACCCCAACTGCTCAGAATGTGTGCCTAACTTTTACGTCATGATGACGTCATCACATGTCACGTGACGTCATCTTAAAGGGGCATTTTTCGAAGCCATATATCTACAAATGTACAAGTCCGATTCAGTTGAAACACACCATTTAGGTATGCCACCCGGTGTCATAGATGAAAATTGACATGACGTTATGATGAAGTCATTACATGTTATGTGATGTCATCTTAAAGGGGCATTCGCTAGGCTATTTCCCATAGCATTTGTACACGATTCCTTTTTTTAAACCAATCCTTCACACATCCAATAACAACATCTTCATCCCTCCGTCATTGCTAACTAACAAACAACTTTAAATATTGTATACACATTTGACATCCAAACTAACAATAAAAAAAATCGAAACAGCCCTGTGTTTGTCCACAAACACTTGCCTCTAGTTTTTTGGCTGTTTCGAAAGCTTTTCGAAACAGCCCTTGTTTTCGTTAAGATTTTTTTTTTTTTCTTTTTTTTTTTTCTTCTTCTTTTTCAGACTTTTGCCCATAGCATTTGTACACGTTTTCTTTCTAACCGGCACTTTGGCTACTTTTAAGCAACCGATTGCATTTAAACTTAGCAGACACTTAGACCAACTGCTCAGAATGTATGCCGATCTTTTACGTCATGATGACGTCATCACGTGATTTTTTATGAATATTTGAATTTTGAAAATCGTAACATTCTTTTCAATATATCTAGCGAATAAAACAAGATATTTTCAACATTCTTTTTGTTATAGCTTTGGTATGTCTCAAAGATATGCCCTAAAAAGCGAAAATTGTGTGACGTCATGATGACGTCATCAAAAATATGTTTCTTTTTAAACGCATGTAAGGGTCAATCCGATTACAAAAATGTATACATTGAATTTTTCTGTACCCAAATCCAAAATTTCATGATCGTGGCTCACTCAAGTAAGAAATAACAGCCATTTCAAAATTTAGACCAAATTCAATATAACACAAAGGAATTCTGGGACGGGCAGATAACCATGGCTATTATGTGCTTGCTGTTTATAAAAGGGGTTGATTTCTAGTCTTTCTTCAAGTCGCTAAATTTTTAAAGTTTTAAAATCGTAACATTCTTTTCAATATATCTAGCGAACAAAACAAGACATTTTCAAAATTCTTTTTGTTATAGCTTTGGTATGTCTCAAAGATATGCCCTAAAAAGCGAAAATTGTGTGACGTCATGATGACGTCATAAAACAATTCTTTTTTCAAGTCGCTAGAATATTGCCCATAGCATTTGTAAACTTTTTCTTTCTTACCAGCCACTTTGGCTACTTTTTAACTTGGCAGACACTTACCCCAACTGCTCACAATGTGTGCCGAACTTTTACGTCATGGTGACGTCATCACATGTCACGTGACGTCATCTTTAAAGGGGCATTTTTCGAAGTCATATATCTACAAAAGTACAAGTCCCATTAAGTTGGAACGTAATATCTAGGTATGCCACCGGGTGTTATAGATGAACATTGACATAACGTTATGATCAAGTCATAACATGTCACGTGGTTTCATCTTAAAGGGGCACTCGCTAGATTATTGCCCTTAGCATTTGTAAACGTTTTCTTTCTTACCGTTCACTTTGGCTACTTTTAAACTTGGCAGACACTTACCCCAACTGCTCACAACGTGTGCCGAACTTTTACGTCATAATGATGTCATCACATGTCACGTGACGTCATCTTAAAGGGGAATTTTTTAGAAGCCATATATCTACAAAAGTACAAGTCCGATTAAGTTAAAAACGTAATATCCAGGTATGCCACCGGGTGTTATAGATGGAAATTGACATGACGTTATGATGACGTCATCACATGTCACGTGACGTCATCTTAAAGGGGCAGTTTTTGAAGCCATATATAAACAAAAGTACAAGTCGGATTAAGTTGAAAAGTAATATCTAGGTAGCCTTTGAGGTTTATAGATAAAAATTGACTTTACATTATGATGACGTCATCACATGTTACGTGACGTCATCTTAAAGGGGCAGTTTTTTAAGCCATATATATTAAGAAGTACATGTCCGATTAAGTTGAAAAGTAATATCCAGGTAGCCCAATAGGTTTATAGATGAAAATTGACATGACATTATTATGATGTCATCACATGTCACGTGACGTCATCTTAAAGGGGCAGTTTTTGAAGCCATATATCTAAAAATGCACAAGTCCGATTAAGTTGAAAAGTAATATCTAGGTAGCCCAGTAGGTTTACAGCTGAAAATGGACATCACATTATCATGATGTCATCACATGTCACGTGACGTCATATTAAAGGCGCAGTTTTTGAAGCCATATATCTACAAAAGTACAAGTCCGATTAAGTTGAAACGTGGTATCTAACTTGAATTTTTAACAATTTTGTATAATTATTTTTGTAATATATTTTTATGTCATACACACTTAAATATAAATGTGAAAAATGTGTGACGTCTGATGACGTAATCATGGTCATCAACTGCTTGTATGCTCACATTTCTAAAAAGATTATGAATAAGCCTACGTGATTGCTTGACCTAGACGACCATAAAACGAGATATTTTATCCACCATTGAAATCTCAAGAATAAGAATCAAACTACCAAAAAAACCCAAACGAAACAGCCCTGTGTTTGTCCACAAACACTAAAGCTCTAGTTTTTTTTTTTTTTTTTTCTTTTTCAGACTTTTGCCCATAGCGTTTGTACACGATTTCTTTCTGCCAGGGACTTTGGCTACTTTTATGCAGCCGATTGCCTTTAAACTTAACAGACACTTAGACCAACTGCTCAGAATGTATGCCGAACTTTTACGTCATGATGACGTCATCACGTGATTTTTTATGAATTTTTGAATTTGGAAAATCGTAACATTCATTAAATTATATCTAGCGAACAAAACAAGATATTTTCAAAATTCTTTTTCTTATAGCTTTGGTATGTCTCAAAGATATGCCCTAAAAAGCGAAAATTGTGTGACGTCATGATGACGTCATAAACAAATTCTTTTTTCAAGTCGATAGAATATTGCCCATAGCATTTGTAAACGTTTACTTTCTTACCGGCCACATTGGCTACTTTTAAACTTGGCAGACACTTACCCCAACTGCTCACAATGTGTGCCGAACTTTTACGTCCTGATGACGTCATCACATGTCATGTGACGTCATCTTAAAGGGGCATTTTTCGAAGCCATATATCTACAAAAGTACAAGTCCGATTCAGTTGGAACGTAAGGTATGCCACCTGGTGTTATAGATGAAAATTGACATGACGTTATGATCAAGTCATAACATGTCACGTGGTGTCATCTTAAAGGGGCACTCGCTAGATTATTGCCTATAGCATTTGTACACGTTTTCTTTCTTACCGGCACTTTGGGTACTTTTAAACTTGGCAGACACTTAGACTACCTGCTCACAATGTGTGCCGAACTTTTACCTCTTGATGACGTCATGACATGCCACGTGACGTCATCTTAAAGGGGCAGTTTTTGAAGCCATATATCTAACAAAAGTACAAATTCGATTAAGTTGAAAAGTAATATCTAGGTAGCCCAGTA
Organism: Hippasteria phrygiana; assembly: GCA_037893225.1. NCBI lineage: Eukaryota > Metazoa > Echinodermata > Asteroidea > Valvatida > Goniasteridae > Hippasteria > Hippasteria phrygiana. The sequence goes on along the minus strand of JAZGUH010000661.1, from coordinate 182,450 downwards.
GGTTTATAGCTGAAAATTGACATGACATTATCATAATTGATGTCATCACATGTCACGTGACGTCATCTTAAAGGGGCAGTTTTTGAAGCCATATGTCTACAAAAGCACAAGTCCGATTAAGTTCAAAAGTAATATCTAGGTAGCCCAGTAGGTTTATAGATAAAAATTGAATTGACGTTATGATGACGTCATCACATGTCACGTGACGTCATCTTAAAGGGGCAGTTTTTGAAGCCATATATAAACAAAATTACAAGTTCGATTAAGTTGAAATGTAATATCCAGGCAGATCTGCAGGTTCATAGATGAAAATTGACATGACATTATGATGACTTCATCACATGTCACGTGACGTCATCTTAAAGGGGCAGTTTTTGAAGCCATCTATCTACAAAAGTACAAGTTCGATTAAGTTGAAACGTGGTATCTAACATGAATTTTAAACAATTTTTGATAATTCTTGTAATATATTTTTAGGTCATACACACTTAAATATAAATGTGAAAAATGTGTGACGTCTGATGACGTAATCATGGTCATCAACTCCTTGTATGCTCACATTTCCAAAACGATTATGAATAAGCCTACGTGATTGCATGACCTGTCGTAGACGACCATGAATGTAAAACGAGATTTTTTGATCCACCATTGAAATCTCAAAAATTAAGAATCAAACTACCAAAAACCCCCCAAACGAAACAGCCCTGTGTTTGTCCACAAACACCAAAGCTCTAGTTTTTTTTTATATTTCTTTTTAAAATATAAAACAGTGTAGAACTTTTCTGTACAATTAATAGCCTGTCATGAGGGATATAGTAAAAGAAAATAGGATTTAAAATAGAGATTGGTGTCTATAAAAACTATTAAAAAAACATTTGATCTAGGTCTGTTGACTACTTAGAATTGCAGTATAGTAACCATACATAAATGTGTTATTCATGCACATAGGCCAACAATCTGAAACACCTCTTACTCCCTACTGGTGCATGAATAATAAGTTCTGTAACCCTCACACGCATGTACATGACATGTACACACATTTACCTTCCATACCTTGTGTGGACATTCCTTTGTTTTCATGTAGTTAAGAAAGAGAAAAAAGCCAATTTCACTCGCACTGTGAATGTTTTTCAACCCAATTTTTTGATTGTGATTCCCTTAAATGTTCCCCTCCATTTTGCGACAGATAACCCTAACCCCAAAATGAGGGGAAACGTTATGCGGACGTGGGCAAGTCCACATAACGTTTTCTTTTCCTTCCTGCTTCGTGTGGACATCTTTTGTTCACATGTCAGGTCCACACAGAGTATGCAAGGTAATTATAAGAGCATGTCATATAACGTGTGTAACTACATGTAGGAAAGTTTTTACAGTTTCAATTCTTGTAATAGAATGAGTCTTATAGTCATGTCACTCAAAAAATGAAAAAATTCAAACAACCACCCATAAAGCTGAAAACAAAATGAAAGTATTCTGGTACTTGTCTTTTATGTGTAAATCTAAAATAAAGATACAACATTCAGAAGAGTAAGATGGCTCAAGCCTGGTCTTTTGTGAAAGAAAAAGCTTAACACAAATAAACACGAGTGCCACAAAAGTGTCGAAAGCCCTTGAAGTTTTGAGTTTTATGGGGATTTTCTACAAACTTTCACTCTGAGTTCTTTAATCTTAGCTTGTAGGGGCTCACACTTATCTCTCCAATTGTTCACGTACTTCTTCATTTGATGGAGTTCTGATGGCAATGTGTAGAAGCCATGATTATTCTGGAAAGTCACTATTTTGCTCTGCATATCCTGGTCTTCTGCAGGTTTATGAAGGGAACTGGCTCTCTTGCAAGTTTGAAATCAAACAGTGTAGGCACAGCATTTCACTTGAGGATTCTGGTTTTACCACCTATTTTGAAACACTCGGGCTCAAAATGCTTTGAGCAGAGGCTATCTTGAAGAGAAGGATTCATCCCAATGCATAACATACATCCACTGTCTGGTGAGGTCTAACACATGTACACGTAGTGGAATCTTGCTTCCTCTGAATACTGCTGTTTGCACCCCCACGCTACAGGTTCGAGGCATTGCACATCACCTTTATCTCTGCAAAACATGTACCAGAAAAAGCAAGTGTTTATTAAAATGTATTCATAAGCAAATTTGTTATCAAGTTGGGTCATAGGCACTGACAAAATTAAATTTCCAAAGGGAAAGATTTTACTTTAATAACCCCCCCCCCCCCCCCCTCCACCAAAATGTATTAGTCAGGAACAGCGAATCTTGGAAAATAACTATCCATCTGTGTTCAGAATTGTATAAACACTTGGCACAACCTTTACAATTGATAATTTTGTTGGAAAATTTTCGTGAAATCTAGGGGAAGAAAGTTTGTGTTTTCTGTGTTAGATGTTCTTGGTACAGTGCACAGTGTATGGTAACTCAAAGTGTTCACATGTTGATTTCTGCCTCATTCTTTTTTACAGATTTTGCCAAGTCTTTATAAATACAAGTGAAGGGTTATTTTCGGAGATTTGCTGTTTCTGACCGATTTTGGATGAGGGTATTAAAGTAAAATCTTCCAATAAAAATTTACGACTCTCGATAATGTGTACAACTGTACATAAATGTATAAGAGTTCAAAACTTAATGTATTTTAAACATTAAATTCAAGAAAATAGACTGACACAGGAAATCAGTCCAACACCCAATTTAGTACTGAATCAGTCAACTGTGCTAAACATGTCAAAAGAAGAAACAGTCTGTTACTATAATATAGGCCTAGGCCACATCTCTCCACACCCGTATGCCACACTAAAGAGATCAGGGGGGGGGGGGGGGGGGGGGTTCAAATCCCCCTCCTCCCCGCTCGTTGACATTTTTTGTTGTTGCTTGTAAAATGTAAGGGCCTATGCCTAAAGTTGCAAACCAGAAAAGGAAAACCCTGCAATTGGTCTAATTTAATTTTGCTATGGGTAAGAACAAACAAAAAGGTTAAAAATGGCGCCACCAACATTGAGAAAGTGTCCATCGACACCCCCCCCCCCCCCCTCCAAACTTGTACAATTTTGTTGGAAGGCGAAACATTTTGAAAGTCAACTTGGGCAAATTTACATTTAACAAAATCAGAAACACCCCCCCCCCCCCCCCCTGCAAACAATCAATCTTTGCAAACAGTTAGACATGCACGTGCACCAGTCTAGTCTTTGGCTTCGAACTGAAATCATGTGCCTCCTCACAATAGGTGCAAAATATTTTATAAAAAGTCTCATTTAAATGTTTAATTGAGCCTTCAAACTTGGATGTTGAAATACCGGGGACCTTATCTTTGCCACGTAAAAGAAATTGGAGAATTTGTTGGCTAAAAAGTAAAGTGTGAGTGAAGTTGCCACGATTTTTTGCATGTTTTTCAGCACTCAAGGTGACATGGTGCTTATAATGAATTACACAATTAAGCCTCAACCATGGAGGAAGGAAAAACAGAATAATGAGTGCATAAAAAAATGATAAACTGGCGTGATTAACGTTAGGCCTACTTGTCAGTCCTAAATTAGTATTTTGCCCATGTTAAATATTGAATGAAATTCCCGTAAACTTCATGTCTATAAAGGGCCGGTCACACTGGCCGCGATAACGAAGACGATAACGAAAACGGTGAGAATAAACGGCATTGATTGGTGGAATTGTCGTGCGGTAATACGCGCGCGTTCCATCCACCAATAGGGAGCGTTTATTCGCATAGTTTTCGTTTTCGTTATCGTTATCGTGGCCAGTGTGACCGGCCCTTAACTCTGATCATGTTTATTTTTCTCTCATAAAAGACATAAAAATGCTGCAAATTACCCTTTTCTGTGCCGTTGCTTTGAGGACTTCACAAACAGACCGCCGCGTACTGTGCGAAAATGTGTACGTGAATATGGATGTGGACCGATTTTTGTACATAGTTTTTAAAAATGGCGGCTTTCCTGAAATTACAGTATTGCGCCCCCAGTTGTCCGTCTACGGGTTATTTATGTCTGTGGCCGTGCATGGCACGGCGACTGTAAATGGCGCCCTTTGTTGATGAACGTTCCAGATGTGGGTATTGCTCCGCTTGTTCGTGAAGTCAGCGTCGCGTGGAGACGATTTTGCGCCGCAAATATCTCCTGTTCTTGACATTCTTGGAGGAATATTTCTATCCGTACGGGGGGATGGGCTGTTGAACTGTTTGAATAAAATGATGCCAAGAATATTTATGCAGGTAAAGTGTGATTTTTGATCTTCGGTTTCTAGCATATAGGACTGTTTTGCATACTTGGGCGCTAGGACGCTATATCATAGCGTCCTTCTAGGGCTATGTGCGGTTATGCTTTTCTTGTCGATCCTGAGCGAGATTTTTACATTTTTGGTTAAGTCGAAACTTTGTAATTTTACTGGATTTGGTGAGAGTATTTGAAGACTTCAGGCGCAAAAGCCACTAAACGCCAACAAAAAATATTTGATTATTGTATACTAGGAACTGAGAGCTTTCATTTGATTGTTATTCTATTTTCATGAAAGTCTTCATTTGTTAATGTTGCCACCGATGACGTCGATCGGACTGCGGTTTTCTTATGGTTGATACCTCCCCCACTCCTTTGTCCCGATACCCTATACACATTCCAGACTATAGTTACCTAACACATACCCCTAGATTTCTGGAAAGAATTCCTGAGATTCCGGGAACACAATGACGAACACAAAAGAGGGGGTCCCTTTGCCCCATATCGTGCTTCATATGGTATGGTTACCTAACCTAAGATTTATCAGGAGTACTTATGTAGGGAATCGACAGGTCAGGGAACAAGACTAAGCCGGTTCATATTCATAGTGTATACCCAGCGCGATATGGGGCAGAGGGGTACCCCCCTTTTTGTCCCTATACCCTATACACTCTCCGGACTATTGTTACCTAACACATCCCCCCTAGACCTCTGAAAAGAATTCCTGAGATTCCAGGAACACAATGACCAACACAAAAGAGGGGGGTTTCCTCTGCCCCATATCGTGCATCATAATGTCATAGTGCATCTTGTTTACATCCTAATTAAACAGACGGTATAGAGTACCGAAGTGATGACGTCAATCAATGCAATGTCTGGAACCAGAATACATTCTAAACTGCATCATGTGTTTGGAACCATTGCCGCGGCAACTGACGTCAGACTTCGGTACTCTATTGACAGCGTTACCGCTGTTAACGCAGATGTAGGGCAGACCCGGGAGGCGCGGGGGCATGTCCCATAAACTAGTCCAATTGTTTATTTTTATATTATTTATTTATTTCATCATTTTTTACAAGAAAACGCCATTAGGCCCGTTTAAGTGATTCAGGCGCTCGGAATGCAGAATGCAGCTTTATCAAGACCCACTCCGATTTGTCAAATTTTCCAACAATCGGACTTGGACTTCTCCGAACCAAACTGACGTCCTCACAAAATTTTCGTCGATGATTTTTAGACAAACGTTGCATTGTCAAGGAATGGTCTCGTGCATTATCATATTCTACTTTTTAGTTATCTTTCCAACCATAGCAATTTTAGGACAAAAAGTTTTTGTAGTCCAATTGGGCACCTCCATGGTCATTTGTTTTTTTAAATCGCGCCACCAACGTCATACAGAGTCCAAACCCCACCGCCTATCAAATTAATTTCAGGACGTACATTTTTTCGACGCACTTTTTGGGTGAAATGCTTGTGTCCCCCCCCCCCCCTTGTTTTCGGGATTCGCCAGTCAGTGCTTTCCATCGGGCTTTTAAATGCACGATATGGGGCAGAGCGAACCCCCCCCCCCCCTCTTTTGTGTTGGTCATTGTGTTCCCGGAATCTCAGGAATTCCTTTTCAGAAGTCTAGGGGGGATGTGTTAGGTAACAATGGTCTGGAGAGTGTATAGGGTATAGGGACAAAAAGGGGGGTACCCATCTGCCCCATATCCTGTTGGGTATAACAGTTTTTGCCGGTAATGAATTACCGGAATTCTCTGACTAAACCACCTATGCGTAGTCACAAATTAATTAAGAATGAGGTCATTGACAGAGCTACTTGGCTGGGTATACAAAAACGTGAAAAACACTTTGGTACCGCTGAGAGTACCGCCTGTTTAATAAATATTCTTATCCTAGGTTGGAAATGAACACGCTTTGTGCACCAGAACACGGCGGGACCCACATGGACGCACCTGTCCACTTCGCAGAAGGCAAACTACATATTGGCGACATACCACTCAGTCGACTGGTTGGTCCGGCCGTCCGGGTTGACGTCTCTCAAAAGGCAAAAGCGGACAGAGATTATTTATTGACCGCCAAGGATCTGCAGGACTGGGAAGATGTCTATGGGAAGATTCCGGACGGCTCCTTGCTCTTTGTCTTCACCGGTTGGGGCGCATTCTACCCAGATCGTCTAGCCTTCTTTGGATCAGCGCGCACCGACACCTATCTGAACGACCAGGGGGAGTCACTGCTTCATTTTCCAGGCGTCTCTCCACAAGCAGCCACGTGGTTAGTGGAAAATCGCAAGATATCGGGCCTTGGTGTCGACACGCCGTCCCTCGACCATGGACCGAGCACTGTTTTCATGAGCCATCAGATTTTACATGGGGCTAACATCTTGGGAATTGAGATGGTGGCCAACCTTGATAAACTCCCTAACACTGGGGCCAAGGTACTGGCCTTTCCCATGAAGATCAAAGTCGGTTCTGGTGCGCCAGCGCGAGTCGTCGCCATGTTGGACGAGGAGAGCACCTCTGGAGCGTTCATGCTTTCAATTGTATTTCCTTTGTATATTTCTGCAGTTGCTGTCACTTTTATGTTCATATAAGTGAGAGTGAGCTGACCATGTTTTAACCTTACATTTTTGAAATACAAAAGATCTTTAAAAAATAATACTTTTTTAGACGTGGGGTATTCTTTTTAAATCTGGGGCGGCGAAAACAATTTCAAACTAACCAAGATGCATAATTTTTGGATGGACTCTAAAAACTTTTCCGACGCAGGGCCAGTTGGACATAAAATATAACATTTCCTTTCAATTTCGTTTTTAATTCTTGAAACATTTATGTCTTTGTACTGAAACATTAATATATTTGTTTTATTTTGTGCATTGCCCTTGTTCTCCATTACAATTGTTCAGCAATACTGTGTTGAATTTTGCCCTTCGAAAACACATACTGTTACATTGCGTCAGTGAAAGTTGCGACTTGGTCGAGGCGAGTCATTTGATTTGCGCCAATGTCTCGACTGGAGTCCAGTCAACTCACCTTAAATCGATTTATTGAGTGAATTCATGCATCGCATGTCTTTATTAATCACCAAGGGCATAAATCACATTAACAGGCACAGGCAACCTAAAACAAAAATAACTCGTGTCTTATCAGTGGCCGGGCAGATTTTTCGTTTTCGGTGGATATTGTTTTATAATTTATAATTCCGAGCATATTATAGGCCTAGGCCTACGCTATAAAACACGCTGTTGTAAACAATACTAGTTAAAACTCACGTTGGAGAAGTTTCTATTATATAAACACCGGCAACCTGACCCAACAGCTGGCCGTGTGAACTCTACTGTAATGATAGTAACGTGTGCCAGAAGTTCATGCGCCTGAAGCCGGGAAAATCAATAAATCTAGTCTGGTATGTTTCCCAATGGCCAATCAATCACTTCTTGGTTTGCGCAGCTGAATCTGAATTATTCATTTACGAATGTCCAATCAGCTACCTGAAATGTTTTACTGTTGACTTTTGTGAACCAACGCGCGTTCATCGCGCGATGATGCAATTTTGTTTACGCGCGCATGTAGCATGAATTATTAAACGTGACGTTCAATTTCGGACCAATCAGATCGTGCGCCATTGCAAATAGCTTAATCATTAACATAACAAAAACCCAGAGTAAACAGTTTCATCAAGGCTGTGCTCCTGGCGGAGCACAGAGAGTACGGGGCGGTGCGTATACACAAGCACTGCAGGCACCGTGCGTGCCATCCACGGATCGGCGTTCGCTATACGTACGTACGTACGTATTTGGAGCAAGCTCGCTGCACTATAAAATATAAAATATAAATTGCCCTGATGGACCTTTTCGCCACAAGGGTTCTGATGAGAAACAACTAATTTGTTTTATGTTGCCTACTACAAATTGGATCAATTTGCGAATTGCCTAGTCGATTTCTCAAATATGCGAACAAATTCATGTTCAAGTCAACAACAAAATAATAAAAAGTCTGCATTTAAGTCATTTGAAAGATTTGAAGCATTTGCTATTTAGTAGATAATCTAGAACCTCTGGTCCTTTTAGTACCATAATTATACGTTCAGAGTTAGTCACTTAGTAAATCGTTAATAGCTAATTGTAAAATCAATTTTCGTAGGCCTACTTCTTTTAAAAGCTCATTTCTCGAGAAGCATGTAGTTTTCTAAATAAAATGTAATTACTGCATCCTGTTTCAGTGATCGTTTGTTGAATAATTTTTCTAGATTAGCTTTATTAGCTTTAATACGCTGTACGTTTTGGATAAGTGAAAACATGTCGAAAGCCCCTGTCACATAGTAGCATAGCCTATAGAGCCAACGTATGCCAAACGTTTTTAGAAATTTGGGTGTACGTTCGCGTAAGTTGCCATTCGTTCGTGACACGTTTGACATACGTTGTATTCGTTAGCTGTTCGCAGAGGTACGCTGGGGTCGATTATAAATTTTGGACATGTTCAACATTTTGAGCGTGTGACAACGTACTGATCAATACGCTATGTATACGTTGAGCATTCGCTGTGTGAACGTTTCGCACGTTGGGTGTACGTTTCTTCTTCGTCCGCTGTTCGTCCTAATACGTCCAACCCATCTGGAACTTTGCCATAGCGAATGCACAACGTATACATAGCGTTTGTCTAACGAATGGCTAATGAATGGTCAACGAATACACAGCGTATTCCGACCTACATCAACTTTCACAAGGCGTCCATCTAACGTGCTTGACGCTATAGTCTACCGATATAGCATCGTGCGTCCACAGTACAGCTGCAGTACAGGTAGCGTTTTTCAGTCTGTGACGTCACAGCGGCCGCGAATAGCTCCTTCATCATTTCTGCTCAGCTCAACTGGTCTGAAGATGTTGACTGTCCGAGGTATCTTGGTTTCTTTCCTAACCAGTTTTCAATTAAAACTACAGACACGAAAGAAACACAGCATACACACATCCATATGTGGGAGTCTGTCAGTGTATTCAGGCACCGGTGCATGACAGTTAATCTCTGTGTTAGTACAGTTACATGTACGGTTTAACAATCGACAGCATGTATTTCTTAACTTTCACTGAATCTTGGAGTTCGGCAACCGCTATAAGGCCAGCTACGAAAAACTCACCCTCACTTTTTTTGAGGATGAGAAACGTAGGTCTGAACTATGCCATAATAGCCTCGTGTCAGACACCACTGAGCCTAATATCCACCCGTTTTACATCAATTTCACTTCTTGTTTTATAAAATACATTTGGTGCTATTCATCGTAATCGTTCCATGCCTAATTACTGATCTGTAATTCTACATAATTTTCCAACAAACTTTTAATTATCAATATTAGGTCCGTTAGGATCCGAAGCTCAGAACTTCTGGTGATAAATCTATTCCAAATTCTTATAATAGTCTATAGCTTCGTATAGTCTAAATTGATACCTTTACATTTTTCCAATCGTTGTATATATTCAATGCATTGTTTCTCAATGATTCTTTGTTTACTTAACATTGTGAAATACACTAAATCTAAACATCCGATATCACCGAAAACCAACTTGTGACGTTGGAACGATGTATTCCTATACAGACAAAGCTTTGGACAGTTAACCTATCATCCGAACCTTGAACGTATACCCGTCCTTGGCGCTCTCGGTTTTCCGACTACCGTCTCTTAAAGAAGAGATAGGGAATTCCGGCATTAGCTGCAATGTTGCGCCCATTGATCCGAGGCTGTGAACTCCCAACCCTTGGAATGTCGTCAACTAGTGGTCTGACGGCATCCAAAATAACTCCCTCACTCAGGTATATGACAACGGTTTGTTGACATCTCGAAACTTATAACCAACGTTTAATGGGGAGGGATTTCTGAATATCAACAAATCTGATATTAGGAATTAAGCTCCACATAGAATAGTATAGGATATAGTGCTACTAGAACAATATATCTCCCACTTCAGAAAATGCCTATTTATTGGATGGTACCAACAACGAGGTTCTCCAACTCTAGATAGGTCTCCGACTGTCTGTTCCCAAGCACTTTTGCTGAATACGAGTAATATATACATATGCGTAATTCTCTTAAGATGGCAAATCAGACATACATGTACATATATTTTTAACTCCTGTAATTCAGCCTTAACGCTAATAATTTACTTCTGGTGATGTTTCGAATAAACTGTTCATTACCACCTCTGCCCGGATAAAATAGCCCTGGGTATGCTGGCATCACATAAGTATCCGCCACTGTTCTATTTGGATTACAACCATCTCACCAAGGGCAGTAGTATGATTAGTAGTGCTACTAATGACAATAGATCTCCCACTGCTGGAAATTTCGGTTGTATTGGATGGTACCAACAAGGAGGTTCTCCAATTCTGGATAGGTCCGACTCATATACTCAATCACCTTTGCTAAATAGGGCACATAATAAAAATATGTGCAAGTAATAAATACACATGCGTAGTTCTCTGAAGATGAAAAATCAGACATACGTTCAACTCCTGTAATTTAGCGTTAACGATAATATTTTACTTCTGGTGAAGTTTTGAACGAACTGTTTATTACCACCTCTGCCCGGATAAAATAGCCCCGGGTATGTTGGAATCTCATAAATATCTGCCACTGCTCTATATGGATTACAACCATCTCACACAGGGCAATAGTAGGATTTAGAGCTACTAATGACAATAGATCTCCCACTTCTGTAACTGTCGGTTTTATTGGATGGTATATACCAACAAACGAGGTTCTCCAATTCTGGATAGGTCTCTGACTATCTTTGCTCCCAACACCTTCGCTGAATATGGCCCGCAATAAAAATATGTGTGCGAGTAATAAATACATATGCATAATTCGCTTAAAATAGCCGCTCGGACATATGTTCAACTCCTGTAATTTAGCCTGAACGCTAAAATTTTACTTCTGGTGATGTGAAATGAACTGTTCATTACCACCTCTACCCGGATTAATATAGCCCCAGGTATGCTGGAAACGCATAAATATCTGCCACTGCTCTATTTGGATTACAACCGTCTGGGAAGAGCACGGGCCAAAACGAGGCCGAATACCCACACTGGCATATCAAGGTTCCGGCAGATTCCGTGTCTGCCATGGGAAGAGTACTCCAGTAATGACTGAGATGGGGGAACAAGCCAATTGTTCTCATCACTCCAAATTTTAGTGTAAGAACCTATAGCCTCGCAACCAGGGTTCCAAAACCTGGAGTTGAATCGACCCAAATTGAAATATAATAGGAGGAGACTATGTGGAATGAAGGCCCCAAAGACCATCAAAAAAATGGAAAACTGTCAAATACACTCCAACCATCATTGTCTAAGATACGACTATAAGCTTATCCGCTTTTTCGTTTCATATCTTGAAACCCATTCCATATCCCACAGGATATTTTCCTCCAAACATGTGTTGCAAGTGGTCAAAGCTATACTTTGCCATTCACTCTGCATACCGCCACTCACTGCACTATTTTCTACTGAGCTTGGTTATCTGTACACCACTTAGTCCTTCGGCAGGACAGCTTGGGAGTTAGTGATTTCAACACGAAATCTACAGCTTTCAGCTCCCTCCACGTACTACTGCTCTCAGATTCATTCTTATCCCATAACCCATGGGTTACGGTATAGCCCATATCAACTATTTAACCAGCGAATCCTGTACTGGCTGGCATCTGAAAACACCATTTTAGAGCAATCAGCACGAGTTCTTAATGTTACCATTCCAAAAATCCAATTCATATATAGCTCCTCTTGAAAGGGCTACTGTACAATTCCACAAAATCCTGTATTCGATGCATTACGCATAGCTGAAGCCTGGCTATGTTGCCCAAGAGAAGTCGACATGATCTTTCCCACAATGCTAGCCAGATCCCTATAGCATATATGCCCTTGGTACAGATTTTGATTAAAAGGATGCTATAAAGTGTGTGCTCGATGAGCATGAGAATCAGTCTCTCTGGGCTGCCATAAAGCCCCCTCCGACAAGACAATAGTAATCCCAACCATTCAATCTTTGACACTGGTGACCATGCTCTGTTGTACATTAGGTACGAAACCAGAGGCTATGATGTCTTATTTGATCTCTGGACCAAATCGTAATTCCTCTGCATACGGATCTAGCAAAAGCTATAGGCCCACAACCAAAGATACTACGAAAGACTTTAATGTGCCCGAACCGCAACCTTGATAACATGAATACCATTGTTATCTTCATATTCAAAGAAGTCTTCCGTTATTATTAATAGATCATGTGAGATGGTAACACTGTTTGACTTATCTTTATTGAGCGGAGCTCAATGAGGAGGCTGCGGTTGCTCCTCTCTGTCACACAAAAAGCCCTATAGGCTCTGTTGGTGGGCTGGCCTATTCAAGGGGCAAAAACTTAGATTGCCCAACGAATACTACCGTCAAAGTTATCGCTTGATAAAGCTGGCTCACGATTGCAGTTCGTCGCCTGGTTTGAATCGCCGTTTTTGTCTGCTTGACTTGAGGCCCAGCTGTATTCTTGGTTCTGGAAATCTTGCCAATCTCGTCGTCGGCTACCTCGCCCCGCACTCGATCTGAAACTGTGACCCACCCGTACGGACGGGTGTCGGTGATCCAAATCAATTGTTGATCGACTGTATTGGTTTCACTGCTTCCTTCCTGTGTAGATTCGACCCATGGAACGTTCAACCTTGTCAAGAGTGCAGGAGACCAACTCCTTGATATCTGTGTTTAACGGAGACAAAAAGGCAAGCAAAGTAAAAATAATTAACTTTGAAACCCGAAATTTTTTTAAAAAAAATTGAAGTGTGGTCCCGGTGCAAGACTGACATGAAATGACCCGAGATCTAACCACGCCACTACTCCTTATTATCCTGTTGCGTAATACGCAACAAAGGCCATAGAAAACCACGCACCGTCAAGAAAATAAATATGTTCTAATTCACACCTGGTCGTTCAACCGAACATATTTACATTTCTTTCCTAACCAGTTTTCAATTAAAACTACAGACACGAAAGAAACACAGCATACACACATCCATATGTGGGAGTCTGTCAGTGTATTCAGGCACTGGTTAACTGGTAAATGCCTATCTGAAGGTTAAAGAAGGCGGTAAAGCGGCACCGACCTGCGGGTACCGAGTTCCTTGGATGCCTCCTTTTTTCTTTTTTGTTCTTCTTTCTTTTATAAATTAATAAATTTAAGAATCACTTAGCTGACACTTGACGCTTATACTGTCTCTGACTTCCCGCCGCCATTGGGTCTTCGTTGTAACTGTTATCTTCTCGACCAGGGTATGACAGGCCTTTGTCTGTAGCTCCACAAACGCAGACGTGGTTTTAACGGTTGAGCTTTGCATCAAAACTCGATGCAAAAGCTGTGGGCAGTTGTTGAATATCTCAGTGCTTTAGTCGCTGGAGCAGCTAGAACGGGTCTTGTGGTAGCTCACCGCCAAATATAACGAAGGCTAGAAGCAGGAAAGTGCTTCGCTGGAGACAAAAAATTGAAATGTGGTCCCGGTGCAAGACTGACTTGAAATGACCCGAGATCTAACCACGCCACTACTCCTTATTATCCTGTTGCGTAATACGCAACAAAGGCCATAGAAAACCACGCACCGTCAAGAAAATAAATATGTTCTAATTCACACCTGGTCGTTCAACCGAACATATTTACATAAAGTGTGGGTCAGCCGAGACACGTCACGTGACCGGCCGCAGCACGCTAGATATACGTTCACTGGTCATTCGTTGTGTACGCTCAGCATTCGTTGGATGGACGCTACGCATGCGCTGTTATTCGTTACTATGGACGCTAGTTATACGATCAGCAATCGTTCCTCATTCGTTGGGCATTCGTCTTATACGCCAGGGAGTTCGTTGAGAGAAAGATTTTGGCCGCAAATTTGAGCGTATTTGCGCGTATCTGGACTTTGCAAAATTTCAAGAAAAAAATATGTACGCTAGGCATAAGTTAGCTCTATACGCTACTATGTGACAGGGGCTTAAGTATATGAACACCAACGTAGCTTGGTTCTTCAAGGGAGGGGGAAAAACGGGAGAGTACAGCTATTTTAAGGTGGGTAAGTTCATGTCCACTGTATAACACCCCACCCCCACACCCACCTGCGAACGTTCACGTCGTATCAACACAGTTAAATTGGCTCATTTCCAAATATGTCGTCTTTTAATTTTGTTTCAAGATGGCTAGCTCTTTCTCAAATAGCCGCAAGATTTCCGAAGAAATCAATTGCTTTTAAGACCTTCCTAGGCATGTTCTCCTTTACGGGGAAATTTGAAGGTTTAATAAAACGACTCGAACCCCAAACGATCTATGTTAATAAAAAAAATACAGGGTGTTAAAAGATGTCCGAACATTTAGATCGCTTATAATTCAAATTAGGCACCACAGTCAAAATTCTCTGTGGTAGAAATAATACAAATTAGAAATTACCTCGTGCAATTTTATCCATCAAAACTTGAGCCCCGTTCCAGTGACTGATTATTACGTAACAGGTGCAAAGAAAAGACTGGTGATTTTCAGCCCATCCAATTCAATACTTACCTCTTACCCGCCGCACACGAGAGCTATCTGCTGAGCAAAAATCATTCGAGGCAGTTTGCTCAGCACGTAGCTCACTGTGTGCGGTCATTTTTTTGGGGCGTTTTCTGCTTCACGAGGCCGTGAGGCAAATATCTGTCATGTTTGATTTTTGTTCGCCTCGCGAGGCGACAAACTTACCGTGTGCGGGCAACCTGAGCTACGTGCTGGGCAAAAAAAATGAACTAGCCAACGAAAGCGCATACTCTATTCATGTGGGGCGTAATCAATGGGATGGAACTTTTGGTTTAGAGTCTTGGCGAACGGATTTTTCAATTTTTGTTGAACTTTGTGTTTTGTTTCTTAAAAAAAGGATGAAGTGCTTTTTAATTGAGAAAATAGCAAGGAGGAACCGGTATGTGCAGGCAAAGTTCAGGGAATGATCAGTTGGTTTTAGGATTTTTTATCATTTCAAGAAATAGCCGCTGCCGTGAGTCAGAACGGCATCAACAGAGTCATTCCTCTTTCTTTCCATTATTTTTTTGATTTGCGGGAAAGGTTGGAAGACGAAGGTCTCGACTCGCACTATAAGATTCCACGTACGTCATGGCAAATATCACAGAGCAAATGCGTATAATACATCGAGTCTGCTTGAGAATACCCAGGGAATCAAAAACACGACAAAACGAAGGAAGGAAAAGAAAGATCTGTTCGGTCTCGCAAAATCTACCGAAAGTGAAAAATGCGACAAGGATCATCTCTCTTGAGCCAACCTATCTTGTCATACAAACGGCATAAAACATAAAAATATGACCTGGTTCGGTCTGGGGTTCAAACATCTCTACAATCCAACCAAGAAAAATATCTGGATGAGGAGAGCGTGCAAATCCTATTGGGACTACTGGAAGAACAAAATAATGATCAGTAAGGAATGGTTTTCAAGACCAAAATAAAATAAATAACTCGAAATCCCCTTACTTCAATCATTAAAAGAAGTACCGTACCGGCAATATCTACGATTTTTCTGCCATCACTAGCAAGTAGGTAAACATAATACAAAAACAACAAAACGGAAAAGATGGTGACTGATGAACTGCGGGAAAAAAGCACGGAAAATATGCTCTGCTTCCCCTTCTAAAAAAGAGAAAAGCACGGGGGCAGCATATTATCACCGGTTAAAATCAATCATTGAGTAAATGAAAACAAAGAGCCACTGTTTTTTATACACAAATCAGTCCTTGCGTAGCCAAGACCAGATACGAATTTTGAAACTCCCGCTCTATGGGAATGACGTACACAATTGGCCCGCGGACGTGTATTGACGAGACCACGAACCTAACCCACTGACTGTCATCTTGCAGAAACAGTGGCCAGAACTGATCCCCTAGAGGCGTATTTCACAGAAAAAAGAAAGAAAGAGAAATTACGCTCCGGGTGGGTCAGTCACTCACCCACACAACTGGCATACCCACCAGCTTATTCGTAGATTGCAGACCAGTCACTGACATAAACCATGATATATACTTCGCTCAACAGAATCCTTCGTCCTCCAACCTTTCCCGCAAATATAAATAATGGAAAGAAAATGGAATGACTCTGTTGATGCCGTTAACAACTCCCACTTTCCCCTGCCCCTCAAACGAGTTCTGACTGGGGCTATTTCTTGAAATGATAAATAATAAATTAATAAACTTATTATTTCCTGAACTTTGCATGCACACACCGGTTCTTCCTTGCTATTTTCTCAATTATAAAGCACTATATCCTTTTCTTTAGAAAAAGAACACAAAGTTCAACCAAAAATAACAAATCCGTTGGCGAATGCCCTGAATCAAAAGTTCCATCCCATTGACTCAAACACGTAATACAATAGGCTGCGTGTATTTATTACGCCCCACGTGAACAGAGTATGCGCTTTCATTGGCTAGTTCATTTTTTGTGGCTCAGCACGTAGCTCAGGTTGCCCGCACACAATAAGCTACGTGCTGAGCAAACGGCCTCGAATGATTTTTTGTTCAGCAGTTATCTCTCGTGTGCGGCGGGCTTAATGAGCGATACAATGATTCTCGCTGATCATATGTCTCATGAATCCGGGGACGGTAATGACAACAGACATGTTTTTCCCGTGAGTTTATTGTGTTACACTGTTGTTATGGCGTTGCCAGGGTTACGCTCCCAACGCCAGGGAATAGTACAATGCACATTCAAACCCTTTGAGTACGGTATTTTACCGGAGACGTCGGTTTGACGAAGGTCAGGCACTTTTCATGTGACTACGCTTTTTGTTGTTTTGTAGATTAGCATTTTCTATATTTACAAGACAGTCGCAGTGACTACAATGTACTGGTTGAACTCCAAATTGTGTTTCTCATATAAAATTGGTCAGGGGTTGTTTAGAAACGTTTTCTGAATTTTTCATGGAAATGACTGCTGCTGACCACTTAGTGACCCTTGGCCTAAATCTGCAAAAAAAAACATTAGGAACTGGCAACAAACTGACCAAGTCATGTTGGAACAAACGTGACAAAAGAGTATTTTGCACATTTGCCAGAAAATGACCACTACTGACCACTTAGTGACCTTTGCCTCAAATCTGACAAGACCCTACATAGGCCTAGGGCTTGGACAGGGAAGCTTTTGACCAAATACGGGTAAAATCGGCTGAAGAATGTGAAACTGAAAGAAGAAGCCGCTTTTTGATTTTCACCAAATGACCGCTAGTGACCACTAGGTGAGCTTTGGCCAAATTCTGTGTACACCCTACATGAGGCTCGGTCCATGGATGCAACTGACCAAGTTTGGCTGTCATCGGATGAAGACTGTGGGAGAAGAAGCATTTTGTAATTTTCAATAAAATGACCCCTAGTGACCACTAGGTGACGTTTGGCCCCGATCTGACCACACCCCATATGAAGCTTGGGTCATTTGTCAATATGGCCAAGTTTGGTTGAAATCGGACCCAAGCGTTTGGGAGAAATTATTTTTAAAGGATCATTGGAAAGAAGAAGAAACCGGTCAAATACAGTACCTTAGTCGTTCCGACGACTTCGGTAACTAGAGGTGATTGGTGCTCTGAGAGCACGAACCTTTTTTACGATGGTCATGCACTTGTCATGTGACTACGTTTTTTGTTTTTTTGTAGATTAGCATTTTTTTTATTCACAAGACAGTCGCAGTGACTACAATGTACTGGTTGAACAACTCCAAATTGTGTGTTCCTCATATAAAATGTGTCAGGGGTTGTTTAGAAACGTTTTCTGCATTTTTCATGGAAATGACCGCTGCTGACCACTGAGTGACCCTTGGCCTAAATCTGCAAAACACATTAGGAGCTGGTAACAAACAGACCAAGACTTGTTGGAACAAACGTGAGAAAAGAGTATTTTGCACATTTGCCAGAAAATGACCACTACTGACCACTGAGTGACCTTTGACCCAAATCTGCCAAGACCCTATATAGGGCTTGGACAAGGAGGCTTTTGACTAAATACGGGTAAAATCGGATAAAAAATGTTGCAGAAGAAGCCGTTTTTTATATTTTCACCAAATGACCGCTAGTGACCACTAAGTGACCTTTGGCCAAATTCTGTGTACATCCTACATGAGGCTCGGTCCAGGGATGCAACTGACCAAGTTTGCCTGTCATCGAATGAAGACTGTGGGAGAAGAAGCATTTCGTAATTTTCAATAAAATGACCCCTAGTGACCACTAGGTGACCTTTGACCCCGATAAATATAAGAAGAAGAACTAGAGCAGGATGTCTGTGCTTCACGAAGCAGGTTATCCGTAGGTCAGACAATACCTATTGCTGACCACAAGGCGAACTTTGCCCTCAATCTTGAAACCCTCACATATTCGGCATCGACACGGGTTTAGCTTATCAAATGTTGCCGAAATCGACTGAAAAGATGTGGGAAAAGAACCATGTTACATGTGTCACAAGTTTTTACCCGAGTTTTGTTCGAGTCCTGCGGTGGTTCGTTAGTAAATATAAGGATGTTGCTCAGAGTAAAGAAATCACACAGACAGCGAAATTAAGTTGATCCCTTTCTCACAGGACAACAATATTGTTATCGAAACATTCACTCCAGATAATTATAATTCAGGGCCTGTCAACAGTCATTGGTCAGGGGAACGATATCGGCAGTTAAGATATTCAAGGTGTGAACTACAGTGGTATAACAATACAATCAATGAACACAATCAAGGCGAAATTAAAGATTGACAATGCAAAGTTCTTAAATTCTACAGTGGCTTAATTTCACTCAATCATATTATTCTGGTAAGAGGTCGCGAAGAGAATTTCAAGAATGGAAAGACATATCTCTCAACTGAGATCGAGACGTTCTAATATAATTTCAAGAAGGTGCCAGCCGTAATTTTGGGTAAAGAAACAACAATATTAAGCCAATGAAGAAATAGTCACAAGGAAATAATCAAATTAATAAGTGTGGATCTTAGCTGGTTTGGGCACTCTACTTTGGGCTTGAGTACGACGTGCAAGCGGCGACACGACTCAGATGTGCTCCGGGTCCAAAACAGCCAGCGACGTCGAGATAGGCTCCAAGGAATGCCGTCAGTCCAGAAAAGGGATGGTGAGAAGCGGGCCAGGGTGGAGAGATGAACTGGGTCAACTCCCCAAAGCGAGACCTGGTGGACTTGTGTTCTGTATCAACAGAGCACGTGGTAGATGGATGCGAGAAGGGGTTTTAGGAACGAAAAACTTATGGAAGTATATATGACGCGTTCCTAAAACTATGTGACTACTGAGAAAAGTGCAAGTTGGGGCACTTTAAAAGTACGATCTTCTCGCATCGAGGTCTTGTTCGCTTCTCAGTTAAAAATCAACTTGTTTTTGTTTTAAATACTAATTAAATCTACAAGAAGAAAGTAAAAGTAGACGAGCGAATATGGACTATATACATAATGAATAATCAAAATTCAGCATGGCTGCTGCATTGGCTAGGTTCGGTGGTGTTCACCCAGAACAATATTCAACGGTAAAGCATAATCTCAAATCACGGAACCATAATAACACAACCAAAATCTAAGCAATGTAAATGACTTGTGCACGTGTGTACGTCTGAAGGTCATTGAGGGCATGGGCACTATTGTTTATAATTATGCTCGACAACAAACAGTCGTATACATTGCACAGTCTATTAAATGGAATGTGTCTGACCAGTGGCCGCATACAACTGGTTACTAGTACTTACGCGAGGGGTTTTCTAAGGACAAAAACAACAGCCATAGCCTAGCCAGAGGTTATACATACGTGCACACGACTATGGCATGTCAAACGTTGCAATATTCGATAATCTACGTATTTTTGTGCGATGTTCAAATATATATGTGCGATGTTTGTCATTATGTGCGATGTTCAAATATATATGTTCGATGTTTGTCATTATATGTGCGATGTTCCAATTTATATGTGCGATGTTCCAATTTATATGTGCGATGTTCAAATATATATGCGATGTTTTGTCATATTATGTGCGATGTTTGTCATTATATATGCGATGTTCAAATGTATGTGTGCGATATGTTTGTTATTATATGTACGATGTTCAAATATATATGGGATGTTTGTCATATATGTGCAATGTTCAAATTTATATGTGCGATGTTCAAATTTATATGTGCGATGTTTGTCACATATGTTCGATGTTCAAATAATATGTGCGATGTTTTTCAATATATATTCGAAAACGGAATTGTGGGATATAGTATGGTTTCCAGACCGAAATAGTATGAATATTCCTAATAAGTTACATCAGGGACCAGACTACTTAGGACGGTCTATCTGTTGCACTGACCTGGCTGAAGCTAGCCCGCGATTCAGCCCGCGATTTGCAATAGGGCCCGCGATTCGCCCGATCAGAGCAGCCGCATATTGAAAACTAGAATCCATTCGACAAAAGGAGTTTTTTCTTAATGAAATCGCTGGATTCAGGCAACGAAATTTTAAAAAAATGTCAAGAAAATACATACCAATTTTGCATGAAATTTCAGAATAGTACATATTATACTTAACATTGTTTTATGGGTCTTTTTTAATGAATTAATTAGTCGTTTCGCGAAAGCCCATTTCAAAGGGTTCTCTACATCAATTCCTTTCGGCTCAGCACAATAGCTTCTGTTTGAAAGAAAGTGTACCGCACATGTTTTTTAAAATTGATATTTTTCTTTCATATTCATAATTGCTACCTTCCTGGGCACACTTAATTTCAGCAAGGGCCTATTCCAAGAATGGCTTCTGTTCCAATTAGCCGTTTAAAAAAGTGTACACGATTGGTAATTCTCAAAAAAATTGTTTTAATGAATTATTACAAAATACCTTTGTATACTGTAAGTTAATAATAGTCTCGATCATCCTGTGAAATTATGGCACCAGATGTTATATCGTCTTCCAACGATTTCCAGCTGGAAATCGTTGGAGAACTGCCCTGTAGCCGTTAGTCAAGACGCGAGTGGCTACATGGACAAGTGGCGCGCCCCAGACATGATGGCGCCTTGGCATATCCGGGCCCAGATAGCCACGCGCGCCTTGACTAAAGGCTATTATCCGCCCGACGGTTGAAAACGAGCGCCGTTTTTCTAACAACGCAAAACTTTGAACAGGTCAGTGGAATGATATTTCCTATAACATACTAACCCCCCAAAAAATCCGCCCATTTCTGAAAATTGCAACAATGACCAATCATGTACACTGCCTTTAAAGCTAAGACGGATCATTTTCATGAATATCTGGAAATGCGGTATTCGGAGTTTCGTGTGAAATGTGCCGTCTTTGAATGAAAGTGTACCACACATATTTTGAAAAATTCTTATTTTTCTTACATATTCATAATTCCCACCTTCCCGGGTACTTTCTCTCAAAGACGGCATTTCACACGAAACTCCGAATACCGCATTTCCAAATATTCATGAAAATGATCCGTCTTTAAGCGGCTAATTCGAACAGAAGCCATTCTTGCAATAAGCTCTTGCTGAAATTAAGTGTGCCCAGGAAGGTGGCAATTATGAATATGAAAGAAAAATATGAATTTTTTAAAAAATGTGTGGTACACTTTCTTTCAAACAGAAGCTATTGTGCTGAGCCGAAAGGAATTGATGTAGAGAACCCTTTGAAATGGGACCTCGCGTAACGACTAACTATTTCATAAAAAATACCCATAAACAATGTTAAGTATAATATGTTCAGCTTTGCTCATACCTATTCTGAAATTTCATGCACAAATTGGTATGTAATTTCTTGACATTTCTCGAAAATTTGCCTGAATCCAGCGTTTTTATTAAGAAAAACTCCTTTTGTCGAATGGATTCTAGTTTTCAATATGCGGCTGCTCTGATCAGGCGAATCGTGGGCCCTATTGCGAATCGCGGGCTGAATCGTGGGCTAGCTTCAGCCAGGTCAGTGCAACAGATAGACCGTCCTAAGTAGTCTGGTCCCTGATGTAACTTATTAGGAATATTCATACTATTTCGGTCTGGAAACCATACTATATCCCACAATTCCGTTTTCGAATATAAATTGAAAAACATCGCACATATTATTTGAACATCGAACATATAAATTTGAACATCGCACATATAAATTTGAACATTGCACATATATGACAAACATCGCATATATATTTGAACATCGTACATATAATAACAAACATCGCACACATACATTTGAACATCGCATATATAATGACAAACATCGCACATATATGACAAAACATCGCATATATATTTGAACATCGCACATATAAATTTGAACATCGCACATATAAATTGGAACATCGCACATATAAATTGGAACATCGCACATATAATGACAAACATCTAACATATATATATGAACATCGCACATAATGACAAACATCGCACATATATACGTAGATTATCTAATATTGCAACGTTTGACATGCCATAAATGATAACACAGAGTTAAGGATTATAATTCAGTAACTTAATGGAACCTTATAATAAATACCAGTCACGCATGCAGGTGCATGTGAAAAATTAAATTAAATTTTTGTAAAGGTCAACATGAAGGTATTGTGAAGTATCTTCAATTATTGTTACCTTGACCTTACTCCATGGAGGAGATGATGTCAGAAAAAAATGGCTTATTGATCGGGAATCAGCATAAAATCCAATGTCAAGACATGGAAGCACAGACCGTTATTATATATAGTTGTAGAGACAACCATTGGCATGGTGGACATGATAAGGACATAAGAAAATGTATTTACTTGCATTTATGTTCAAAAGAGTGAGTGTTTATGATGTTGGTAAATGTCTACATTCTCAAATACAAAAATGATAAACAGTAGACTAGTAATAGTAGTATGATTTTTGCTTTTGTTTTACTTTTGGGATTATAGGGATTTCGTGATGTCCATGGCTGGCCATGTCCTTATATCCGAATGACAACACATTATCAAAACAGAACTTGTCGTTCACGGTATTTTAATATAATGTGCATTATACGTTACATGGGAGTATCATACAAAAGCACAATATATGTACATAAAATACCCCAGAATCTTAACTCATACATTTCAAGAAAACCTACATATGCATTGTCATGTCTGAAAAACAGCTTACGGAGATCCTTGATTTGTAAGTCATCCGTGAAAAATTGATTCTGGATGGGAAAACTGGAGTAAATTTGACCAACCTTTTTGGGAGAAAACCAACAGAGTCAACGAAAACAATTCCTAGCCATGTCGCTTCGAGGAATGAAATGAATAAGCGCTATCAAAATAGCCTGTATTTGCTCGTAAATATTTAGTGTGCAATAAATAGAAAACTGATCCCCCACTTTTCCCGTGTTCTGATGCTCCAAACATCGCCATTTATTTTAGAAACAAAGACGGCGAAACCATACGTTTCTGTAATAACCTTCGGTTCCATGCACATGCGCACATAATAAATGCACACCACCATCACCATGCGTGAAAACGGATGGCCTGTTCGCATTCGACAGTGCTTCTATTATGCGATGCTACATACAGGAAACAAAACCCGTTCGTCTCTCTTTTATTTTAATGGCTCGAGACTCGGACCTGATCTCTCGACTCTTGTGATTACTGTATTTCCTGTTCGACAAGTGTCCATACCATTCACAAAGTAAACGGCGACTGTGGTCATTTCATTGCACAAAATTGCTTAGCATCAAAAGACTTCCTTGGTAGAAACAGGATTACCATCCAAATTGTTATTGATGCCAATTGCTTATAACTGATATTAAGCTAGTTCTTGCTAATCATAAGCATCACAAGGAGTTTTGGCAGATAACCTTTTTTTTACTAAGTAAGACTTTTGTGTGATAAGCATTTTTTGTGTGCTTAGCGGATCCTTAATATTGGCCCCTACGTCTTCTTCCCAGGATTAAGAATGGATGAAGCGTCGCTAGACAGAAGAAGTTCCGGCTTGTTTCCGAGAAGAGCCAGGATGACTGCTTTGATACTAACGACACTCTTGGCTTCTTCAATGATGTCATTCATGCTGGTGAGATTTCTTTTAAATTCTGCGCAGACCCAGGTGTCAAAATTAATGTTTCATTATCCCTTTTTGGGGGGGGGGGGGGGTTGTGCACAAAATTGTGCGCCCTCACGCAAGATGATTACTAGTCCTGCCTCTAAATTAATACACAACCTTTTTCATCATTCACAAAATTAATAATTATTGTTCTGCCATTTTTACAAGTTTAAGGATGGGTTTTCCGCACTCTAGCCAAAGTTGGGTAAATTCAGACCAACTGCCTACACAATTGATCTTTTACTACCCAACATGTTTTGTGATTAACCGTACATACCCAATGCGGAAAATACATTTGTAACCATTCAGTTGGTCTTTATATATTTGCCATCATTGGGTACAGATTTGTTTCAATTCCGTTTCCCCATGCAGGCAAAGATAGTCATATTTGGCAAATGGTTTGACTGAGAAATCACCTAATGGTCATTCAAGCAGCGTGTCCTAAAACCTTTTTGCCATTTTTTGGGGGTTTGTTGTCTTTGGGGTTTCTGGGGTTGTTGGTTTTGTTTTTGTCTTGGTTTGGTTTTATTTTTGGTTTTTCCGCAAGTTGCAGGAAAGCCTTTGTTTTTGTTCTGATTTTTTTTTGGGTGAAAGTTTTTGTTTTTGTTGGCTTTTCCGCTATCAGCGCGAAAGCCTTTGTAATTTTTTCGTCTTCTTCTATTCCAAATGCCATAGACAATGCACATGTTTCATTTTCGGGGTCGCTTTTGCCAGTAAGCAGACTTCTACCTTGATAAAAGTTTGCACAGACTGGGACCCTGTCCTGAATTCGTGCCTAGTACTCTGACGTCATGATGACGTCATCACGTGTCACATGACGTCATCTTAAAGGTGCATTTTGGAAGGGCTTTATATATCCGTGGGTCCGAATGAGCTCAAACTTGGTAGGCTGGCATGTGTTATAGATTGATGTGACGTTATGATGACGTCATCATACGATTTTATATGGTTGTTTAAATTGTTGAACCCTCAAGCCATATCTCATTAACCGAACAAGCTAATTTAAAAAATATTTTTGTAATAGGTTTGTTAGATCATAGATACATATAAATGTGAAAAATGTGTGACGTCATGATGACGTCATCAAAAATGTGCTTTTGTTCAAACACATTTAAGGGTACATCCGATCGTCACGAAAATTGGTGGGTAGGTAGATATTGTCATTAGCATGCAAAATCCGAAGTGACGTCATGATGAATTTTTCAATGTTTCAAATTTCATGTACTCTCATGTACACTGTCATTGTACACTGTCATGATCAGATTGACTCCAATCTTGACCCAGACCAAGACCACGTCGCAAATGTTTGCTTTGACAAATGCCGTCATGATGACGTCATCATGGGTCACGTGACGTCCCAGGAGAAAATTCAAGTTGAAACCAGTTGAACTGGTTTAACTGGTCCCAGTTGAAACCAGTTGAACTTGTTTCAACTGGTCCCAGTTGAAACCAGTTGAACTGGTTTCAACTGTCCTAACTGGGAATTTGTGACTGGTTTCAACTGGTTTTTAACTGGTTTAACTGGTATGAACTAGTATTCAACTGGTTTAACTGGTTTTCAACTGGTTTAACTGGTTTTCAACTGGTTTTCAACTGGATTGTAACTGGTCTAACTGGTATCCAACTGGTGTAACTGGTATGAACTGGTTTTCAACTGGTTTTCAACTGGTTTTCAACTGGTTTTCAACTGGTTTTCAACTGGTTTTTAACTGGTTTTCAACTGGTTTTCAACTGGTTTTCAACTGGTGTAACTAGTATGCAACTGGTTTTCAACTGGATTAACTGGTCTAACGGGTATTTAACTGGTATCCAACTGGTGTAACTGGTATCAACTGGTTTTCAACTGGTTTTCAACTGGTTTTCACCTGGTTTAACTGGTATGCAACTGGTTTTCAACTGGTTTAACGGGTATGAACTGTTTTGCAACTGGTTTAACTGGTATTCAACTGGTTTTCAACTAGTTTAACTGGTACGAACTGGTTTTCAACTGTTTTGTAACTTGCATCAAATCACGTTAACAGGTTTCAACCGGTCTTAAACAGGCGGTCTGAAACTGCAGTCAGAAAATAAATTGTAATGCAATTAAGGAAGATAAAACATTGCACATGTAGCTTGTTACATTAATTTGATTAAGTACTTCTCTCTTTCTCAAGAATTGAAACAAAAACCAGAAGTAAAAAACAAAACAAATATAATAGCAAGTAACATAATAAGATGTGTACACCAGGGGGGAGATTGGCCCTAAAATGAAAATTCTACGACATCACAGTGTTTCGGAGTCACTGAGGACCCCAGAGCAATGTACGGTCTATGGTCATGAGAAGCACATCTCAGCATCAAGGTTTATGTTGGTAGTACTGTAGGCTTCATGTTTATCCCATAAACAGTTTAAAAGAAATTGGGCTAGTTTTTTTAACAGTTTTGTAATCTGTTCATGATGTACTTTCATATTAACTTGAATATGAATTCAAACAATTTGAATTTTGTCATTGGCTACGCTTGTTTTAATACTTATTTTTGACAAACTATAAAATTCAACTCCTCTTTGAAACTTTATGAAGGACTCTTGTCGATCTTCCCATCAACGAAACTCGGTAGATAATCAGTTGTAAGCATGACATCCTCTTGTAGATCATCAGCTGTAACTCCTTCCTGCTCCTCTTCAAGTGAAGTACACCACTGTATAAGGAAAGAGCACAAAATACAAACAATGTATGAGACAAATTTGAATAAATTTGGTTTACACAACTGTTATGTTGTGGGTAGGTTAAGTTTCTATACAGGAACAGTATCTTGTCTGAGGTAGGTCTACATATTTCCTCTCTTCCCATGCATTTTCATTGATGGTATTTATTGGGAAGTCATAAAATTGTATATTTGAGAAGCAAGAAAGAAGGAAGCGGGCGGGCATACCAAACATGTTGGCCTTGTTACTTTTTTATAATAATTTCCCCTATGAAAACAGTTTCGGACAAACAGGAACTTTGGTGTGTGAATGTAGATAATCCTGTTTGCTTTAGTCAATTTCCTATTCAGATTTCCTATTCAGAATAGACAGGAGGATTAAGAGAATGTGATTTTAACAATGAGGGTCCAAAATCACATCCAGAGACAGAGTCCAGCATCACAATGCGGTTTAGCTGTTAAACCCAGAAGTCAAAATGTACACTTTGTCAGGGTGGGATAAATAATAGTTCACAGGCTTCAGATGTGATTTTAAATAGAGTAGGATGTGATTTTGGGCCATCATTGTTAAAATCACATCCTCCATTTGGAATAGGAAATCACATCCAAGGGATTAACAGTGTAAATAGCACAACCCGTTCGTTCATATACTGAATACCTATACATGTACACAACGGACTGTATGGCACCATATGGCACTGTCCACTGACTGTGCGCGGGCCAAAATATACATGTAATTAAAGATGTAATTATGCTCCATCAGACGTTGATATTTCAGCTCAGATACGACAAACAATGGTTGGCTTTGCAGCAAAAACATCTGGCCTGTTGTGTTCCTTCCTCCATCGTCTGACCGCTATTCCTACGCGTGCACAACTATTCCCCATTATTCCGTTATTTTGGTAAATCTTTTATCATCGAAGTAATATATTTTCATTCAGAACAACAATGTAGCATTGTTATCACTTTTAACTGTTTAAATGAAGATACTCCACACAGGGTGGCGCACTATTTCAGTTTGCTGTTTCCTTCAAAAACCCTACGCGCGTTAATGGCAGTTAGGATTGTACTGTACATACATGTACAATGTACATGTATATGCATACCAAGTACCGGCACAGTATGCAATCAGATTGAACTCAAGGCCATTATGATAGATAGTAGACTTGTTTCAAGTCTGAAATTGTCTTATTGTGAAGACTGAATAGCTAATTGAATTCTATAATCGTTTTCAGTGTGTGCGGGCAATTTTACCTCAATTTGATAGAATTTATGTACAATAATTTTGAAATTACATTTTGTAAATTATATCTTTAACATTTTGTTGTTTTAAAAATATTGTTTATAAATTAGACTTGTTTCAAGTCTGGAATTGTCTTGTGAAGACTGAACAGTGAATTAAAAGTTGTTTACATAAGTATGCAATTGCTTTCATTGTGTGTGACACTGATAGAATTTATGTACAATAAGTGAAACTAAGCAAAACACAAAAACAAAAATAAAACAAACAAAAACAACAATCACGGAAACAAAGATAAGTATGAAAAGTTTTAATAGCTAGGTTTCTGTTCACCAAATGATAACTGGTTTCTTCAACTGGTTTCAACTGGTCCCTGTTCATAAGAATGACCAGTTGGTAACTGGTTTCTTCAACTGGTTTCAACTGGTTTCTGTTGACACCACAATTAAGGATTGCCAGTTGGTAACTGGTTCTCTCAACTGGTTTCAACTGGTTCCAGTTGACACCACAAGAATTGCCAGTTGGTAACTGGTTTCTTCAACTGGTTTCAACTGGTTCCTGTTGACACCACACTTAAGGATTGCCAGTTGGTAACTGGTTCTCTCAACTTGTTTCAACTGGTTCCAGTTGACACCACACAAATTACCAGTTGGTCGCTGATTCCTTTAACTGGTTTCAACTGGTTTTTGTTGAATCTAGTTGAGCTACCAGTTGACTCCAGTTCAAACCAGTTGGAACCAGTTGAAAGTTGAACTGGTTTTAACTGGAATTTTCACCTGGGGTCATCTTAAGGTGCACACTTTAAGGTCCTATATCTAGAGAACCGTACATCCAATTGGACTCAATCGTGGTATGCAGGTAGGCCGGAATATTCTATAGATTAAGAAAAATTGTGACGTCGTGATGACGTCATTTGGAGGTCATTAAATTCATGGTAAAATTGTGTATATTTAGCAATATCCTATAAAAAAAAGCTAAGGAAGATGTAGACATTGAATTTTGCTCTACCTTATTCTAAATTTTCATAACCGTGGCTCACTCAGGTATGAAATTACACCCATTTCAGTATTTAGATCAATAGTAATATACAACAAAAGAATTCTGGGAAGGTCAGAAAACCATGGATGTCATGTGGCCCGTTGTTAATTTATTCTACAATCCAACGCACACATGTGTGGCGTGGCGTGGCGTGGCACGGCGTGGCACGGCGGCACGGCGTGGCACGGCGCGCGCTATATGCGGGGCGGTTCTACACGGAGCTGTGAGCCTGTTGTAAATGATTGGGTGTAGTTATTGACGAAACATTAAGTTGGGGGTCCACAAGTTGAATACGTGAGGAAAACTGTGTCGTATAAATTGGGTATGTTAAACAGAATTCGCAAATGTGTTCCCCAAAGCAGCCTGCACACACTCTTTGTAATTTTAGTCATGTCATCTTTAGAGTATTATTGTACTTGTGTGGGGAGGAAAGTATACATCTCACGACAGTATCCTAAACAAATGTCTAAAAGGACTAAAATTAAAGAAAGCGGGCAACCTGCACGCGAGCGTGGCACCAGAGCCAAAATGAGTTTAAATTTTGTTCGGCGAATTCCCACATACACTGTAAAAACGTTGGGCAAGGAAAAGTTGGGCAAATATGATTTACCCAGAGGTTGGTAATTTTATTACAAATATTGGTCATTTTTCAAAGATTTTACCCAACACCAGGTGCTCTAAATTGTTGAAATACGTTTGATAAAAATTGTGCAAAATTTGACCAGATGTTTCATAACTCAATTACCCCACTAACTGAGTTGGTCAATTTTTTGGGCAACAGTTTACCCAACAAAATGAACAACCTATAGGCCTAAGGGAACAACAGTTACCTTTCCTCTGGCCTGTTTGTGTCAAACGTTTGGTCATGAGGGGGATCTAAAATGTGCCAAATTAGAAGAAAAAACTAAGCTTACAATGGATTTAACCTGTCAAAATCTACGTGAAGAAACTATAGGCAGGCTAGCTGGTTAGCGTTTCAAGCAGAAAAACCCCACATTGTTTTGTTCATTATACCTATAATATCAATGATTACAGCTATTTAACTTGAGCACTTCAATATACTTTGTATATTTCAGAAGTAAATTTGGCAATCCTCAAAAAAAGCTTCAAAATATTGGTCTGGATTTGACCAATTTGTGGGTTTTGAGAGAGCACGTTTGCGGTTACAAAAGTGTTACATTATCGCGCGCCTTATGCACGTGCGATCAGCTCCGCCGGGTTAACGTGCAGTCGTGCACACATCACATCGAAAAATGGCCGCTGAGTAGAGCTGTCTGTACGCTCTCGTTTTGTTCAACATCAAGTACTGTAGAAACTGCCTGAAATATCTCATCTTGTGAGCTGGCTTACCAATGTTCGACAAGATATTTTAATAAGGTGATCAGTGATTCACATAGGCCACCATGTTTTCGATGGTAATCTTTGTTTCTTGGACAACATGACAACGACTTTTTATTTTCAAAAGTAGTTATTTTATTTTCGAGAGCAGATATTTCTATTTTCGAGAGCAGTTGTTTTTTTCAAGAGCAGTTATTTCTATTTTCGAGAGCAGTTTGTTTGTTTTCGAGAGCAGTTATTTAAAAAAAAATGCTCTCGAAAATAAAAATAACTGCTCTCGAAAATAAAAATAACTTCTCTCGAAAAAAAAATAACTGCTCTCGAAAATAAAAAATAACTGCTCTCGAAAAAAAAATAACTGCTCTCGAAAAAAAAAAAACTGCTCTCGAAAAAAAAAAAATACTCTCGAAAATAAAAATAACTGCTCTCGAAAAAAAAATAACTGCTCTCGGAAATAAAAAACGATGGCACTAACGGACTTTCGTAGGAAGTTGATATTTGCACCAATTTAGGGCAAGAAGTTGGTCAAACTTTGCCCAACTTTTTTTACAGTGTAGGGGTGGGTCCGATCGTCACGAAAATTGGTGGGCACGTAAATATTGTATGTTACTAGCATGCAAAATCCGAAGTGACGTCATGATGACGTCATCGACTGATTTTCTAAGATTTTTTAAATGTTTCATAGTTCATTCTTCTCTCAAAATCTTACACTGTTATTGATCAGATTGATCAATGCAAATTACAAATGTTTGCTTTGACAAGTGCCGTCATAATGACGTCATCGCGTGTCATGTGACGTCATCATAAAGGTACCTTTTTAAGGGCCTCTATCTAGAGAACCGTATGATCAATTGGGTTCAATCTTTATATCTAGTTAGACCAGCATGTGTTATAGATAAAAATTGACGTGACATCATGATGACGTCATCGTACGATTGTATATGAATTTTTAGCTTTTTTGAGCTTTGGAGCCATTTCTCATCAACAGAACATGCTAAATTCAAAATTCTTTTCGTAATAGGTTTGTTAGCTCATACATTCTTTTATGTTTTGGGGTGTGTTTTTTACGATGGCATCTTGAAAATATAATTGATTTTCCATGCTATATTTTTCATTATCAAAGAAAATCCTTTTTTAAGCAAAAAATTAATGCACTCATCCCTAGGATATCTGGAGTTCCTCACAAGTGGAATGTAATTACTGCATTTCGGGATTTCGGGGTCAAGATCAAATTGAGGCTATATGCAGATCAAGCAATGATGTTTTATTCTTACGAAATAATTAACAGACAAGTCGGACGCACCCCTCCCAAGTTGCCCATATATATTGTACTGAATCGCTGAAGGCCCACCATCTTGTACGGTGATGTGTGTAAAGGCTATTAAAAACGCCGCGATTGAAAGGTGCACGTCGACCCTGCACACTCACGCCACTCCCTGCTTTTTAAACTTATTTTTCGGGGACCAGAAATTTCGGAGCACATTGTTTTGACGAAAATTTTCCATTCCCCACAAAAAATCCTGCCTATGGGCATGAAACGGTATGCCCTGTTCGTCGTCACCATGCGAACCTTCAAATCTTATCTACATTTATTACGCATTTTTATCTCCCGGCTGACCGTGATGTCGCCGACCCTGTCTTGAATTTCTAACCGAGTACACAAATAAAGAAAACAAAAATAGTGGTGTCCAATATTACGTAGTTGTTGTACGGCACGTGTTTTTGTGTGCACAACGCACCTGTATAGGTAGTTGTATAATACGACGACGTCGACGAAGACAACAACAGTTTTGTGATTTTGTGTACGTTCACATGTGCTTTATCGATTGTTTAAATCAAATAAGCCACGGCGTTTTGTAGGTCTTCCGACAATTATTTCGTATATGACAGTATTTCAGACAAGGGCGTGAGGTTGGGGGGGGGGGGGGGGGGGGGGGGTAGGATCACCCCCAGAGTTTTCCAAAAAACAAAGAGAGGAAAATGAAAAATAGAGACCAGGAGACAATACCGAAATGTGTATTTCACGTAAAATTCCCAGTAAAATTGCAGAAAAGAGGTTTAAAATGCGGGTATGTATAAAATGTTGTTTAAAATATAGGTAGGCCCTATGTCAAATCGTGTTAAAACTTATCACAATGCATTCCAAGGGAGATGAATGTCAGATCGACACGTACCAAAGCTTTAGGCTACCCGCCCTTTAAATCATTATTTTAGACATGTATGTGTCAGCACTTGGATTATGTAGGCATATTGGAATCTCACGGTTTCTGGTTGCCTGTGTAGATGTTGGCGTAAAAAAACGCTGTCTGTACAGAACGGAAGACGTCAGAGAGTATATAGTGAATTCATTCTTTGACCCCAAAAGTAATTGTCTTTGATAATCCCTTCGCAAGATCGAATCTTGTCCGCCAGGCGAACAGGTACATAGGGAAATGTGATGACCCAATCTTTACCATGTTCAAGGGCGGATCCAGGAATTTGTGGATGTCAGAGCCAATGCATTTTGCTATAGGTTTTTCGGTTACTTGTATACAATGCCAAAAGTATTGAATTTCATTCAACATTCTGGGGCTGATTTGTTAATTTCAATTTCCAATTTGCACAAAAGGTTTTATTGAGATTCTTCTATTACTCATATTTATGCTGCGCAAATAATGGCAAAGGCATAAACTACCACAACGACCACAAACCATTGCTGCATGTGCGCAGCATGGGTCTTAATGGGCACAATGCCTCTTAGTTGCTGTGGCAGTTGCGGCAATCAGGCCACAATTAGTGGCGTCTGTCCATGCATGGGTGAACAACACAGACCAGGGAAAGCTGTTCCTTCAAAAGAGTAAACAAATAGGCCCTTGACAAAATTCGTGTGCAAAACAATTTGATAAGGACATTATGCATGGCGTTAGTGGTGCAATTTAAGTGCTGTTCTTGTGCGCTGAGATTATTGTATATACTTAAAGGCGCTTTACACAAGTTTATGGCTTCTTACAGCTAAATAAATGGGGGTTTGCATGGGGACTGGGGAGGGCAATGGTCCCCGGATCTGCCCTTGTTCATGATCAGTCAATTGGCGGCGTCGATCTCCATACGCAACATGCAATGTCGTTCGGTTTTAACTCCATCACTGTTAAAAATTGTGGTACAGCGATTTACAGAGTTTATTTCTGTATAATCACAACATTTCTTCTATCCAAACATTATTTTTTAAATGCCGTTATTACATCCCCGTTCATGTTTAAAATATCGAAACAGTTGATGGCGAACTACGACTTCATAGTGGCTCGACCGAATGAATATAAAACCAAACTGTGCTGTTCTATCATAATGTACGGTATATTTTGTAGTAGGATATGTAGGCGAATGTATAATATATAATATTGAACAGCAATTACGTTTTTACAAATAATTGTAAATGCACTATGTAGATACGCAGAAAAGTCTACAAGTAACCTCTGTGATAGCACACAATATTTTGTAAGCACACAAAAACAATGTGGAATCTCTGTAGGTGTACAGAACCAAATACACTACAATGTGTTTGTGCAGTCATGCGTAACATAAAAAATAATCTAACAATGGATTGAAACTGGGCAAATGGCGTCATCCGGCCTGGTGCCACTTTTTTTACGCCATATGGCGTCATCCGTACGCAAGGTGTTAATTAATATACAGATAAAAAACAACAGTAAAATGTGCTGTCCGAAAACAGTAACTTCTGTTATGCCAATTGACAATAGAATTTACTGTAATTTAACAGAGTTTTTTTAACAGTGTGCATTTGTGTCACTTAATTTCTTCCACTTGGTAAAAATAGCCACATGTCTATGTTTGATATATCAACTATATGATATATTGCTGTACATTCATGGAGGAAGGAACTGGCGATCAAACGCTACCGATGACTTTCTGGTTAATAAATGTATAGTCAGCTTCCGATATAGCAGCTAATAATGATCGTATTAGGCCCTTACTGGCCGAACAGAGGTTTTAATTAATGATCTTCCCGAGCTATTACTGACATGCCCAAGGTTAATGCGTTTACTGCTTCACTTGTGATAAAAAATTTCTAAAAACTAGTCAGGGCACATAATTAGAGGGACCACACGCTGTATACCCAGTTAAACTTGTTTTTATGCACGTGTGTCACAGTAATACAAACATGATCTGAATGCATATTTTCATTAAATAAAAAAAGTGGTGTTTTTTCTACTCTTCTTAGAATTCAAAATCCTTTTAACATTTGTGCAAGATAGCGCTATAGGGCCTATTTGTTTGGTATACGAGGTGCGATCAAAACGTTCCGAGAATGCGCCTATAACAAGCAAAAATCGTACAGTGTCAAAACAGCGACCCTTCATTTTGGGGAACAGAAAAAAGTCGCAGGGAGCCAAATCCGGCGAGTAGGGGGGTGGGGAGCGACGATTTTCAACGCGCTGTGAGCGGGCGCGTTGTCATGTTGGAGCACCCCTTACACAAATCTCCCATTCAAAACTCCATGGAAATTGCATGGTGAATTGGACACCATGGGAATCCCATGTAAGGTTTTTGTTTTACAAAAATTTCCTATGCAAAACCCCATGGGAATTGCGTGGTGAATTGGACACCGTGGGAATGCAATGGGAGGTTTTTGCTTGTTATCCCTCTCAATACCAAGGCATATTTTGTGACTGTGCGCTGGATACCACACTATCATGTACATGTCCACTTCTTTACCAGACACTTTTGGCCAAGTTTTAGTGTATAGCGCCCTCACAAGGCAATGTAATGAAAGGCTATTCTTCTTTGAAGTGTTGTGGAATCCTGAGGTTCATTGAGAAACAGTACCCCAACCTAACTAATTGAATGAGAACTAAAATATTGCTCTTTAAAAAGAGATTTATTTTGAGGGGTGGTTCATAAATCCCCAACTCTCACGGAATGTGCGACAATTGTATTCAAATTGAAGGATTGTTGTGATAATTGCACAAACTTGAACAAATGAGTACTGTCTGGATGCAGTTAAGAGGGCATTTCTTAAACCCTGGCTTGGGCTCGGGCTTCGCGTAATTTTGTCCCCAGATTAGGCAAGATCTTAAATAGTTTTGGCTACATGTACATGTACAAATGTATATACAAGTTTGATGTTTTAATCCGGAGCCAGTCTGTTAGTATATTTACGTATCAAGGCTTCAGATTGGCAATGGGACTGCGTAATAGCTGGAGACGAAGCCAGGGTTTGAGAAACCCCCTGAAAGTTAAAATGAAGGCCACTACATGTATATGCACAGCATTTATACTTGCCCACAGTGCAAGCAACAAGCAACATTTATTTCTTCTTCATGGTAATTCACAACAGATATAAAAGAATACAAATAAGAAAATCAAGTCAAGAAGATCTTGAGGAGGCAAAACCTAAAAAGCGACAGCTTGTGTAAGGCACACCAGACATAACAAAACACATACAAAATAGCAAGTAAAGATTTAGAAACATAAGTTATACAGTGTACACAAAGCAACTATAATACGCGTCGCTAGCGCTGATTGACCAGCAATAAAAATCTACACAATGTGATAAATCGAGCTAACTCCCTATAGCTGCCCATCTCCGTTACAAGCCATGAACAAAATTGTAAAAAAATGACATTTTGTAATGTCAATGTATTACGGATCTGACAAATTGGAAGGGTCGATCAGAGTTCAGGAGACTGCAAAAATACAGGTCTACCTAGACAAGTACATGTAAACAAAATAGCGTGCATTGTATTTTGTTTTCCCATTTTCACTCAAATTGGTAATTAAGGAAACAGTTGTTTAGGAAGATTATTTATTCATGATTATTTTGGTACCTTCCCCATTTATTATAATTATTAGTTGAAATTTTGCGTCAATCGTAAGATGTGTAATTTCTGATCAGTCAATGTTTTGCGTGTGTAGTCAATACGACATGAAATGTGTGCACGGGCAGGCAAAATTGTGGAATTCTGAACGACATTATTTTGACTTCCTAGCTTTGTAATTTTTAGCACGCTTCGCACGATGGTCAATGCTGAATCAATTTTTAGCGAGCGCTGTGCACCAATGCAGGGTATAAATGCTGTGTGTGCGGCTCTCCCCCTCCCCCCCCCCCCCCCCCCGATTCAATGTTGGGTTGGCAGTGTGTGCACCGTCACTCCAACATTGAAATGGGGGGGGGGGGGGAGACCGCAATGAAACCTACTTAGGTGAATGCTTATCACAGACTGTGAAACTTCTCAAAGCATGGTAGTACACACATTGGTTTGTCACACTGTTTACAAATCATGCGAGTTTGTTTCCGCTTGGCTCTGGTACTGCAAACGACGGCCTTGGCCTCGGAGGTTGTAGCCTCGGCCTTGGCTTCGGCCTCGGAGGTTGCGGCCTTGACTATTACAAGACTGGTGGTTTTTCAAAATGCACTGTGACAAGTCAGATTAAGCAGTACTATAGAATACTGGTAGTTGACCCCTGTATAAATAGAAAAGAAACTGAAAGATGATAAGTCAAGCATTATTTTGATGTGTACTTATTCCCCTGTGAGAGTTTTAAGTATTTTCCACATTTGTTCTTGAAGTTGGTGTATTTATTATTGATGCCTATGGAAGTTTATTTAGAGGTGTGCACCCTTCTATTAATGATCTGCATCAAATATGGTGCGGTATAGGGACTTACATGTTATATGAAATAAACGAAAACGGTTAGGTATTAGATCAACCGCTTTTTGAAGATAATAAAGTAACCTTTAACCAAATTATTCGTAGGATTATTGTATAGTTAACACCGTATAAGTATCGTATGGGGCGGGTTAAATGACAAGCAAATACGTATCAAGCGCAATGTTTGAATCTGGGGAAACTCGTGATTTGCCCAGGGCAAAGTGGGTATAAAGCCAGTGCTGTGTTGCAAAGTGACTTTTTATAACAGCATTACAACTCGTACCATACGTTACCTGCAAACATTTTGCTGGTAGAGGGGCGTTATAAATAATGAATAGCAATTTCCCCACATTACGCTGTAGGTAAAACCTACGGGTAATACCAATAAAATTGACGTACTTTATATATCTGAAGTGCCTCGAGATTTCCGTTCGCTCTTGCGCGCGAAATCGGACAGTTATTGTTTAAAGTATACCGTATTTCTTACAGATTCCACCGGCCACGCCCAATCCGGTATGACCGTCAAGGAGGGCGAGGCTTCTTAACTCTTTCCTTGACAAGTGAGAATTTCTGTTAACAAATGCTTTGATATACTTTTCTTCAGAAACGTAAATCTTTTAAAATGTTGTAATCAGTTGCAGAGTTTCTGTGAATCATGCATGCATGAGAAATTGTTAGATATTTTGTATACCAATAACTGCGTAGCCTAATTACGGTCAAGGTTATGCGTGCTCCATAATAGACCACTTCATCATATAATTATTATTATATTTTAAACTCCCTGTTTTCAGTTAACGGGAAGCACAATGGGTATCCACGGTCATCATGCTGCCAGTTCCACGGTGCGGTGGTTGTATTGTAAACACGTTCATTGTGATCTCTGCCGGGGGGGGGGGGGGGGGGGGGGGGCTCACTCTTATTTAGGGTAGGGCAGTGCCTGTCATGATTTTGCACACAATGCACACAACGCAGATGTTTGCAATCACTGTATAATTATACGTACGCACACGTTTTATTATTTTGCTGTCGGGAATAATGATCTCTCTCTGGTGATCTTTAACGTTATTACTACCACTCAACCTGGAAAATTGACGACCCATTGATATACCAATATGTGATAAAATTCCCACGTCAATACATTGGATAGAATTACAACCAATAAGTATACCACTAATCGGGGGGAAAGGGGTCATTCAATGTTAAAACGCTGTTTAAAAAGTTGTTTAAACAATTTAAACAACCAGGTTGTTCATGTGCCCTGCTTAAACAACTTTATTGGTTGTTTAAGCAGGGCACATGAACAACCCGGGTTGTTTAAAAAGTTTAAACAGCGTTTTAACAGTGTTGATATACCGGACTGTCGAAAATCCGACCCATGTTTGCGGCACGTCCCCGTGTGGCCATTTGTACTGAGTCGCCCCCCCCCCCCCCCCCCTATCTCTGTTTTTATAAATCTACAAACAATCAACTCGTGTTTTACATGCATGTCGGTGGGGGCCCAAATTCGAGGCTATATTGTACGTAATCGATTGTTAGCAGAGCTGTTTAAATTGAACACAAACGTACGTACAGTAACACTGTAGGGGGGGGGGGGGGATGCGCTCTTATCTGAAAAAGCAGTTGACGGGCAGTGATCATATAAAACAATGAGCCTGTGAACGTTTTGAGCTCAATCCGTCATCCTAGTCACGAGGAAACAGTGTAACGTTCTGTTTTAATGATTTTGTGCACGTTCATAATGTGCCTATTTTGATTGTTGAAATCGAAATAAGCCACGGTTTTTTGGAGGTCTTATTTTCTAAGATGACAGCATTTCAAACGAAAATATTTCTCAAGGGGATTAGTACTGATATCATCTTTATAAACACTAAGCTTTCAGATTAAAACTAATCACATTATTTTGATCGTTACCAAAGGTATATCATATACCTGAAAAAAGCAAAACTGAAAAATGGCACTTAAAGATGGTGTGTGCTTGCTTTTTAGGCGTGGCAAGCAAATTATTAAATTTAGTTGTTAGTTGTGAGAATTAGTTATTGCACAATCGGCCGCCGATAAGTACTAAATTTGAATAAGGGCCGGGACGATTCTTATTGTATAGGAGTAAAACAACATATATTTATATTGTAAGAAGACCAAATAGAGTAGGCCTAAGTGTGTAGTTTTTTTAAATTCAAAATTGCAGTTTTCTTCCATAATTAAAATTTTCAGTCAGAGCAGCTATGCATAGCAGCTTTAAAAACGAACGTCTTTGTAATTATATCTATGATACAAGGTCGAGTCGAGAGGAGTTGAACTTGAACGGATCGGAATCTGCCTGCAGTGCAAAAAGAAAATCCCATTTTGATCTTTTAAACAACCCAGCCCCCTGACGCGCACATATACATAAACCCACTCCAGAACTTGTCGTAAATAAGCAACTCCCTGAAGAGCTGCATGGCAATAAACGACAACGCAAACATGCAACCGTGTGAAGTTATTTCATGTCCAGTCATAATAATAAAAATAATAACACAAAATAATAAAGAGAATAATAAAGATAAAACCAACAATCAAAAACAAACACAAAATTAAAAATATTAATAACAGATATTTAAAAATAAGAACAGTAATAATTAATCAAAATAGTAATAAAAAAATAATAACAATAATAATAAAAGGAATACAGTAAGGTGAAGCGAACATATCAAGCAAGGCGCTATCAGGAATACCAAGGTTTCAGGAATATTTAATTCAAGGGCTAATCAAGCACACAATCCTCCCTGCCTTCCCTGGTGCCAATTTTCCCCGAGGTGGAAAGAAGCAGTTTGTTACAAAGTGTCTTACTGCTGGACACAAGAACCATTGCTTGAAGGACACAATTGCCTGAACCTGCAATTTGCATTATTATAAATATCTTAAGTCAGGTTCACAAGACTACGAGGCCACGACACATTTAGCGGAAGATTTACCAAAGGAAGATTTACCTGTGTCTCTGACACACCTCTTTGAACTGCAAAAAACCTCTGCCTTAAAATTACTAGATAAAACATCGTTTAAAGACGGTTTTAAAAATATTATCAATTGCATCATAGACTGTATACCAAACAATTCATTTAGCAAGTATGGTTTAGCTGTGTTTAAAAGTAGTACAGACATTTTGCAAACATCAGAAAACAAAACTACTGAATTATTACGAAATACCGTACTAGACTGCAAATAAATAACAGTCCCAAGCATCCTGTGAAATCATGGCATCGGGTGTGCTGTCCTTTTCAAGAAAAGTAGAAATATATATCGTTTTCCAACGATTGTCGGCCGACAATCGTTGGAAATAGTCTAGTTCCCCGACCTGATGATTCCATGACGTCTATAGATTGCTCCGTTTTAGTATAGTCAGGGAACCTGACTATTATAAAATATACTTTTGTTCTCTTTGTTTTCCCAGCATGCACACAAAACTTCAAACACGTCAGTGTTATAGTAGGCCCTATTTGCTAGCAAGTTATAAAATACTAACCCTCAAATCCATTTATTTCTGAAAAGTACAGCAAAAGCAAATTGTGTATACTACCTTTAAAGATGTTTTTGATTGCTGAGAGAAGTCAGCGTCATTGTATATTTTTATGTAGTTGCGTATTGTAAAATCAAACAGAAACTTATTTCTGCCATGAAATACCCAAAAAGTGACTTTTGAAAACTATTTTTATCAAGTCCCTCCATCAGCGCAGCTCACAGCCCGCTGGTGCCATTCGTCTAAAAGTCGTCGCTGCGGGCAGCAAACAAATCGACGTCACAGGACGAACTCCCCTTTTGTGCCTAGTGCAAGACACAAAAGAGGAGTTCGTCCTATGACGTCAAATTGTTTGCTGCCCGCAGCGACGACTTTTAGACAAATGGCACCAGCAGGCTAGCGGGGACTTGTTAAAAATAGCTCATAAAAGTCCCTTTTTTTGGTATTTCATGGCAGAAATAATTTTCTGTTAGATTTTGCATTACGCATGCAATCTACATAAAAATGAAAAATGACGCAGACTTCTCTCAGAAATCAACATTTAACCACTGGGAGCGATAAGAACAATTAAATGCACTGGTTTGGGCAACAAAGCAAATTCATTGTCCCCTCCCGCTTCCTCTTTTTCGGGACCACTTCCTGTTTTCCCCTCTCATAAAAAATAATAAAGTAAAATACGGAAGAAAGAGATACCTCTCATAATCGATTTGGTTAGGGTGGACTTCACTGTCACTGGAAACCATCTTGCACAAAAAGGAATAGGGGCACTCTTAAAAACGTTTTCTTTATTAATTTGCTTTAATTTAAAAGTCTTATTATTTTTAGGATTATGTATACACTGCTTTTTTGTACAGGAAGAAAGACCTCATGCAGACCGAACTGCATCTCAATTAAGGCGGAAGTGTGCAAGGAGAAAAATGTGTTGCATGCATACGTATGCCATTTACCGATTTCTATAGTCAAATGCATGCTTCCAAAAGTTTAAAGTTGTATTAATAAATATCCAAGTTTACCCGTTCCTATTGGTCGAGAGCGCGTCACGTGGGTGGTTTAAAACGGCCGATAAAACACCAACCGGTTTTAGGCCTATACACTTTTGTAAACGTACATATTTAAAACCAGCCCAGCACATATGTATTTCCTTAGTACAGACCTAAAGGTCCTTCTCTTCAAATGTTGGGTATTTTTAATCAACAAAACATGCGCAGTTTTTCTGCCTGCTACGAAATTTCTGTACTATAGTATTCAAAAATAGATCCAAAGTAAAAAGCGGTGCGAGTAATTCCGAAGAAGAAGAGGGATTCCGAAGAAGAATACTTTTCGAAGGGTCGAGTAAACAAACGGTTTGTCTCACAACCCCACATACTTACAGAGAAATGTATAGATGGCGATAACGCCAAACCTCTATTTTATTTCTCCCCAATTCCAACCATCTTTATTTAAAAGCAACCACAAGCCGTTGTGCGGATGCCGCCATTGTGATCGGTGGAAGGTCAAACCGAAAATAGACGTCAGAGCTGTGGTTATAGTACAAACAAGAGCGGAGGGTTGGATCTGCTCTGAAAAAAATGTCGCTTTTTACGCTGAAAAGAAAACAAAAATTTACTTGCATGCGAGACTTTTTATAATCGTTGATCCATCCATAAAGACACAAAGGTCACCTCATACCATTCTTCCTATTTCTTTTGTGCTAAAATCGGGTTGTCTGTTTTCAGGATGCCGCTCAAGCGATTACCTAAGACCCAGAGACCAATTCTATAAGGTTGCTTAACGGTATAAGCAGGTTCAATTTCACGGTGAAGCCGCGCGCTAACACCTGCGCGCGCATATAGATTTTCTATTTAATTTGCGTTATGGTTGTACGCGGTAGCCTAGCATGGCAAGGCCGCCACACCCAAAAGGATCGATACGTCAAGAAAATGCACAGCTTGCAGACAAATTATAGCAACACAGATGCACGCAATTTAATAACGCTCGACAAGTTTACTACATGTACAAAATGATACAAGCTACATGGGCCTGAGCAACCCAGCGGCACGTTGAGGGATACCCTGCACGATATGGGGGAAAAGGGTATCCCCCCCTCCCTTTTATCCCTATACCCTAAGCACACTCCAGATTATTGTTATCTAACACAGCCCCCCTAGATTTCTGAATAGAATTCCTGAGATTCCGGGAACACAATGACAAACACAAAGGAGGGGGTCCCTTTTCCCCCATATCGTGCTTCATATGCGTTGAGGGACACAGACCCCGAGTATAATAATAATAATAACAGACATGTGTATGGCGCTTTATGTAAAAAACCTCAAAGCGCCTCACAATAAAACAATAACCAAGGAATTAAGACAAAAAATCAGTAGTTTCCTAAAAATCACAGAAAACTAAACATTAAATATGGAAAGTAACTTAGCTATAAAACAAAGTTAAAATACCAAAAAAGGCAATATAAAATAAAATGCAGGATAAAACCTTAACAATGCAGAATAAAACCTTAAACATCACAAGCACCACACAGAGAAAAAACGCTGCCTAAACCCTCCAAACAGCGCCCTCTCTGTGCAATAAAAAGAGATAGTTAATATACCACAACATGCACCTTAAATTAGATGGTAAAAACATAAATCCAATAATACACAGAAACAGCAAAGTTGGCCACTGTAGCAAAATAGGTATACAAAGCAACACAAAA
This sequence comes from Hippasteria phrygiana, assembly GCA_037893225.1. Taxonomy (NCBI): domain Eukaryota; kingdom Metazoa; phylum Echinodermata; class Asteroidea; order Valvatida; family Goniasteridae; genus Hippasteria; species Hippasteria phrygiana. Next base: position 139,006 of record JAZGUH010000661.1, on the reverse strand, counting down.
CAACAAACCAAAAGCAATAAGCAAAATTATTAACTACTGTAGTACAAAGCTAAACCATAAAATAGGCAAAAATATCATCAGCGACTAATATAAGGAATCGAAAACAAATACAATTACAATGTATAGTATAGTACCCAAAGCCCAGCCTTTTATACATAGTGTTACATAACCGAATATTTCATAATTGGACGAACACGCACTTATGCAGAGCCTGTGGCGAACTCAACAAAAAGGAAAAACGCAAGCCGTTAAAGTGAGAAACAGATGTTTGCCATTGTCGACATAACAATATTTTAAGTAAATTCTGTCTTTTCTTGTGCGTAAAGCTTACGGTCACACAATAAAATGGACAGAGGTGCCATAAGCAGAAAATCGTGTGCTAATTAAAGCAACTCTGAAATTGGGCCCTGATCTCAATCAAAGATGGCGGTATCCGCAGCCAAGTGCTCGTAAACGACAACGTCGAAGCATGATTTTCGCGCATGCATTTACGTGCACAGCACATGCCCACAAGTTGGCCTACAAAATGGGGTGTATAATAATAACTGTGCTTAATTCTTTTCTTAATTAAGAGTAACTTCGAAAAACAAATATTCAAAGATGTTTTCTGTCTATTATAAAATGTGATGTGGATGATATGACCGTGGCCTGTCAAGTAATTCTCATTATGAAAAGAAACGTTGCCTCGAGACGGTAGGGAGCAATAGCGAAATGGCTGTTTCATGGTGATAGGATTGCTACCGGAAAAGCAGATGTGTATCCTTCACTAACAAACCAAATTTAGATGTAAGTTCTTTTTTCTTTCGACTTACATGCCAATTGAACGCACGAGAGCTGATCAAAATCAAATTGCAAAATCGGTGGTTTGTTCACTTATGTTAGTTCGGTCGTTCGGTCGTTTGTTTGGTGTTTGTTCGTTTGTTTTTGCTTGCACTGAAAATAGCACACGTTCATTGTAATCACTAAATTTGGCATCCCGACGAATATTGGTAAAAGCATTGACCGTTCCTTTGGATTTGCACTATAAAGGTCATGTTTAAAGACCTGTTAAACAAAATTAGCTCTGGCGAATTATGAATCATTTTGTTGTGTTGGGTCAGACGTGAGATATTTTACCATCTTTGCATTGCGAACGTTTCTCTGTTGCCCCTCCCCCCTCCCCAGCCGTAACCTTTCCCCATCAGTTTTAATCTGCCGGGGATACAGAAATAGACTCACCATGCATCAGAGTGTTGTTTTGCATACGATGTAATTTTAATCCATTTTACTAGATTTTACTTCCTGTAATTTTCAGGAGTAAATGGATTTTGGGGTTAGTATTTTATAGCAAATATTGTAACACTCACTTATTTAAAGTTTTGCGTACATAGGTGATGGGAAAACAAAGAGAGAAAAATGCTGTTCTTGTAGTCTACTTCCTTGACCTACTTCAGACAAAACGAGTAATTTATAGAAGTCAGAGAATTATCAGGTCAGGAACTAGACTACACTGCAAAAACAGTGTTTAGGAATTAAACACTTTTCTAAACACTTTCTTGCTATCAGTTTGTAAACACGTTTACAATACATGCCAAACATGTTTAGCGTATTGACGGATAGTGTTTAGCCATTGAACGTTGATGTTTAGGAATTGGACACGTAATGTTTAGCTTGTAAACATATTTACAAACTGATAGCAAGATCGTGTTCAATTGAAAAACAGTTTTTAGATTGCAGCTACATGTAGCTTGCTTAATCCACTTTTCTTACAGTTAAGTAAGATATTTCATAATAATTCAGTAGTTTAGTTTGTTGATGTTTGCAAATGTATATTACCTTAAAGCTACCTGTGTACCTCGAAAAATTAATGTCACAATTGGATTGCTATAATTTTCTAGCCGTACTAAAATAATGAGCTTTCCAATGAGACTCTGAACGAAAAAATATGGCCCACGGGTTAGTAATCAGTTAGTTTTTGACGGGAAAAAAGAATCAACTCGTGTCCGTAGGTTAAGCAGGGTTTGTTTTTGTTTTTGTATATGCCGTTTTAGTCTGTATGCTTATTAAACAGTCGTACTAGCTTATATTTTCAAAGGCGTCGGTGGTCGCCAGACGCTTAGTTCCTACTAAACACACGCATAAAGCATCAGTGCTTGATTTTTATACAGCTTGAATTCGGTCTCTCTCCCACCCCCGATGTAGTACTTCTGGGAACACTTCTTGTGGAGAACTGAAGATATTCCATAGTGTGGTAAAAAAAATCGTTAAAAATAGGTATTTTTTTCAATATTCGTTACCAGGAACAAAATATTTTGGTTTTTTTCTACGGAGCACGGACGTAGCAACTTCAAACAATAAATGCTTGTCACTAAATGTGTTTGTCTACTTGTACATCTAACAGATGCAGACGTCGTCAAGGGTGGGTGGACAGTACTTTTACAATGTTACAAAGATCGTGATTCCTGCACCAAAGGTAGTGACACACAGCAGGCTTTTACCTCCCCGGCAACCAGAAAGGTCGCGCACTTCGTTATACGCTTCGTCAGGTCAAAATTTGTTATTCAAACTTTGGGATAAGGATACTTTTAGCGATGTGGAATCCATTGTCTACAGAAGTCATGAAGCACTTAGCGACAAGGAACAGCCGATGAGCATGGGGCTCACGGGCTTCAACATGACGGACGTCCGGCTTTTATCTCACCCAGGGCGGAACATTCGTGTAGGTGATGTCTTACGGTATCGGATTCAAAGTCGAGATTTCAGCGGGAGGAACCTTCTCACTGGTGGCGACATGTGGTACGCGACCCTGTCCAGTGACGAAAACCCCAAAGCGAGCACCGCCGGGTACATAGTCGACTTCGGCAACGGCACCTACGACGCATTTCTGCTGGCCGCCTGGCCCGGCCACGCTAAACTCACCATAACACTGGTCCATGCGAGTGAAACCGTGTACTACATGAGGAATACCGTTTGGAATTCGGACTGGAGGGTTAGCTGGATCGGGCAGTATTCGTTTAAGCGAAAAACAAAAGACACCTTGTGCTTTCTCCAGAACCACGGGAACTGGACGGGCAAGTGCGAGTACCCTGACTATAATGCCCTGGGGACCACAGTCTTCCTGTGTGACCTGAAGCCAGGCTTCCCTTGCATCTCCCTGAAGTCAACCAGAATGGATGTTAAGGCCATTGATAACAGAGCGAAACATTTATTGAAAGGTGTGGAGTACCTGTTCCAGAGGTAAGATGATGAAATTGCCAAAAAATAGTCACCTGTTTGCATATTTAAGCCTGGTTTATATACCGTGTAGTCGTGCTACTGAAAACAAGGCATATTTGAACATTAATCGTTGTAAAACCATATGCAAGTCGACATTTACAGGGCTAAAAGCCACTCTAGGTACACGACTGCCAACAACACGTTTATATTTAACTGTCGTTTTTCATAAATACTTTTCAATTGTTAGGTTACTCGTGGTTTTGCATGCATGTCATATTTGGGGCAAAATTTGAGGCTACATTGCCTGATATCGATTTTTAGCCAAGACTTTTCATGTTTACGGAAAAGTAGCCACATTTTGATCTGATATCTTTACAAGGGAAAACATGAAAATAAACAGTTAAATATGAACGTGTTCAACAAAGATGGTACAGTTACTAGCTCTACCACCCGAACAGTTTTCCTGGACAATTGGCCCTTACTATATCTTACGTATCCTGGGTAGCCCGATTTGATGAGTGCATTTACTGTTCTCCCTCATTACCCAGTTTGAATAAAGATAAGACGGCGAAGGAAATTTAGGGTTTATTAGCCGGAGGAAAACCCCGGAATTATTCTTGGGGAAAAACCCACTTGTCCGGCAGGGACTGACAACCCAATCCACATAGTGCAACTGGTGGAATTCGAACGGGGATCACCAGAGGTAGAAGGCGAGGAAAGAAACACCACTTGAACATAAACTTGAGAAAGCTTCAACTGAAGCTGGAGAAATTATTCTTATGAAGTGGAATCTCAAACCATGTTCTTTTTATTCCGTATTGTCACGAGACGTAATTTTGGGCTAGCCATACCAGCCCTGGAAATTCACCAGGAGCCGTGACTAATATTGTATCTAGTTTCCACAGGCATTGCAGGTTGAAAGCGTGAATAATATATTGTCAGAAGTTGAATGAAAATTAATTTTGCAAAACAAATTCCTATACCGGTACTCTCGCCTGTATGGTGAAGACTTCCGTAAAGTTGGAGCTCTTTTCCTCGTTGGTCAATATTTTACGCTCAATACAGAGGCACTGTACATCATTGAAATAGGTAGGGAATCAACGCATATAAACGGGTTTTATTTATAAGCCTGGTGGTGATGTGCTATTGACCCCTTAACACTGAACGGATCAATCTTGGAGGAAAGCTGGTGACACAAATACGCAACCCGCGCGGTAATTGGTCATCTGTATAAAATCTGTACACAAATGTTGGCGCAGACCGAAACTCCCGGTATGATACAAACTGCATACATTCATGACATACTAATCACTGCAAGGTTTCCTGTGACTCAATGCGCACCGATGTTCATAGTCTTTTAACACAGACAGCGTCGCCGAGGAGTCTCCGTCAGGATCAACTGCTCGCAGATAGTCGACAAAAGTTGAACCTAGCTGGTTTAACTTGGCCGGCTGTCTTCACACCTCACGGATTGCAGTTTTACTTCCAATAAAATGTTCTCAATACGTCTGTGTTCCTATGGGGGACTCATTGGTGACGCTGTCGGTGTTCATACGACTACATGAAAACGAGGCTTTATGGATACATGAAAATCCTTATCAAAGGTATTTCCAGGACATGCCCAACATTTTGGCGTTTGTACATTTTGCCACATTCGAGCATTTGTCTTCACCCTTTCACCCAAAATTCATGATCCATTAATGGTTAAATACCGGTACCAGAGGGACATGTTAACTGCATGTAGGCTGTAGGTATACCCGTGGGATATTTTAAAGCTCTCCATTCATTTCTTTCATTGACATAAACCGCTGAAAGGGGGATATGCCATCAGTATTTTTGAACAGGTGGCCAATGAACAATAAGTTATGTCCGTTATTCAAACTGATATCGAATATTATGTCCTATATTATGTACTAATTTGTCTCTTTTCTCTGCTTCTTACAGACCGTACACTTTCCAGAATGTACCCGTGGGCAATGCCACAGTGAAAATAAATGGTTGGTGGTATCGGTTTTTCCCATTCCCCCATTTTTAACAGTTTTTAAAATAGTTTACGGGTAAATATCAGTTTTGAATTTTCTAACCAATAAACATGATATAAACAGAAATAAAACGACCTCATCAGTGTCAAATTTTGGCTGCTTTAGTAGAAAAGTGGCAGGAACTACAGCAGAAAAGTATTGCTAGTTGAAAGCCCAATTTACAAATGCGCGATTTTGTCGCGCGGCAGCTTTTCTAAATGCACACACAAATCATCGAGTGTGTTTAGAAAAACACGGGCATCATTGTAAGAGAAAGTCGCGTATGTGTAAATTGGTCCTATTTGTATACATAGGTTTATATTTTGCGTAAACTAAGCACTACATTAAATGAAGTGAATGGACATTTTTTCTAATAGTCAACAACAATGCTTTTCTTGTCAATTTCAATCACAGGGAGAGACCAAGACCAGTATAAGCTTCCTCGCTGCACAGCGGACCAGGAAATCCCCGCAATCCACGGATACTGGAAGGACGGAAAGTGGACGTCACTTTTGTGCGCTTTTTCAGACTGGACGGGAAATTTCTCGCTCACAACCTGCTTACGCGGGAAGCAGGTGGTACTCACGGGCGATTCAACCGTTCGCCAGTGGCTGGAAAGTCTGACCAAGCTACTGAAAATGAAATTCCGCGAAGTCAAGTATCCAAATGGAAAAATCCTGCGGTCGAAGAGGACCTTCAGCTCGTTCAACATCAGCATCAGTTTTCAGTTCCACCCGTTCATTGTTGTTACGAACAAGGACAGACTGGACCATATGATGAACGAGGTAGACGTGTTGGATAAACTCAACGATCCTGACTGCAACTACGTGGTGGTGTTGAGTCCGTGGTCCCACTTCGCCCAGTGGACGCGGGAGAGTTACATCGAGCGAGTCCGCTTGATCAGAAAGGCCGTGGTTAACTTTCGAATGCGGTGCCCCCACGTGCCCATCGTCATCAAAGGGGCACATCCACGAAACCACGTGAATGTCCGGTCGATCATCAAGTATTCTGACTACTATCTCAAGCAGATCGAGCTGATAAACCGGGAGGCTTTCGCGGGGATCGGAGCTTTTTACTTGCCGATATGGGACATGACCCTTGCTGATCCTTCACCCAATACGATACACAACCCTGAAACTGTCATCATGGAAGAACTAAGAATATTTCTGGGTTATGTTTGCGATACTTTAGTGCCCACAGGGAGGTCAGAATAGGTTTTGTCAACGCAGTACCATCGCAATATTCCGGTCAGTCTATTTGAGTCTGGCGGACTTAAAATATATCCACTTCGTGCAAGCTTATAGTTACGGACCGTGCAAGTTTCGCGACTTCGTGGTCACGTTTTATTACTTTGTATGTGAATATAGTGGTGCCAAACACGTACGTGTACACACATAGCGACGGAGCCGTTAGTCTGTCTTTGCACTATATCATTGTGATTGATTGGTTGGTTGGTTGGTTGGTTGGTTGGTTGGTTGGTTGGTTGGTTGGTTGGTTGGTTGGTTGGTTGGTTGGTTGGTTGGTTGGTTGGTTGGTTGGTTGGTTGGTTGGTTGGTTGGTTGGTTGGTTGGTTGGTTGGTTGGTTGGTTGGTTGGTTGGTTGGTTGGTTGGTTGGTTGGTTGGTTGGTTGGTTGGTTGGTTGGTTGGTTGGTTGGTTGGTTGGTTGGTTGGTTGGTTGGTCCGAAATTGAGGTCGTTTTTTTTTCTCCCTATTACACTATAAAAACTGTGTTTGGTAATTAAACACAACCTTGCCATCAGTTTGTAAATATGTTGAGAAGCGATGGTCAAACACTATCCGTCAACACTCTAAACGTGTTTAGTATTTAAACATGTTTACAAACTGATAGCAAGAAGGTGCTTAGAAATGTGTTTATTGCTGAACACAGTTTTTGCAGTATATTTTCGTCATCAATTTGCAATATTAAAAAAATGTTGTGCACTGAAATGCCTCTTTTTACTTTGCAAGTAAATATCACATTGTAGTTTGCCAGCTGAGTCCACAGACGACAAAAATGGGATGATGCACGTGCAGTAATCATATACGGTGTGCTTGGAAGTGTGTATTCTCGCTAGATCTCCTTGCATGTTGAGGTCACTTCCGTGTACGTGCACTGTATATATCTCCGAGGACAAGAGAAGAAAGGAAACACAAAGAAACCTTTCAGTCCTCGAACGTAAAGTCTTTTGTTGAAATCGGTCCTCGAACGTAAGGATACGTGCTTAGTCTATGGGGGTTGGTTATATTAAAGGAACAATAGGAAACACAAAGCATTGCCCTCGGACGTATTGGGGAAGTACGACTGTTTGGATGCTCTAGACCAAGATAATGTTCTCGTACATTGTGCTGCGTACATTGTGCTGATGTGCAGGCCACCATCGAGCACTTGCCTGAGTGCTGACCCCGTGACGGCAAGTCGCCGGGCACAGAGGCAAATAACGGCTTTGGCTTAATTGCCCTAATTTTAGGTCCTAGTAAGGTACTGTTGTAGATCTGGTGCGCAATTTGTGTTCTCTATGTACACCAAAATCTTTCATTTGAACCCAGAGGCAGAGCCTGCCCAGCAAACACAAAACGTTCAAAAAACGTTTTGGTTAGGTTCTACTAGGTCACCTACGTCTTCGTCTTAAAAGGTATCTAGCATGGAACGGTACCTAAGCGAACGTTATGACCTATATATTCTCCGAACAAAAGCGCAATAAGTGACTGCGATAAGTAACCGGCCCTGAACTCCAATTGGTCAATGGCTATCGGATTAAGGCGCTGACTGACAGCCGATCTGCGTGCCGCACATTGTCCGATTGACAATTAGTATTATTGGCGATTGCGTAAAGACACCAATTACTGTAATGCTTTACTGAGGGCCCTGGAATGCGGGCGTTTTAAAAACGTATATTTAACAATTTCAATAGGTAATAAAAATCAACAATTAATTTTGTATCTGCGTCAAATACCTTGGTTCCACAATAGGAATATAGACGTGGTTCAGAGTAAATTATTTCGGTTGACGTTGTACGTGGTACGAGAAAATCAGAGGAAATGGCTGAGAGACAACGTCGTGGGCGTCGTGTCATAAATGAGGAGGAAAAGGCTGTGATTAGAGATGGATGGAATATACACCGCAACAATTACGTCAGAATTTTAGCGTACGTGCGGCGCCATATCCCCGCCAATTTACGGGATGTGTACGAAGGAGGCCGAGGGCGGACTGATGCAGCTCTGCGAAGGAGAATACGGGATTATTTCCAAAGGGAATTAGAAGAGTAAGTTATAAACAAAATCAATAAATTTGCCATTAACAAAGTATCTAGGGACACCATGGTCTTTGTATATATGTTTTGAAGGGATCATGTTGTTCCTCACACAATGATGCACGATATGGGGCAGAGGACCCCCCCCCCCCCCCCCCCCCCTCTTTTGTGTTGGTCATTGTGTTCCCGGAATCTGAGGAATTCTTTTCAGATGTCTAGGGGGATGTGTTAGGTAACAATAGTCTGGAGAGTGTATATAGGGACAACAAGACGGGGGGGGGGGGGGGGGGTACCCCTCTGCCCCATATCGTGCTGGGTATATCCTCACATGCACAAATGTAGCATGATAGAATACAGGTCGTCCCAAAATAAGAGTAATGGAATGTAACAGTGTTGTGCTCTCCAAGGGTGTAACCCATCCCGAACATAGCGTATACTAATATTCTTAACCGAGTTTAGGATGTTTCATTTTGTGTCCTTGCATTCTCCACTATTTCCGTGCGTATTTTATTACAACCAAGGTGAACTTGAATTAAGCCGAAGTGATTTAAAAGCCCATTACAAAATTCATGTACAAGCCCCTGTAACTAGTAAAGTACAACATTATTTTCCAGCGCACTGGAAGAACGAGAGCGCGAGATGAGGCATGCTGGGCCCGTTGCTCCATGGAGGGCCGGACAAGAAGACATACGGTAGACCAGCTGCCAGATCTGAACGCCGTCGCGGAAAGACCCCCACCCCCGCCGATTTTACCCCCTGGTGATGAAAACGAGGATGAAGATGACATAGGACATGAACCAGAACAAGGACAACCACAACCCGAGCCAGATGCACCGGCACGGCGGAGAGAGCCTCTCTGGGCACTTGCAAGAAGGAACCAAGAGCGTTTCTCAGACATGCTGGATGCCCACGAGGTGCGAATGGAAAGGGTGGATAGGATTTTGGATGCGATTGAAGAGAACTTGTAGAGGTAAGGAACGAAGACGACAATGGCTACTTCATGGCAACCACGCTGTTTATTAAAGCTGCATAAATGAGTTAAAATATCCGTGTATTTTCATGAAATTCTAATTTTAGGCCGAAAAAAAATAAACTAGTACGATTAACATTGTCATTCAACACCAAAATGAGGCGACTACCACAATTGCAGAATCTCGCTCCCTCCTTTGTTTTACCTTTTCATAGGAAATTAGAAGTGTCTTCTACAACTAAAGTATAGACAAAAAGTCAATAATCATAAAATATATATTACATATATATTTTAATCACATACCTTGTTCACAATTGTAATACTGTACATTCCGCTAACAGTGGGTTTATGTAAATAAACATGAGTGGTGTTTATACAATGACGTAAATAGGGGGGGGGGGGGGGGGCGTTATTCCACCTTTAAAACTGCTTCTGTGTACAAGTCCTATCACAGTAGTCTCCCAATTCCGTTTTCTTTACTATTAAACTACTCTTGTGACGTCACTCTATTCAGAAAAGTGTGGATTCTTTTTTCAAGAATGTACAGTTAACTTAATTAATTCCATTCATCTCATACCTCAAGCATTAGTAAGAATGGACACTTTTTATTCTCTTGAAATCTTGACAATGGGTGAAAGGGACGTAGTTTAAGTTGGAGAAACACTCAAAAGGTGGACATTCTTTGATTTGAATAGGCTGGGACGCTTCGCGTCCTCGCCCATTCCAATCAAAGAATGTCCACTTTTTCGTCGTTTCTCCTTAACCAAGATCTAAGTACATGTATGTATGGCTATAGACTGAAAGGGTCAACGGAGTTGCCCATTGAATTTGATATGGCGCTGCGCAAGGCAGACACAGACATCAGCAATTTGTGAAAACAAGTTCCGGTGATTTCGATATCTCCCCTGCATTATGCGGTATGTCTTTAAATATCGGATGCTGTGTTCAATCACCACTCGAGCAGACGCATGTTCTTTGTTAAACATTTTCCTCCTGTAGTTTTCCTCACCACGAAGTTGATTTGCCTTCCAGGGTGTTAAGAGCGGCTCCTCATTGGGATAAATCCTGTCAGCCAGCAAGTATGTTCCCTCCGGAAGATGAAGACGACGTTGGTTACCTATCTCAGGGAGGAGGCGATATTGTGCAGCATCGTTCGTGTGTCCGAGGAATCCGGACTAAAAAGAAAAAAGAAAAGGTTATTTGTTATAAGATTTAATTAATTTATGTTTATGATTCCCACGCGCCTAACTTGTAGTCATAGATCTACAGCTGGTGATTAATTTGCATTTATTGGGCGTTTAGTTAAAAATAACTGGTGCTGTTATGATATTTTATAAAAGGGAATTACTTTTATTGTATTGAAAAATGAATTACGGTTCAATAAATGAAATTCCATTTAATTAATACCCTGTTCTGTTATTCGTTTCATTTTTGTCATTGTCCAGATGCCCATTGTTGCCATGGTGTTGATATAAGCATTGTGTTGGGAGTGTTTTGGGCTATAGTCACAAAGAAAGGCCTGTATCTTTTTCATGCGTAGCTGAATATCAGTAACATTTGTAACAATGAAGTCAATAACAAGACCGAATTTTGGCTGAAGAGTAAAAACTGGTAACCTTTCCATTTTTTGTGGGAGAAAAGGACATATCCAAATGGAAAATTTTTCCACTCATCCTGTACAATCAAGTGTTATCAGAATACAAAAAAGTCATTAATTTTGTTTGGAACTAGTGATGTTCATTTATTTTGCGACACCATAATGGCAATAAATCTTACTTACATGCAGGTATCTTATATTTCCCTTCGAATCAGTTATTATCTGTGTTTGAAGGCAGTGTCGATGACGATGGCCACTGTAGTACAGGTGTTGGTCATCTTCTGGTATGAAGATTTCATGCGACGTCCCATCTATGGTACCCACTCCATTCGGAAATGTGGCCCATACGTTCCGCATGGAGTTCCATTCGGCTTCGTTTGGCCACCGTATTTCCCCCGTCAGAGCATCCCAGAGCACCCCCGTCACTGCCTTCGTTATCCTTTGGGCGGTCGATTCGCTCACATCAAAGAGTACGGATAAAGAGTTAAAGTCCTGGTACTTTCGTAACCATATCAGTGTAAGCAGCAGTCGATTGTTCGCATCGAGGAGTCTTTTCCTTCTCCTTCCCTCAAAATTTTCCTTTTCCTCCTCTTGCAATGCTGGCCGGACAAACGCCAAAAGGTTCCAAAATGACTCCACCGTTTCCCCTGTCTCCATCCAAAAGGACTTTGGTTGGCGAATCAGAGTAGTGTAGACATCCCGTCCGTTGAAATTGTTTGAAGGCCCTGTGAAAACTAGTTCATAGAATGTAGGTGGAGGCACATTCGGCATTGGCATACCAACGTCTAGTGTCGATAATATATCGACAATTCCTGTCTTACAATCTGAAGTGGGTGGCGGAGGAAAGCTACTAGCACAAGCAGCCAACACACCCCCGACCATTCGCATATCCATTTTACCACTCTACTGGTATTTGAAGTACTGTTCGAACCCCTGAGGGACATATATAGCTATGACATAACATATTAGCGACATTCATTTTCATCCTTTCTTATGCACCAGTGTGTAAAGCCATTGCCTGCTTCCTTTGTTATCGGACATATAGACAATTTACAGGAGAGCCAATCAGATGCCAAGTTGGGGTATAGGTAAGGTATAAGTCCTTACATACGAACTTGCGTTCTATACGTAGCGTTCCATGCTAGATACCTAAAAGGACGTTTTTAAAACGCGTATAAAACGTTGCAGATTACGTACAATTCAGAGGTTTTTCCAGGACGTTCTAACAACGTTTTGCGGACGTTAGAAAATGTACCTACATGAAACGGTCTTTTGCGACGTTTAAAAAACGTTTTTTCGGACGTCAGAAAATGTACATACATTAAACGGTCTTCTAGTGACGTTTTAAAAACGTATTTCCCCGAACGTTTAAAAAACTTTGAAATCAAACGTACAGAAACTAACACAAAACGTTTTGGTTAGGTTCTGTATAGGTTACTTACGTCTTCTTCTTCAAAAACGTTTTTAAAACGTGTCTTAAACGTTTCAGTTCAGAGGTCTTAAGTACGTTTTTCCAGAACGTTCGCGTAACGTTTTTTGGACGTTGCAAAATGTACCAACATTAAACGTTCTTTTGTAACGTTTAAATAACGTTTTTTTTGCTGGACGTACCAACTGACCAATCAGAACTGAGGAAATTTGTGTTCACAAAAGTCATGTTAAATGTTGGTGTTTAGTCCAAAATCACACTTTCTTGACCATAATGTGTAATTATTCAAACAATTTTACATAGAAATATGGATTTTTTTGCAAACATAGGTGAACAATTGTATTAAATCTCCTTTTGTATTCAAATATTGTAATTGTTCATGGAAAACCATGACTTCATCATGGCAGGAAAAGTTGAATATAAAGGTAACTCACGACAATGCCTAGTTTGTAGTGTGTAGTAGGTTTGTAGTATTTGTATACATTCGTAGCTTTATATATCGTATCTTTCCATATATAATCCCAGCCAACAAGCCATAGTAAGTGCAAATTTACAGAAATGAATGGAATAGAAGTAACTCATTACACCCATGTGGGACCCTTTTGGGCAGGTCTGGGCTAGCCCTTAAGTGGCCCCATCAGCCAAAACGGTATGGGGCCCATATGGGCAACCCAATTGGGACCACTCAATTGCCCATCAAAGGCCCAACAAGGCCCCACTTGGGTGTAATGAGTTACTTCTATTCCATTCATTTCTGTAAATTTGCACTTACTATCTGGCAACGTAGCTTAATTCCAGTAAAGTTTTTAATACGTGTTTTATGTTCTGGGAAAGTTCTTGGAACGTTCTTAGAACGTCACAAAGTTACGTTTTTAAAACGTCCAAAACTGTCCACAAACTTTCGTCCAAAAAACGTTTTTTGGAAACGTCCGCAAAACATCATAAAACGTTCAGAAAACGTGCCGAAAACGTTAAATCGTTTGCTGGGTGTTTACTTTGCTCAAGGCTTCAGATTGGCAATGGAGATGGGGATAGCTGGAGACAAAGCCAAAGCCAGAGGTTTGAGGTATAGCCCAGGCCGTCTTTTACGTAATGACGTCACTCCGCGTTACCCACATGTTTTCACGTACCGCGCAATATTGCAATTTCGTACATTAAAACACGTATTCATTGAGATCAAAGTGAAGATTGGTTCGCTGGTTTCGCTTCGGTCACTGGTTTCGGAAACGGAGGAGACTGTACCGCACAGGGCTAACTTTTTTTCAAAATGGGACGATGGTCAAATTCAGTCGACAAAAACATTCGCTCTCTCTACTCCGAGGTTTTGTCCCCAATCTCTGCCTAAAATGCATTTTAATGCTTTTTAGCTGTTTCGGCACTTCAGCCGAAACAGCTATTGTTTTCGTTAATTTTTTGGGGGGCTGTTTCGGAAGTTTTCCGAAACAGCCTTTGTTTTCGTTAAGATTTTCTTTTCCTTTACATTTGTACACGTTTTCTTTCTTTATGGTTGACTGAGCACAAATTGAAGACAAAATCACCCAAAGTCAAAGTTCACATGTTAGTCCAGTAAGTTGTCTAACCAGCCTCATTTACTATTCATACACCAAGAACATTGGGAATCAAAAAGCTTGCTGAAGTTCTGTACTTCAAATCATGCCCAGATTATCTGACCAAGAAAGAGCCATTGCAATTGGGCTTTTAGAGGCTGGGACCCCTGTTAAACAGGTAGCCCGAAGGATGGGTGTTAGCCCAAATGTCATCTGAAAATTGCGCCAAAAGTTCATGGAGACTGGTCAAGTGATGGATAGACCTCGTAGTGGACGACCCAAAGTGACGACTGCTGCAGAGGATCGACTTATCTTAAACACTAAGACGAAGAACATCAACAGGTAACATAACATGCTTTTCACACAATTGGAGTTAAACTGTTCCTTGTAAACACATTTGATAATCAAGCTTCTTTCACTCTTGTGAACTTTGACTTTGGGTGATTTTGTCTTAAATTTGTGCTCAGTCAACCATAAAGTCACGGATGCCTCCAATCTTCACACAACATTTCCCTGATAACCATAGGTATATTCTATGCTATGTGTAATATGTAAGAAATTGTTACTTTAGAAATTATGAGGAGTTATTTAGGGGGGAACTTACTTTTTGTGATGTGTTTAGATAAAAAATTTACATGATGTTATGATGACGTCATCACATGTCACGTGACGTCATCTTAAAGGGGCATTCTTTAAGCCATATATCTACAAAAGTACAAGTCCGATTAAGTTGAAATGTAATATCTAGGTAGGCCAGCTGGTTTATATATGAAAATATTCATGACCTCATGATGACGTCGTCATACGATTTTATAATATTTTTTAGTTTTTGAACATTATGGGTGGCTGCAATGGAATATTTATTGTGTATATCGATGAAATAAAGTTTTTGAAACACAACTGTCTGTTGTTTGTATTATTATTATTTCGCGTAAGCATTGGAACATTTTTTTTTAAGGCGGGAGGGGGTCAGCCCCGCCCATCAAGTGGTAACGCCGATGTGACGTCATCCCGGGAACCCGGCTGGCTGGTCGGCCATGACTCGACATGTACATGTATGTAGTATACCGAGCGTGCGTTGCATTGACATGCACGTGTGTTTTCGCTGTGTCGTGGAAAGCTTTCAGTGTTTTGCGAATGTTTTTCGTCGATAATACCGTGACGTTGTGTTGCTGCTAGATTCAGCAATACCACTAAGGATGGTGTCAGTCTTCACCTCTTTCCAGTAGAACCGAAATACTGTCGTATTTGGACTCAGAGAGTGTTATTTAGCCCAGCAAGTTTTCAAGTCTTTCACCGCGTTCCGCATCGGGAGTCCGATTCGGAGTCTTCAGTAGTTTCGCTGTTACTCTCACCTTCTGGCTCATACATGTACGGAAGAGCTCCAAGATCCTCATCTTCCTCGCCCCAATAATGTTCCGAAGAAATGTCTGAATCAACAAGTCTAAAATCGACAATTGATTGTCAGATTCAGATCCAAAAGATTCTGTTTGAAGATTTTAAGGCGACGAGAAATGTTTCCCTGGTCCCTTCATCCAAAGCTATTTATTCGCGCGTGGCTGGTTCCCTCAACAACGGCATACATCCACACGTACACAAACGCACACTGATCAAATTACTCTCGCTAAGTTTCCGTGTTCCCGAGATGACGTCACGCAATTAGGGGCGCGGAAACAATAGAGAAAGGGGGAACTTTATTCCGAGAAAATTAAACACAAAAAATTGGCAGAACACGGAAAACACATTTTAATCAAATTTCTTATATTGTAAAAGAGTTATACAACACAAAATTAATTTTTTGGTACAATTTCATTGCAGCCACCCTTTAAAGTCATATCTCATCAACAGTACATGCTAATTTCGAAATTCTTTTTAATAGGTCCGTTAGGTCGTAGATACTTACATATATATGCGAAAAATGTGTGACGTCATGATGACGTCATCACAAATGTGCTTCTTAATTAAAACACATATAAGGGTAGGTTCGATCGTTGTGGAAATTGGTCGGTAGGTAGATACTGTCACTAGCATGCAAAATCGGAAGTGACGTCATGATGACGTCATCGGCTGATTTTCTATGAATTTTTAAATGTTTGAAATATAATTCTCACAAAAGTTTACACTGTCATTGTTCGGATTGTCCCCAATCTTGACACAAGCTAAGACCAAGTTGCAAATGTTTGCTTTCACGTGTGCCGTCGTGATTACTTCATCATTGGTCACGTGACGTCATCTTAAAGGGGTACACTTTAAGGGCCTATATTTAGAGAAGCGTAGATCCGATTTTGTTTAATCTTGGCATGCTGGTTATAGATTAAAATTGATGTGACGTCATGATGACGTCATCATACGATTTTATAGTATCTTTTAAACTTTTGAACCTTTGAGTCATATCTCATCAATAGAACATGCTAATTTCGTAATTCGTAATTTTTAGGGAATATGGGTACGTACTTAAATATAAATGTGAAAATTGTGAAAATTTTGACGTAATCATGGTCACCTACTGCAAGTATGCTTACACTGTATGACGACCATGAATCTAAAACTTTTTTTTTTAATCCCCATTGAAATCCCATTCTCGACATTATAAAAAAAACCGAAACAGCCCTGTGTTTGTCCAGAAACACCAAATCTCAATTTTTTTTTCTACACCAGAAGTCCATTCATATAACACACATTTTTATTCTCGTCACTTCTTTTCAACTTTAACTTTCTTCAATCAGATTGATAAGTACCACAATAATTTATCATCATTCACTGATGTGCATATTACAATGACGTCATGATGACATCAGCAGTTGAATATTTAATTAGTCAATTTTGTGGAACCCATATCTGAAAAACCAAAGCAGTAGCATTATTTCTTTCTATTGCAAAGTCTTTGTTGGGTGACAAAAATGTTCGTGCGCGAGTGAAATTTTCGTGACGTCATCATGACGTCATCATGACGTCATCTGGAGGTCATATTTAGCAATCTCTTATGACAAAAACCTCAGGAAGTTTTATACACTGTATTTTGTTGTACATAATTCCAACTTCCCATGATCATAGCTCACTCCAGTGTCAGAATATAGTTATTTCAATATTTAGCAAAAAACAATATGATAACAAAGGAATTCTGGGAAGGCAGTAATGTGGCCGTAACGTGTGGCGCGCGCGCGCAACGTAAACCTACATACGTGTGGTGTTGCGCTATACGGAGCAGTGCTATATGGAGCTATACGGAGCTAGCTGATGTGAGTGTGTTCTAATAGCATATCAATGGTGTGATTTGTACGTATAGACTACATTGATTTTCCTCGATGAGCATGTACTATGTATACAAACCAATGCTGAGGGCAGCCTTATAGCGGTTCAAAAACTAACGCAAATCTAAGCTGAGCAGCATATCCCTAAACTCCATACATTTCGTACACACTTTCTATTCCCAGGGCTTTTGGTGTAAGTGTCTAAATTTTGGCTCGACCATAACGTGCTGAAGATTGCAGAAGAAGGTAGGCCTCCACGTTCTTTAGAATGACACGTGATTGTTTCTTATCACTTCATTCCTATCCTTCCTTCCTCTAAATCTGTGGCTGTCTGTAAACGCGAGATAAGAACATTTTAGCACAATGTTTCAGCGAAGTCAATTGCTTAGAAAACTGTGGACAACAAAAACTCTAAGATTCATCGGTCCACATGGTCAAGTAAGCATCTTGAAAAAGGAATATTTCTGTTTTAAGACCACACAATCTCAAAAGGTTGTCGCACTATGTGCAAACTCACACGTTGTCAGCACATTTCTATGTTTTTGAAGGGTGCACAATAGGCCTACACAGTATACGTAAAGAATTTGATGTTTGAAGTAGAAACATGGAAATATTTTACTACAATAACCCCATCAAAAGTTATCTGGCATCATAATGCATCGACCAGGCCCATGTGCAAGGATTAGTGACAGCTACATGGAAGCTTGCAATCAAGAGAGCCTGCAGTAAACGGATGTTTTCGTAAGATAAGGCTCAGAAATTATCACTTTCTACTATTTCCAGATCAAGTTAAGCAAACAAGCTGAACTTTGAACAAATGACATACATCATAAATTTGCCATCAACACATATATGTAAACCGTGGCATGCTAGAAATTGAGTTCAACTATAATTGTTCCTTTGTTTTCAAATTTTGCAGTGCAAGACTGGCAGTCAAAACCTGTACGAAAATAGTATGATAAACATAGCTTTAGTCACAGTGCTGCGTGGGTGTCTAAAAGATACCCTGTTTTGATTTGTTGACAATTTGGGCAGGATTTTTTTGTCATTTGCATGTAAAAGTTCTACAGCTCAAACATGAGTACACATTTTATTATAATTTACAGCAAATTGGCACACTCTTTTTTTCCTCTCAAATGGTGTCTAAAGCCCTGATGATAAAACTTATTTCTAATCGTTTAAAAATCGCAATCAAACTTCTTAACATGACAAATCATTTAACATGATTTTGAATGTTACTCGCAATTCTTGATCATTCATACTTCACATACCAATCAAAGCCAAAACAGCTCTGTGTTTGTCTCTGTGACAAACAGGACTTACGTTCTCGTTTTTATTATTTATGTTAATTTTAATGGAATTTTAGTCATTAAATAAATTGTCTTGCTCCTATAAAGTCATATAAAAATCCTCTAAAAAACGGAGACTCGTTTCTATTGCTAGGTCACATACGTTTTTCTTCATCTCGTGCTATAAACACGTTTTAATAAATAAATATATCGAAAAGTGAGTGAGCTGCATTTTCAATCAGGTCCTGCATAAAAATACGAACGAATAAATAATGTAGGCCTAAGTTCACTAAAAAGCAAAAAAAGGATATATATTTCTTTAAAGGATAATCAGGAGATTAGTTGAACAGACCCATACCCGGGGTATTTTTTTATTATTGTATGGCTCATGAATATTGATGAGCCCTTGCCCCGCCCTTTTTCTTTTGGTCTTGCTGGCGAACAGGTCATGGTCACGAAACCCTGCTTAATGATCCAATTTCAGTCAGCGCGCAGCGTAGGTAATGAGGTCCCCGGCGATGTTTTATTTGCAGCGAGTTGACGGTCTCGGACCATACAAGAATTCACGAGGTTTTTGCGAGCGTTCGGTAGTACCCATCGAAAATAGATGAGAAGCCCGTTTTCGCTGCAGTGTTGGGCCAACATGGAGTCGTAAGTAAACATTTATTTCTTTCTGAGTCGAATAATACAATTGTTCAATATTTGTTTTCGTGGTGAAATATATTTTCTAGTCAGGCGCCTTTACACTTTATTATAAGCCCGTATGTGGAGCAGGGTACCTGACACATGAAAGCGCCCTTGTGTCAAGTGTAGCGGTGCCTGATTGGTCAAGATGCAACGTCGTTTGGGGATATGACCAATGAGGACAGCACACTCATGCCATCCACGTGCTTGCAAAGCTGCGTTATTTTTGTGATCTGGGCATACGGAATGGACGTCATTTTTTAGTGATCCTGACTGTTTCGAATAATCAAGAGAACCGTATTTATGAAGATAGGTAACTTAATATTATAGCTTGTCACCAACTTGTCAGATTCTTCTGCCCAACTTCGTTTAGTTTAGAAAAGGGACATTTTTCACCGACTGTAAATTAACTACAACAACGGTCACATTTTCGTTCATGTATTTCACAAAATAGACGTTCAATATTTGAATAATCTCACTAAACAATAAGGCTATACTATTTTCAGCCTGTCTTTTAATTAAAATCTTCCTTTTAAAGACACGTTAACTGGAAAATGAATTTAGAAAATGGAATCTCCAATCTCATGAATATGCATTTACCGAGTGTGTTATGCATACGCTGCAAATAAACGAAAGCACTTTTCCGCACGCTACGCGCTGACTGAATTTGTGGTTTAAAAAGTAACCACCCAGACCGACTATACATAGGCCTACCACCCAACTTTTGGAAGAGTACCGGGTACGTACATCTTTGTTTTCAAATGTTTTGATATTTATTTTCCTATGAAAAGAATAGGGAACTTTTGTGTCCCTTGTCCGTGGTTTCATGCACTTAACTTTCGCTATGTGACGCGTGTACATGTCATTGAATGTACCGTGTGCTTTACATGGGCGGAGATCCCGGAGGGGATGGGGGGGGATATATCCCCCCCCCCCCCCCCCCACTTTTTGACCTGGGGGGGGATGACCAATGTAATCATCCCCCTACTTTTTAAGGGTAGGCGTACTAACTTGCGCAGAGTCCGTTACTTGCCAATACATGTATTTTTGTTTCGCTATACACGTGATGACTTTCCATTGTTCCCTTTAATATAACCCATCCCCATAGACTAAGCAATAGTTTGCCTGTCCTCACTTTTTCCGGAACAGAGAAATAAATGTGAGGACAGTATTGTTCCCTTTGTTTATGTCCACACGTGTAATGCGATACCATGACACCTTGACAGGCCAGCACCACGCAGGCCAGCACCACGCAGCCCAGCAAGTGCGAGTGTCGTTCGTTTACTTTCCCGGCATTGAGTTTAAACGCACTGTGGGCAAGAGCTCGGTATGTACAGGCGCGGATCCAGGGGGGGTAGTGGCCGCGGGGCACATGCCCCCCGGTAAATTGAGTCAAAAAAAAAAGGAAAAAAAAGAAGAGGGAAAAAGAGAGGGGGAGGGCAACCTCCTTAAAAAAATACCGCCGCCGATATTAAACATCTGCTGTGGTGTCTACTTTTTGGCATAAAACTACTGAAAAATGCAATACGAAAAAAGAAATGTTATCAATCATGCCATGGAACTGAATCGGAGTATTTCCCGGATCCCTGTGATGGGATTTCAACTCTGTCCATCGATCCCCCTTCAATCCTCCTTGCAGGGTTCGATCCCCTTATAATTCCTTTGCCGGATCTAGTGTAAACGCGGTGCATCTCAACATATAATCCCCTTGGGGAGTATATTACAGGTTAAATGGCCCCAACCAGCAGGAAACAATGGATCACTTGACTGAATGACATACTAAATGTGCCTAAATCCTCTATTATATCTTGCAGCCGATCTGCCGATGGTTTTAACACAGGGCAAGGAACAGTCTGAAATCGAGCCCTTTTCTTGAAAACTTCAACTGAACTGAATTGAAACCAAGAAAAATTCCGGATAAATTAAGAATGAAGGGGAAAAACTGCAAATTAGACGCCAAAAATGGGGGAGGGAGAAACTTAGATTTTTGTAGTGATGCATGACATGGCAAAAAAATGGCCAAAAAATAATGGCTAACATAATGATGTATATATTCTCCATATACAATGTAATCTTAACAACTTTTGTTTAAAAAGTCAGGTGAAAGTAGCCAGGAATCGCCTCAGATTGCACCACTGGGGCATCCACACTCCAACATTTTCTGAGGCCCTTGAGCGGGCCCCGGACCCCACGCCGTAAGGGCTTCGCGCTCGCATTTATCCGTTTTGGTTTGACCCCGTATAGATTTTTGTAGTCAAGACATGGCTAAAATAATGGCTAGAAAAAAATGCCTAAAAACATGATATATATATTCTCCATAAAATCGTCACAACTTTTGTTTAAAAAAAGAGATTTGAGCATTCAAAATCAAAAATTGTACGGGCCCCCTTAAGCGGGCCCCGGACCCCTTAAGCGGGCCCCGGACCCCTTAAGCGGGCCCCGGACCCCTTAAGCGGGCCCCGGACCTCACGACAAGCACAGATACCCCTTAAGCGGGCCCCGGACCCCTTAAGCGGGCCCCGGACCCCTTAAGCGGGCCCCGGACCTCACGACAAGCACAGATACCCTGCACGATATGGGGGAAAGGGGTACCCCCCCCCCCCCTTTACCCCTATACCCTAAGCACACTCCAGATGATTGTTATCTAACACATCCCCCTAGATTTCTGAATAGAATTCCTGGGATTCCGGGAACACAATGACCAACACAAAATAGGGGGGTCCCTTTTCCCCCATATCGTGCTTCATATGCAAGCACAGTAAGGTGGGGAATAGTCGGTCTTTGCCACATTAGAACGCGGAAGTTCAGATCCCAACAAAGATGATGGCCTTCTATTTTATTGTTTTCACTCAACTAACACACCCAACAAAGGCAATAGAAAGTTGCAATGGCAAACGGATTTTGTTATGCGCCAACAGACGGTATCAACGCACGTGCGGCGCATGTAATACAATGTAATTAAAATACCGATAGCAGACTTCAACTGACATTCACTGGGAATCGGCGCGCACTCACACACAAACGTTTGGGAACTTTTGTTAGAGCCTGAGTTTTGCATCTCCGGCATTCCGGTTATAATGTCGTCAAGTATACATCATTGTCCACCATATGTTTTCATAGTTTTTGTCAAGTGTAGACCAAATCACATTATAATCATGCCTTACCAAAATGCATCTGGGCATTATTTTGCAATAATTATTTTGTAAATAGTTTATTCTTAAAATAATGCATAGGCATTATTTGTGTTGCTAGGTGACCAGAGCTCCATTGTGCAAAGAGACGCTTACGCTTCCAAATACATTGGATGAGAAATTTGAGTTTTGAAGATCTTTTGTATTTCTTAATGCCTGAAGGTGTTAATTATTGTCATTTATTGCAATTCAAGCTCAAGAAAAGGTAAAATTTTGACACAATTTTGCACCTAAAATTGTGTAAACCCCAGGGGGCTTTACCTCAACCCCTAGCAAGGGCTTTGCGCCTGCAACCCACCAGGGGGCCCTTAAGCGGTCCCTTGGACCCCGTGCCGTGTCGCGCTCCACACAAGGATACAAGGATGGCCTTTCAAAAATCACCCCCCCCCCCCCCCCCCCCCCCCCCCCCCCATGTAACAAGAAATCTCCGCGCATGGTGCTTTACATACAGCGCAATACATTTGTAGATCAGCACGGACGTACGCTGTATACTGTGGAAAGGTTTTGCTGTGCTTTGTTCTATTGTGACCTTGTCTGGGCATGTTTTGCATGAGTTGTGTTTGTAAATCGGACGGCATATTACAATCAACACGGGACAATGATGTGCATGCAAGTCAAGCGCACAGTTCGATGGATTTACTCACTGGTTTTATTCATGTATTATACATGTACAGCACTTTGTATTAAATTCATATTACATGGATAAAATTATTTACACTGGACATTTGACATTGTGTTACAGAGCAATACTTCAGTTTCTATTCGGGGTCCTTGTGACGAGGTGCTGGGATTTTGATTTGCTGGGATTTTGTCTACTGGGATTTGATTTGCTGGAACAATAAAACCTGGTGGAACATCACTACAATAGTGTCAAGAGTGTCAGTCTTCCTTACCAAGGAATAAAACCTTAATTTTCGTGGGCTAGGAGCCGCGTACAACCGAACCGACGCACACGCGTTGCTTCACTTTGGCGTCGTAGACAGGATTGAAGACTGACTCTTTTCAAATTGTTTTAATTTAAGGGGTAGGCCCTATTGGTGATATATATATATATATATATATATATATATATATATATTTTTTTTTTTCTTTCTAATTCGACCGGAAAGGGGAAATGGAGTTGTGTAAAAGTGCACGTTAACTTGGTACTTGGTACTTGGTTGGTTTCCTCCTGAAAACATCCTCTTAGGATCTTTTAGCTAGGAGGTCACAGGGAGGTGTCGTCATCTAAGTCTTAATCGTGATGTGATCATAACTATTGTCTCTGAAGATCTAATGTGTGTCATAGTCAATAATGTGTTGGGGCAAGTTATTCCATAGTTTAAGAGTCCTTGGGAAAAATGAATTTTTAAGTACAGTCTGTTGAGGATATTTGTAGTATGTTGAATTGATTATTGTTCCCCCTCCTAGATCTCTGCATTTTGGCTGAAGATGGTCCGAAGCGTCGATGTCAATAACTTGAGTGATAATCTTGTAGAGCTGAGTCATCTGGTGTTTCCCTTCTGTCCGTTAACTTATTTATTATATTTATTACATTTCTTTACCCAGGGTGTGCCCAAACAGTTTAAAACTGGTTTCCATTGGGGCCCTGCATGCATGTTATTAGTTAAAACTGAATATTTAAACATTCATACAAAACTTCTCCCATCCAAGAGACATTAACATATTGGAGACACTACTCGTTCTTGCGTAATCTCCGTGAACAAAACGCGCTGCCCTGCGCTGAACTTTCTCAATCGCAATTGGTGACAGTTTTTATAAGGGTTCCATGCTGCCACAACATATTCTAAGAGTGGCCGAACAAGTGTAAGATATAACCTTTCCTTGACATTTTTAGAGCCCATGTAAACATTTCGTTTAATAAAGTGAGGACTCTACTTGCCTTAATAACAGCATGCTGTGTCTGATTTTCCCATCCCAAATCATTTTGGATTTTTATCCCCAGATATGTGAATTCCTTAGTTGCTTTAAGACTCACACCATCCATCTCATAGGAAGGTTTACCAGGGTTCTATTTACGAGAGACTCGCATCGTTTACATGTGTCAGCATTAAATCGCATACCCTAAGTAGTAGCCCATCCAATGGGGTTGTCAAGGTCGGCTTGCATCGGTTTCTCATCTTCATTGGAGTTAATATGATGATATATGAGGCAGTCATCGGCAAATAGCCTGATAACACACCTCACAGCAGATTGAATGTCATTAATGAAGAGGAGGAACAAGTGCGGTCCTAACACAGTCCCCTGTGGCACACCACTAAGAACTTTATGCCAGCTAGAAAATTCACCGTTTACAACAACAGACTCTCTGCAGCCAGTTGGTAAGGAACGCAGCGATCCAGTTTTTAATCTTGCCTCTGATGCCATAATGAATCGATCTTTCCGGTGTGGTACTACATCGAACGCCTTCGAAAAGTCCAGCACTGCTAGGGCCCGTCCACAAAGTACGGTACGGTATGGTACACCATGCGTACGGGGGGGGGGGGGGGGGGGGGGGGGGTCCAAGCCAATGCGTACCGGTACCGTACGCAACCGACAATTTGCTTTTAATGAATTGTCATGAAATCAATGAACTATCTCATATAAATAACTACCAGGACCAGCTTTTGTGCATCAAAAAACAGTTATAACACAGTACCCTTCACCCCAACCAAAAGTAAATTAGTCTTCCCTGCAGCGCCACTACCGCCAGCCAAGACACCTGCCTATTTTTAGACCGCAACAAAAAGACTGCTTTAAACCGGCAGTGTACACCGGAAGTACAGGTGTACTTGTATCAATTTCACCCGCGTGCTGTCCAAAATCGCTCTTGTGCTAGAGGTAAACTCCCCAAAAAGAAAAAAGGTACACGTCTTGTATATCAACTGCCTCTTGTTCAAACACTTATTTTTGTGAAAAGCGTTATTCACTATCTCAATAAACCACTCATGAAACGTCAAGAGCAAACTATGCAAACAATTGTGTATCAGGGTATTTGTTTCCTTTTTTGGTTCATGTCATCATTGACTGCTGTTTTGGTTCAAAATATATCACTGTTCAATCATTTCCAGGTCCGTTAATAAAAGAAATTGCATTTTCCCCCATATCGTGCAGGGTATCGATTTCAGGGCTCTATTTGATATTTGCTCCGGTCCAGCTGCTTTGGAGACATCCATTGATTTAAGCAATTTCAAAACACATTTCACAGACACTTTTATGTCAGGCAAATCCGGGTATAACTACTGTCAAACAAACATGGCAGCTGCGACGCCTCCTCTCTAGTAATAGTTAGGGCATTTTAGAAAATGTTTTAACCATCTGTGAAAAAATTGCTTACCAATAGCTTTCTTCACCAATGTGTTCCTATAGGTGTCTACTAACACCTCTCAATTTATTCCAACCCAAATCAACTGGGAAAATTCTGGGGAGCCAATCAAAGTTGGGGGCCTGGGCGAAAAAATTGAAAAATGAAAATTTGCCAATACTAACTTGTGGGATGTCTAACTAGGGGTTTTGGGGGGTGCTGAATCGATTTCAACCATTAGTTTTGAGTAAAAACAACTTCCTGGCCATAATTCTTTTAATTAAAATATTACAAACAGAAACGTATCTCAATTGAAACCTCGGTTAGTCAGTTTTAGTTCACCCTGCTCATCCAACTCCCCGGCATCTCCCTCACTCCTCTCGTCATCTGGCTGGTTGATGTTCTGGCAAGAGTTACCATGACAGTTGCCGCAAGCAGAAATACACTTGACTCCTTGTTTTTTTTACAGCAGCACCTGAATGTGCTACAGTCCCCCTCACAGTTGCAGCTGACAAACTTCAGAAGATAGTCCGGTGCAATGGGGTCTGTTGAAGGGACCGGTGCATAACCTTGCTCACCGAGCTTCCATCCGTAGTCCAGGACATCCAATGATGGACTTTGCAGCACCAGCCAATCTCTAGTCTGCAGCTTCTGTTGTCGGGGGCAGTTTCTCAGGTTTGATGCTCCCAGCAGCGGCCCGCTTGCTGAAGATGTCAAATCTCAAGTCCCCCAAGTCTTTGGGTGGTTTCGCGCGGAACATGAGCTTGAATAGTTCACAGCCGGCATTGATGATGTCATCTTTCTCGGCTCGGATGTCCAGAAAACACGTCCATGGCCCTCTCCGCTTTGTCAGTCTTGCAGAGCTTGGTTAGCAAAGTTGATTTGCGCAACCCAGAAATCGCGGACACTGTATCGCAGCCGGAGAAGCTGTGCAAGAAGATCAGATACTTCCAGTATATCTCTGAAAGGGCCTCCCGGATCTTTCCGACATCGTAAGATGTTTCTTTGGCTGTTGTGAGGAAGATCGGGTGGTCGTCTGCAGCATGATGAATCAGCATAACCATGACGTCGGTGTCCTCAGCCCTCACCTCAACAGGGGACTCTCTTGCCTCATCTAGAGCTGCCCGAACGATAGAGGTGTCCGCATCATCGGGGCATTGCTGTACACTTATCCCATTTCTACGAATGTCTCAGCAAGTAGCAGAATGAGCTGGGCCTTGTTGCTCTTGTTGTCGAGGAACTTTTCTCTTGGAACGATGCTTTTGATGTCTGGGCGAATCAGAATGTCGCAGCATGCGTTCTTTGTTTGTCTCAGGTGATCATGGTCCTTGGTGGAGCTGCCGTATCCGTCAAAGACCACAGTGATCCGGAGGCACTGGCTCCCATGGACTTCTCAAACCGGAGGTAGCTCTCGGCGATGTCCTTCCAGTTGAGGTTAGCCTCCCACCTGACATTGCGCAGGAGCCACCCACCATCAATCACAAGGCTCGTGCAGGGGGGTTCCACAACGGGTTCCACAAATGCCTTCAGGACCCTTGCTAGGGCAGCCTTGTCTGGCTGAAGCAACTTCTGGTCTTTGTCAAATAGGGACATCGGTGTTGGCGTCAACTCAAATCGCAGGGCTTGTTTGGTCTTGAATTCGCGCTTACTGATGATGATGGTGCGGTTGAAGAGCTTGAGTGAGTCAATAACCAACTTCTTCCCATTGACTTTGGGTCCACTTCTGAGTCTCTTTAACGATTTGACCTTGTGCTTAGTTTCCATTGTATCGAGAACAGTTTGTCCATCCATCTTGGCCTGTATGGCTCTGCCTCGGGAGTGCTGCTGAACCCCGTGGAGAAGGATACCAGGGTCTTGGCATAAGCACACCTGAGAGGACGTGTTCTGCATGCAGTGCTACTGCCCGGATATCAGCTCTTGCAGCCCTGAGTCTGCCAAGATTGCCCCGATGGATCCCAGGAAGCTTTTCAGGAGGTGAAACCCGCCTAATCTTGTGATGATGGGCAACTCAGACGGGAGGACTATGTGAGTTGCTTTCAACCATATTGGCAGGTCGAACGTGATGACAGCCCAGGAGACTGACTGCTGCGTAAACACTCCAATAGTATAGTGTAGATAGTGCTGTAGTCGTTCGGTTCATGCACCCTCGATGAATGGAAGAAACTCAATGAGGGACTTCTCCTTGCATTCGGGTTGGTGTATTGACTACATGAAGCCAATCCAGTTGGGATGTTCGAAAGCGGGGTTGTGAATCTTGATAGTCCATCCTGCCGGCCAAGCATGTCCCCCGGGAGCAAGGCTGGAGGGTCTTGGCGGAGATCTGCTACCGGAACAAACTGAAAGTCTGCCAATCCTACTTTCTGTTTCGGAACAAAGGACAGAATTTTTACCTCTGCTGCTTTGAGAGTTGCTGCTTTCTCTTCAACGGTTATCTTTCTTCTTGGGATAGTTGCGAGAAGCTCATCTTGTCTTGTCGCCAGAGCAGGAGAAGTTGCCCTGATGACACAGGTCACCTCAGCTGCATCATTGCACTGCTCAACACCTTCGCAGCAGCGGGCCACCATCAGTACGCGAAGGGGCAAGGCTGTACCGTACAGCTGATGCAGCAGCGACAGGACAGTCCGGTGTTCCATGAAACTCTAAGCAAATCCACCGTGTACAGCAACCATGCAGTCACGTTCTCAGACCATGAGTGGTCAGGCACATGGACCGACATCATAGAAACCACACTCATAGAAACTACACTCGTGTGTGGGGTCAAGTACTCAGGCGGTCTAAACAGAGGACGCTTCCGGAACGAATCTGCTGATAAGTCTTGGGTTCAGACACTAAACCACTTGGGAGGAGGCATGAACAAACGTGTGGGGTACCTGTCCACACAGACGTCAAAAGAGCCCAGATGAAGAAAGACGATGATGCTGTCAATGCCATTGTTGGATGGTTGGAGGAGGTCAACCACTTCGATGCAACACGGGACAGAAGACCCTGGTATCCTTCTCCACAGGGTTCAGCAGCACTCCCGAGGACCCAGTCATCAACGCTGATCAGGCAGAGGAGGTTGGCAGAGCCATACAGGCCAAGATGGATGGACAAACTGTTCTCAATACAATGGAAACTAAGCACAAGGTCAAATCGTTAAAGAGACTCAGAAGTGGACCCAAAGTCAATGGGAAGAAGTTGGTTATTGACTCACTCAAGCTCTTCAACCGCACCATGATCATCAGTAAGCGCGAATTCAAGACCAAACAAGCCCTGTGAGTTGACGCCAACACCCATGTCCCTATTTGACAAAGACCAGAAGTTGCTTCAGCCAGACAAGGCCGCCCTAGCAAGGGTCCTGAAGGCATTTGCCTCCGGATCACTGTGGTCTTTGACGGATACGGCAGCTCCACCAAGGACCATGATCACCTGAGACGAACAAAGAACGCATGCTGCGACATTCTGATTCGCCCAGACATCAAAAGCATCGTTCCAAGAGAAAAGTTCCTCGACAACAAGAGCAACAAGGCCCAGCTCATTCTGCTACTTGCTGAGACATTCGGTAGAAATGGGATAAGTGTACAGCAATGCCCCGATGATGCGGACACCTCTATCGTCCGGGCAGCTCTAGATGAGGCAAGAGAGTCCCCTGTTGGGGTGAGGGCTGAGGACACCGACGTCATGGTTATGCTGATTCATCATGCTGCAGACGACCACCCGATCTTCCTCACAACAGCCAAAGAAACATCTTACGATGTCGGAAAGATCCGGGAGGCCCTTTCAGAGATATACTGGAAGTATCTGATCTTCTTGCACAGCTTCTCCGGCTGCGATACAGTGTCCGCGATTTCTGGGTTGCGCAAATCAACTTTGCTAACCAAGCTCTGCAAGACTGACAAAGCGGAGAGGGCCATGGACGTGTTTCTGGACATCCGAGCCGAGAAAGATGACATCATCAATGCCGGCTGTGAACTATTCAAGCTCATGTTCCGCGCGAAACCACCCAAAGACTTGGGGGACTTGAGATTTGACATCTTCAGCAAGCGGGCCGCTGCTGGGAGCATCAAACCTGAGAAACTGCCCCCGACAACAGAAGCTGCAGACTAGAGATTGGCTGGTGCTGCAAAGTCCATCATTGGATGTCCTGGACTACGGATGCAAGCTCGGTGAGCAAGGTTATGCACCGGTCCCTTCAACAGACCCCATTGCACCGGACTATCTTCTGAAGTTTGTCAGCTGCAACTGTGAGGGGGACTGTAGCACATTCAGGTGCTGCTGTAAAAAAAACAAGGAGTCAAGTGTATTTCTGCTTGCGGCAACTGTCATGGTAACTCTTGCCAGAACATCAACCAGCCAGATGACGAGAGGAGTGAGGGAGATGCCGGGGAGTTGGATGAGCAGGGTGAACTAACTAACTGACTAACCGAGGTTTCAATTGAGATACGTTTCTGTTTGTAATATTTTAATAAAATAGATTTTATATTTTAATATATTTTGTTATGGCCAGGGAGTCGTTTTTAATCAAAACTAATGGTTGGAATCGATTCAGCACCCCCAAAACCCCTAGTTAGACATCCCACAAGCTAGTATTGGCAAATTGTCATTTTTCAATTTTTTCGCCCAGGCCCTCCGGGTACCCCAACTTTGATTGGCTCCCCAGAATTTTCCCAGTTGATTTGGGTTGGAATAAATTGAGAGGTGTTAGTAGACACCTATAGGAACACATTGGTGAAGAAAGCTATTGGTAAGCAATTTTTTCACAGATGGTTAGAACATTTTCTAAAATGCCCTAACTATAAAGATGCTACTGAATTGATTTGCCAGAGCCTCGGCTTTCTCCTTGTCACCAGTTATGTCAACATCGTTAACCTTGAGGACCTGGATACCAGAATTATTTCTGCGTTGAGATTTAATATTGTGGGGAACTGGAAGTATTTGCTTTTAATGTGTTTAGGCGGCTGGAAGGGAGAATACCATTTCGTGCCTGGTAACATTCAAGTTTAAGTGGGGTTCTTCCGCCCATTATAATAAGTCCCCATTGTTGCATGTGGGTGCACTTGGCGGAGCGCATTGATTTTGAGCCTTGCGACCGCTGGTGATAGGGCCCTTGGCCCGAGCTCTTTCTTTTCCCGTCAATTTTGGCTGTGTGCTGGTGAATCTGGTCGCATCAAACTTTTCCTTTTTGGGGGCTAAGCCTGCAACTTTTTGGGGATCACACCACCTTGACCTAAACAGGTATGAATCGTAGCTTCAGTTAGTGTGATTTATTTGTAAACTAGTGACTGCATTTCCACAATCGGCGCTGGTTTTGTGCGTCTTAAGTAAATCTTGACGAGGTCTTTTACGTGCACATTTTATATGCTCACGTACGTACGTATTGTATTGTGTTCCAATGTGCGTGTATTATTGTATCAGGTCTCGTGTGCGCGATGTTATGCCATATGGGTGACCTCTGATCTTCGTCATTGTTGTCTGGCCTGCTAGCCTTGGCTGCAGTCGCAATACCTAATCTGGGTGCCGCATCATTTTCAAGTATATTTATACATGTAGTACATGCATGATTATCCTTGAGTATACTTATTTGATCTTTTGTTATACTGACAGTGTACTCTAGCATACTATGGCACAGGTTTAATTTATTTTTATCGCAGACCTTACCGTCCTGGGTGATTGTAAAGCATGTGACACATCTCTATCTGTCTCATACCACAGGGACATACTTTTGTGTTGGGTGAGTAGGATTGTTTATAGTCACCAATATAATTACATGTGATTATAATTAATTAAGTTAAAGCTTATGAAACATACCACACGATATAAAGTGTGATTACCAATTTATCCGAGTTATTTTATTCTGCTTTTGCAGGGGTTTCTTTTTATGGCTAACATCAAATAAAACACCGATTGAACCCTACTCAAGTGCATCGGCCTGATAGTGTTCTTCCCCGGGTCCGGAGATCGTCTCCCCTCCCCCGTCCGTGCATACGTGTGGACAACAACTAGAGCACGCCCTCGCGTGTCACTACAATATATTGCCAGAACTTCTTGGGGTCATCAGTAGATGTAACAGCTTCCACATGGGCACTAATCGATGAGCTTTACGGAGTTCACGATCCACATATCTACGGGTGGATTTGAACTTATCCCAATCAGATTGTTTGCCAGATTTCTTAGCACGAACATAAAATCTCTCTTTTTTTAAGGGGAAAATGTAAGTTTAAGGGCGAAAAAGTGCTTTCGCCTTTACGTCTTAGGTACCTTTTCTAGGCAGAATTTTACCGTCGCAAATGTTATTATTTTGATCTTTGTGTTCTAAATAGTATAATTCTGAGGTTTGGTCGAATTAGGTAAAGTTTGGGTTAGGTTACAGTAAAATGAACTTTGTGCACAAGTCTATGGGATTTCCCCTTTACGGTCGATCTAGCGTAAAATTGATTACTTTTGAAAATCCCAGCACCTTGTCATTGGATATGCTCTGTTTGACATAGCTGTTTATTGGTAGTTTTGTATATGGGAACTTGTACTTTTGCATTTGTACAGTTTTGCTGCTGGCTTAGTCGCAAATTAGTATTGTTTGTTGGTGGGTCATGGTCAGGCCCGTCACCAGCTCCAGGCATTAGGGGGGGGGGGGGGGCACAGTGCTTGATAGGGGGGCCACATATCACAAGAAAAAAGCACAACTTTATGCTTATGGTTCGACAGATGGGGGGCCAATTAATCACCAGGGGGGGGGGGGGGGGCTTCTTCAGGATTTGCTTGACCGCGGAATCGTTCGGAGATCAGCGCGTATGCTAGTCCGATAGTTCTCATACGAAAGAAGAGTGGACAGTTGAGGCTGTGCATCGATTATTGACTTCTCAATGCAATGACGCATTCCCTCTGCCAAGAATAGAAGAGACGTTGGAGTCTCTTGCTGGGGCTAAGCTCTTCTCATTGCTCGATATGGCGCATGGCTACTTTCAGGTAGCCATGCATGAGGACTCGGTGGGATGGGGAAGACGGCTTTCCGGGTACATTGGGGCCTGTACGAGTTCCTCCGACTTCCCCAAGGGTTGACCAATGCGTCCAGCACTTCAGCGCATTGCAGAGTTATTTTTTGGCGACCTCAACCTGTCAGAGTTGGTCATGTATCTCCATGACCTGTTTTGGGGCACATTCGAGGAACATCTGGTGCGCCTAGCCAGAGTCCTTGAACGGCTCGAACGCAATGGACTGAAGCCTAATGTAAAAAAAATGTCAGCTGTTCCAGATTTCTGTCAGGCACTTGGGCCACATTGTCAGTTGTGATGGGGTGTCTGTGGATCCAGATAAAACCGCCCGCATACGGAACTGGCCCGTCCCAACAACTGTGCAGCAGCTGAGATAATTTCTCGGTTTGGCCTCATATTACAGGCGATTTGTTTCGGGATTTTAGAAATTGGCTGAGCCACTGCATGCCCTGACCCGTAAGGAAGGGGAAATAGCAGGGAACGCCCGTCCAGCATTTTGTTGGTCAGAGGAAGCTGACCAGGCATTTAGGAGTCTGTGGTATCCCGATTTTAGCCGTGACTTTGTTGTAGAGGTGGATGCCTCGTTAACAGGTTTGGGTGTTTTTTGTCTGTCCCAGTTAGATGATTCGGGGAAGCTCCGCGGTGCCGAGAGAGGGTACTCGGACCTGTCTAGCTTCAAGTTGGAGCTAAACTGGCTCTAAAGTGGGCCGTCTCTGAAAAATTCAGAGACTAATTACAACAACAACAACAACAACAACAATCCCTTAGCGCATCTTCGGGCGGCTAAACTTGGTGCTGTTGAGCAAAGGTGGGCTGCTCAGCTTGCACCATTCGACCATGAACTAAGGTACAGATCAGGGAAGTCCAATAAATGTGCCGATGCCCTCAGCCGTTACCCTGGTGCTCAGCGGGTGACACTATGAACCCCTTGGATGTGATTTCCTATTCAGAATGGACAGGAGGATTAAGAGAATGTGATTTAATAAGGGTCCAAAATCACATCCAGAGTCCAGAATCACAATGCGGTTTAAGCTGTTAAACCCAGAAGTCACAATGTACTCTTTGTCAGGGTGGGATAATAGTTCATAGGCTTCAGATGTGATTTTAAATAGAGTAGGATGTGATTTTGGACCCTCATTGTTAAAATCACATCCTCTTAATCCTTATGTCCATTTTGAATAGGAAATCACATCCAAGGGATTCACAGTGTCAAAGCCAACGTTGTTCAGTGTGTCCACCAAAGTGCCGATGAAGGTGGTTGACTGTTTTCTTGGTGCCCCGTGCCTTGCGGTCTGCCAGTTGTGAGAAGCAGTGTTCTGATAGTTCCGCGTGCACCCTTCAGGTTCAGCACCTTCAGTGTTACCTTCATATTCGTCTGCTGAACTTGCGTCTTTGCAGCAGGAGGACGACAACCTTAAGATAGTTTGGGAACGCTGGCGTAGTCGTTGGGAGCCTGGGCAAGACCCACCAGCTGGGGAACAACTTCCCACAGAAGCTCGAGGGTGGATTAAGGAGTGGCCACGCCTAAAGGAGAGAAATTGTGTCCTGTATAGATGTGTGCGTGACACGGGTCTTGGAGAGGTGTTCCAGCTTCTTGTTCCGCAGGGGCTCAGGAAGACAATTATCGAAGGAGCCCATGACCATTGGGGACACCAGGGGGTGGCAAGAACCTTGTCCTTCACCAAACAGCGCTGTTTTTGGCCAGGTGTCACTTCTCATGTGCAGAGCCATATCATGGATTGTTTCCAATGCAGGGTGTCCAAGCCTCCCACTCCAGCTGTTCGGCCGCTGATGTTCCATCTTTTGGCTTTTCAACCACTATAGAGCGGCTTGCGATATATTTCGTCAAGCTAGATCGCGGCTTGGGGAACATTGAGGATGTGCTTGACCTCACTGATTCTTTTACCAAGTTTGCTGCTGCAGTACCATGTCGGGACCAGATGGCGCCAACAGTTGCCCGTGCACTATACGCGATCACTGGTTTGTTCATTATGGGATTCCCATCCAAATTCACTCAGACCAGGGGCGTAATTTTGAGAGTAGATTAATTCAGGAATTATGCAAGCTTTACAGCATCAAGAAAACAAGGACGACACCTTATCACCCACAGGGCAACGGCCAGACCGAAAGGTTCAACCGTACCCTGTGTGGTCTCATCAAGTCTCTGGATAGTACAAGTCGACACCGGTGGCCCGAGTTTACTTCCCCCATTTGGTCTATATCACTCGGTGACAGGGTACCCCGTACACGTTGATGTTTGGTAGAGAGCCTGTTGTCCTTATATATCAGTTGCTAAGCAACACACGAAACAACTGGAGTGAAATTTGTATCCAGAAACAGGCTAAAATTATCCAGCATACTTACCAAGTTGTTAAGGACCGACTGACAAGGGCCGCGGAGGTAATCAAGCGCCGGTATAACAGAAAGGCCAAAGCAAGCCGACTGATGGTCGGTACTAGGGTCTTGCTGAGGCAGTCGGCGCACACAGGGCGCCACAAGATCTCGAACGCCTTCAGTGGGCTTCCATACGTCATAGTAGACTGTAATGAGAGAAATAATCTCTTTCTGGTAAGACCAGCGGCTGGGGGTGACAGTAGATGGGTGAACCGCAAACTGCTTGTCTCATAGATCCGCGTAGGGAGCCAAATATGCCAGTGGTTGGAGACCCCTTACAATGTCTACCATCTGTTGATGACAGCCAGAGCTCTCTGACAATGAGTCGAATGACGATGATTTTATCCTGTCAATTCCCGCCCCTGCTCTTTCATCCAGAGGAGAGTGGTGGACCCCCTAATGATCATAGTACGAAGGGAAGAGACAGGGAAGAGGTCCCTTCAGATATTGTTTGCCCTGAACGGACAACCAGTAAAGCTAGACGTATTCCCACACCGGTCAAAGCGCCTGCAAGAAAAGCAGCAGACTGGCACGTGGCCGAGTGCAGTAACATAAATATTAGATAATAGAGTCATATCGCGAGAAGGCGTGAAGTGAGACAGAGGTTGCCCGTAAAGTAACTGGACATAGAGCCGCCTCTACAGACATTCCTTCTTTAGTTTTTGTGGTCACAGTTGATAGTTACAAATTATTTTGTACATGTTTTGTACATGATTTTAGACCAAACTTTGTCTTCCTGTGATCGTGGAGATTCAAAAGGGTACAAATCGTTTAGAAGTTATCTAACGTCTTACTAAACTGTTTTTATTAACTTTCGTAACCACATACTCTTGGACAACCATGTCTAATCAGGCACTAGTGTATTTTGTTTGGCCATTCTTTCCCAGCGAGAATCCTGCGAGAGGCTCATAGGAGACAGCAGCGAATTGTTGATTATGTAGGGCTTAGTAATGGGTGCGACTTGTTTGTGGAAGGACTTTCGGGCCTGACCTATAATAGATTTTTTTCAAATAGAGCACACTATTGTCAGAGAATGATGTCGAAGCAGATCGACATTTTGTGCGTAGACATAATGGGCACGAACGATCTCTGCCAATCAGAGATAACCCCACAAGTTCTTGTCAACAAAACCCCTCAGTTCGTGGATGCCCTAGCACTGCATGGAATTAATCCTCGATGTATAGTTATATTTTCGATTATTCAAGGGTCCAGGATGATGTCCCGAACGGGTCAGATCGGCTCACCACGTTCAATCACAGGGTAAGACGTTTTAACCTAATCATAGCTCGCAGATTGCGCACATATCCAGCAGTACATATTTATCACCAAAGGCGGATAAATTACCCTAGGTATCTAGTGGATGGATGTCATCTGACCCCAGACGGCATGCAAAAGTACTGTAGCAGTATTAAAGAAGTAGCCCTCCGTTAACAACGAAGATAGACGTGTATAGTCTTAGTTGATTTTCCTGGTTCAATAGACCGACGATTTATAAGGAAGGATTTGAATCCTATGTAACGTGCCTAAATTGCTTATGGTTTGACCTTCCATATTTTTTGGCCTGATGTTGTGGTAGTAACCACATATATAGTAACCCAGACTTTTTTATAAGGAATTGCTCATAAATTCTAGAGGATTCCAATCGGAATTTAGAACTCTTGATATTTGTGCATCTTAACCCACAAAGATTCCTGTAGAACAAAGGACAATTTTATTTTAAGGGGTGATTTTAGGAAAACAAGGAAATAACATGAACCTTATCTAGACCCTTCTGAGAATTGTGCTGAACAGTGCTCTCTCATTCTTTTGAGTATAGTTGCTTATGATGTATAATAAACATTTAGTATCTGTACTTTTCATGATTATAGGCAATAATTTGTGTGGACGGTGAGTCTCCGTCTTTATAGGAGACATACATTTTTAAACCTATGGCCGACCCCTTGTTTGATTTAAGCCGTTGTCTAAACAAATAGTGTTTACATTTTGATGTTGGTTCACCTGTAAAAATACCCAGTGTTGTAGTCGAGTACTTTTTTCCGAGTACCGAGTACTGCCGAGTACTTAGATTGCCGAGTACCATTCAAGTCCGAGTACTTTGCCAACCGAGTACAAGTACAGGTCTCCGAGTCCGAGTACATGTGTTTCCGAGTACGAGTCCGAGTACTTGTATTTCCGAGTACGAGTACATTGTGCTTAAAGTAAAACGAAAAAAATATGCAAATCCGTTTAGAAATGTTCCCAAACGTTTAGGAACTCAAATTTCAAAAATGGGACCTTGTATTTACGCAATCTACCTTCAAGTTCTATTTACAAAGAATCTATGATCTTTTAAAACGTGGATGTTAAATACATTTTCCAAACCTGTGTCTTTATCATTATTTTAGTCAGTAATATGCAAGGTTCCGACACAAAAACACTCTCTCCTTCATGGAAAAAAATGCCACTTCTCGACGTGACATCACTGACTGCGCGACGGTCAAAGTTAAACCGCCATCTTGAATTTATTATGTATTCATGATCATGAATGCATTAAGTTGGTATTTAAGCCAATAGGGGGAAACGGTGTGCTGTGTTTCGGGCCGTGTTATGAATATTTAACAGGTCAATCGCCATGACCATTCATAAATATTGAAACTAGAATCCCTGGCCTTATAAGGGTGGGTAATTTGAATTTGAATGCCTGTATCAGAAAGCGCCAATGCCACTCAAAAGTGACCAGATCAACGATCACCAAAAAGGGATGATCCAAGCCTGGCATCGGCATTGGGAGGGGGAATTCCAACCGCGATATTGCCCGGAGGCTTGGGATTTTGGAGGGTACCGTGAGGTACAATTTGCGGAAATTGCAAGATTATAATAATTCTATGGAAAACGAGGCAAGATCTGAAGACCACCTCCTGCGGAGTTCGCGCCGAAACTTCGCACGAAACCATCGAACGACCAACACCTCGGCGTTTCACATTATGATTGGCCCAATTATGGGTTCACGGCTAGATATTTGTCCGGTTCGCTCGTGACCTTGCAAACAGGACGCTGGCAAGGGCTGATCTCTTTGAGCTCTCATTAGACAGATTTTGCATGACCTGTGGCATGCAGCGCACAAACTCGATTGCTACAGCTGTTTATCATGTAGCGCGCGCTAGCTACATGCGAAGGTCATGATAAAGTTACCCATAATGCCATCCGTACTTCCTTCGCAAGATTCTGTGAAGCAACATCAGCCCTTCCCATGCCCAGCGACCTGTTTGCAGGGCGGGGGGTACAAGCGAATTTGTTCGGACGGTGCGCAGAGGAAGTCGATTTCTCCGATTTCAACCATTTGAAAGTATAGATAAAATAATCAACGAGTTTTTTTTATCGAGTATTGCTTTTCGAGTACGAGTACCTTGATGATCGAGTACAATTTCGACACGTCGAGTTCAAGTACTTTGCTGCCCGAGTACGAGTACCGTCAGTTGGAGTACGGGTACTTTGACATTCGAGTACAAGTACGAGTACTCTAAAAACGGTACTCGAGTAGTACTCGAGTACGAGTACCGAGTACGAGTACTACAACACTGAAAATACCAGGAATTGGTTTATCCGACCGTATTCGGGTTCTTTTTTGGCTCGTTGATAAATGAATGGAGAATCATATCTTTCAGATCTTAGATGGGAACTTTGAAATTTCATGAAAATAAACCACTCGAGGGCGAGGGTAGTCTTGGTTCCAAGACGTCCTTAGCGCGGTGCGACGTACAGCGCGCACGGCAGCGCCCTCTAGCTACACACACACACACACGCCAAGGCCAAATCGCTAAGAACGTCTTGGGCATTTCGCAAGGGAGCGCGCGCGACCTGCTCATGCATAATTTAACAGGCGGGTCAAACGAATAATCGCGCTTGCGCACTGGAGGAAACTCATGTTTAAGTAATAACTTACTAGTCAGTTAACGTTCTGAGCAGAGTGATTCTGGACTGGCAAACAGGATTGAGAAATCTTCGGATTGTTCCAAAAATGTGATCTGGAATATCAGACGTTATCTCTGCCAATTTCAGTCCCAGATGTTCAGCACGATGTAACTGATCAACGGCCAGAGCTTTCAATGGCACGACGACAATAATCAGCGCTTTCTCCTGTTTGCATTCGGTTACTTCGTTCAATCATGGAGGAAGGAAACACCTCCATGCTTCGTTTAAGAAATCTAAGACCAATGGAGCAGCTTGAAAAATTACACTCTTGCCAAATCCCGATGGTAAATTAACAAACAAATCATGGCCACGTACAAATTGATGAATGGCACTGATCTGATGACTTTTTACCTTTCCAAAGCCCAGTTTGTTGCTGTAAAATCGATCGCTTGATCCACGCGATCAGACATTTTTTCCAACAAACAACGAATGGCTTGGTACTGCGCTGCACGTTCATACGTACGTACACGTAAACCCGACTGGGGTACAGAAACTAGACTAGTGAGTGTTGGCTATTTACATGCAATTATGCAGCTACGTCACACGCGCATGCAAATGCAACACAGTTCTGCTCGCGATTTCGCGAGCAGACTTGCGAAATTCCCAAGACGGTCTTAGCGATTTGGCCGTGGCGTGTGTGTGTGTACCGAGAGGGCGCTGTCGGCCGGCCGTGCGCGCTATACGTCGCACCGCTAAGGACGTCTTGGAACCAAGACTAGGGCGAGGGTTTCTAAGCAGGGAACTTGTGGGGACTCATGAATATTGATGAGCCCTTGCCCCGCCCCTTTTCCTTTGGTCTTGCTGGCGAACAGGTCATGGTCACGAAACCCTGCCAAATGATCCAATTTGTGGTTTAAAAAGTAACCACCCAGACCGACTATACATACCACCCAACTTTTGGAGGAGTACCGGGTACGTACTTCTTTTTTCAAATGTTTTGATATTTATTTTCCTATGAAAATAGGGAACTTTTGTGTCCCTTGTCCGTGGTTACAGCGCAATAGATCAGCACGTACGCTGTACTGTGGAACAGTTTTCCTGTGCTTTGCTCTATTATATTGTGACCTTGTCTAGGCATGATTTGCATGTGTTGTGTGTGTAAATTGGACGGCATATTACAATCAACACGGGACAATGGTGTGCATGTAAGTCAAACCATGGAGGCCAGGATCTATATCCTTTCTCCATGGTCAAACGCACAGTTCGATGGATTTACTCAATGGTTTGATTCATGTATTATACATGTACAGCACTTTGTATTAAATTCATATTAGGCCGGTTTTTCTTTTATTACTTGGATTACGGATCCGCCGCCGGGAAAAATCAGATTTTGGAAAACAATATAAAAAATCGCCGCCGAAAGTTGTTGAATAATAAACAACCTGGCAGCGCCACACTATCTAATAAGACCACTTAGAACAAGCATAGGATCATTCGCAGTGAACACTTGTTGACTGTTTTTGTGTGGAATACGATCCAGATGGTGCGCATACATATATATTGTACATGTACATGTATAAATGATGTACATTGTACATGTACGTACTGGCGTGCAAACATATTTATGCACCAGCTGTACGATTTTCAACATGAAGTTTGACTTGGATACATGGATGTTAAATACATTTTCCAAACCTGTCTCTTGTGTCATAATTTTAGTCAGTAATATGCAAGTTTCCAACACAAAAACACCGTCGTGATATGCCTCATTAGGCGCGCTGTGTTGCGGGCCGTTTTATGAATATTTAACAGGTCAATCGCCGTGACCATTCAGAAATATTGAAATTAGATTCCCCTGGCCTTATAAGGGAATTCGAAAGCGCCACACAATGCCGCTCAAAAGTGAGATCAACGATCACCAAAATGGATGATCCAATCCTGGAAGGGGGGAGGGGGAATTTCCAACCTCGAGATTGCCCGGAGGCTTGAGATTTTGGAGGGTACCGTGAGGTACAATTTGCGGAAATTGCAGTATAATAATTCTATGGAAAACGAGACAAGATCTGCTGGTCGTATAAGGAAAACCACAGAAAAAGCTGACCGCCACCACCTCGTGCGAAGTTCGCGCCGAAACTTCCCACGAAACCGCCCCCGGCCCGAGCTAGCTGTTGTCGCGACCTTACCGAGCTAGCTGTGGGTGTTGCAGTGCATCGCTCGACCGTACCGTAGCCCCGCCTCACTGCCGACCACGCGTGGCCCGTCGATTGGCTTGGGATTGGGCTGAATCCGCGTCGCGCGCTTCACTGGAGAATGTTTTTTCGTCAATTTCGCGTTCCACGGGCGCCGCCATTTTGGATTATAGGGCGACGCCATGTTTCAATTTTATGAATGTTTTTCTGCTCGCCGCCCGACCCGGAGACCAAAAAAATCCGTAATCCAAGTTATTAAAAATAAACGGCCTTACATGGATAACATTATTTACACTGGACAATTGACATTGTGTTACAGGGCAATACTTCAGTTTCTATTCGGGGTCCTTGTGACGAGGTTCTGGGATTTTGATTTGCTAGGATTTTGATTTGCTAGGATTTTGTCTACTGGGATTTGATTTGCTGGAACAATAAAACCTGGTGGAACATCACTAGCTACATAGTGTCCAGAGTGTCAGTCTTCCTTACCAAGGAATAAAACCTTAGTTTTCGTGGGCCGGCTAGGAGCCGCGTACAACCGAACCGACGCACACGCGTTGCTTCACTTCATTACTTTTGCTTATTTTATTCATTTATTTTTTAGAACCGGTAAAGGTGGATGGCTTGCGTATCCCCCCCCCCCCCCCCGCCCCGCCCCGCCCCGCGCTGGATACGCCACTGCACGACAAGAAAGCAGTCCTGTGTGTATTCATATTGTCATAAAGATCCCGTTGTATAATTCCTTCGAAAGTGCAGGATTCCTTTAATCGAGCTGCACACAAGTCATTGTTACATACCTTTTGTGGCCACATATTTATTGTTCTTGTGCAGTTAAGCCAGAACAAGTTTGATAACCACATGTGTTCGTACTGTTAACACATTTTCGATATGAAATTAATTCTACTGTGACGTCCTTGACTAATCTACTCTATTCCGCTACAAACAATCCTTACCTAAAAATGCATCTAAGACCATTAGAAAGTGTAAAACGTGTTGTCATGTGTAAGTCCATGAAAAGGCCTTGATAATCCTGCATTGTGTGAACATATTTTGTTTGCAGGTCCACACAAATGAATACAATGCTAACGCAATACAGTTGTAGCCCATTACCTGGACTCCATCTACGTACGCGATTCCCATCACGACATGGGGCATACGGGTACCCCCGTTTTGTCCCTATACCCTTTTCACCATATGAAGCGAGATATGGGGGCAAAGGGAAACCCCCCCCCCCCCACTCTTTTGTGTTGGTCATTGTGTTCCCGGAATCTCAGGAATTTTTTTCAGAAAACTGGTTGGGAGGGGGGGTGTTAGGTAACTATAGTTTGGAGTGTGTACACTGCAAAAACTGGGGTGTTAAAAATAACACCAAGGGTGTCAAATTGATACTTTCCCGGTATCTATATAGGACACCAAAAGTTGGTGTTAATTGATTCCAACACCAAACATGGTGTAACTGTATAACACCAGAAATCGGTGTTCATTTGCAGTATACTTGGTGTTACATGTACTTTAAAAAATAAGAGACGTATTTTTACTGGATATTCCAGGCAGAAACTAAGTGCAAATTTATAGAAATAAATTAAGTGGGAACCAAACTAATTGAAATACACTTAATATGCATTATTATGGTAGGCTGTACAGCTGCTACGGTAACCTACTTACACTACAAAGTGGATATTGTCGTAATTTAGCTATATATTTAGCATTTTCCGCCATGCTGAAGTCATGGTTTCCATGAACAATTGCAATATTTGAATACGAAGGCAATGTAATGCGATTCTTTATTTATGTTTACACAAAATCTACATTTTGTTGTGGAATATTGTTTGAATAATTACACATTATGGTCAAGAAATTATGTTTTTGGACGAAACACCACAATTTAACGTGACTTTTGTGAAATATATTTCCTCACCATACTGCACGAAGAAGTGATGCCGTCCAATCGGATTGCTGGATCTTCGAGCATGCGCACGTTGTGCAACCTTTTAACACCAGAACTATTTAATACCAAGTTATTCAAGTTTTTGCCTGCACGTTTGAAAAAATTGGTGTTATTTTAACACCAAAAGAATCACCAAAACGTTTACACCAGTTTAGTGTTAGCAATTTAACACCAGAGTTTTTGCAGTGTATAGTGTATAGGGACAAAAGGGGGGTACCCCTATGCCCAATGTCGTGCTGGGTATCTATACATACTCCTTACTATTGTTACATATAACAACCCCCTAGATTTCTGAAAAGAATTCCTGAGATTCCGGGAACACAATGACCAACACAAAATAGGTGTGCTTCCTAACGTACGTACACAGTCACGGTACATATGGCTAAATTGGCCACAAGAATGGGCCCAAATTAGCCATAGAGTGGGTAGGGGGGGGGGGGGGGTGTGGTTTTTCAAAATGCACTGTGCAGGTCAGATTAAGCACTACTTTTAGGGGTGGTCTTCCTTGGAGGGGAATATCATCCAAAAGGTATAGCTATAGGTGACCCCTATATAAATACTAAAGAAACTGAAGGATGATAAGGCAAGCTCTATTTTGGTGTGCAGCGCAGTTACCTGTAAGAATTTTAAGTATTTTTTTAAGGTTATGTATTTACATCTGATGTCTATGGACGTATATTTACAGGGGTGCACCCTTGTGAGGATGTGCATCAAATAAGGTGCGGTATAGGGACTAAAGTGACACTTACATGTTATATGTTATATGAAATAAACGAAAACGGTATTAAACAACGTAAATCAATCGCTTTTTGAGGAAAATAGAGTAATCTTTAACCAATTTCAAGAAATGGAAGCCCAGACCGGTATCCTCCTGGGAGTGATACCCAACATGTTTTGTCCGTGTATCTCTTCGGCTGAATAAACGCAAATTGTGGCCCCCTATTTTGTGACCCCCAGGCTACATGTACAGGGTGTGACCTGGCAGCAATATGGAATATTGAATCCCGGTGTCATGCCAAAAAGTGTCCGGTGCCAAATACTGTCCGCTCATTAGCATACTGCTCTCTGATTGGTCAAGTGGGTATTACGTCATCGCGATACCGGAAGCTTGCTAAATAGTGTCCGGGCGTACGTACGTATAGCGTGCATCCATCGCGTCCTTGCCGTCAAGCTATCAACACTGCGTGACGATAAGTTCTCATCTCATTCGCATCTTTCAATATCATCTTTTTGGGTTTATTTTACCTCTTTTATTGTTGATTAACTTGAGTTTGCGTATATTGCTTAATGCTTTGTATGGACTAGCATATCAATTGTTCGGCCTGTATCTGTGTGTTTTGTTGGCATTTTCGTTCACGTATTTTATAAAATAAGTAACAACCAGATATTATGATAAAATTTAACAAGAAAAACAATACCTTGTGGATTGTTTGACGAAGAAAAAAAAGTGGATAAAAATTCATCCAACGATTCAAAATAGTCGCTGGTATATACGTATGAGCACTACCTCCATGGTATGAGGTATAGTAAAAAAAAAAGTATTTGGCAAGGAACGGACAGTATTTGGCA
The DNA here is from genome assembly GCA_037893225.1 of Hippasteria phrygiana. NCBI lineage: Eukaryota > Metazoa > Echinodermata > Asteroidea > Valvatida > Goniasteridae > Hippasteria > Hippasteria phrygiana. The sequence goes on along the minus strand of JAZGUH010000661.1, from coordinate 94,339 downwards.
AGGAAAGGACAGTATTTGGCAAGGAACGGACAGTATTTGGCAGCAATAATTAGCGGACAGTATTTGGCAAGGAACGGACAGTATTTGGCAAGGAAAGGACAGTATTTGGCAGCAATTTAGCCGGCAGTATTTAGCAAGGAACGGACAGTATTTGGCAGTAATTTGCATGAGCGGACACTTTTTAGCAGCGGACACTATTTGGCATGTAATACATGCCAAAAAGTGTCCGTGTCTTTTGCGCGTGCTCAGCGGCCAGTATTTGACCAAGCAGAGAGCAGTATGCTAATGAGCGGACAGTATTTGGCACCGGACACTTTTTGGCATGACACCGGCACTATACTAAAATAGCCAGACCATCAAACCTATTGTATCTTTTCAGCAGAATAAACTCTCTGGGCTGCCGGTCTAAAAAGGAACAGTAAACAAGCCCAAGTTAAAAAAGCTTAAGGATGTACAAACATGTCAACATATAGATGCTCCTAATTTCTTTAGTCAAACTTTAAAACAAAGCAACAGTGAAAAATTAAATTCATCAGCCATTTTCATTTCATTAGTTCGTTACATCATCCATCCCTCATATCAGTTCAGATGTTACATTATAAATGTTACAGAATTTTCCATTATGAATTTTGCAAATTTATATAAAAACCTCGGAAGACAATAGAAAAATATATCAATTAAAAAATGTTATTAATTTGAATGACCGTTTGATGAAAATGATTGCCCATAACTAATTGGAAAAGAAAAGCATACACACATACTGACGTTCGCTAATTTGAATATAACTCAATTTAAGAACGCAACAAATGAAGTTTTCAATGCACCAAAACGAAATATAATGCCCCTAAACGAAAACGAACATCCGGAACAAAATCTTGGCTGCTTAAAAATTGAAACTGAATGTCCAAACAGTGAAAAAGAAGCCTGAATTTGATCAGATGTGTAAAACCACGCGAATTTGAACGACCACTAACGAAAATGATCAGACAAATTCGCAAATTGGCCTGGAAAACCTATATTTTGAATATATGTGCGGTGAATTTTCTTTTAGTTAAACTAAAAAAACTGAGTTTTGCGGACGATTGGCATAATTTCCTTGGCTGTACCAGAAAAGTGTTTCCAGAATCTGCTGATTTTATGCAACTTCCTCTGCTGCAGCATCCCTCTGCTGCATGTGTTCTAGTTTTTTGAGTTCGCGACTGAGTTCACGTCTTATATCGCAAGCTCGTTTCGTCCTGTACATGTATATATTCTTCCTTATATACGGAACTCGCTTCGTTCTATATATATTGCAGTCTGGCGTCTATGGTGGCGCTTCGCTTTATATAAATTGCAACTCTTGTCTCGTCCTATGTATATTTGTTTCGTCCTAAATATATTTGTGTGGTCCTAAATTAGTTTGGTCCTATATATATTTGTTTGGTCCTATATATATTTGTTTGGTCCTATTTATATCTATTTGGTGCTATATATATTTGTTTGGTCCTATATATATTTATTTGGTCCTATATATATTTGTTTGGTCCTATATATATATTTGTTTGGTCCTGTATATATTTGTTTGGTCCTATATATATTTGTTTGGTCCTATATAAGCGTCGGGGTGCCACACAAAGTCTGGGCCTCTGCCGTTGTATGTCCTTGTAGCCGCCGCCGCCGCCTTCTTTGCTCGACTCCCTCTGGGTGATACCCAGCACGATATGGGGGAAAAGGATACCCCCTTTTTATCCCTATACATTAAGCACACTCCAGATTATTGTTATCTAACATCGCCCTAGATTTCTGAAAAGAATTCCTGAGATTCCGGGAACACAATGACCAACACAAAAGAGGGGGGGGGGGTCCCTTTTCCCCCATATCGCGCTTCATATGCTCTGGGTCTAGTCATCCCAGATCATGGCGCACTGTTTCTGGGCTTACCAGCAGTCCATTCTGAAGGCATCTCAGGTTCATCAACCGGTAACCACAAAGTTGCCCTGAGGTACTCAACTGCCCTTCTATAAAACATGCAACATCAAAAATGTCTGTCTGGTGTTTTCGGCGATAAATGCCAAGTTCTCGCAATTTACGGTTTATGTTATACGCTTGCTGATCAAGATATTATGATTACAAGCAAGTGAAGCAATTATTTCGTCATAATTAAGTCCCAAACTAAAGTAACGCCGGATCAAATGCAGACACTGTGCGTCCGAAGCCGCCGCCGCAGCCATGGATGATCAGTGACTTCCGGAAACCGAACAGCTGCTTAAAAAAGAAAAAATACAGCTGCTTAAAAATAAAAATAAATGCTCTCGAAAAAAAAAAATGCTCTCGAAAATAGAAATAACTGCTCTCGAAAATAAAAATAATTGCTCTCAAAAACAAATAGCGGTGGCACTAACGGGCTTTCGTACCTTATACATTTACCTCCGACTTCGATGTCATATTCTCACCAAACCTACTTACCTATACAGGCTTATGTAATAGAGTACCGAAGTGATGACGTCAATCAATGCAATGTTTGGAACCAGAATACATTCTAAACTGCATGTGTTTGGAACCAGTTGCCGTGGCAACTGAAGTCAGACTTCGGTACTCTATTGTTCAACTGCCACAGCATCTGCTGGAATGAAGCTATGGTCTCATTCTTCCACCATTCTTAAACTGTTTTGTCCTAACAAAGGGAATATGGAACGATGGGTGGTTTGTTCAGTCGCTCTGTTCGTGCAAAATAATGTAACAATGGCAGGACGTCACTGGTGGAGGTTAATCAATAAACATCTGGCATGTCCGAAATCGACAGTGCTTGTAAGCGATGCTACGAGAAACACAAAAACCATCAGCTCTCGTGTAAAAATTTACTTGTATACGGCTCGAGACTCGACTCGTGTGACTACTGTTTTCTTGTTCGACAAGTGTCCACACCATTCACTAACGGCGAATGTGGTCAGTTCATGAAAAGTCTTCCTTTGTAGAAACAGGATTACCATCCAAATTTTGATTTATGCATAACTGATATTCAGTTAGGTTTTGCTAAGCATGAACATTACAATGAGTTTTGGCCGATAACATGTTTTTACTAAGCAAGACTTTTTTGTGATAAGCATTTTTTTTTGTCCCCTAGGTCTTCGAGGATTTGGAATGGACAAAGCATCGCGAGACAGAATAAGTGCTGGCTTGTTTCTGCGAAGAAACAGTACTGCTTTTAAATTAATGCTAACGACACTTTTGGCGTTGTCGGCGATGTCATTCATGCTGGTGAGATATATTTGTTTAGTTTTTAGGTGTCAATTTTGACTTGAATTAATTATTATTATTTTTTGTTTCATTTTCCATGTTATCTCGAGTCTTTTATTTTTGAGGGTGGCGGGTGGGAGTGTCGATTTGTGCAAACAATTGTGCGCCCTCTCAGACCCAAGAAAATTATTGGGCCTGTCATGCCTCTGATTTAACATACAACGTTTCTCATCTTTCACATAATAATTGTTTCAAGTTTATAAGGACGGGTTTTCCGCACTCGAGCCAAAGTTGGGTAAAATCAGGACAACTTCGATACAAGTATTGGTGAACATACCAACTGCCTCTACCGCTAGTCTTTTATGGTTCGTGGGAAAACGTACATATACATTTCCAGGATAATTTTGTCATTTTTTTGTTGGTTTGGTGTTTTGAGGGTTTCTGGGGTTGTTGATTTTTGTATTTGTTTTGGTTTTGTTTGCTTCTGTTTATATTTTTTTGCGATGCTCTCATGCCCGCCCGGTAACTCATAAAATGTCATTTTTCCAATTTGTTCAGTGCGTGCTCTCTTGAAAATTAAAATGTTCATGCTAATTTTGCATTGTCAAAGAAAATTCCTTTTTAAATACATGCACTCCTCCCATGAATATCTTTAGTTCTCCACAATTGGAATTTAACTACTGCATTTCGAGATTTCGGGGTCAATATAAAATTTAAGCTATACATAGGCCTATGGTTGCACACCATAAATCGGCTTCCATAGACCACAATGATAAACACGCTATCACTTTCAAAATTCAGGAAAAATACTTAGGACTCTCCAATGTGTTTGAGACACACTTCAAATTGAAGCCTATTCATATTTTGTTAAGTTTCTGTTCAATTTTATGGGGAGTAACCAATAACTTTTTGGGAAAATTTCCATCCAAAGATGATCCCTCCTAAAAGTAGTCCCTCAACCCTTCGTCAGATTGAAAATTGATGGCTACGCTCCATTGCAAAATAGAGCACTTTTATGGCCCAATTTGATCCGAATTTCACAGTAATACCAGCTGGCAGTCCTGTGCTCCGCTTCCAAAATTCTCTTTTGCAAACCCTCAAGTTCATGGCTCACAAAATGCTCTAACAGCAGAGAAATTGAGGGCTCGCAAATCGTGATTTGGCCGGCGTAGGCAATTTTTGGCGCATTTACTGGTCTGCACCCCTATATGCAGATATAAGTATGTGTAGGCCTAAAGGCTTTCAGAAGCAGCCAACCACCCACACATTCCCTGCGTTTTAAACTTATTTTACGGGGACCAGAAATTTCCGGGGCACATTGTTTTTACAAATTTGTAAAAATTTGGTCCGGAAAATGAGGATACCCATCCCCCACAATCCCCCCAAAAACATGATGCCTATAGGCCTGGAACAGTAGGGGCCTATGCCATGTTCATTGTCACCATGCAAGCCGTCAAACATTATCTAAATGTACGGATTTTTGGCTCCCGACCGAGTGGGAAAAAACTTGTTTTTGCCGCCGACCCTGTCTGGAATTACTTACCAAGTACAAAAATAGGAAAACAGATACACTGTTATTGGGCAAACAGATTACCCAACGTTGGTACAGTAATCAACATGTTCAACCTTTGGGTAATGTTTCACGTAATTTACTGTTGCATAAGCACAGCTGTGCACAAACCAATTGTTGGTTAAAGTGGGGTTAAACAACAGCTGTGGTTATACAACAGTTGGTAAATTACGTGACAAAATACCCAAATGTTGAACAAGCTGACTATTGTACCAACGTTGGATAATCTGTTTACACAAATTTCTAAAGCCCGGTTCATACTTCATGCGAATGCGTATGCGAAGCGAATTCGTTAAAGGTACACACCGGCCTCTTGGGCGATGTTTGGGCGATTTTAGGCGCTAAATTAGATTTCACCATGACTGGAAGAGTTTTCTTAATTAGAATATAAAGGTCCAAGCGCGACAACTTGAAATTGTTTCGTTTTCGTATAATATTAAAAAAAAGTTAGTCACGTGACTTTCTTGCACCAAATTTTGGTTCACGAAATTCACGTGATCATTAGGGCTAGTTTTACTTCCAGCCGTAAAACCTTTCAATAACTGAACCAAATTCCAGTTTAATTTAACCATAATAATGATGACTATTTTTCCAAACTGTACCTATTGTTTAATTGTTGATTATACTTCAATTTGGCGAAATTATGGCAAAAGTCGTAACACTTTTCCCAAAGACCGGGCAACGGACCCATGTTTCACGAGACACGGCGTGATGACTGTTTATGTATAATTCTGGCCGTCCAAACGTGCAGACTGGATCACCGTGTCCTCTATTTGAATTGCAATAGTTGTGGGATCCATAAGCAAAGCACCAGTTTACAGGCACGCAATAATGTCACAACAAGTGGACGGTTGTTGCGGCTGGAAGAGCGTATACGTTAACCTTTGACGTATTTCGGTTTTTTGACCATTTCTCGTTAATGAAAAGACATTTGGGTAAATTATTTTCACAACAACCTTTTAAATAGTATAATCCATGATTCTGAATTGATTATTTGAGGCCGGTTGAGGCCGGTGTGTACCTTTAAGGTAACGGAGAACGTCACAATAAAACTGGGATGAGATTGATGCTAGTCATTATCCCGTCTTCCATCAGATGGAGGGAGTAAGAATTTTCAATTCGCATTCGCGTGAAGTATGAACCGGGCTTCACAGTGTAGGCCTAATCTTTTCGATGTTGTGAAAAAAAACACGAAAACAGTGTGCAATATTACGTACCTGTTGCACGTGCATGTAAACGGCAAGCTTTTTGTGCACAACGTACGTGTATTTTTAGCATTGGTCAAGGCTGTTCGAAAGTCTGCATCCGCTTAGACTTGAAATCAAGTCGGTAATTGGTGGGCTTTAGTACAGATATGGGGTACATTCTATTGTGTTCTCCTAATCCCTTCTTTTATTCTTCCTTTGTACCCATTGAAATCTCAAAAGCCATAGCGTTGTCCATGTAGGGTACATACATTTCTAAAGGAAAGATGTGGGGTAGGTTTTTTCCCTTTGTACCCATTGTTGTCCTGTCTAAAACCTACCCCACAACCCCTACATTACGCGTACACACACACACACAGTCATGTAAACGGGTGCAATCGTGGACCTCCCATTGTTCCTCTTTTGTTTATACTCTAACTTTTTCGGAAGGCCTCCCATTGGTTTTGTACACGATTTTCAATCGTGGACGTTAGGTCAAACGTGGACCCCTTTGTCTACGCTCGAATTCTTTTGTCCTAGGTCCACGATTGCCGGCATATACAAACTCACACACACACACACACACGCCAAGGCCAAATCGCTGAGAACGTCTTGGGCATTTCGCAAGGGAGCGCGCGCGACCTGCTTATGCATAATTTAACAGGCGGGTCAAACGAATAATCGCGCTTGCGCACTGGAGGAAACTCGTGTTTAAGTAATAACTTACTAGTCAGTTAACGTTCTGAGCAGAGTGATTCTGGACTGGCAAACAGGATTGAGAAATCTTCGGATTGTTCCAAAAATGTGATCTGGAATATCAGACGTTATCTCTGCAAATTTCAGTCCCAGATATTCAGCACGATGTAACTGATCAACGGCCAGAGCTTTCAATGACACGACGACAATAATCAGCGCCTTCTCCTGTTTGCATTCGGTTACTTCGTTCATGCATGGAGGTAGGAAACACCTCCATTCTTCGTTCAAGAAATCTAAGACCAATGGAGCAGCTTGAAAAATGACACTCTTGCCAAATCCCGTTGGTAAATTAACAAACAAATCATGGCCACGTACAAATTGATGAATGGCACTGATCTGATGACTTTTCAGCTTTCCAAAGCCCAGTTTGTTTGCTGTAAAATCGATCGCTTGGTCCACGCGGTCAGAATTGTTTTCCTGATGTACCCAGCACGATATGGGGCAGAGGGGTACCCCCCTTTTTGTCCCTATACCCTATACACTCTCCAGACTATTGTTACCTAACACATCCCCCCTAGACTTCTGAAAAGAATTCCTGAGATTCCAGGAACACAATGACCAACACAAAAGAGGGGGGGGGGGGGGTTCGCTCTGCCCCATATCGTGCATCATATGTTTTTCCCCACAAACAACAAATGGCTTGGTACTGCGCTGCACGTTCATACGTACGTACACGTAAACCCGACGTGAGTACAGAAAACTTGACTAGCGAGTGTTGGCTAAATAGACGCGATAATGCAACTACGTTCCAAGACGGTCTTAGCGATTTGGCCTTGGCGTGTGTGTGTGTGTGTGTAGCGAGAGGGCGCTGTCGGCAGGCCGTGCGCGTTATACGTCGCACCGCTAAGGACGTCTTGGAACCAAGACTAGGTTTATAGTTGACGCGGAAGCACCAGCGACTATAGTCGCTGAAAGACGCTGGCGACGTCGCTGCAGAGTTCAATCAATTGAACTTTGACATGGTCGCTGACCTTACTTTTTTTCAATGGGCCAATAGAATTGCCTGATCGGTAAGAGACGATGAATATGCAAATATGGCACACGGCATACAAAATATATATCACTATCAATAAGCAGCGACAACGTCTTATATTTTATTTATGCGTCTTAATATTTATTGTTATTAAACAGCTGGGACAGACATTATTCACACATCCAAAAAATGCTGCTAACTCCGATAATTGATAATCATCGCAGCTAAAATAATGTTACGTTCAGCAGTGGCGATGCGTTGATCGTCACACGTCGCATTCGAATACCAGACGCGGTGCGCGTATGCTGCGCGTGTGTTTACACACGTCGCGTGACGACTATAAACTGCACAAAAAGGCCTAGCGTCCAGCGACCATCAGCGTCGGGCGATTTTCATCGCGCGACCGACTATAAACCGGCCTTCAGCGACTAGTCGCTGGTGCTTCCGCGTCAAGTATAAACCCTACGTGAGAGGAACGCGCGTGAATTTTTAGTCGCGGCGACCATCGCGCGACCAACTATAAACCGGCCTTTAAAATCGCCCGACGCTGATGGTCGCTGGACGCTAGGGCCCTTTCTCAAACGCAGGCTTCGGCTTGGGGCTTGGGGCTTCAGCTTATGAGGCTTGGGCTCAGGCTTCGCAATGAAGCTTCCTCAGCCTGAAGTATTGGTACACTGAGGCTTCGGCTTGCGTCGGCGTAATGCATCGGAAATGTCGGATATGTTCGGTTTCGGCACGATTGTAGTTTATAGCTGTGTGCACACAGATATTGTGCGGCTATGATGGATACAGAGTTTGATTTTTTCAGTCTTTTAAACGCGTTGAATTGTATCATTTCTGTGACAAACCAAATTATTTCGAGAAGGAGGCAGCGAAAAAGATCTCTCTTGGGTTTACTGCAATACAGTGCAACTAGACGGAACAGAGACGTGAGTGTTAAAAAAGCGATTGTATTGTACACGTTATGTTTCGTATCAATCATGATATCAATATTCCAGCTCTAGGCTCATGACATGCGGCGAATCTCACTTGTCATGAGCTTTAGAGCTGGAATTTTCAAGCTAATCATACGATTAGCTTGAAAATTCCAGCTCTAAAGCTCATGACAAGTGAGATTCGCCGCATGTCATGAGCCTAGAGCTGGAATATTGATATCATGATTGATATCATGTAGGGCCTATGTACATGATGTAACGTTCTTCCTCCATGCTCTAACCATGGAGATATCCATGCTCTAACTGTCTGCATAGAACTCTTGCCCCTGCTTATCTGCACTACTGTTAGTTTAGGCTAGGACACCTTTCTTGTAGGCTGTGGGAACAAAAATGTATTTTGTAACAGACACAATGACAGAACTCGCCTCAACAATGGTGATCATGATGATGGTCTTGAATATCATTAAGAATAATTTTTTTGTAAATAAAATAGGGCAGGACTTGCGAATCCAACAATATCATGAATATGTGTGAAGTGAACAAGAGATCTTTTGTTCTGGCTGTTAGATTCTGTTGCAGTAGAGAAAACCTGAAGGGGGTTGGGGTTTTAAGGAAAGTAAGTCCAAAAACTGATGGCTCATGTTTATGTGGCAATGTATGGCGTAAATCCATGCCCAAAAGTGGGGGGGGGGGGGGGGGAGGATCAAGATATTTCCCGGAAAATATTTTGAAAAGCAGGCTGGGGAGGGGGTGGGGGAGGGGGCTAGTATACTTGGGAACAAGGGGGCGCTGTTGAAAGCAGATATTCATAATATTATGCAGCTATGATCACCTGCGCACAACTTTTTGCATTTTTCTAATTTAGGTTTTGGTGTTTTCGTATACATTCTTTTTGTCGGTAGTAAAATTTCGGGGTGGGGGGGGGGGGTATATACCCCCCTCCCCCAACCCCGGAATCTACGCCCTTGCTCACTTTAGTATTGTTGAGATGAACAGAACACACTATATCAACCATCAAACTTGCATCGGAAATTGGAAAATAAAATACCACTATGCGCCACTATGCGCAAAGTATCCATGCTTAGAGGAGTTTTAATATCGGTTATTATATTAATGTTGAAAGTTACGACAATTAATTAACAAAAGTTACGTAGTTTTTTTTTTTAAGGCATGGAAAATTCTGGGGGATGATTATATGGGCCACCCCCCCCCCCCCCCTCCCCCCGGGCCATCCCCCAGGATTTGCGCTTATGGTATGATTTCTGCTACTCTGAGTAACTCAGACTCAAAAACTGGCTTTATCCAGTATAAATACTGTACAAAAAACGTGTCTCAATTAGGCCTACCTCACAAATGCCCTGCCCCAAAAGGCCTAGAAAATGATCAGTTGCAACACTGAAACTGGTTCCTAGCAAGTAAGGATCATATAAGATGATAACACCATCCTTGTGTTCTTCCTGGCAAAAAGTGAAAAATAAGGCCAGAAATGGCGGAGCAACAGTGCGGAAATGGCAGACATTGATGTAAGGTGCGAAAAGGGGGAGTGAGTTTAGGGTTACAAGTAATTCTATTCATATTATATTTTTTCCCTTCAAAATTCAACCTGGCCAAGAATGTGAAGAGTTTGAGTACTTCTCGATACGGTGTGGGTGGTTTTTATGGATTTTAAGTTGTTCTTAAAGCTATAATTGACCATCCAATATTCATTGGGTATCAGCAAAATATGAATAGAATTGTTTGTAGCCCTCAGGTCCACCTTCTCGGACCTACGGTTACGATCATCGCAACTACATGTACATGTATAATTGATCATGTGACTTCTTCATCTTGCTCTGCTGTTTTTTTGCCTAGTATTTTACTTTCTACAAAGACATTTGTATTATTATCTTCTTGTTCCTTACTTGTTACCAGGAACCAGTTTCAGTGTTGCAACTGGTCATTTTCTGGGTCTGTTGGGAGAGACATTTGCGATGTGCTTAACATGCTTAAAAAGGTACTTTTTTGTACAGTATTTGCTTGGACTCTACTGGCACATGTATATTCTTGCTTAACCAGTGCTCAAAATGAATTACCTGGTTTTTAATATTCTTTATGCAGGTTGTTCGAGGACCGTATTGTCAATTTGGAATTACATTTCTTCTTGCTGCTCTCCAGGATGGAAGATTAGATTTGCCGCAAGATTTTAGAGTATCGAGGAGATCATTTATCAAGCTTACAACTGTAATCAAGGATGAAAAGCATCATGGTTGGCAGATTGAAATAGAGCTGTTGATCTTTCTGTTCTGGTTGGCTTGTGGATGTGCATATCGAGTAGTATCACGTAGCTGCGGAATACCTTCAGCATCTATCTGTAGAATTGTGCACAAACAACCGATAGCTATCAATAGAAACCTTAACAAGTTCATACACTTCCCTAGACAGGAAGAATATGCTATCATTGCTCGTGGCTTTACAGAACTTTCTGGAACTCCTATCATTGACAGAGCTCTAGGAGCAGTAGATGGCACACATGTCAGTGTTACTCCCCCAACAAATGATAAGGGAGCATACATAAACAGGAAGAGCGAGTTCACTGTGCAGACACAAGCTGTTTGTAACCATGAGGGTCTTTTTATAGACATATTCACAGGTTTTCCCTGCAGTGTTCATGACGCCAGAGTCTACAGAAGCAGTCCCATTGTTATGGAAAGGGAGTATCCTCCTAGAGGATACTATCTTCTAGGAGATACTGCCTATCCTGCCTCAAACACCATGCTTACACCATACAAGCAGCCTCAAGCTGCTCAACCAGTCAACGCACGGTTTAACTATCACCACAGCAAGGCAAGATCAATAATTGAAAGGGCCTTCGGCCAGCTGAAAACTCGATGGAGATCCATTTTCACAAAGAGGATTGAACTGAGGTCTGTCATGGCACCCCAGATAATAGCATGTTGTTGTGCAATGCATAACTTGTGCCATCTCTCTGGTGAGTATAATTTTCAAGTTTTCTTAGGTAAATTACACAGGCCCGTGGAGGGTGTGTGAACATACCCCACCCCTAAAATACGTACGTATGTAAAGGCTATTGAAAATGCCACCATGGGAACAATAGAGCCAAATACCCCCAATCCCCCCGCTTTTGGAAATATTTTGTGGGGCCAAATTTAGATACGCACCCCCCCCCCCCCCCAACACATACCCACACACTTAATACTGCATTCACAAAATCCTGTGTAAGGGCCTGTTCCACATAAAATATAAACAGCCATTTGACACTACCCTCCCTGACTTTCTTTAAATGTTGTACACTTATTTCCTGTTCTTGAACTGAATTTGTTTTTACTTGGTCCCTGACAAAAGGGTCAAAAAGTTTAACAACATATTGACCATGGCACATTCCAAGAGCCGTATTAGACTGATTTGAGGTTAATGTCAGTTTACAGCCATAGATATCCAAAATCATTTGAAAGCTGATACAAAACATTTTATAATTGTGTATTTGCTGGGAGAAAAATTAATCTGATCTCATTCAGGCAGCCAAATCAAAGGTCACAAAACTGAACAGAGTTAGATGCTGTCTTTTAAGTCAAATTTCTTGCTAAATTTGAGGTTTTCAGTGTATATTGGTTGCCTCATAAACATAATTTAGGCCGAGTGATACACTGAGAATTTCTCGTGTCTAAGATGCCGCATTTCCCAAAACAGAATTTGGATAGTTCATTCTCGTGAGTGGATCATACTGATTGTGCCCCCGCCAGTGGCTTAGTCAGGAGCCAAAGTGTATAATTATGAGGGCTATCAATCTAAAAACCCGTCTTGGGTCAAGACCATGAAGACTAGAACTGTTCCTAATTTAAAATCAATTTGTCAAACAATCCACAAGGGAAACTGATTAGGTAAATTTGAAATGAATACATTTTCAAAGTGAACAAAGAAACTGGCAGGAGCTGGATTCGAAGCTGCGACCTCCGGAATACCAACTGAGGTATCTTGCCCTATGTTGGCAGTCTCCCAAATTGTCAGTATCCTTGTTCGGGTGGGCGCTAGTCAGAAGTCATAAACCCAGAATGCCGTATAGCCAGGGATCACACCCAAAATCAATTTACTAAATTGTCTCAAATGATTTTCTACAGGTGATGTTTTGGAGATAGATGACGAAGATGACCTGGATGGTGGAGACTTTGATCACAACCTGCACAATGGGGAAGCTGTACATGTAGATGATGCTGCTGAGGGTGTTGGTATGCGAGCAAGATTAGCACAACTGATTTCTGCCCTGGTGGAGTGCCCACAGCACCTTGCGCAGCATAATTATTTCATGTTACAGTGTCCCAATGAGAATGAAAATTAAGATCTGTACAAAAAGTGAGGGGAAAAGTTCAAAAGCTGTTAGGGCGAAATTTTGAACTCGGCACCCTACCCTACATGTAATGTAGTTAAATGAAACCAAAGTTGAACATATTAGGAAGTTTGTTAGGTTAAAAGTATACTTTCCATGCTCTTTCGAGTTTCACCCTGAAAAAGTGAAAGATTATTGGGTTTTTCTAATTGCTACATGTAGTTTTCTAGCAGTACAAAGTTATTAACTTTTTAATGAGACAATGAATTAAAAAAAAATTATCTTTAGTTATCAAATAATTGTTACAAATATGCAATTATTGGCGATTCAAGCGCATTTTGTGTGCATTATGCACTAAAGCAGTCCGTAAAAGCCTTTTTTGGAGGGTTGCTAGAGGCCCAAAATAACAAAAAATAGGTTATATTTCTTTAAAATAAAACATGTGAAGAAAGAACTGAGAAGGAAAAAAATATCCAATTTGTTGAAGAGCACGGACAGTATATCTTTAAAACCTCTAATATGAATAAACCGAAGAAAGATATGTCAATTTATTCCCCAATAATTTTTATACAAGATGATCTAGTGTTTGAAAATGAATAATCTTTACCATGTAAACAATGGGCGAGGGGTGTGGCGTAACAGGCTCTCAAGTCGCCACCAACAGGAATATTGATATGTCCCACTGATTTGTGAATCCAGGGGGGGGGGGGGGGGGGGGGGGGGGGGGGCGGTGCATCCAAACTGGTGTGAACAGGGATATTGCTTTTTATTCTGTATTATTGTTAGATGTCACAATATAAGATACCCATCATCTCACCTTGTACTTTTTGCAGAGATTGTTCAATTTTTTTCTCATCTGCTCTGGGGTCTGTAGCTCCCCAATGCCCAACTCCACTGCAATATCTCTGTTTATAGAAACACACCATACACAAGTGCTTGAATCTCTTCCTGAATATCAATTTTATCATAATTTGAAATGAGTGGTGTTTTCAACAGCTGCGAATAATATACACACCTGTTTGAACATGAGATAATTGCCTCTGATCAATTTGTTTGTGGGATAAACAAGTTAACCCTGACCCTGCTGTGAGTATTTTGCCCTGACCAATAATATCTAACAGCAGTTGAAGTGTGAAGCCAGCCCCAGCCCCCACCCCCCCCCCCCCCCCCAAAGAAAAACAACAACAACAACAACAACAACAGAATTTGGTTCAGAGAATTTGGATGCGCCTCCACAACAATCCCTGCGAACGTGTTATATTGAAACCTTCGCCCCTGGCATTTTGTGCCTAGTTTCCGGATGTCAGCGGGTTTTTGTTTTACTTAACGTACGGATCTTTCACACAATTTGCAAGCATGATTTATTCAGGAAATGGTGCCAACATTTAATTGATTGAGATTAAAATACTCAAATTAATATACAGAGATGTAAAGTTAAAATTGCGCCACGTAAAGCCACCCTGGAACTTCAACTGTGTTTTATTTCTCCATGACCATGCTTCAACACGATAACAATTGATTTTCATCCTATTAAAGTATTATTTTGTTTATTACTGAACTATTTGTGTCCCCTATATTATTATCTGCAAGAATTTTCAACATACAATTCAAAACCGTACTCGGCGACTTTGTTCCTTCCTCCATTATTGACCGTGCAAAAAAATTCAGCCGGAGGCAGACGACACACAAGCAAAACAATGTACAAATTACAATAGCACTTTATGCACTGTTGTTGTCATTACGTCAAGAAACTTTCTCATGACCCAGGTCAAATTGTGACGTCATCAAGCCCGTGCGAAGTCATCCCTTCAGTAGGCTCCGTTTTTTAGCCAACTCGGAAGCCTCAAATTGGAAGCCTAAGCCGAAGCCTCAATTTGGTTTAGGCTTCAACGTGGCCGCATGGAGACGGAGCCTGAGCCCAAGCCTGCTTTTGAGAAAGGGCCTATATAGGCCTTTTTTGTCATTGATCTCCATTATAAACACTGGATAGGACACCGCGTCATGTTTGTGCACGAATGCGCGGCCGCGCAATGGCGGCGCAAGAGGGTGGTTAAACGCGCACTGTTGTCTGGAGAAGTAGATTATCGAAAAAATTCTTAGCCTGATAACGTTATGGGGAGTTTAAGCGCTCCCCCAAAAAACCAGTAAGAAAAGTGAACTGTTTCATTTTTATCACACCTGTAAGTGTCAGTCATTAGAGCAGTTATAATACAAATTTAATAATCGTATTGAATATTTTATTCTGAAATGACATCGTATTCTTAATTCTGAGCACCCAATGTTATATGTATCATTTTATAAACTTAACACTCACAAAGAGAGAATGTATCGAGGTTAATTCAAATGTAACACAAATTTACTACAAAATGGAGCACAATTAGAAAGTAAAAAGTCAAGACAAAACTCGCTGGGAAATATGAAAAACTTATAAACAATCCTTCATCCTAAGGCACAACTAAAAGACTCATCGTGTAATGATTTTTAAACAGGGTGTTTTTTGTCTCACTCGGTCTCCCTCGATTGCTTCTGTTAAAACGGGAAGACAGTTTAATACCCCCACCCCCACACACACCTGCAATAGCGGACCTCCCATTGTTCCTCTTTTGTTTATTCGGAAGGCCTCCCATATGTTTTGTACACGATTTTCAATCGTGGACCCTTCGTCTACGCCCTGACTCTTATGTCCCTAGTCCACGATTGCCGGTATCAGTACACACTCACCCACACCTAAAATG
Source organism: Hippasteria phrygiana (assembly GCA_037893225.1). Classification (NCBI taxonomy): domain Eukaryota; kingdom Metazoa; phylum Echinodermata; class Asteroidea; order Valvatida; family Goniasteridae; genus Hippasteria; species Hippasteria phrygiana. The sequence continues at coordinate 78,649 of JAZGUH010000661.1, read as the reverse complement.
CACACATGCACAGCTATCGTAGTTCCCAGGCCTATCCTATCAAGGATGCTGATAAGTATGTTATAAGCGACCGCCCCTCCTATAAATGTCTTTATTTTTAATTGTGTTATTATAGAAGTTTCGTTTCTGTGCATTAACTTTTCTTTAGTTGTAACGTTATACATGTACATTGATATCAAAGTTATAGACGCACCGTTAAATAATAATCATCAGCTTACTTCTGAATAGATATTCCTTTTTTTCCTGACTCGAGTTTCCATCCTTCTCCGGGCAATTCACTGCTGCGCACACGTTAACCATTGTTCTTTTCTATTTTGACCAATTCGTTTGCGAAATCCATTTTTTCCCACGAAAATGAGGAATTAAAGAAAAAAAGTCTTCCCAGATTTTCAAAAACTCCGTTTGAAAGTACACACAACGCAGTCGCGTCACGTTCGTTCTTTACCCTCGTTTAAAACGCGCACTCAGGACGGCGTTTAGACGCGGTGTCCTATCCAGTCTATATAATGGAGATCAATGTTTTTTGTGCAGTTTATAGTCGTCACGCGACGTTTGTAAACACACGCACAGCATACACGCAGCGCGTCTGGAATTCGAATGCGAAGTGTGACGATCACGCATCGCCACTGCTGAACGTAACATTATTTTAGCTGCGATAATTATTACTTATCAGAGTTAGCAGCTTTTTTGATGTGCGATTAATGTCTGTCCCAGCTGTTTTAACAACAATAAATATTAAAACGCATAAATAAAATATAGAACGTTTTAGATGCTTATTGATAGTGATATTTATTGTTTATGCTGTGTGCCCAATTTACATATTCATCGTTTCTTACCGATCAGGCAATTCTATTGGCACAATGAAAAAAGTGAGGTCAGCGACCATGTCAAAGTTCAATTGATTGAACTCTGCAGCGACGTCGACAGCGTCTTTCAGTGACTCGTCGCTGGTGCTTCCGCGTGAACTATATATAAACCCTGCCTGAGATGAGAGGATCGCGCGTCAATATTAAATCACGGCGACCATCGCGCGACCATCGCGCGACCATCGCGCGACCATCGCGCGACCATCGCGCGACCATCGCGCGACCATCGCGCGACCATCGCGCGACCATCGCGCGACCATCGCGCGACCATCGCGCGACCATCGCGCGACCATCGCGCGACCATCGCGCGACCATCGCGCGACCATCGCGCGACCATCGCGCGACCATCGCGCGACCATCGCGCGACCATCGCGCGACCATCGCGCGACCATCGCGCGACCGACTATAAACCAGCCTTTATAATTCTAAGATCAAAATATTCTGACTAGGCTTACGACGACAACAATTTTGTGATTGTGTGTACGTTTATGTGCGTTTATCGAAATAAGCCACGGCGTTTTGGAGGTCTTCAGATACAGTAATCTCGTACTATACACGACAGCATTTCAGACAAGGGCTACGCCACTACTGGAAACACTTCTTGTGGAGAACTAAAGATATTCCATAGTGTGGTCACAAATCATTAAAAATAGATTTCTTTCATAATTCGTTACGAGGAACAAAACATCAGTTTTTCTTATCTAGCGAGCACGGATGTAGCAACTTCAAACAATAAATGCTTGTCACTAAATGTGTTTGTCTACTTGTACATCTAACAGATGCAGACGTCGTCAAGAGTGGGTGGACAGTACCTTTACAATGTTACAAAGATCGTGATTCCTGCACCAAAGGTAGTGACACACAGCAGGCTTTTACCTCCCCGGCAACCGGAAAGGTCGCGCACCTCGTTATACGCTTCGTCAGGCCAAAATTTGTTATACAAACTTTGGGATAAAGATACTTTTAGCGATGTGAAATCCATTGCCTACAGAAGTCATGAAGCACTTAGCGACAAGGAACAGCCGATGAGCATGGGGCTCACGGGCTTCAACATGACGGATGTCCGGCTTTTATCTCACTCAGGGCGGAGCATTCGTGTAGGGGATGTCTTACGGTATCGGATTCAAAGTCGAGATTTCAGCGGGAGGAACCTTCTCACTGGCGGCGACATGTGGTACGCGACCCTGTCCAGTGACGAAAACCCCAAAGCGAGCACCACCGGGTACATAGTCGACTTCGGCAACGGCACCTACGACGCATTTCTGCTGGCCGCCTGGCCCGGCCACGCTAAACTCACCATAACACTAGTCCATGCGAGTGAAACCGTGTACTACATGAGGAACACCGTTTGGAATTCGGACTGGAGGGTTAGCTGGATAGGGCAGTATTCGTTTAAGCAAACAACAAATGACACCGTGTGCTTTCTCCAGAACCACGGGAACTGGACGGGCAAGTGCGAGTACCCTGACTATAATGCCCTGGGGACCACAGTCTTCCTGTGTGACCTGAAGCCAGGCTTCCCTTGCAGCTCCCTGAAGTCAACCAGAATGGATGTTAAGGCCATTGATAACAGAGCGAAACATTTAATGAAAGGTGTGGAGTACCTGTTCAAGAGGTAGGATGATGAAATTGCCAACAAATTGTCACCCGTTTGCATATTTAAGCCTGGTTTATATACCGTGTAGTCGTGCTACTGAAAACCAGGCTTAATTGAATATTAATCGTTGTAAAACCAAGAGTATATGTTTTATGGAAGTCGACCGTTACAGGGCTAAAAGCCGCTCTATGTAGTTACACGACTGCCAACAGAGGTGGTACGGCTACTAGCTCTAGACTATGGGCCCTCACTATATCTGACGTATCCTGGGTAGCCCGATTAGTGAGTGCATTAGCACTGTTCTCCCTCATGGCCCAGTTTGATAAGGGAAAAGATGACGAAGGAAATTTCAGTTTCTATTAGCAGGGAGGGGGGGGGGGGGGGACCCAGAACAATTATTTTTAGGGAAAATCCAGGTATAGTCCGGCCTAGTATAGGGACTGAAAACCCAATCCACATAGTGCAACTAGTGGGAATTAAACGGGGTCACCAGAGGTGAAAGGCGAGGAAAGAACCACTACACCAGCCTGTCCGCCAGTTTAAATGGAGGATAAAACTTGAACAGAAACTGGAGAAAGCTTCAACTGAAGCTGGAGAAATTATCCTAATGAAGTGGAATCTCAAACCATGGGTTTTTTATTCGGCATTGTCACAAAACGTAATGGGCTAGACATATTAGCAGGTGCGGCGGAACACTTTTGAAAGTGTGGGGATCCCCCCCCCCCCCCCCCCCCCCCCCCCCGTTCCGCCGCCTATGCATACTAGCAATAGAAATTTACCACTCTCTAAAAACTGTTTAGCGATTAAACACATTCGTGCTACGAGTTTGTAAACATTTTAAGAAGCTAAATAATACGTGTCCAATTCCTAAACACCAATGTTATGCTAAACAATATCCGTCAATACACTAAACGTTTACATACTAAACGTTTAGTGTATTGACATACACTAAACGTTTAGTATGTAAACGTGTTTCCAAACTGAGAGCAAGAAAGTGTTAAATTAACGAAAGTGTTTAATTGCTAAACACAGTTTTTGCAGTGCAGAATCAGAGATCCGTAACGAATTTGTAAACGAATAATGTATCCAGTATCCACAGTCATTGCAGTATATAGCGTGAATTATATACCGTCAGAAATTGAATTTTAAGAAAACCTGCATGAAACACTGACACGTGTGGGCAGAAAAGATAACTCATTGATGAAAATTCATTTTACAAAACAAATTCCGATACTCTCGCCTGTATGATGAAGACTTCCATAAAGTTGGAGCTCTTTTGCTCGTTGGTCAATATTTTACGCTCAATGCAGACGCAGTGTGCATCATTGAAATAGGTAAGGAATCAAGGCAAATGTACGTGTTTTATTTGTAAATTTAGCCTTGAGGGAATTTGCTATGAACCGAACGGATCAAACTTGGAAACAGTTTTTTTGAAGAAAAGCTCGGAGAAAAGCTGGTGAAAAAAAAAATCACCACCGAGGAGTCTCCGTCAGGATCAACTGCTCGCAGAGTCGACAAAAGTTGAACCTAGCTAGTTTAACTTTGCCGGCTGTCTTCACACCTCACGGTTTGCAGTTTTACTTCCAATGAAATGTTCATACATCTACATGAAAACGAGGCTTTATGGATGTATACAAATTTTTATTAAAGGTATTTCTAGAACCGGTACATGCCCAACATTTTGGCGTATCCTACATTTTTACACATTCGAGCATTTGTCTTCACACCATGAGCCAAAATTATATCACTGGTTAAATACCGGTACTAGGGGAAATGTTACCTGCTATAGCTATACCCGTGGGACATTCTGAAGCTCTCCATTCATTTCTTTCATTTACATCAACCGCTGAAAAGGGGATATATGCCATCAGTGTTTTTGAACAGGTGGCCAAATTAGTTAAGTCTGATATTCAAAGTGATATCGAATATTATGTCCTGCATTATGTAATAATTTGTCTCTTTTCTCTGCTTCTTACAGACCGTACAGTTACCAGAATGTACCCGTAGCCAATGCAACAGTGAAAATAAATGGTGGGTGGTATCGGTTTTCCCCTTTTCCCTCCATTTTTAACAGCGTTTTAAAATTATTTTACGTTAAAATATCTTTTTTGAAATTTCTAAACAATAAAGCACCGCTAAGGACGTCTTGGAACCAAGAGTAGTCTTCAACATGCTTAATTTAGCTCCCGAGGACAAGCCGATTTTGTACATGCCATCTGTAATGGGCCATATCTTGAGATCCAATTAAGCTAGACCTATCATTTTTTCAGGATTATTTCTAAACACCCTACTCATCAACACTTTCACCGCGTTCGATTTCTTACCCCGCGCTTACTCGTGCAAGCGCGAGCCCGTTCGATTTAACTCTCACGTGACTTCGCGCTTACTCGGGCCTGGCCCTACTAACCGACTCGCCGAGCCGGTTTATAGGGTAACACGTATGTTGACGTATATTGTATCGGTTTGGTTTATTCACAGGCTGGTTATGCTGCACTCGCATAGTTTAAGCCGTTGCCAGGATCGGGTCTTTTGTGGCTACGGTTTTGAATTTGGCCATTGACAGGCTACAGTGAAGAACCATAGCCATTAATAATAATGTTTATGGATTTGCTTTACTCGAACACAAAAAGAACTAAAACATCCAATCTCTCTTTTGGGGTTCAGGAGTCCTTATTTTTTATTAATTTACAAAATAAAATAATTTATTTATAATTTATATAATTATGTAAATTAGTTTAATATTTGCAGTTAAATACAGATTAATACATACATTGCCATAACATGTTCTTTTAAAAGATTGAGTTTGTTTCCATGGCAATATGACATTTTTCCCACCGTAAACATAAAAAGCTTACATCACTTTACTACTTCCCAATCACTGTCAAGCTATTTGGGCTTTAACTGAAAACAGTTATAAAAATTGCCTTTTGTTATCCAACCAATCAAAATCATCCTCTGAATTACAAGAAAAATCAAAATTTAACTATTAGGCCTACACCTTTAAATATAACCTTGTTAACAATTCAGAACACAATATATAACTGTTTGATATTATCATGGAACATTTCCCGGAATAAACTGAGATAATTGCGTAGATGGATAAAAAGAGCTAGTGTTTGTGTGGGGAAACACGGCGTTAGAGTGGAAAAACAGAGCTACTGAACCCAAGAGAAAGAGAGAAAGGTGGCTGATGGGGTGGTGGTGTGGTAAAAATTCTCAGTAAAATGTTGCTGTTAGTGGTGGAATCGAGAATGTTGACGCGACGCCAAGCACTTTATGTTAATGTAACTTTCCACGAATGAACGGCGGTCGATTGCGCGTTCAGCGTGTAACGTAAAAATAAACAACACCGGGTATACCAGGCTCGCGCTCAACAGATTAACGTGTACCAGCGGTATGCCATCCCTGCATGCCAACTACTGTGAAGGCATAGCGACACTGCACCATTAGCCTTTTAGAGGTATGGCGGACACAATAGGAGGCCGCTATTTGATTTGGGTAAACCTTTTGTATGGCACAAAAGGTATACCCAAATCAAATAGCGCCCTCCTATTGTGTCCGCCATACCTCTAAAAGGCTAATGGAACAGAGAGCATGAATCTTCACAGAAATTCTCGAGGTATCCGCGCGTCCATAAACCCGATTAAACTTGCGCTTAATCTTCATTTATTGATTTTAATTAACATGACTAATGATTTTTAAATTCGACATTCACATCGATAGCTAACTCAAGTAGTTCGCTGTTATTTACATGTAAACAGACTCAGATTCGTTGCGGAATGGTATAGTACAGTGTTTTAAATCTTTGTTCAGTGAATCTATCAGAAACACTAAAGAATGGTAATGTTTGCCTATGGGCAATTCCATCGTCACTCACATTACATATATGCCATGAGGCTACTTTGACCTCTCACTGCTTTCAAAGTATTTGATTAAGCTGAATCCAACCAGCGATACAACCTTGGGGTAAGGGGTACTTAAAAAATTAAAGAAATATTCAACCCATTTATTCACCTTTTGAACATGCATGTGTCTTAATGGTCATCACTCACGTAATAGAAAGAGAAAAATTTGCCTGCACTTTTGATGTTAAAGTCTCTTCAAACTGTACTCTGCAACACAGAAGTAACATTGTTTTACCCTTCAGTCAACCCAAAGGTATAAAACCCATTTTGAATCAAATCAGTGTGCATTTTAGATCAAGGGACATGAGAGTACAGGGAGGTACCTCCACTCAAATTAGGTCACTCACGTTACATCTTCCTCGTAGTTTTTAACATGGCATAAAAACTGAATTAATGAACTACAACATAATGAAATTCTTTTCTTGTAATATATAAACCTTTCTCTCTGCCTTAAACACAAAAACTCTTAATAGCACTCTCAAATTGCCTGTTAAAACAAGGTGCCAAAATGACTACCAAAATCCATGATTTTAGCAAAAGAAAAATCAAGTTTTTGACCCAAATCACGCTTTACTACATTCCATCCTATTGGCACACCACTTTATAAATGAAATATCTTTTTGTCCCCTTGAATTTACAAAGAGTGAAACCAAGGACCAGATGACCTTGCTTAATATTCTCTCCAATCAAAGAAGAATGACTCTGAAAAGGGAATCACGTCAGTCGAAAATCCGGACCCCAGTTTCAGACTGAATAATGAAACATTTCATTTGAGTAGAGAAAATGTCCATGATTTGAAAATGGTTTATGGTGTATGAACTTTAAGAAAGTGAAATTTGAATAGAATGCGGATAGTTAATTCTTAACCATTTGTTGTCTTAGTATACCTTGGGCCAAATTCATAATACAAATATTATTTCATATGAGGCAAGAACCAAGGAATTTCTGTGCCATTATTGGTATCATCTGACTTCCACCGACTGTCGTGAATGCAAATTAATAGTTACATGTAATGTAAATTAAACCCTAACATTAAACAATATTCAGCACCGTCTATAGATTGACAAGTGGCAACTGACCAAGTTCAAATAAACCACAATCAATAGGTCGCTGCCCCATTTCAAAGCTGGACATGGCCCTAGAGTTGCTCCATGCTTTACATGGTAGGGATGTCAAATAGTTCTGCCTGAATTTCTTTTCTTGTTTACGTTAATCTTCATTTCTCATTGAAATCGAGAACAAATGCCAGAGGCCCACAAGAATCGACCAAGTTTTCATGGAACTTTAGAAGCATTCAAACCCCGTCCTTAATGTGAGAAGGGGCGTGAAGTAGATGGGCCTTGGCATTTTTTCTTTGCTCTGGTGAGAACAAATACAAGTGCATTATAGGTAAGCAATGGATATCAAATACAAATATATATTTTGTTAACAAAACACTCAGAAAAATGTAGTAAAACACGAAGAAAAAGAAATCAAAACGGGGCATTCTTGCAACTTTGTAGCACCCAATGATTAAAGTCAAATCTCAAATTACCAGAGGCGCGTGTAATCACGGCGTGCTGAAAAGTGTTCTTTAATTGCAAAGTGTTATCGGCTAGATAATAGCTTCATTCATTGATTTACAGACCCCTTGATTGACCCAATACGGATATGCATACATGCACGTAATAATACCAGGAATACAGAAATAACACACCGACCAAAGCAGGTCAGAAAAGATACATTTTGGGGTCACGCCTCTGAACAAAAACCAGTGCACTGCGAGTTGCACGTTAAATTTGATACATTTCTATAAAGTAAAGGAGACTGGACAGTACATAAGAAATGTTTCGCCACAGACTCAAATGTAAACAAGATGAAGATTGCACCAGTAGATTAACTCTATCGGTTGAGAACAAATGAGCAGTACACTAACATTATGGCTCACTGACAACAAAGTAAAATAGAATGCCCGGAGATTTGCCAGCACGTTTCCATCGAATTACAGTTGTTGTTAGCCGCACAAATTGTCCGAGGCGCTTGATGACTAAAATCCACCGACAACACAGAATTCGGCCCCTGCCCGAATCCTTGCTCACTGACAACAAAGTCAAATAAAGTTACTTGAAAATTTGTCGGCAATTTTCCATCGAAATCTAGTTGTCGTTAGACGCACTAATTGTCCCAGGCGCTTGATGAACGTATTGATTCCACCGATAACACAGATTTCGGCCCCTGCCCGAAACCCGATAATACCGGTGTTTATAAAGCAGTGTCACATGTTATTGACCCGCTTGCCTAATAAGTAAACTGTTATAAGTTTCGAGGCTTTGCATGGTGGAATATCGATATCGTTTCGGTTTGCGGTAACACCATGTGTTTATCTCAACTAACGAGAGGTATGGGTTCTGAAAAGAACCTTATCGCACAACTCGTGTCTCAACCTTCGTTAAGTGAGAAGGGTTCAAGGGAGAACCAATTTTCGTGCAACTCGTTTTTTCTCTACTGTCGATAAGTGAGAAATATGATTCAGGGGAGAACCATGGGGACTTCACGGGTTAACTGTTCTTCCAAAGATTGTGTCTTGTTCTAATGTATACTTTCTTGGAATTAATAAAGGCATTACTGACGCAGTGACGCTGCTGAATAATGCCACAGAATTAGCAGATGATAGTATTCAATGCATAAAGTGAATAGAGGACTCCAGAACTATTGTCACACAACAAAATTGTCAACGGCATGCGCGTGTTCAACGTAAATGACACAAAACTGAAAACAAAAAACACACCCAAATGGACAGAAATAAAACGCACACAAAAAGCTCACATATAAGAGCATAAACAAAAAGGGCTCATTTAATTTAAGAGGACAAGCTCACGAGAGAGCACAGGCGCTAATAAAAGCGCATACAATACAACTTGGGGCGCAAAATAAGACTCACCAACTTGGTCAGTCATATTTGCTCCTTGGTCCAAGGAGCAAATAGGACTGACCAAAATCAGTAAAACAGTGTGCGTAAAAGCTCCACCGGAGCACAAAGCCACAGTGGGCTAAATAAATTGGGAGGAGTTCAGCATCAACCTGGAACCAGTTTATACAAAACTGTAAGGGCTCCCCGGGCTCCGAAGCATTTCTTGTCTGAGAAACCAACGCACAACAAGAGTAAACTTTGGAAAGAATTGACTCGCTGGAGTGACCAGAAAAGGTTGATTTCATTGCTCCTACAAAAGAAAGACGAAAAGAGACCTCACTGTAGGCCTCGAATAAAATAACATAAAACGCTGTACATGCATGCCGTTAAAAACATAACCTCATTATTGTGGATTGGCACACAATCGCCATAAAATGTGACATGCGCAGGAGTCTCTGTTGTCAGATATACTTTGTAATTTGCAAATTGTACCATGCAAAATGAAATAAATGAAAGAGCAGACTACGTCGAGCTGATAACCAAGCTATGTACTACCCAAGTACATGCAGCCTACCATCCATGCCCATGCAAAATAAAATCCTTCCGTAGGGCCTAAATCGGTATTCACAATTTTGTTTGTGTTATTCCAGTGCCTAGACCAAACAAACAGTAATGCGCCTATCAATTCTAATGACGCACGTTACACCCCCGGGGAATATGCGTCCATGTCAACTGTGAGACCATCTTCTGGTGTCCCTTGCCCTTGCGCCCTGTTCGTGACTTACCATACATGTTATGTTGACGCAATAAATGAAGTTTTTAGATGCACCATATCCAGACAACAACTCACCAATGACGGACAGATGACGGACATAAAGCGCAATCAAAGAATCTCGAGCGTTGCGCTAGCTGGCCCTGCAGCAACATCGCCATTTTAGGAGACAAGGTACCAGTCTACATCATGCCTCAACCTTTTGCGTGTGCGTATTTGTATTTGTGTGGATAAAACTACTCTTAACGAATTATTTGGAGAACGATGTTGAATAGCTAGTTGTGTTTACCCTTTTTTTAGTTGGCTCTCCGACATCGTTGCGCTGTTAAACAAATTAAATAGCACAACGATGTTGGAGAGCCAGTCTAATATCGTACTGCGCAAGCGTAGCGTGGGTACGACGGCCGGGGCAACGTGCCTGGATCTGTGCAAGAAGCTTCGCCGTTTCGTGTGCGATAAAACAGGTAACTTTTTACTATTAAATCGCTGACGTATTTCATTGTACGGCGCGCACGGCATGCACTGCCGATGCCGTCGTGTCCGTTTAACCGTCCGCATCGCGCGCATCGATCAATGTACGTGTACGTACGTATCGATGCGCGCGATGCGGACGGTATATTACGGACACGACGGCAGTGCATGCGCACCGTACTTCAGATTTTTCACATGAATAATCATGAACTTGTCTGGTGCCGGCATGCAAGAGTCGCATCGTGCATGTCGTGTCATTCGCTGTCAGTACGGATCGGAGATTTTGTTTTTACTTTTTTCGATAATTGGAACCGCTTCCGGCGATCTTTTGCTTGGCGCACACAAGGTGAGGATGTAAAATGAGGATATTACGGATTTTGGGGGAAACTGTGCAGCGGTTTTCGTGCGCACAATGTAAACGTGAGTACATGGAAATGACTTTCTTTAATATTCTTGCTGTAGGCCTACTGGGAACAAATAGGCTTCTTTCTATGGAGTTCCGGTAGGAGCCCCATATATTTCTAGGGGTGTACGTACGTACGCACGCGTAACGCGTGGTTTGCATGACGCACCATGACGCACCCGCGACGCAACCCACTTTGTATTTACGACGAACCAAAGCCGTACTTGACGCACCCCATTCGTCGCGGCAGTTTTCTAAATGCACACAGTCGTACTTTCCTATACTCGTGAGGACAATGCTTTGACTTGTGTTTCCTATTGTTCCTTTAATATAACCCAACCCCATAGACTAAGCGCGTAATTCTACGTTCGAGGACCGATTTCAACAAAAGACCGTCTCTCGAGGACAAGAAAGATTCTTTTGTATTTTCTTTCTCCCCTTGTCCTTGAACGTAGTACAGTACAAGTCGTTCATTAGGCGCATTGTGCATTGACTTGAGTGAGTTTAGAAAAACACGGGCATCATTGTACGACAAATTAAAGGCAGTGTACATGATTGGTCATTGTTGCAATTTTCAGAAATGGGCGGATTTGGGGGTTAGTATTTTATAGGAAATATCGTTCCACTGACCTGTTCAAAGTTTTGCGTTGTTGGAAATCGTTGGAAAACGATATACATTTCCACTTTTCTTGACAACGACAGCACACCTGGTGCCATCATTTCACAGGAGGATTGAGACTACCATTAATTTCGTAATAATTCAGTAAAAACAAATTGGAGGATTAACAATCGTGTACACTACATTTAAAGTCGCTTATGTGTAAATTACGCGCTATTTGTAAGTGCTATGCACTACATTAAATCATGGAGGAAGGAAAATGAAATAAATGGACTTTTCTCCTGATAGTCTACAACAATGCTTTTCTTGTCAATTTCAATCACAGGGAGAGACCGAGACCAGTATAAGCTTCCTCGCTGCACAGCGGACCAGGAAATCCCCGCAATCCACGGATACTGGAAGGACGGGAAGTGGACGTCACTTTTGTGCGCTTTTTCGGACTGGGCGGGAAATTCCTCGCTCATAACCTGCTTACGCGGGAAGCAGGTGGTACTCACGGGCGATTCAACCGTTCGCCAGTGGCTGGAAAGTCTGACCAAGCTACTGAAAATGAAATTCCGCGAAGTCAAGTATCCAAATGGCAAAATCCTGCGGTCGAAGAGGACCTTCAGCTCGTTCAACATCACCATCCGTTTTCAGTTCCACCCGTTCATGGTTGTTACGCACAAGGACAGACTGGACCATATGATGAACGAGGTAGACGTGTTGGATAGACTCAACGATCCTGACTGCAACTACGTGGTGGTGTTGAGTCCGTGGTCCCACTTCGCCCAGTGGACGCGGGAGAGTTACATCGAGCGAGTCCGCTTGATCAGAAAGGCCGTGGTTAACTTTCGAATGCGGTGCCCCCACGTGCCCATCGTCATCAAAGGGGCACATCCACGAGACCACGTGAATGTCCGGTCGATCATCAAGTATTCTGACTACTATCTCCAGCAGATCGAGCTAATAAACCGGGAGGCTTTCGCGGGGATCGGAGTTTTTTACTTGCCGATATGGGACATGACCCTTGCTGATCCTTCACCCAATACGATACACAACCCTGAGAATGTCATCAGGGAAGAACTAAGGATATTTCTGGGTTATGTTTGCGATACTTTAGTGCCCACAGGGAGGTCAGAATAGGTTTTGTCAACGCAGAACCATCGCAATATTCCGGTCAGTCTATTTGAGTCTGGCTTATAGTTACGGACCGTGCAAGTTTCGCGACTTCGTGGTCACGTTTTATTACTTTTTATGTGAATATAGTGGTGCCAAACACGTACGTGTACACTTAAGCGACGGAGCCGTTAGTCTGCCTTTGCACTATATCATTGTGAATGATTGGTTGGTTGGTTGGTTGGTTGGTTGGTTGGTTGGTTGGTTGGTTGGTTGGTTGGTTGGTTGGTTGGTTGGTTGGTTGGTTGGTTGGTTGGTTGGTTGGTTGGTTGGTTGGTTGGTTGGTTGGTTGGTCCGAAATTGAGGTCGTTTTTTTCTCCCTATTACACTATAAAAACTGTGTTTGGTAATTAAACACAACCTTGCCATCAGTTTGTAAATATGTTGAGAAGCGATGGTCAAACACTATCCGTCAACACTCTAAACGTGTTTAGTATTTAAACATGTTTACAAACTGATAGCAAGAAGGTGCTTAGAAATGTGTTTATTGCTGAACACAGTTTTTGCAGTATATTTTCGTCATCAATTTGCAATATTAAAAAAATGTTGTGCACTGAAATGCCTCTTTTTACTTTGCAAGTAAATATCACATTGTAGTTTGCCAGCTGAGTCCACAGACGACAAAAATGGGATGATGCACGTGCAGTAATCGTATACGGTGTGCTTGGAAGTGTGTATTCTCGCTAGATCTCCTTGCATTTTGAGGTCACTTCCGTGTACGTGCACTGTATATATCTCCGAGGACAAGAGAAGAAAGGAAACACAAAGAAACCTTTCAGTCCTCGAACGTAGAGTCTTTTGTTGAAATCGGTCCTCGAACGTAAGGATACGTGCTTAGTCTATGGGGGTTGGTTATATTAAAGGAACAATAGGAAACACAAAGCATTGCCCTCGGACGTATTGGGGAAGTACGACTGTTTGGATGCTCTAGACCAAGATAATGTTCTCGTGCATTGTGCTGCGTACATTGTGCTGATGTGCAGGCCACCATCGAGCACTTGCCTGAGTGCTGACCCCGTGACGGCAAGTCGCCGGGCACAGAGGCAAATAACGGCTTTGGCTTAATTGCCCTAATTTTAGGTCCTAGTAAGGTACTGTTGTAGATCTGGTGCGCAATTTGTGTTCTCTATGTACACCAACATCTTTCATTTGAACCCAGAGGCAGAGCCTGCCCAGCAAACACAAAACGTTCAAAAAACGTTTTGGTTAGGTTCTACTAGGTCACCTACGTCTTCGTCTTAAAAGGACGTTTTTAAAACGCGTATAAAACGTTGCAGATTACGTACAATTCAGAGGTTTTTCCAGGACGTTCTAACAACGTTTTGCGGACGTTAGAAAATGTACCTACATGAAACGGTCTTTTGCGACGTTTGAAAAACGTTTTTTCGGACGTCAGAAAATGTACATACATTAAACGGTCTTCTAGTGACGTTTTAAAAACGTATTTCCCCGAACGTTTAAAAAACTTTGAAATCAAACGTACAGAAACTAACACAAAACGTTTTGGTTAGGTTCTGGATAGGTTACTTACGTCTTCTTCTTCAAAAACGTTTTTAAAACGTGTCTTAAACGTTTCAGTTCAGAGGTCTTAAGTACGTTTTTCCAGAACGTTCGCGTAACGTTTTTTGGACGTTGCAAAATGTACCAACATTAAACGTTCTTTTGTAACGTTTAAATAACGTCTTTTTTCCTGGACGTACCAACTGACCAATCAGAACTGAGGAAATTTGTGTTCACAAAAGTCATGTTAAATGTTGGTGTTTAGTCCAAAATCACACTTTCTTGACCATAATGTGTAATTATTCAAACAATTTTACATAGAAATATGGATTTTTTTGCAAACATAGGTGAACAATTGTATTAAATCTCCTTTTGTATTCAAATATTGTAATTGTTCATGGAAAACCATGACTTCATCATGGCAGGAAAAGTTGAATATAAAGGTAACTCACGACAATGCCTAGTTTGTAGTGTGTAGTAGGTTTGTAGTATTTGTATACATTCGTAGCTTTATATATCGTATCTTTCCATATATAATCCCAGCCAACAAGCCATAGTAAGTGCAAATTTACAGAAATGAATGGAATAGAAGTAACTCATTACACCCATGTGGGACCCTTTTGGGCAGGTCTGGGCTAGCCCTTAAGTGGCCCCATCAGCCAAAACGGTATGGGGCCCATATGGGCAACCCAATTGGGACCACTCAATTGCCCATCAAAGGCCCAACAAGGCCCCACTTGGGTGTAATGAGTTACTTCTATTCCATTCATTTCTGTAAATTTGCACTTACTATCTGGCAACGTAGCTTAATTCCAGTAAAGTTTTTAATACGTGTTTTATGTTCTGGGAAAGTTCTTGGAACGTTCTTAGAACGTCACAAAGTTACGTTTTTAAAACGTCCAAAACTGTCCACAAACTTTCGTCCAAAAAATGTTTTTTGGAAACGTCCGCAAAACATCATAAAACGTTCAGAAAACGTGCCGAAAACGTTAAATCGTTTGCTGGGTGTTTACTTTGCTCAAGGCTTCAGATTGGCAATGGAGATGGGGATAGCTGGAGACAAAGCCAAAGCCAGAGGTTTGAGGTATAGCCCAGGCCGTCTTTTACGTAATGACGTCACTCCGCGTTACCCACATGTTTTCACGTACCGCGCAATATTGCAATTTCGTACATTAAAACACGTATTCATTGAGATCAAAGTGAAGATTGGTTCGCTGGTTTCGCTTCGGTCACTGGTTTCGGAAACGGAGGAGACTGTACCGCACAGGGCTAACTTTTTTTCAAAATAGGACGATGGTCAAATTCAGTCGACAAAAACATTCGCTCTCTCTACTCCGAGGTTTTGTCCCCAATCTCTGCCTAAAATGCATTTCAATGCTTTTTAGCTGTTTCGGCACTTCAGCCGAAACAGCTATTGTTTTCGTTAATTTTTTGGGGGGCTGTTTCGGAAGTTTTCCGAAACAGCCTTTGTTTTCGTTAAGATTTTCTTTTCCTTTACATTTGTACACGTTTTCTTTCTTTATGGTTGACTGAGCACAAATTGAAGACAAAATCACCCAAAGTCAAAGTTCACATGTTAGTCCAGTAAGTTGTCTAACCAGCCTCATTTACTATTCATACACCAAGAACATTGGGAATCAAAAAGCTTGCTGAAGTTCTGTACTTCAAATCATGCCCAGATTATCTGACCAAGAAAGAGCCATTGCAATTGGGCTTTTAGAGGCTGGGACCCCTGTTAAACAGGTAGCCCGAAGGATGGGTGTTAGCCCAAATGTCATCTGAAAATTGCGCCAAAAGTTCATGGAGACTGGTCAAGTGATGGATAGACCTCGTAGTGGACGACCCAAAGTGACGACTGCTGCAGAGGATCGACTTATCTTAAACACTAAGACGAAGAACATCAACAGGTAACATAACATGCTTTTCACACAATTGGAGTTAAACTGTTCCTTGTAAACACATTTGATAATCAAGCTTCTTTCACTCTTGTGAACTTTGACTTTGGGTGATTTTGTCTTCAATTTGTGCTCAGTCAACCATAAAGTCACGGATGCCTCCAATCTTCACACAACATTTCCCTGATAACCATAGGTATATTCTATGCTATGTGTAATATGTAAGAAATTGTTACTTTAGAAATTATGAGGAGTTATTTAGGGGGGAACTTACTTTTTGTGATGTGTTTAGATAAAAAATTTACATGATGTTATGATGACGTCATCACATGTCACGTGACGTCATCTTAAAGGGGCATTCTTTAAGCCATATATCTACAAAAGTACAAGTCCGATTAAGTTGAAATGTAATATCTAGGTAGGCCAGCTGGTTTATATATGAAAATATTCATGACCTCATGATGACGTTGTCATACGATTTTATAATATTTTTTAGTTTTTGAACATTATGGGTGGCTGCAATGGAATATTTATTGTGTATATCGATGAAATAAAGTTTTTGAAACACAACTGTCTGTTGTTTGTATTATTATTATTTCGCGTAAGCATTGGAAAAAAAAAATTTAAGGCGGGAGGGGGTCAGCCCCGCCCATCAAGTGGTAACGCCGATGTGACGTCATCCCGGGAACCCGGCTGGCTGGTCGGCCATGACTCGACATGTACATGTATGTAGTATACCGAGCGTGCGTTGCATTGA
This sequence comes from Hippasteria phrygiana, assembly GCA_037893225.1. Lineage (NCBI taxonomy): Eukaryota > Metazoa > Echinodermata > Asteroidea > Valvatida > Goniasteridae > Hippasteria > Hippasteria phrygiana. The sequence continues at coordinate 61,816 of JAZGUH010000661.1, read as the reverse complement.
CATGCACGTGTGTTTTCGCTGTGTCGTGGAAAGCTTTCAGTGTTTTGCGAATGTTTTTCGTCGATAATACCGTGACGTTGTGTTGCTGCTAGATTCAGCAATACCACTAAGGATGGTGTCAGTCTTCACCTCTTTCCAGTAGAACCGAAATACTGTCGTATTTGGACTCAGAGAGTGTTATTTAGCCCAGCAAGTTTTCAAGTCTTTCACCGCGTTCCGCATCGGGAGTCCGATTCGGAGTCTTCAGTAGTTTCGCTGTTACTCTCACCTTCTGGCTCATACATGTACGGAAGAGCTCCAAGATCCTCATCTTCCTCGCCCCAATAATGTTCCGAAGAAATGTCTGAATCAACAAGTCTAAAATCGACAATTGATTGTCAGATTCAGATCCAAAAGATTCTGTTTGAAGATTTTAAGGCGACGAGAAATGTTTCCCTGGTCCCTTCATCCAAAGCTATTTATTCGCGCGTGGCTGGTTCCCTCAACAACGGCATACATCCACACGTACACAAACGCACACTGATCAAATTACTCTCGCTAAGTTTCCGTGTTCCCGAGATGACGTCACGCAATTAGGGGCGCGGAAACAATAGAGAAAGGGGGAACTTTATTCCGGGAAAATTAAACACAAAAAATTGGCAGAACACGGAAAACACATTTTAATCAAATTTCTTATATTGTAAAAGAGTTATACAACACAAAATTAATTTTTTGGTACAATTTCATTGCAGCCACCCTTTAAAGTCATATCTCATCAACAGTACATGCTAATTTCGAAATTCTTTTTAATAGGTCCGTTAGGTCGTAGATACTTACATATATATGCGAAAAATGTGTGACGTCATGATGACGTCATCACAAATGTGCTTCTTAATTAAAACACATATAAGGGTAGGTTCGATAGTTGTGGAAATTGGTCGGTAGGTAGATACTGTCACTAGCATGCAAAATCGGAAGTGACGTCATGATGACGTCATCGGCTGATTTTCTATGAATTTTTAAATGTTTGAAATATAATTCTCACAAAAGTTTACACTGTCATTGTTCGGATTGTCCCCAATCTTGACACAAGCTAAGACCAAGTTGCAAATGTTTGCTTTCACGTGTGCCGTCGTGATTACTTCATCATTGGTCACGTGACGTCATCTTAAAGGGGTACACTTTAAGGGCCTATATTTAGAGAAGCGTAGATCCGATTTTGTTTAATCTTGGCATGCTGGTTATAGATTAAAATTGATGTGACGTCATGATGACGTCATCATACGATTTTATAGTATCTTTTAAACTTTTGAACCTTTGAGTCATATCTCATCAATAGAACATGCTAATTTCGTAATTCGTAATTTTTAGGGAATATGGGTACGTACTTAAATATAAATGTGAAAATTGTGTGACGTCATGATGACGTAATCATGGTCACCTACTGCAAGTATGCTTACACTGTATGACGACCATGAATCTAAAACTTTTGTTTTTAATCCCCATTGAAATCCCATCCTCGACATTATAAAAAAAACCGAAACAGCCCTGTGTTTGTCCAGAAACACCAAATCTCAATTTTTTTTTTCTACACCAGAAGTCCATTCATATAACACACATTTTTATTCTCGTCACTTCTTTTCAACTTTAACTTTCTTCAATCAGATTGATAAGTACCACAATAATTTATCATCATTCACTGATGTGCATATTACAATGACGTCATGATGACATCAGCAGTTGAATATTTAATTAGTCAATTTTGTGGAACCCATATCTGAAAAACCAAAGCAGTAGCATTATTTCTTTCTATTGCAAAGTCTTTGTTGGGTGACAAAAATGTTCGTGCGCGAGTGAAATTTTCGTGACGTCATCATGACGTCATCATGACGTCATCTGGAGGTCATATTTAGCAATCTCTTATGACAAAAACCTCAGGAAGTTTTATACACTGTATTTTTTTGTACATAATTCCAACTTCCCATGATCATAGCTCACTCCAGTGTCAGAATATAGTTATTTCAATATTTAGCAAAAAACAATATGATAACAAAGGAATTCTGGGAAGGCAGTAATGTGGCCGTAACGTGTGGCGCGCGCGCGCAACGTAAACCTACATACGTGTGGTGTTGCGCTATACGGAGCAGTGCTATATGGAGCTATACAGAGCTAGCTGATGTGAGTGTGTTCTAATAGCATATCAATGGTGTGATTTGTACGTATAGACTACATTGATTTTCCTCGATGAGCATGTACTATGTATACAAACCAATGCTGAGGGCAGCGGTTCAAAAACTAACGCAAATCTAAGCTGAGCAGCATATCCCTAAACTCCATACATTTCGTACACACTTTCTATTCCCAGGGCTTTTGGTGTAAGTGTCTAAATTTTGGCTCGACCATAACGTGCTGAAGATTGCAGAAGAAGGTAGGCCTCCACGTTCTTTAGAATGACACGTGATTGTTTCTTATCACTTCATTCCTATCCTTCCTTCCTCTAAATCTGTGGCTGTCTGTAAACGCGAGATAAGAACATTTTAGCACAATGTTTCAGCGAAGTCAATTGCTTAGAAAACTGTGGACAACAAAAACTCTAAGATTCATCGGTCCACATGGTCAAGTAAGCATCTTGAAAAAGGAATATTTCTGTTTTAAGACCACACAATCTCAAAAGGTTGTCGCACTATGTGCAAACTCACACGTTGTCAGCACATTTCTATGTTTTTGAAGGGTGCACAATAGGCCTACACAGTATACGTAAAGAATTTGATGTTTGAAGTAGAAACATGGAAATATTTTACTACAATAACCCCATCAAAAGTTATCTGGCATCATAATGCATCGACCAGGCCCATGTGCAAGGATTAGTGACAGCTACATGGAAGCTTGCAATCAAGAGAGCCTGCAGTAAACGGATGTTTTCGTAAGATAAGGCTCAGAAATTATCACTTTCTACTATTTCCAGATCAAGTTAAGCAAACAAGCTGAACTTTGAACAAATGACATACATCATAAATTTGCCATCAACACATATATGTAAACCGTGGCATGCTAGAAATTGAGTTCAACTATAATTGTTCCTTTGTTTTCAAATTTTGCAGTGCAAGACTGGCAGTCAAAACCTGTACGAAAATAGTATGATAAACATAGCTTTAGTCACAGTGCTGCGTGGGTGTCTAAAAGATACCCTGTTTTGATTTGTTGACAATTTGGGCAGGATTTGTTTGTCATTTGCATGTAAAAGTTCTACAGCTCAAACATGAGTACACATTTTATTATAATTTACAGCAAATTGGCACACTCTTTTTTTCCTCTCAAATGGTGTACGAAAATAGTATGATAAACATAGCTTTAGTCACAGTGCTGCGTGGGTGTCTAAAAGATACCCTGTTTTGATTTGTTGACAATTTGGGCAGGATTTGTTTGTCATTTGCATGTAAAAGTTCTACAGCTCAAACATGAGTACACATTTTATTATAATTTACAGCAAATTGGCACACTCTTTTTTTCCTCTCAAATGGTGTCTAAAGCCCTGATGATAAAACTTATTTCTAATCGTTTAAAAATCGCAATCAAACTTCTTAACATGACAAATCATTTAACATGATTTTGAATGTTACTCGCAATTCTTGATCATTCATACTTCACATACCAATCAAAGCCAAAACAGCTCTGTGTTTGTCTCTGTGACAAACAGGACTTACGTTCTCGTTTTTATTATTTATGTTAATTTTAATGGAATTTTAGTCATTAAATAAATTGTCTTGCTCCTATAAAGTCATATAAAAATCCTCTAAAAAACGGAGACTCGTTTCTATTGCTAGGTCACATACGTTTTTCTTCATCTCGTGCTATAAACACGTTTTAATAAATAAATATATCGAAAAGTGAGTGAGCTGCATTTTCAATCAGGTCCTGCATAAAAATACGAACGAATAAATAATGTAGGCCTAAGTTCACTAAAAAGCAAAAAAAGGATATATATTTCTTTAAAGGATAATCAGGAGATTAGTTGAACAGACCCATACCCGGGGTATTTTTTTATTATTGTATGGCTCATGAATATTGATGAGCCCTTGCCCCGCCCTTTTTCTTTTGGTCTTGCTGGCGAACAGGTCATGGTCACGAAACCCTGCTTAATGATCCAATTTCAGTCAGCGCGCAGCGTAGGTAATGAGGTCCCCGGCGATGTTTTATTTGCAGCGAGTTGACGGTCTCGGACCATACAAGAATTCACGAGGTTTTTGCGAGCGTTCGGTAGTACCCATCGAAAATAGATGAGAAGCCCGTTTTCGCTGCAGTGTTGGGCCAACATGGAGTCGTAAGTAAACATTTATTTCTTTCTGCGTCGAATAATACAATTGTTCAATATTTGTTTTCGTGGTGAAATATATTTTCTAGTCAGGCGCCTTTACACTTTATTATAAGCCCGTATGTGGAGCAGGGTACCTGACACATGAAAGCGCCCTTGTGTCAAGTGTAGCGGTGCCTGATTGGTCAAGATGCAACGTCGTTTGGGGATATGACCAATGAGGACAGCACACTCATGCCATCCACGTGCTTGCAAAGCTGCGTTATTTTTGTGATCTGGGCATACGGAATGGACGTCATTTTTTAGTGATCCTGACTGTTTCGAATAATCAAGAGAACCGTATTTATGAAGATAGGTAACTTAATATTATAGCTTGTCACCAACTTGTCAGATTCTTCTGCCCAACTTCGTTTAGTTTAGAAAAGGGACATTTTTCACCGACTGTAAATTAACTACAACAACGGTCACATTTTCGTTCATGTATTTCACAAAATAGACGTTCAATATTTGAATAATCTCACTAAACAATAAGGCTATACTATTTTCAGCCTGTCTTTTAATTAAAATCTTCCTTTTAAAGACACGTTAACTGGAAAATGAATTTAGAAAATGGAATCTCCAATCTCATGAATATGCATTTACCGAGTGTGTTATGCATACGCTGCAAATAAACGAAAGCACTTTTCCGCACGCTACGCGCTGACTGAATTTGTGGTTTAAAAAGTAACCACCCAGACCGACTATACATAGGCCTACCACCCAACTTTTGGAAGAGTACCGGGTACGTACATCTTTGTTTTCAAATGTTTTGATATTTATTTTCCTATGAAAAGAATAGGGAACTTTTGTGTCCCTTGTCCGTGGTTTCATGCACTTAACTTTCGCTATGTGACGCGTGTACATGTCATTGAATGTACCGTGTGCTTTACATGGGCGGAGATCCCGGAGGGGATGGGGGGGGGATATATCCCCCCCCCCCCCCCCCCCCCACTTTTTGACCTGGGGGGGATGACCAATGTAATCATCCCCCTACTTTTTAAGGGTAGGCGTACTAACTTGCGCAGAGTCCGTTACTTGCCAATACATGTATTTTTGTTTCGCTATACACGTGATGACTTTCCATTGTTCCCTTTAATATAACCCATCCCCATAGACTAAGCAATAGTTTGCCTGTCCTCACTTTTTCCGGAACAGAGAAATAAATGTGAGGACAGTATTGTTCCCTTTGTTTATGTCCACACGTGTAATGCGATACCATGACACCTTGACAGGCCAGCACCACGCAGGCCAGCACCACGCAGCCCAGCAAGTGCGAGTGTCGTTCGTTTACTTTCCCGGCATTGAGTTTAAACGCACTGTGGGCAAGAGCTCGGTATGTACAGGCGCGGATCCAGGGGGGGTAGTGGCCGCGGGGCACATGCCCCCCGGTAAATTGAGTCAAAAAAAAAAGGAAAAAAAAGAAGAGGGAAAAAGAGAGGGGGAGGGCAACCTCCTTAAAAAAATACCGCCGCCGATATTAAACATCTGCTGTGGTGTCTACTTTTTGGCATAAAACTACTGAAAAATGCAATACGAAAAAAGAAATGTTATCAATCATGCCATGGAACTGAATCGGAGTATTTCCCGGATCCCTGTGATGGGATTTCAACTCTGTCCATCGATCCCCCTTCAATCCTCCTTGCAGGGTTCGATCCCCTTATAATTCCTTTGCCGGATCTAGTGTAAACGCGGTGCATCTCAACATATAATCCCCTTGGGGAGTATATTACAGGTTAAATGGCCCCAACCAGCAGGAAACAATGGATCACTTGACTGAATGACATACTAAATGTGCCTAAATCCTCTATTATATCTTGCAGCCGATCTGCCGATGGTTTTAACACAGGGCAAGGAACAGTCTGAAATCGAGCCCTTTTCTTGAAAACTTCAACTGAACTGAATTGAAACCAAGAAAAATTCCGGATAAATTAAGAATGAAGGGGAAAAACTGCAAATTAGACGCCAAAAATGGGGGAGGGAGAAACTTAGATTTTTGTAGTGATGCATGACATGGCTAAAAAATGGCCAAAAAATAATGGCTAACATAATGATATATATATTCTCCATATACAATGTAATCTTAACAACTTTTGTTTAAAAAGTCAGGTGAAAGTAGCCAGGAATCGCCTCAGATTGCACCACTGGGGCATCCACACTCCAACATTTTCTGAGGCCCTTGAGCGGGCCCCGGACCCCACGCCGTAAGGGCTTCGCGCTCGCATTTATCCGTTTTGGTTTGACCCCGTATAGATTTTTGTAGTCAAGACATGGCTAAAATAATGGCTAGAAAAAAATGCCTAAAAACATGATATATATATTCTCCATAAAATCGTCACAACTTTTGTTTAAAAAAAGAGATTTGAGCATTCAAAATCAAAAATTGTACGGGCCCCCTTAAGCGGGCCCCGGACCCCTTAAGCGGGCCCCGGACCCCTTAAGCGGGCCCCGGACCCCTTAAGCGGGCACCCCTTAAGCGGGCCCCGGACCCCTTAAGCGGGCCCCGGACCCCTTAAGCGGGCCCCGGACCTCACGACAAGCACAGATACCCTGCACGATATGGGGGAAAGGGGTACCCCCCCCCCCCCTTTACCCCTATACCCTAAGCACACTCCAGATGATTGTTATCTAACACATCCCCCTAGATTTCTGAATAGAATTCCTGAGATTCCGGGAACACAATGACCAACACAAAATAGGGGGGTCCCTTTTCCCCCATATCGTGCTTCATATGCAAGCACAGTAAGGTGGGGAATAGTCGGTCTTTGCCACATTAGAACGCGGAAGTTCAGATCCCAACAAAGATGATGGCCTTCTATTTTATTGTTTTCACTCAACTAACACACCCAACAAAGGCAATAGAAAGTTGCAATGGCAAACGGATTTTGTTATGCGCCAACAGACGGTATGAACGCACGTGCGGCGCATGTAATACAATGTAATTAAAATACCGATAGCAGACTTCAACTGACATTCACTGGGAATCGGCGCGCACTCACACACAAACGTTTGGGAACTTTTGTTAGAGCCTGAGTTTTGCATCTCCGGCATTCCGGTTATAATGTCGTCAAGTATACATCATTGTCCACATATGTTTTCATAGTTTTTGTCAAGTGTAGACCAAATCACATTATAATCATGCCTTACCAAAATGCATCTAGGCATTATTTTGCAATAATTATTTTGTAAATAGTTTATTCTTAAAATAATGCATAGGCATTATTTGTGTTGCTAGGTGACCAGAGCTCCATTGTGCAAAGAGACGCTTACGCTTCCAAATACATTGGATGAGAAATTTGAGTTTTGAAGATCTTTTGTATTTCTTAATGCCTGAAGGTGTTAATTATTGTCATTTATTGCAATTCAAGCTCAAGAAAAGGTTAAATTTTGACACAATTTTGCACCTAAAATTGTGTAAACCCCAGGGGGCTTTACCTCAACCCCTAGCAAGGGCTTTGCGCCTGCAACCCACCAGGGGGCCCTTAAGCGGTCCCTTGGACCCCGTGCCGTGTCGCGCTCCACACAAGGATACAAGGATGGCCTTTCAAAAATCACCCCCCCCCCCCCCCCCCCCCCATGTAACAAGAAATCTCCGCGCATGGTGCTTTACATACAGCGCAATACATTTGTAGATCAGCACGTACGCTGTATACTGTGGAAAGGTTTTGCTGTGCTTTGTTCTATTGTGACCTTGTCTGGGCATGTTTTGCATGAGTTGTGTTTGTAAATCGGACGGCATATTACAATCAACACGGGACAATGATGTGCATGCAAGTCAAGCGCACAGTTCGATGGATTTACTCACTGGTTTTATTCATGTATTATACATGTACAGCACTTTGTATTAAATTCATATTACATGGATAAAATTATTTACACTGGACATTTGACATTGTGTTACAGAGCAATACTTCAGTTTCTATTCGGGGTCCTTGTGACGAGGTGCTGGGATTTTGATTTGCTGGGATTTTGTCTGCTGGGATTTGATTTGCTGGAACAATAAAACCTGGTGGAACATCACTACAATAGTGTCAAGAGTGTCAGTCTTCCTTACCAAGGAATAAAACCTTAATTTTCGTGGGCTAGGAGCCGCGTACAACCGAACCGACGCACACGCGTTGCTTCACTTTGGCGTCGTAGACAGGATTGAAGACTGACTCTTTTCAAATTGTTTTAATTTAAGGGGTAGGCCCTATTGGTGATATATATATATAGATATATATATATATATATATCACCAATAGGGCCTACCCCTTATTTTTTTTTCTTTCTAATTCGACCGGAAAGGGGAAATGGAGTTGTGTAAAAGTGCACGTTAACTTGGTACTTGGTACTTGGTTGGTTTCCTCCTGAAAACATCCTCTTAGGATCTTTTAGCTAGGAGGTCACAGGGAGGTGTCGTCATCTAAGTCTTAATCGTGATGTGATCATAACTATTGTCTCTGAAGATCTTGTGTGTCATAGTCAATAATGTGTTGGGGCAAGTTATTCCATAGTTTAAGAGTCCTTGGGAAAAATGAATTTTTAAGTACAGTCTGTTGAGGATATTTGTAGTATGTTGAATTGATTATTGTTCCCCCCTCCTAGATCTCTGCATTTTTGGCTGAAGATGGTCCGAAGCGTCGATGTCAATAACTTGAGTGATAATCTTGTAGAGCTGAGTCATCTGGTGTTTCCCTTCTGTCCGTTAACTTATTTATTATATTTATTACATTTCTTTACCCAGGGTGTGCCCAAACAGTTTAAAACTGGTTTCCATTGGGGCCCTGCATGCATGTTATTAGTTAAAACTGAATATTTAAACATTCATACAAAACTTCTCCCGTCCAAGAGACATTAACATATTGGAGACACTACTCGTTCTTGCGTAATCTCCGTGAACAAAACGCGCTGCCCTGCGCTGAACTTTCTCAATCGCAGATTGGTGACAGTTTTTATAAGGGTTCCATGCTGCCACAACATATTCTAAGAGTGGCCGAACAAGTGTAAGATATAACCTTTCCTTGACATTTTTAGAGCCCATGTAAACATTTCGTTTAATAAAGTTGAGGACTCTACTTGCCTTAATAACAGCATGCTGTGTCTGATTTTCCCATCCCAAATCATTTTGGATTTTTATCCCCAGATATTTGAATTCCTTAGTTGCTTTAAGACTCACACCATCCATCTCATAGGAAGGTTTACCAGGGTTCTATTTACGAGAGACTCGCATCGTTTACATGTGTCAGCATTAAATCGCATACCCTAAGTAGTAGCCCATCCAATGGGGTTGTCAAGGTCGGCTTGCATCGGTTTCTCATCTTCATTGGAGTTAATATGATGATATATGAGGCAGTCATCGGCAAATAGCCTGATAACACACCTCACAGCAGATTGAATGTCATTAATGAAGAGGAGGAACAAGTGCGGTCCTAACACAGTCCCCTGTGGCACACCACTAAGAACTTTATGCCAGCTAGAAAATTCACCGTTTACAACAACAGACTCTCTGCAGCCAGTTGGTAAGGAACGCAGCGATCCAGTTTTTAATCTTGCCTCTGATGCCATAATGAATCGATCTTTCCGGTGTGGTACTACATCGAACGCCTTCGAAAAGTCCAGCACTGCTAGGGCCCGTCCACAAAGTACGGTACGGTATGGTACACCATGCGTACGGGGGGGGGGGGGGGGGGGGGGGGGGGGGGGGGTCCAAGCCAATGCGTACCGGTACCGTACTCTCTTAATGCAAAAGAGTGAAAACCTCACTCTCTTGCTCGAGTGACATCAGATTTGCTCTTTTTTGAGTGGAATTCACTCTGATTCGAGTGGAAAATGCTAGCTACTCGCCCTAAAGGTAATCACTCTTTATGGAGTGAGCCACTATACCACTTCTTTTTGGGAGTGACTCAATGACTTCACTCGTTTTCGAGCGATCAATCTTCATCGAGTGAATCGTACACGTACGCCGGGATCGACTCTTTGAAGATGTGGGGCGAAAGCATTTATTTAGTGTTTGCTACCAACAAAGAATTATCCCAGCTCGCGTTTCAGTTTTTAGGGAACTTTTAAATTATCAATCAAAATTCGAAATAGAAACTGATTGGTTTCTTACCCCGATTTGTTTATGGGAAGACAAAGAAAACTTTTAACTCTTTCGCCAGAGTAACTTCGGCAAAAAAAATCACTCTTTTTCGAGTGTGCTATATTCCCGCCGAAACTGCCACTCGAATTCGGAGTGACTTTGCTTACCGAATGCAACCAATCACAGACCGATGGTGTGTAAGATTGGGCCAATCATATGCGACCACGCGTATATTTGCATACAACGCGCAGCTTACAACTCTGAAACAAATGTCAACAGCCGCCATTTTTCGCGTACACAGACTGCATATGCACACGTACATACGAAGCATACGAACATACGAAGCATGGCCACCTTCGCCGATGAAAGACTTAAGAAAGTCTTTGACGCCTCTCAGCTTGAAAGAATTAACAGAATATTCAAAGGTAAGTTTGAGGGATGTAGGCCCTATCGGTACATTCTGAATTTACGGTTAGGCCACAACCTAGTGCTAGTTCGTTCTCCCCAACACCCCCCCCCCCCCCCAAAAAAAAAAAAAGCATGGCCTAACTGCACTGTAGTGTTAGTGTTAGGCCTACCTAACGGTCATGACGGTTAGGCTCTAGCATGTAACGTTATATGCGCCTATCAATTGCTTCCACCACCCCCCGGGGGCTGTCCCAGGTCTTATGTGGGGGTTTGGCCACGTTTTTCAAGCCCCAGGGTGGGGATTTTTGGTCACTCATTTTGCTGTGGCATTACTAACAAACATAACGTTAGGCCTAGCATGTATAGGCCTCTGTGCGACTGTGAACATGTGAATAATAATAGCCTGTTGTGTTAGGCCTATTCCCCATCATCTGGAACTGATCATCAGAAGTTAAATGGGTAGGCCTACGTGCCCCACCCATCATTCCCATGACATGTCGGGGATTGTCACTAAAATTTTGACAATCCCCACATCTTAGGTGGGGCAGCCCGGGGGGGGGGGGGGGGGGGGGGGGGGCAATTGATATTCGCATTGGCGATTTTTTTATTTCTTTTGGTTCTCATTTCAAGCGATTGATACTGATAAAATAATTACTGCAAAAATGCGGTAAATGTGCACATAAAACACCGGCGTACTTTGCGTCTAACTTTTTACCGGCATGACATGTAGTTGCAGCTGACGCGTGAAAAACTTGAGCGGAGAGTTTCGAATATTCGATCAAACCCAGTTTTGAATAATCAAATATTAAATTATTCGTAAATATACAGCAAGAATAACCTGGAACTTGTTACAGACATAGTGCGGTCAGGTACTCGGGTACTCGAAAATCATATTTCATTGCAAGATTTGAAAAATGCACGTTTGAATTAAACATTCTGTGGCTAATTGATCTGGTCAAGGTTTTTTTTTAATTAGGAGACTGCAATGAGTCAAAAGGGTATAGAGGCCATGGTCTTGGGGTCATTGGTCATGTGTAGCAAGTTTGAGATTGCAGTATTTTTCTCGACGTATATGTCATGCACATGGCTGCAGGCATATTATGTATGAAAAATACTTGATAAAAACTACTTTTCCAGACAGCATGCCTCATTGATTGAGGTTGCGTAAATAAACCTTTTCCGACATTCTCAATGCATTGTGGGTTTGGAGGCCAAACAAACCATGTAATTTATACACAAACCTATGGCACTGTGAACCAGTCCAAATATTAATTGATTTTATGCTAAATATCTGTCATGAGTTGAGGGATACCCTTTTTACATATCTTGACAATTACCTTTTCACATATCTTTCAATTACCAGCATTATAAACACCATGCCCAGATTCAGAGACATGCCCGAACTAGTGAGTACTGACAGTCAGGTGTACATGTATTGCACGGTAATGATGCATCAACATGGTTAGAAGGAATCTTGGGCAACATAACCAAACTTACAAATGAACTTAATACCCTAGGTAAAGGTTCCAAGGAGGTGGGCACTTGTTTATGGAAATGAAGTATTTAATAAGAGACAGACTAAGGGAATTCTTTACTGACAGGGTTACTGCAGTGAATCATCCTTCAGTTAAATACAAAAACGTGACATAACAAAGTACAAGCTGCTTTGATTGGTGACTGAACTGAAAATGAAGTGAGAATTCTTGAAGGAATGTTGAAATCTGTTTTCGTATTAAATGTACGTTGTGTAAATGTTTTTCAGATCAGCACGGAGTTTGAACTTCTGCATGAGGGATGTAGTAGCAACCTTCTCGTCCGATGGAAAATCTTGAAGGCTGCTGGTAAAGACCTGCCAGTGGACAACATCGGTAAGCATGTAAAAAAATAAGCCTTGCTGTCGCAAAATACTATACACAATTACTTGGTGTGTATACATCATTAATTACCAGGTACTGAGCACTCTTGTTGTGGAGAATTAGGGCCCTCACAGGCAACTTGTTCGTAAATTCGTGTTTAAGTCTGGATTAATGCTGCAGGATGGGGATAAAATCAGTATGATCATACTTGTAGTCCCCCTGGACTTACTAACGCAAAATTGTTCGGGTCACAAACCTTTTTTATCTATAGAAGATGAACTAAATTTAGTTTGAAACTTCAGAAGTTCACAAACTGCATAGTTATTTACAAGTATACAGTACATTGCAATTGAAAGTTAATTGACACTGCGAACTGCAAATGGGAATGGAACATTTTGTGAAAAGAATTCTTTGAAAGGTGTGAAAATATTTTCCCACTTTGTGAAAAGGTGTGAAAATGATTTCCCACTTTGTGAAATGAAAATGATTTCCCACTTTGTGAAATGAAAATGATTTCCCACTTTGTGAAATGAAAATGATTTCCCACTTTGTGAAATGAAAATGATTCCCCACTTTGTGAAATGAAAATGATTCCCCACTTTGTGAAATGAAAATAAATTCATTGGGAAGAGAAAAATTGTGAAAAGAAAATCCCATTCTCAGGTTAACTTTCAAAATTGCAATGTACTGCATACCTTCTAAATAATTTCTTGGGAATCCAAATATGAAAGCTTTTGTGAACAATACAAAATTATCCTAAAACAAAACAAAAAATGGCTCGCAATTGTGAAGACTAACAAAAGTGGATTGTGGAATTATGCATCCAGCTTAAACTAGCAGCAAATTGGACTTGGCAATCATTAGTTTCATTTATTCTGCATGTACGTCCACAGATGACCTGGGGATACTGACGTTGCTGTTGGAGCAGCTGCCCACGGTATGCAAAAAGGGGAGGTCACTGATGTCTTTCCTAGTTCAGCACAGCCCAGTAAGTTTTTTTAAGCCTGTGTTATTTTTCAGTTTTAGATAAAGTGTAACTTGTGGATACCTTTATTAGTACCTTTAGTGTGTCATAAGTCCGAATGTTTAGAACATTCATTTGAGTATTCTCAAAAGGAATGTTTGGTTAGAAATCCTTGACAAATTTGTTGGCAAACTTGCTAATGTATTATATGTTCCCAGTGGAATGCTTCTGTTGGGCACACTAATCAGAAATCGGTCCAACCTGAAGGCGAATAATTCTTTGAATATGGGGATGCTCTGTGGTCCTAAAAGGAGCATTTTAAATGAAACGGGAGCTTTCCAACTTATGCGACAGTCTTATAATATTGTAATATTGGTAAATGGTGCAAAATTTTGAGTAATTTTTTCAGTGGTAGAAATATGTAATTTAGATACTTTTAAAGAGTTTGATGAATGTCCTGGTAAGTTTAGTAAACTATTTCGAGTAACCATGTGCCTTCTAATCAAGGAAATCATTGCTTTCTAAATTATTATGTTAATGCTGACCCTCAATCTCATGTTTGCCTCCATTTGAGAAAAAAAATATTTGCAGCCAGGGATTTATTTCATAATAGGATTTGGGCACTTTGGACATGAAAAAATATTAAAGCATTTTTAATGAAAATCTGATTGATTTACATACTTGTTCTTTTTTCTTCTTATAAACAGGCTGGGACTGATGTAGAATACTTTGCTAAGAAGAAGGACAAGGTATACACTCAACCATTCAGCCTGGCTCTCGGTGAGGTTGACAACCCAGATGAATATTTCATCATCATGGATGCGCTGTCCATCCCTGCCGGACCATCCTCTCTCGAGGCTTTTGACCGCCTCTTCAAAGTCCATTATGTGTTTTCCGTGCATTTAGCAAAGCTCTTGCAAACATTTTTTTATTTCTTTGAAGGCATTGTCTACAAGTTGGGGTGGGCATCAAACCCAGTATGAGGGAATTGTATTAAGAAATGGTAAGAGGGGAGGGCTATGTCGGTCAGGTTTAAGCATCGTCTTGAGTCATTGTCAGCTCCCAAAAAGCTATTCTATAATAGCTATTATTTGGTCTTAAATTTCGTTTAGGGTAGCATTAAAAAGGGTCTAAGTCTGAAACGTGCAGATACCCTTTTCAACTCTTGAAACCCAAACCCCCTAGGCATTTTTACTAGGAAGTGTCCTCAACCTGTCAAAATCCAACACTTGTGCAGTATACATATCACATTCTTTAGACATAGCTCCATGTAAAGTAATGGTGCCAGTCCTGAACCCATCAAAATTAGACAAAACCTGCTGTTGGAGTTCGTGAGACTTGGGTATAGTTTAGGGTTTTAAATTAATGAGTCAAAACAGCCATGTGTGTTCAATCACAGACACATCTTGTTTGATTTTTTTTCGTTTTTTTTTTCCCAAGGAACACCCTAATTATGACCATTTATTAAAACATTGGTGAAAAAACTACTCTATTCCAGTTTTGGAATCATCTATTTACATCTGGGAAATAGGCCTATACATAAAAATGACAAACATCTATATAAGAGAGTAATTATGAAGCATATTGATTAGCTTATAAAGGGAACTATAAATAACTTGGAAAAGTCTTGACAGTTTAGTTTTGACCAATGTCTCATATCAAGTAAGTTGCTTATGATCTTTCATGTGAGACATTGGCCAAAACTAACATGTTTTCTAGTAGTCTGTATGACCTAAAGTAGAGTTATTCTGTATGAATTAAAGTTGAGTTGATTCAAAGTGATACACATTCCTATAAAGCTCACTCGTTGCTGAAAGTGAAAAAAGTAAGCACTTACAAAAGCTGGTACATTTATTTCTGGTTTGTCCTCAATGGTTTTTCCCTATAATGAAGTATTTACAGAAGTAAATTTAAGCAGCACCAACATGGTTGAAATACTGGCCTAAATTACGTTTATTTCGCTGGAAATTTTTAGATTTGGGTCTATCCACACTAATGCCCCTATTTGGTGTGACACGGGAGGGGAATTTGAGATTGTAGTTATTATATAAAAATAATCTTTCATTGATTTTTGACAATTGTTTAGCTAAAAAGTCAATATCCAATGGAATCATCTTCCAGATGTTATATGTTTGTAACAAACCAAAAACGTAACATTTCTGTCACATAATGGCCGTCCATTTTTGAACATCATTCATATCACATAATTTATATACCCCAAAATGTGTCTGTATTTTCACTGACTGATAACAATCCTGACAGGGTAAGAGATGTAAACTGACCAACATTTCGGAATGTTACTTAATTCCTTTCTTTTATCCAGTCAATAATAAAATATTTTCTGTCCATGTTCACATTTTGGTATTGAGGTGTGATTTTAAAGTACAGATTTAAGAATTTTGTAGATATAGCCCCTGCAATTTAAATGCCTTATAGTTCATGAACTGTACTTGAAGATTTATTAACTTTTAAAAAAATAATTGCAATTCTATTTCAGAATTTCAGTGTTGTCAATTATACAAAAAAAAGGTTTGAACTTCAAATAGTTGTCATGCTTCATTTATTTTGGTGTCTTGTTTATCTTATTGATGAAGGCGTGGCTCTTTTAAGAGTGAATGCCACGCCTAACAAAGAGTGATCTATTCACTCTTCGAAGAGCGTTGGAATTCACTCTAAAAAGAGTGATTCATAAAAGCATTCTTGCCACTCGTTTCACTCTTTATAGATTTTTTTTTTCACTCTTAAAAGAGTGAATTATGGTCACTCTTTTTTTCACTCTAAAAAGAGTTGTCCCCCATATGGCTCTTTGAAGGAGTGGAAATTTCACTCTTTTCGAGTGGTAATTTTCACTCTTTTGCATTAAGAGAGTACGCAACCGACAATTTGCTTTTAATGAATTGTCATGAAATCAATGAACTATCTCATATAAATAACTACCAGGACCAGCTTTTGTGCATCAAAAAACAGTTATAACACAGTACCCTTCACCCCAACCAAAAGTAAATTAGTCTTCCCTGCAGCGCCACTACCGCCAGCCAAGACACCTGCCTATTTTTAGACCGCAACAAAAAGACTGCTTTAAACCGGCAGTGTACACCGGAAGTACAGGTGTACTTGTATCAATTTCACCCGCGTGCTGTCCAAAATCGCTCTTGTGCTAGAGGTAAACTCCCCAAAAAGAAAAAAGGTACACGTCTTGTATATCAACTGCCTCTTGTTCAAACACTTATTTTTGTGAAAAGCGTTATTCACTATCTCAATAAACCACTCATGAAACGTCAAGAGCAAACTATGCAAAAAATAGTGTATCAGGGTATTTGTTTCCTTTTTTGGTTCATGTCATCATTGACTGCTGTTTTGGTTCAAAATATATCACTGTTCAATCATTTCCAGGTCCGTTAATAAAAGAAATTGCATTTTCCCCCATATCGTGCAGGGTATCGATTTCAGGGCTCTATTTGATATTTGCTCCGGTCCAGCTGCTTTGGAGACATCCATTGATTTAAGCAATTTCAAAACACATTTCACAGACACTTTTATGTCAGGCAAATCCGGGTATAACTACTGTCAAACAAACATGGCAGCTGCGACGCCTCCTCTCTAGTAAAGATGCTACTGAATTGATTTGCCAGAGCCTCGGCTTTCTCCTTGTCACCAGTTATGTCAACATCGTTAACCTTGAGGACCTGGATACCAGAATTATTTCTGCGTTGAGATTTAATATTGTGGGGAACTGGAAGTATTTGCTTTTAATGTGTTTAGGCGGCTGGAAGGGAGAATACCATTTCGTGCCTGGTATAATTATAATAAGTCCCCATTGTTGCATGTGGGTGCACTTGACGGAGCGCATTGATTTTGAGCCTTGCGACCGCTGGAGATAGGGCCCTTGGCCCGAGCTCTTTCTTTTCCCGTCAATTTTGGCTGTGTGCTGGTGAATCTGGTCGCATCAAACTTTTCCTTTTTGGGGGCTAAGCCTGCAACTTTTTGGGGATCACACCACCTTGACCTAAACAGGTATGAATCGTAGCTTCAGTTAGTGTGATTTATTTGTAAACTAGTGACTGCATTTCCACAATCGGCGCTGGTTTTGTGCGTCTTAAGTAAATATTGACGAGGTCTTTTACGTGCACATTTTATATGCTCACGTACGTACGTATTGTATTGTGTTCCAATGTGCGTGTATTATTGTATCAGGTCTCGTGTGCGCGATGTTATGCCATGGGTGACCTCTGATCTTCGTCATTGTTGTCTGGCCTGCTAGCCTTGGCTGCAGTCGCAATACCTAATCTGGGTGCCGCATCATTTTCAAGTATATTAATACATGTAGTACATGCATGATTATCCTTGAGTATACTTATTTGATCTTTTGTTATACTGACAGTGTACTCTAGCATACTATGGCACAGGTTTAATTTATTTTTATCGCAGACCTTACCGTCCCGGGTGATTGTAAAGCATGTGACACATCTCTATCTGTCTCATACCACAGGGACATACTTTTGTGTTGGGTGAGTAGGATTGTTTATAGTCACCAATATAATTACATGTGATTATAATTAATTAAGTTAAAGCTTATGAAACATACCACACGATATAAAGTGTGATTACCAATTTATCCGAGTTATTTTATTCTGCTTTTGCAGGGGTTTCTTTTTATGGCTAACATTAAATAAAACACCGATTGAACCCTACTCAAGTGCATCGGCCTGATAGTGTTCTTCCCCGGGTCCGGGGATCGTCTCCCCTCCCCCGTCCGTGCATACGTGTGGACAACAACTAGAGCACGCCCTCGCGTGTCACTACAATATATTGCCAGAACTTCTTGGGGTCATCAGTAGATGTAACAGCTTCCACATGGGCACTAATCGATGAGCTTTACGGAGTTCACGATCCACATATCTACGGGTGGATTTGAACTTATCCCAATCAGATTGTTTGCCAGATTTCTTAGCACGAACATAAAATCTCTCTTTTTTTAAGGGGAAAATGTAAGTTTAAGGGCGAAAAAGTGCTTTCGCCTTTACGTCTTAGGTACCTTTTTTAGGCAGAATTTTACCGTCGCAAATGTTATTATTTTGATCTTTGTGTTCTAAATAGCATAATTCTGAGGTTTGGTCGAATTAGGTAAAGTTTGGGTTAGGTTACAGTAAAATGAACTTTGTGCACAAGTCTATGGGATTTCCCCTTTACGGTCGATCTAGCGTAAAATTGATTACTTTTGAAAATCCCAGCACCTTGTCATTGGATATGCTCTGTTTGACATAGCTGTTTATTGGTAGTTTGTCTGTACCATTGGTTTCTTTCTATTCTGGTGTTGAACTATTTTTGATTAGATTTTCTTGCATGGTTATATAGGCTAGCCACACAGAACATAAAATGTTTGCACCGTTTTGAACACTGAGACAGTGTTTCATTTTGCAGCCCGTTACTGTTTTTTCCCCTCACTTTTGAATATTTTCTGTATATGGGAACTTGTACTTTTGCATTTGTACAGTTTTGGTGCTGGCTTAGTCGCAAATTAGTATTGTTTGTTGGTGGGTCATGGTCAGGCCCGTCACCAGCTCCAGGCATTAGGGGGGGGGGGGGCACAGTGCTTGATAGGGGGCCACATATCACAAGAAAAAAGCACAACTTTATGCTTATGGTTCGACAGATGGGGGGCCAATTAATCACCAGGGGGGGGGGGGGGTTTCTTCAGGATTTGCTTGACCGCGGAATCGTTCGGAGATCAGCGCGTATGCTAGTCCGATAGTTCTCATACGAAAGAAGAGTGGACAGTTGAGGCTGTGCATCGATTATTGACTTCTCAATGCAATGACGCATTCCCTCTGCCAAGAATAGAAGAGACGTTGGAGTCTCTTGCTGGGGCTAAGCTCTTCTCATTGCTCGATATGGCGCATGGCTACTTTCAGGTAGCCATGCATGAGGACTCGGTGGGATGGGGAAGACGGCTTTCCGGGTACATTGGGGCCTGTACGAGTTCCTCCGACTTCCCCAAGGGTTGACCAATGCGTCCAGCACTTCAGCGCATTGCAGAGTTATTTTTTGGCGACCTCAACCTGTCAGAGTTGGTCATGTATCTCCATGACCTGTTTTGGGGCACATTCGAGGAACATCTGGTGCGCCTAGCCAGAGTCCTTGAACGGCTCGAACGCAATGGACTGAAGCCTAATGTAAAAAAAATGTCAGCTGTTCCAGATTTCTGTCAGGCACTTGGGCCACATTGTCAGTTGTGATGGGGTGTCTGTGGATCCAGATAAAACCGCCCGCATACGGAACTGGCCCGTCCCAACAACTGTGCAGCAGCTGAGATAATTTCTCGGTTTGGCCTCATATTACAGGCGATTTGTTTCGGGATTTTAGAAATTGGCTGAGCCACTGCATGCCCTGACCCGTAAGGAAGGGGAAATAGCAGGGAACGCCCGTCCAGCATTTTGTTGGTCAGAGGAAGCTGACCAGGCATTTAGGAGTCTGTGGTATCCCGATTTTAGCCGTGACTTTGTTGTAGAGGTGGATGCCTCGTTAACAGGTTTGGGTGTTTTTTGTCTGTCCCAGTTAGATGATTCGGGGAAGCTCCGCGGTGCCGAGAGAGGGTACTCGGACCTGTCTAGCTTCAAGTTGGAGCTAAACTGGCTCTAAAGTGGGCCGTCTCTGAAAAATTCAGAGACTAATTACAACAACAACAACAACAACAACAATCCCTTAGCGCATCTTCGGGCGGCTAAACTTGGTGCTGTTGAGCAAAGGTGGGCTGCTCAGCTTGCACCATTCGACCATGAACTAAGGTACAGATCAGGGAAGTCCAATAAATGTGCCGATGCCCTCAGCCGTTACCCTGGTGCTCAGCGGGTGACACTATGAACCCCTTGGATGTGATTTCCTATTCAGAATGGACAGGAGGATTAAGAGAATGTGATTTAATAAGGGTCCAAAATCACATCCAGAGTCCAGAATCACAATGCGGTTTAAGCTGTTAAACCCAGAAGTCACAATGTACTCTTTGTCAGGGTGGGATAATAGTTCATAGGCTTCAGATGTGATTTTAAATAGAGTAGGATGTGATTTTGGACCCTCATTGTTAAAATCACATCCTCTTAATCCTTATGTCCATTTTGAATAGGAAATCACATCCAAGGGATTCACAGTGTCAAAGCCAACGTTGTTCAGTGTGTCCACCAAAGTGCCGATGAAGGTGGTTGACTGTTTTCTTGGTGCCCCGTGCCTTGCGGTCTGCCAGTTGTGAGAAGCAGTGTTCTGATAGTTCCGCGTGCACCCTTCAGGTTCAGCACCTTCAGTGTTACCTTCATATTCGTTGGGAGCCTGGGCAAGACCCACCAGCTGGGGAACAACTTCCCACAGAAGCTCGAGGGTGGATTAAGGAGTGGCCACGCCTAAAGGAGAGAAATTGTGTCCTGTATAGATGTGTGCGTGACACGGGTCTTGGAGAGGTGTTCCAGCTTCTTGTTCCGCAGGGGCTCAGGAAGACAATTATCGAAGGAGCCCATGACCATTGGGGACACCAGGGGGTGGCAAGAACCTTGTCCTTCACCAAACAGCGCTGTTTTTGGCCAGGTGTCACTTCTCATGTGCAGAGCCATATCATGGATTGTTTCCAATGCAGGGTGTCCAAGCCTCCCACTCCAGCTGTTCGGCCGCTGATGTTCCATCTTTTGGCTTTTCAACCACTATAGAGCGGCTTGCGATATATTTCGTCAAGCTAGATCGCGGCTTGGGGAACATTGAGGATGTGCTTGACCTCACTGATTCTTTTACCAAGTTTGCTGCTGCAGTACCATGTCGGGACCAGATGGCGCCAACAGTTGCCCGTGCACTATACGCGATCACTGGTTTGTTCATTATGGGATTCCCATCCAAATTCACTCAGACCAGGGGCGTAATTTTGAGAGTAGATTAATTCAGGAATTATGCAAGCTTTACAGCATCAAGAAAACAAGGACGACACCTTATCACCCACAGGGCAACGGCCAGACCGAAAGGTTCAACCGTACCCTGTGTGGTCTCATCAAGTCTCTGGATAGTACAAGTCGACACCGGTGGCCCGAGTTTACTTCCCCATTTGGTCTATATCACTCGGTGACAGGGTACCCCGTACACGTTGATGTTTGGTAGAGAGCCTGTTGTCCTTATATATCAGTTGCTAAGCAACACACGAAACAACTGGAGTGAAATTTGTATCCAGAAACAGGCTAAAATTATCCAGCATACTTACCAAGTTGTTAAGGACCGACTGACAAGGGCCGCGGAGGTAATCAAGCGCCGGTATAACAGAAAGGCCAAAGCAAGCCGACTGATGGTCGGTACTAGGGTCTTGCTGAGGCAGTCGGCGCACACAGGGCGCCACAAGATCTCGAACGCCTTCAGTGGGCTTCCATACGTCATAGTAGACTGTAATGAGAGAAATAATCTCTTTCTGGTAAGACCAGCGGCTGGGGGTGACAGTAGATGGGTGAACCGCAAACTGCTTGTCTCATAGATCCGCGTAGGGAGCCAAATATGCCAGTGGTTGGAGACCCCTTACAATGTCTACCATCTGTTGATGACAGCCAGAGCTCTCTGACAATGAGTCGAATGACGATGATTTTATCCTGTCAATTCCCGCCCCTGCTCTTTCATCCAGAGGAGAGTGGTGGACCCCCTAATGATCATAGTACGAAGGGAAGAGACAGGGAAGAGGTCCCTTCAGATATTGTTTGCCCTGAACGGACAACCAGTAAAGCTAGACGTATTCCCGCACCGGTCAAAGCGCCTGCAAGAAAAGCAGCAGACTGGCACGTGGCCGAGTGCAGTAACATAAATATTAGATAATAGAGTCATATCGCGAGAAGGCGTGAAGTGAGACAGAGGTTGCCCGTAAAGTAACTGGACATAGAGCCGCCTCTACAGACATTCCTTCTTTAGTTTTTGTGGTCACAGTTGATAGTTACAAATTATTTTGTACATGTTTTGTACATGATTTTAGACCAAACTTTGTCTTCCTGTGATCGTGGAGATTCAAAAGGGTACAAATCGTTTAGAAGTTATCTAACGTCTTACTAAACTGTTTTTATTAACTTTCGTAACCACATACTCTTGGACAACCATGTCTAATCAGGCACTAGTGTATTTTGTTTGGCCATTCTTTCCCAGCGAGAATCCTGCGAGAGGCTCATAGGAGACAGCAGCGAATTGTTGATTATGTAGGGCTTAGTAATGGGTGCGACTTGTTTGTGGAAGGACTTTCGGGCCTGACCTATAATAGATTTTTTTCAAATAGAGCACACTATTGTCAGAGAATGATGTCGAAGCAGATCGACATTTTGTGCGTAGACATAATGGGCACGAACGATCTCTGCCAATCAGAGATAACCCCACAAGTTCTTGTCAACAAAACCCCTCAGTTCGTGGATGCCCTAGCACTGCATGGAATTAATCCTCGATGTATAGTTATATTTTCGATTATTCAAGGGTCCAGGATGATGTCCCGAACGGGTCAGATCGGCTCACCACGTTCAATCACAGGGTAAGACGTTTTAACCTAATCATAGCTCGCAGATTGCGCACATATCCAGCAGTACATATTTATCACCAAAGGCGGATAAATTACCCTAGGTATCTAGTGGATGGATGTCATCTGACCCCAGACGGCATGCAAAAGTACTGTAGCAGTATTAAAGAAGTAGCCCTCCGTTAACAACGAAGATAGACGTGTATAGTCTTAGTTGATTTTCCTGGTTCAATAGACCGACGATTTATAAGGAAGGATTTGAATCCTATGTAACGTGCCTAAATTGCTTATGGTTTGACCTTCCATATTTTTTGGCCTGATGTTGTGGTAGTAACCACATATATAGTAACCCAGACTTTTTTATAAGGAATTGCTCATAAATTCTAGAGGATTCCAATCGGAATTTAGAACTCTTTATATTTGTGCATCTTAACCCACAAAGATTCCTGTAGAACAAAAGACAATTTTATTTTAAGGGGTGATTTTAGGAAAACAAGGAAATAACATGAACCTTATCTAGACCCTTCTGAGAATTGTGCTGAACAGTGCTCTCTCATTCTTTTGAGTATAGTTGCTTATGATGTATAATAAACATTTAGTATCTGTACTTTTCATGATTATAGGCAATAATTTGTGTGGACGGTGAGTCTCCGTCTTTATAGGAGACATACATTTTTAAACCTATGGCCGACCCCTTGTTTGATTTAAGCCGTTGTCTAAACAAATAGTGTTTACATTTTGATGTTGGTTCACCTGTAAAAATACCCAGTGTTGTAGTCGAGTACTTTTTTCCGAGTACCGAGTACTGCCGAGTACTTAGATTGCCGAGTACCATTCAAGTCCGAGTACTTTGCCAACCGAGTACAAGTACAGGTCTCCGAGTCCGAGTACATGTGTTTCCGAGTACGAGTCCGAGTACTTGTATTTCCGAGTACGAGTACATTGTGCTTAAAGTAAAACGAAAAAAATATGCAAATCCGTTTAGAAATGTTCCCAAACGTTTAGGAACTCAAATTTCAAAAATGGGACCTTGTATTTACGCAATCTACCTTCAAGTTCTATTTACAAAGAATCTATGATCTTTTAAAACGTGGATGTTAAATACATTTTCCAAACCTGTGTCTTTATCATTATTTTAGTCAGTAATATGCAAGGTTCCGACACAAAAACACTCTCTCCTTCATGGAAAAAAATGCCACTTCTCGACGTGACATCACTGACTGCGCGACGGTGAAAGTTAAACCGCCATCTTGAATTATTATGTATTCATGATCATGAATGCATTAAGTTGGTATTTAAGCCAATAGGGGGAAACGGTGTGCTGTGTTTCGGGCCGTGTTATGAATATTTAACAGGTCAATCGCCATGACCATTCATAAATATTGAAACTAGAATCCCTGGCCTTATAAGGGTGGGTAATTTGAATTTGAATGCCTGTATCAGAAAGCGCCAATGCCACTCAAAAGTGACCAGATCAACGATCACCAAAAAGGGATGATCCAAGCCTGGCATCGGCATTGGGAGGGGGAATTCCAACCGCGATATTGCCCGGAGGCTTGGGATTTTGGAGGGTACCGTGAGGTACAATTTGCGGAAATTGCAAGATTATAATAATTCTATGGAAAACGAGGCAAGATCTGAAGACCACCTCCTGCGGAGTTCGCGCCGAAACTTCGCACGAAACCATCGAACGACCAACACCTCGGCGTTTCACATTATGATTGGCCCAATTATGGGTTCACGGCTAGATATTTGTCCGGTTCGCTCGTGACCTTGCAAACAGGACGCTGGCAAGGGCTGATCTCTTTGAGCTCTCATTAGACAGATTTTGCATGACCTGTGGCATGCAGCGCACAAACTCGATTGCTACAGCTGTTTATCATGTAGCGCGCGCTAGCTACATGCGAAGGTCATGATAAAGTTACCCATAATGCCATCCGTACTTCCTTCGCAAGATTCTGTGAAGCAACATCAGCCCTTCCCATGCCCAGCGACCTGTTTGCAGGGCGGGGGGTACAAGCGAATTTGTTCGGACGGTGCGCAGAGGAAGTCGATTTCTCCGATTTCAACCATTTGAAAGTATAGATAAAATAATCAACGAGTTTTTTTTATCGAGTATTGCTTTTCGAGTACGAGTACCTTGATGATCGAGTACAATTTCGACACGTCGAGTTCAAGTACTTTGCTGCCCGAGTACGAGTACCGTCAGTTGGAGTACGAGTACTTTGACATTCGAGTACAAGTACGAGTACGAGTACGAGTACGAGTACTCTAAAAACGGTACTCGAGTAGTACTCGAGTACGAGTACCGAGTACGAGTACTACAACACTGAAAATACCAGGAATTGATTTATCCGACCGTATTCGGGTTCTTTTTTGGCTCGTTGATAAATGAATGGAGAATCATATCTTTCAGATCTTAGATGGGAACTTTGAAATTTCATGAAAATAAACCACTCGAGGGCGAGGGTAGTCTTGGTTCCAAGACGTCCTTAGCGCGGTGCGACGTACAGCGCGCACGGCAGCGCCCTCTAGCTACACACACACACACACGCCAAGGCCAAATCGCTAAGAACGTCTTGGGCATTTCGCAAGGGAGCGCGCGCGACCTGCTCATGCATAATTTAACAGGCGGGTCAAACGAATAATCGCGCTTGCGCACTGGAGGAAACTCATGTTTAAGTAATAACTTACTAGTCAGTTAACGTTCTGAGCAGAGTGATTCTGGACTGGCAAACAGGATTGAGAAATCTTCGGATTGTTCCAAAAATGTGATCTGGAATATCAGACGTTATCTCTGCCAATTTCAGTCCCAGATGTTCAGCACGATGTAACTGATCAACGGCCAGAGCTTTCAATGGCACGACGACAATAATCAGCGCTTTCTCCTGTTTGCATTCGGTTACTTCGTTCAATCATGGAGGAAGGAAACACCTCCATGCTTCGTTTAAGAAATCTAAGACCAATGGAGCGGCTTGAAAAATTACACTCTTGCCAAATCCCGATGGTAAATTAACAAACAAATCATGGCCACGTACAAATTGATGAATGGCACTGATCTGATGACTTTTTACCTTTCCAAAGCCCAGTTTGTTGCTGTAAAATCGATCGCTTGGTCCACGCGATCAGACATTTTTTCCAACAAACAACGAATGGCTTGGTACTGCGCTGCACGTTCATACGTACGTACACGTAAACCCGACTGGGGTACAGAAACTAGACTAGTGAGTGTTGGCTATTTACACGCAATTATGCAGTACGTCACACGCGCATGCAAATGCAACACAGTTCTGCTCGCGATTTCGCGAGCAGAACTTGCGAAATTCCCAAGACGGTCTTAGCGATTTGGCCGTGGCGTGTGTGTGTGTACCGAGAGGGCGCTGTCGGCCGGCCGTGCGCGCTATACGTCGCACCGCTAAGGACGTCTTGGAACCAAGACTAGGGCGAGGGTTTCTAAGCAGGGAACTTGTGGGGACTCATGAATATTGATGAGCCCTTGCCCCGCCCCTTTTCCTTTGGTCTTGCTGGCGAACAGGTCATGGTCACGAAACCCTGCCAAATGATCCAATTTGTGGTTTAAAAAGTAACCACCCAGACCGACTATACATACCACCCAACTTTTGGAGGAGTACCGGGTACGTACATCTTTTTTCAAATGTTTTGATATTTATTTTCCTATGAAAATAGGGAACTTTTGTGTCCCTTGTCCGTGGTTACAGCGCAATAGATCAGCACGTACGCTGTACTGTGGAACAGTTTTCCTGTGCTTTGCTCTATTATATTGTGACCTTGTCTAGGCATGATTTGCATGTGTTGTGTGTGTAAATTGGACGGCATATTACAATCAACACGGGACAATGGTGTGCATGTAAGTCAAACCATGGAGGCCAGGATCTATATCCTTTCTCCATGGTCAAACGCACAGTTCGATGGATTTACTCAATGGTTTGATTCATGTATTATACATGTACAGCACTTTGTATTAAATTCATATTAGGCCGGTTTTTCTTTTATTACTTGGATTACGGATCCGCCGCCGGGAAAAATCAGATTTTGGAAAACATTATAAAAAATCGCCGCCGAAAGTTGTTGAATAATAAACAACCTGGCAGCGCCACACTATCTAATAAGACCACTTAGAACAAGCATAGGATCATTCGCAGTGAACACTTGTTGACTGTTTTTGTGTGGAATACGATCCAGATGGTGCGCATACATATATATTGTACATGTACATGTATAAATGATGTACATTGTACATGTACGTACTGGCGTGCAAACATATTTATGCACCAGCTGTACGATTTTCAACATGAAGTTTGACTTGGATACATGGATGTTAAATACATTTTCCAAACCTGTCTCTTGTGTCATAATTTTAGTCAGTAATATGCAAGTTTCCAACACAAAAACACCGTCGTGATATGCCTCATTAGGCGCGCTGTGTTGCGGGCCGTTTTATGAATATTTAACAGGTCAATCGCCGTGACCATTCAGAAATATTGAAATTAGATTCCCCTGGCCTTATAAGGGAATTCGAAAGCGCCACACAATGCCGCTCAAAAGTGAGATCAACGATCACCAAAATGGATGATCCAATCCTGGAAGGGGGAGGGGGAATTTCCAACCTCGAGATTGCCCGGAGGCTTGAGATTTTGGAGGGTACCGTGAGGTACAATTTGCGGAAATTGCAGTATAATAATTCTATGGAAAACGAGACAAGATCTGCTGGTCGTATAAGGAAAACCACAGAAAAAGCTGACCGCCACCACCTCGTGCGAAGTTCGCGCCGAAACTTCCCACGAAACCGCCCCCGGCCCGAGCTAGCTGTTGTCGCGACCTTACCGAGCTAGCTGTGGGTGTTGCAGTGCATCGCTCGACCGTACCGTAGCCCCGCCTCACTGCCGACCACGCGTGGCCCGTCGATTGGCTTGGGATTGGGCTGAATCCGCGTCGCGCGCTTCACTGGAGAATGTTTTTTCGTCAATTTCGCGTTCCACGGGCGCCGCCATTTTGGATTATAGGGCGACGCCATGTTTCAATTTTATGAATGTTTTTCTGCTCGCCGCCCGACCCGGAGACCAAAAAAATCCGTAATCCAAGTTATTAAAAATAAACGGCCTTACATGGATAAAATTATTTACACTGGACATTTGACATTGTGTTACAGGGCAATACTTCAGTTTCTATTCGGGGTCCTTGTGACGAGGTTCTGGGATTTTGATTTGCTAGGATTTTGATTTGCTAGGATTTTGTCTACTGGGATTTGATTTGCTGGAACAATAAAACCTGGTGGAACATCACTAGCTACATAGTGTCCAGAGTGTCAGTCTTCCTTACCAAGGAATAAAACCTTAGTTTTCGTGGGCCGGCTAGGAGCCGCGTACAACCGAACCGACGCACACGCGTTGCTTCACTTCATTACTTTTGCTTATTTTATTCATTTATTTTTTAGAACCGGTAAAGGTGGATGGCTTGCGTATCCCCCCCCCCCCCCCCGCCCCGCCCCGCGCTGGATACGCCACTGCACGGCAAGAAAGCAGTCCTGTGTGTATTCATATTGTCATAAAGATCCCGTTGTATAATTCCTTCGAAAGTGCAGGATTCCTTTAATCGAGCTGCACACAAGTCATTGTTACATACCTTTTGTGGCCACATATTTATTGTTCTTGTGCAGTTAAGCCAGAACAAGTTTGATAACCACATGTGTTCGTACTGTTAACACATTTTCGATATGAAATTAATTCTACTGTGACGTCCTTGACTAATCTACTCTATTCCGCTACAAACAATCCTTACCTAAAAATGCATCTAAGACCATTAGAAAGTGTAAAACGTGTTGTCATGTGTAAGTCCATGAAAAGGCCTTGATAATCCTGCATTGTGTGAACATATTTTGTTTGCAGGTCCACACAAATGAATACAATGCTAACGCAATACAGTTGTAGCCCATTACCTGGACTCCATCTACGTACGCGATTCCCATCACGACATGGGGCATACGGGTACCCCCGTTTTGTCCCTATACCCTTTTCACCATATGAAGCGAGATATGGGGGCAAAGGGAAACCCCCCCCCCCCCACTCTTTTGTGTTGGTCATTGTGTTCCCGGAATCTCAGGAATTTTTTTCAGAAAACTGGTTGGGGGGGGTGTTAGGTACTATAGTTTGGAGTGTGTACACTGCAAAAACTGGGGTGTTAAAAATAACACCAAGGGTGTCAAATTGATACTTTCCCGGTATCTATATAGGACACCAAAAGTTGGTGTTAATTGATTCCAACACAAACATGGTGTAACTGTATAACACCAGAAATCGGTGTTCATTTGCAGTATACTTGGTGTTACATGTACTTTAAAAAATAAGAGACGTATTTTTACTGGATATTCCAGGCAGAAAATAAGTGCAAATTTATAGAAATAAATTAAGTGGGAACCAAACTAATTGAAATACACTTAATATGCATTATTATGGTAGGGTGTACAGCTGCTACGGTAACCTACTTACACTACAAAGTGGATATTGTCGTAATTTAGGTATATATTTAGCATTTTCCGCCATGCTGAAGTCATGGTTTCCATGAACAATTGCAATATTTGAATACGAAGGCAATGTAATGCGATTCTTTATTTATGTTTACACAAAATCTACATTTTGTTGTGGAATATTGTTTGAATAATTACACATTATGGTCAAGAAATTATGTTTTTGGACGAAACACCACAATTTAACGTGACTTTTGTGAAATATATTTCCTCACCATACTGCACGAAGAAGTGATGCCGTCCAATCGGATTGCTGGATCTTCGAGCATGCGCACGTTGTGCAACCTTTTAACACCAGAACTATTTAATACCAAGTTATTCAAGTTTTTGCCTGCACGTTTGAAAAAATTGGTGTTATTTTAACACCAAAAGAATCACCAAAACGTTTACACCAGTTTAGTGTTAGCAATTTAACACCAGAGTTTTTGCAGTGTATAGTGTATAGGGACAAAAGGGGGGTACCCCTATGCCCAATGTCGTGCTGGGTATCTATACATACTCCTTACTATTGTTACATATAACAACCCCCTAGATTTCTGAAAAGAATTCCTGAGATTCCGGGAACACAATGACCAACACAAAATAGGTGTGCTTCCTAACGTACGTACACAGTCACGGTACATATGGCTAAATTGGCCACAAGAATGGGCCCAAATTAGCCATAGAGTGGGGAGGGGGGGGGGGGGGGGTGTGGTTTTTCAAAATGCACTGTGCAGGTCAGATTAAGCACTACTTTTAGGGGTGGTCTTCCTTGGAGGGGAATATCATCCAAAAGGTATAGCTATAGGTGACCCCTATATAAATACTAAAGAAACTGAAGGATGATAAGGCAAGCTCTATTTTGGTGTGCAGCGCAGTTACCTGTAAGAATTTTAAGTATTTTTTTAAGGTTATGTATTTACATCTGATGTCTATGGACGTATATTTACAGGGGTGCACCCTTGTGAGGATGTGCATCAAATAAGGTGCGGTATAGGGACTAAAGTGACACTTACATGTTATATGTTATATGAAATAAACGAAAACGGTATTAAACAACGTAAATCAATCGCTTTTTGAGGAAAATAGAGTAATCTTTAACCAATTTCAAGAAATGGAAGCCCAGACCGGTATCCTCCTGGGAGTGATACCCAACATGTTTTGTCCGTGTATCTCTTCGGCTGAATAAATGCAAATTGTGGCCCCCTATTTTGTGACCCCCAGGCTACATGTACAGGGTGTGACCTGGCAGCAATATGGAATATTGAATCCCGGTGTCATGCCAAAAAGTGTCCGGTGCCAAATACTGTCCGCTCATTAGCATACTGCTCTCTGATTGGTCAAGTGGGTATTACGTCATCGCGATACCGGAAGCTTGCTAAATAGTGTCCGGGCGTACGTACGTATAGCGTGCATCCATCGCGTCCTTGCCGTCAAGCTATCAACACTGCGTGACGATAAGTTCTCATCTCATTCGCATCTTTCAATATCATCTTTTTGGGTTTATTTTACCTCTTTTATTGTTGATTAACTTGAGTTTGCGTATATTGCTTAATGCTTTGTATGGACTAGCATATCAATTGTTCGGCCTGTATCTGTGTGTTTTGTTGGCATTTTCGTTCACGTATTTTATAAAATAAGTAACAACCAGACATTATGATAAAATTTAACAAGAAAAACAATACCTTGTGGATTGTTTGACGAAGAAAAAAAAGTGGATAAAAATTCATCCAACGATTCAAAATAGTCGCTGGTATATACGTATGAGCACTACCTCCATGGTATGAGGTATAGTAAAAAAAAAAGTATTTGGCAAGGAACGGACAGTATTTGGCAAGGAAAGGACAGTATTTGGCAAGGAACGGACAGTATTTGGCAGCAATAATTAGCGGACAGTATTTGGCAAGGAACGGACAGTATTTGGCAAGGAAAGGACAGTATTTGGCAGCAATTTAGCCGACAGTATTTAGCAAGGAACGGACAGTATTTGGCAGTAATTTGCATGAGCGGACACTTTTTAGCAGCGGACACTATTTGGCATGTAATACATGCCAAAAAGTGTCCGTGTCTTTTGCGCGTGCTCAGCGGCCAGTATTTGACCAAGCAGAGAGCAGTATGCTAATGAGCGGACAGTATTTGGCACCGGACACTTTTTGGCATGACACCGGCACTATACTAAAATAGCCAGACCATCAAACCTATTGTATCTTTTCAGCAGAATAAACTCTCTGGGCTGCCGGTCTAAAAAGGAACAGTAAACAAGCCCAAGTTAAAAAAGCTTAAGGATGTACAAACATGTCAACATATAGATGCTCCTAATTTCTTTGGTCAAACTTTAAAACAAAGCAACAGTGAAAAATTAAATTCATCAGCCATTTTAATTTCATTAGTTCGTTACATCATCCATCCCTCATATCAGTTCAGATGTTACATTATAAATGTTACAGAATTTTCCATTATGAATTTTGCAAATTTATATAAAAACCTCGGAAGACAATAGAAAAATATATCAATTAAAAAATGTTATTAATTTGAATGACCGTTTGATGAAAATGATTGCCCATAACTAATTGGAAAAGAAAAGCATACACACATACTGACGTTCGCTAATTTGAATATAACTCAATTTAAGAACGCAACAAATGAAGTTTTCAATGCAACAAAACGAAATATAATGCCCCTAAACGAAAACGAACATCCGGAACAAAATCTTGGCTGCTTAAAAATTGAAACTGAATGTCCAAACAGTGAAAAAGAAGCCTGAATTTGATCAGATGTGTAAAACCACGCGAATTTGAACGACCACTAACGAAAATGATCAGACAAATTCGCAAATTGGCCTGGAAAACCTATATTTTGAATATATGTGCGGTGAATTTTCTTTTAGTTAAACTAAAAAAACTGAGTTTTGCGGACGATTGGCATAATTTCCTTGGCTGTACCAGAAAAGTGTTTCCAGAATCTGCTGATTTTATGCAACTTCCTCTGCTGCAGCATCCCTCTGCTGCATGTGTTCTAGTTTTTTGAGTTCGCGACTGAGTTCACGTCTTATATCGCAAGCTCGTTTCGTCCTGTACATGTATATATTCTTCCTTATATACGGAACTCGCTTCGTTCTATATATATTGCAGTCTGGCGTCTATGGTGGCGCTTCGCTTTATATAAATTGCAACTCTTGTCTCGTCCTATGTATATTTGTTTCGTCCTGAATATATTTGTGTGGTCCTAAATTAGTTTGGTCCTATATATATTTGTTTGGTCCTATATATATTTGTTTGGTCCTATTTATATCTATTTGGTGCTATATATATTTGTTTGGTCCTATATTTTTGTTTGGTCCTATATATATATATTTGGTCCTATATATATTTGTTTGGTCCTATATATATATTTGTTTGGTCCTGTATATATTTATTTGGTCCTATATATATTTGTTTGGTCCTATATAAGCGTCGGGGTGCCACACAAAGTCTGGGCCTCTGCCGTTGTATGTCCTTGTAGCCGCCGCCGCCGCCTTCTTTGCTCGACTCCCTCTGGGTGATACCCAGCACGATATGGTGGAAAAGGGTACCCCCTTTTTATCCCTATACATTAAGCACACTCCAGATTATTGTTATCTAACATCGCCCTAGATTTCTGAAAAGAATTCCTGAGATTCCGGGAACACAATGACCAACACAAAAGAGGGGGGGGGGGGGTCCCTTTTCCCCCATATCGCGCTTCATATGCTCTGGGTCTAGTCATCCCAGATCATGGCGCACTGTTTCTGGGCTTACCAGCAGTCCATTCTGAAGGCATCTCAGGTTCATCAACCGGTAACCACAAAGTTGCCCTGAGGTACTCAACTGCCCTTCTATAAAACATGCAACATCAAAAATGTCTGTCTGGTGTTTTCGGCGATAAATGCCAAGTTCTCGCAATTTACGGTTTATGTTATACGCTTGCTGATCAAGATATTATGATTACAAGCAAGTGAAGCAATTATTTCGTCATAATTAAGTCCCAAACTAAAGTAACGCCGGATCAAATGCAGACACTGTGCGTCCGAAGCCGCCGCCGCAGCCATGGATGATCAGTAACTTCCGGAAACCGAACAGCTGCTTAAAAAAGAAAAAATACAGCTGCTTAAAAATAAAAATAAATGCTCTCGAAAAAAAAAAATGCTCTCGAAAATAGAAATAACTGCTCTCGAAAATAAAAATAATTCCTCTCAAAAACAAATAGCGGTGGCACTAACGGGCTTTCGTACCTTATACATTTACCTCCGACTTCGATGTCATATTCTCACCAAACCTACTTACCTATACAGGCTTATGTAATAGAGTACCGAAGTGATGACGTCAATCAATGCAATGTTTGGAACCAGAATACATTCTAAACTGCATGTGTTTGGAACCAGTTGCCGTGGCAACTGAAGTCAGACTTCGGTACTCTATTGTTCAACTGCCACAGCATCTGCTGGAATGAAGCTATGGTCTCATTCTTCCACCATTCTTAAACTGTTTTGTCCTAACAAAGGGAATATGGAACGATGGGTGGTTTGTTCAGTCGCTCTGTTCGTGCAAAATAATGTAACAATGGCAGGACGTCACTGGTGGAGGTTAATCAATAAACATCTGGCCTGTCCCAAATCGACAGTGCTTGTAAGCGATGCTACGAGAAACACAAAAACCATCAGCTCTCGTGTAAAAATTTACTTGTATACGGCTCGAGACTCGACTCGTGTGACTACTGTTTTCTTGTTCGACAAGTGTCCACACCATTCACTAACGGCGAATGTGGTCAGTTCATGAAAAGTCTTCCTTTGTAGAAACAGGATTACCATCCAAATTTTGATTTATGCATAACTGATATTCAGTTAGGTTTTGCTAAGCATGAACATTACAATGAGTTTTGGCCGATAACATGTTTTTACTAAGCAAGACTTTTTTGTGATAAGCATTTTTTTTGTCCCCTAGGTCTTCGAGGATTTGGAATGGACAAAGCATCGCGAGACAGAATAAGTGCTGGCTTGTTTCTGCGAAGAAACAGTACTGCTTTTAAATTAATGCTAACGACACTTTTGGCGTTGTCGGCGATGTCATTCATGCTGGTGAGATATATTTGTTTAGTTTTTAGGTGTCAATTTTGACTTGAATTAATTATTATTATTTTTTGTTTCATTTTCCATGTTATCTCGAGTCTTTTATTTTTGAGGGTGGCGGGTGGGAGTGTCGATTTGTGCAAACAATTGTGCGCCCAAGAAAATTATTGGGCCTGTCATGCCTCTGATTTAACATACAACGTTTCTCATCTTTCACATAATAATTGTTTCAAGTTTATAAGGACGGGTTTTCCGCACTCGAGCCAAAGTTGGGTAAAATCAGGACAACTTCGATACAAGTATTGGTGAACATACCAACTGCCTCTACCGCTAGTCTTTTATGGTTCGTGGGAAAACGTACATATACATTTCCAGGATAATTTTGTCATTTTTTTGTTGGTTTGGTGTTTTGAGGGTTTCTGGGGTTGTTGATTTTTGTATTTGTTTTGGTTTTGTTTGCTTCTGTTTATATTTTTTTGCGATGCTCTCATGCCCGCCCGGTAACTCATAAAATGTCATTTTTCCAATTTGTTCAGTGCGTGCTCTCTTGAAAATTAAAATGTTCATGCTAATTTTGCATTGTCAAAGAAAATTCCTTTTTAAATACATGCACTCCTCCCATGAATATCTTTAGTTCTCCACAATTGGAATTTAACTACTGCATTTCGAGATTTCGGGGTCAATATAAAATTTAAGCTATACATAGGCCTATGGTTGCACACCATAAATCGGCTTCCATAGACCACAATGATAAACACGCTATCACTTTCAAAATTCAGGAAAAATACTTAGGACTCTCCAATGTGTTTGAGACACACTTCAAATTGAAGCCTATTCATATTTTGTTAAGTTTCTGTTCAATTTTATGGGGAGTAGCCAATAACTTTTTGGGAAAATTTCCATCCAAAGATGATCCCTCCTAAAAGTAGTCCCTCAACCCTTCGTCAGATTGAAAATTGATGGCTACGCTCCATTGCAAAATAGAGCACTTTTATGGCCCAATTTGATCCGAATTTCACAGTAATACCAGCTGGCAGTCCTGTGCACCGCTTCCAAAATTCTCTTTTGCAAACCCTCAAGTTCATGGCTCACAAAATGCTCTAACAGCAGAGAAATTGAGGGCTCGCAAATCGTGATTTGGCCGGCGTAGGCAATTTTTGGCGCATTTACTGGTCTGCACCCCTATATGCAGATAGAAGTATGTGTAGGCCTAAAGGCTTTCAGAAGCAGCCAACCACCCACCCATTCCCTGCGTTTTAAACTTATTTTACGGGGACCAGAAATTTCCGGGGCACATTGTTTTTACAAATTTGTAAAAATTTGGTCCGGAAAATGAGGATACCCATCCCCCACAATCCCCCAAAAAACATGATGCCTATAGGCCTGGAACAGTAGGGGCCTATGCCATGTTCATTGTCACCATGCAAGCCGTCAAACATTATCTAAATGTACGGATTTTTGGCTCCCGACCGAGTGGGAAAAAACTTGTTTTTGCCGCCGACCCTGTCTGGAATTACTTACCAAGTACAAAAATAGGAAAACAGATACACTGTTATTGGGCAAACAGATTACCCAACGTTGGTACAGTAATCAACATGTTCAACCTTTGGGTAATGTTTCACGTAATTTACTGTTGCATAAGCACAGCTGTGCACAAACCAATTGTTGGTTAAAGTGGGGTTAAACAACAGCTGTGGTTATACAACAGTTGGTAAATTACGTGACAAAATACCCAAATGTTGAACAAGCTGACTATTGTACCAACGTTGGATAATCTGTTTACACAAATTTCTAAAGCCCGGTTCATACTTCATGCGAATGCGTATGCGAAGCGAATTCGTTAAAGGTACACACCGGCCTCTTGGGCGATGTTTGGGCGATTTTAGGCGCTAAATTAGATTTCACCATGACTGGAAGAGTTTTCTTAATTAGAATATAAAGGTCCAAGCGCGACAACTTGAAATTGTTTCGTTTTCGTATAATATTAAAAAAAAGTTAGTCACGTGACTTTCTTGCACCAAATTTTGGTTCACGAAATTCACGTGATCATTAGGGCTAGTTTTACTTCCAGCCGTAAAACCTTTCAATAACTGAACCAAATTCCAGTTTAATTTAACCATAATAATGATGACTATTTTTCCAAACTGTACCTATTGTTTAATTGTTGATTATACTTCAATTTGGCGAAATTATGGCAAAAGTCGTAACACTTTTCCCAAAGACCGGGCAACGGACCCATGTTTCACGAGACACGGCGTGGGGCCAGCGCGGCATAGCCCCCGCGGCCAGCGGGGGACGAAGACCCAGCACAGCTGCCACATAAATCTATTAACGCTGCACTGCACTGTACATCGGTACGGCGATCACAGTACTGGCGCCGGCTGTGTACTACTGGTCGGCGGCTTCCGTCGACGCGTCGCAGAGCTGGTCAGCACTGTAGGCATGGGACCCCGTTGAAGGCATGATCCCCGTCGTTGACACATGCAAATTGCAGTTTTACTCCTAAATCTGTGAAACAGCGAAATGTCTACTACTCCAAAGGCAAAGCAGAAAACGTCGTTTAGTGGTGGGGGCCGTCCTGTCAAATCATCCGCAGAGAAACGGAGGATATTGAGCGTACGGGCAGCCCGGAGAAGGGCCGACCGCTTTCGTCAAGATGGTGAGGACCGCCTAGCGAAATTGGTTGGACCAGCTAACCTAGCCAGATGGAAAACGCTGAGGGACCAAGCCCTCGGACTTGAGACTGATCTTGAAGACAGCATGAAAGATGCAGTGTTTGCCAGAATTGTGTTGGATAGGTATGTAAAAATGACGTTTGACAGTGATGCTGTAGGGGCCTGACCATGTCTACAGTAGTACATGGAAGGGGTTGCTGTGTGCGTGAAATTGTGTACTATATGTCACAGTTTACATGGTTTATTTATCCGTGTTCCGTGGGCGGTGAAGTTTTCACCCTCTTTTTATGATGTGTGTCACTATCTTTGGAAGTCGATGCAACACTCTCCATGACTCGTGATCTTGTTGATTGATCTCTCACTGGTGATGACTGTTTATGTATAATTCTGGCCGTCCAAACGTGCAGACTGGATCACCGTGTCCTCTATTTGAATTGCAATAGTTGTGGGATCCATAAGCAAAGCACCAGTTTACAGGCACGCAATAATGTCACAACAAGTGGACGGTTGTTGCGGCTGGAAAAGCGTATACGTTAACCTTTGACGTATTTCGGTTTTTTGACCATTTCTCGTTAATGAAAAGACATTTGGGTAAATTATTTTCACAACAACCTTTTAAATAGTATAATCCATGATTCTGAATTGATTATTTGAGGCCGGTTGAGGCCGGTGTGTACGTTTAAGGTAACGGAGAACGTCACAATGAAACTTCAGTTGTTGACGTCATGAAATTCGCTTCGCATTCAATTCGCATTCGCGTGAAGTATGAACCGGGCTTCATATCACAGTGTAGGCCTAATCTTTTCGATGTTGTGAAAAAAACACGAAAATAGTGTGCAATATTACGTACCTCTTGCACGTGCATGTAAACGGCAAGCTTTTTGTGCACAACGTACGTGTATTTTTAGGATTGGTCAAGGCTGTTCGAAAGTCTGCATCCGCTTAGACTTGAAATCAAGTCGGTAATTGGTCGGCTTTAGTACAGATATGGGGTACATCTATTGTGTTCTCCTAATCCCTTCTTTTATTCTTCCTTTGTACCCATTGAAATCTCAAAAGCCATAGCGTTGTCCATGTGGGGTAAATAAATTTCTAAAGGAAAGATGTGGGGTAGGTTTTTTCCCTTTGTACCCATTGTTGTCCTGTCTAAAACCTACCTCACAACCCCTACATTACGCGTACACACACACACACACACAAGGCCAAATCGCTAGAACGTCTTGGGCATTTCGCAAGGGAGCGCGCGCGACCTGCTTATGCATAATTTAACAGGCGGGTCAAACGAATAATCGCGCTTGCGCACTGGAGGAAACTCATGTTTAAGTAATAACTTACTAGTCAGTTAACGTTCTGAGCAGAGTGATTCTGCACTGGCAAACAGGATTGAGAAATCTTCGGATTGTTCCAAAAATGTGATCTGGAATATCAGACGTTATCTCTGCAAATTTCAGTCCCAGATATTCAGCACGATGTAACTGATCAACGGCCAGAGCTTTAAATGACACGACGACAATAATCAGCGCCTTCTCCTGTTTGCATTCGGTTACTTCGTTCATGCATGGAGGAAGGAATGGTTCATGGAGGTAGGAAACACCTCCATGCTTCGTTCACGAAATCTAAGACCAATGGAGCAGCTTGAAAAATGACACTCTTGCCAAATCCCGTTGGTAAATTAACAAACAAATCATGGCCACGTACAAATTGATGAATGGCACTGATCTGATGACTTTTCAGCTTTCCAAAGCCCAGTTTGTTTGCTGTAAAATCGATCGCTTGGTCCACGCGGTCAGAATTGTTTTCCTATACCCAGCACGATATGGGGCAGAGGGGTACCCCCCTTTTTGTCCCTATACCATATACACTCTCCAGACTATTGTTACCTAACACATCCCCCTAGACTTCTTAAAAGAATTCCTGAGATTCCAGGAACACAATGACCAACACAAAAGAAGGGGGGGGGGGGGTTCGCTCTGCCCCATATCGTGCATCATATGTTTTCCCTACAAACAACAAATGGCTTAATTGGTACTGCGCTGCACGTTCATACGTACGTACACGTAAACCCGACGTGAGTACAGAAAACTTGACTAGCGAGTGTTGGCTAAATACATGCGATAAATGCAACTACGTTCCAAGACGGTCTTAGCGATTTGGCCTTGGCGTGTGTGTGTGTGTGTGTGTGAGTTTGTATATGCCGGCAATCGTGGGCCTAGGACAAAAGAATTTGAGCGTAGACAAAGGGGTCCACGTTTGACCTAACGTCCACGATTGAAAATCGTGTACAAAACCAATGGGAGGCCTTCCGAAAAAGTTAGAGTATAAACAAAAGAGGAACAATGGGAGGTCCACGATTGCACCCGTTTACATGACTGGGTGTGTGTGTGTGTGTAGCGAGAGGGCGCTGTCGGCAGGCCGTGCGCGCTATACGTCGCATCGCTAAGGACGTCTTGGAACCAAGACTAGGTTTATAGTTGACGCGGAAGCACCAACGACAATAGTCGCTGAAAGACGCTGGCGACGTCGCTGCAGAGTTCAATCAATTGAACTTTGACATGGTCGCTGACCTTACTTTTTTTCAATGGGCCAATAGAATTGCCTGATCGGTAAGAGACGATGAATATGCAAATATGGCACACGGCATACAAAATATATACCACTATCAATAAGCAGCGACAACGTCTAATATTTTATTTATGCGTCTTAATATTTATTGTTATTAAATAGCTGGGACAGACATTATTCACACATCCAAAAAATGCTGCTAACTCCGATAATTGATAATCATCGCAGCTAAAATAATGTTACGTTCAGCAGTGGCGATGCGTTGATCGTCACACGTCGCATTCGAATACCAGACGCGGTGCGCGTATGCTGCGCGTGTGTTTACAAACGTCGCGTGACGACTATAAACTGCACAAAAAGGCCTAGCGTCCAGCGACCATCAGCGTCGGGCGATTTTCATCGCGCGACCGACTATAAACCGGCCTTTAAAATCGCCCGACGCTGATGGTCGCTGGACGCTGGGGCCCTTTCTCAAACGCAGGCTTCGGCTTGGGGCTTGGGGCTTCAGCTTTTGAGGCTTGGGCTCAGGCTTCGCAATGAAGCTTCCTCAGCCTGAAGTATTGGTACACTGAGGCTTCGGCTTGCGTCGGCGTAATGCATCGGAAATGTCGGATATGTTCGGTTTCGGCACGATTGTAGTTTATAGCTGTGTGCACACAGATATTGTGCGGCTATGATGGATACAGACTTTGATTTTTTCAGTCTTTTAAACGCGTTGAATTGTATCATTTCTGTGACAAACCAAATTATTTCGAGAAGGAGGCAGCGAAAATGATCTCTCTTGGGTTTACTGCAATACAGTGCAACTAGACGGAACAGAGACGTGAGTGTTAAAAAAGCGATTGTATTGTACACGTTATGTATGATTAGCTTGAAAATTCCAGCTCTAAAGCTCATGACAAGTGAGATTCGCCGCATGTCATGAGCCTAGAGCTGGAATATTCAAGCTAATGTATGATCAGGTGATTGATATCATGTAGGGCCTATGTACATGATGTAACGTTCTTCCTCCATGCTCTAACCATGGAGATATCCATGCTCTAACTGTCTGCATAGAACTCTTGCCCCTGCTTATCTGCACTACTGTTAGTTTAGGCTAGGACACCTTTCTTGTAGGCTGTAGGAACAAAAATGTATTTTGTAACAGACACAATGACAGAACTCGCCTCAACAATGGTGATCATGATGATGGTCTTGAATATCATTGAGAATTATTTTTTTGTAAATAAAATAGGGCAGGACTTGCGAATCCAACAATATCATGAATAATGTGTGAAGTGAACAAGAGATCTTTTGTTCTGGCTGTTAGATTCTGTTGCAGTAGAGAAAACCTGAAGGGGGTTGGGGTTTTAAGGAAAGTAAGTCCAAAAACTGATGGCTCATGTTTATGTGGCAATGTATGGCGTAAATCCATGCCCAAAAGTGGGGGGGGGGGGGAGGATCAAGATATTTCCCGGAAAATATTTTGAAAAGCAGGCTGGGGAGGGGGTGGGGGAGGGGGCTAGTATACTTGGGAACAAGGGGGCGCTGTTGATATTCATAATATTATGCAGCTATGATCACCTGCGCACAATTTTTTGCATTTTTTAATTTAGGTTTTGGTGTTTTCGTATACATTCTTTTTGTCGGTAGTAAAATTTCGGGGTGGGGGGGGGGGGGGGGGTTTGATGCTATGGACCTCAAAAAGTGGAGTGGTATATACCCCCCTCCCCCAACCCCGGAATCTACGCCCTTGCTCACTTTAGTATTGTTGAGATGAACAGAACACACTATATCAACCATCAAACTTGCATCGGAAATTGGAAAATAAAATACCACTATGCGCCACTATGCGCCACTATGCGCCACTATGCGCCACTATGCGCCACTATGCGCCACTATGCGCCACTATGCGCCACTATGCGCCACTATGCGCCACTATGCGCCACTATGCGCCACTATGCGCAAAGTATCCATGCTTAGAGGAGTTTTAATATCGGTTATTATATAAATATTGTAAGTTACGACAATTAATTAACAAAATTTACGTAGTTTTTTTTTAAGGCATGGACAATTCTGGGGGGATGATTATATGGGCCACCCCCCCCCCCTCCCCCCGGGCCATCCCCCAGGATTTGCGCCTATGGTATGATTTCTGCTACTCTGAGTAACTCTGACTCAAAAACTGGCTTTATCCAGTATAAATACTGTACAAAAAAGTGTCTCAATTATTAGGCCTACCTAACAAATGCCCTGCTCCAAAAGGCCTAGAAAATGATCAGTTGCAACACTGAAACTGGTTCCTAGCAAGTAAGGATCATATAAGATGATAACACCATCCTTGTGTTCTTCGTGGCAGAAAGTGAAAAATAAGGCCAGAAATGGCGGAGCAACAGTGCGGAAATGGCAGACATTGATGTAAGGTGCGAAAAAGGGGAGTGAGTTTAGGGTTACAAGTAATTCTATTCATATGATTTTTTTTTCTTCAAAATTCAACCTGGCCAAGAATGTGAAGAGTTTGAGTACTTCTCGATACGGTGTGGTTGGTTTTTATGGATTTTAAGTTGTTCTTAAAGCTATAATTGACCATCCAATATTCATTGGGTATCAGCAAAATATGAATAGAATTGTTTGTAGCCCTCAGGTCCCCCTTCTCGGACCTACGGTTACGATTATCGCAACTACATGTACATGTATAATTGATCATGTGACTTCTTCATCTTGCTCTGCTGTTTTTATGCCTAGTATTTTACTTTCTGCAAAGACATTTGTATTATTGTCTTCTTGTTCCTTACTTGTTACCAGGAACCAGTTTCGGTGTTGCAACTGGTCATTTTCTGGGTCTGTTGGGAGAGACATTTGCGATGTGCTTAACATGCTTAAAAAGGTACTTTTTTGTACAGTATTTGCTTGGACTCTACTGGCACATGTATATTCTTGCTTAACCAGTGCTCAAAATGAATTACCTGGTTTTTAATATTCTTTATGCAGGTTATTCGAGGACCGTATTGTCAATTTGGAATTACATTTCTTCTTGCTGCTCTCCAGGATGGAAGATTATATTTGCCGCAAGATTTTAGAGTATCGAGGAGATCATTTCTCAAGCTTACAACTGTAATCAAGGATGAAGAGCATCATGGTTGGCAGACTGAAATAGAGCTGTTGATCTTTCTGTTCTGGTTGGCTTGGGGATGTGCATATCGAGTAGTATCACGTATAGCTGCGGAATACCTATAGCATCTATCTGTATAGAATTGTGCACAAACAACTGATAGCTATCAATAGAAACCTTAACAAGTTCATAGGGAAGTGCCTAGACAGGAAGAATATGCTATCATTGCTCGTGGCTTTACAGAACTTTCTGGAACTCCTATCATTGACAGAGCTCTAGGAGCAGTAGATGGCACACATGTCAGTGTTACTCCCCCAACAAATGATAAGGGAGCATACATAAACAGGAAGAGCGAGTTCACTGTGCAGACACAAGCTGTTTGTAACCATGAGGGTCTTTTATATAGACATATTCACAGGTTTTCCCGGCAGTGTTCATGACGCCAGAGTCTACAGAAGCAGTCCCATTGTTATGGAAAGGGAGTATTCCTCCTAGAGGATACTATCTTCTAGGAGATACTGCCTATCCTGCCTCAAACACCATGCTTACACCATACAAGCAGCCTCAAGCTGCTCAACCAGTCAACGCACGGTTTAACTATCACCACAGCAAGGCAAGATCAATAATGAAAGGGCCTTCGGCCAGCTGAAAACTCGATGGAGAT
The DNA here is from genome assembly GCA_037893225.1 of Hippasteria phrygiana. Classification (NCBI taxonomy): domain Eukaryota; kingdom Metazoa; phylum Echinodermata; class Asteroidea; order Valvatida; family Goniasteridae; genus Hippasteria; species Hippasteria phrygiana. The sequence continues at coordinate 18,097 of JAZGUH010000661.1, read as the reverse complement.
CCATTTTCACAAAGAGGATTGAACTGAGGTCTGTCATGGCACCCCAGATAATAGCATGTTGTTGTGCAATGCATAACTTGTGCCATCTCTCTGGTGAGTATAATTTCAAAGTTTTCTTCGGTAAATTACACAGGCCCGTGGAGGGTGTGTGAACATACCCCACCCCTAAAATACGTACGTATGTAAAGGCTATTGAAAATGCCACCATGGGAACAATAGAGCCAAATACCCCCAATCCCCCCGCTTTTGGAAACATTTTGTGGGGCCAAATTTAGATACGCACCCCCCCCCCCCCAACACATACCCACACACTGAATACTACATTCACAAAATCCTGTGTAAGGGCCTGTTCCACATCAGTAGTTTAGGAGGAGCAAGCTCCACCTGAGGCGCGGTGCATGCGGTGCATTCGGTGCAAGGGGGCGTGGTCACTTGAGGGGGTGGGGGCACTTTGGTGGAGGAGGAGGAGGGAGTGTGGGGGTGTTGTTGGTGGAGGAGGAGGAGGGAGTGTGGTGCGGTGATATTGGTGGTGGAGGGATATTGGTAATGGGGCTGACACGTCTACATATGTTGACGGGTTGAGTGACGTCATCAGCATGACGTCACAGATAAGATAGGGCAAGTCCAGGAGGAACAATGGACAACTCCGGACAAGTAACAAATCGCAACGGTTATTGCGTTCTGATTGGTTGTTTCAAAGACCGAAACATTCTAACCAGTGGTTGTTTTAAAAGATGATGATCGTATAACTTCATGTGCTTGCTGCTGCTCGTTCAGACAACCAGGTAAAGCACTCGCAAACATCAACGAAATGGAAACGAGTCACTTCGGAGAGAAAATTTAAAGCTGTAAGTCTTTGACGCATTATTATATTTAAATATATTAATATAACTTGTTTCAAATTATTTTTAAACATCTAGAAAACGTGAAGAGTGTGTTAAGGGGCTACTGTAGTTCCCCAATATAATTCAACAAACTTAGAAACGTACCGTGTAATACTTGAACGGGCTAAAACCTTTCCTCATACGGCGTAATTCACCTCGGTCACTTCACTCTCAAAGAAAACATCAGCCAGTGCTGTTGGCGGTAATGTACTGGCCAGCGCCTGTACGGGCACAAGTTACTTCCTTTCCCCAGACGACATAATTAACATTGGTCACTCCACTCTCATAGAAAACATGTAGGCTGTATTAGTGTGTAATACCATGGAGGAAGGCCTTCCTCCATGGTAATTATACGTAGTAAATGAGCGGGCTTATTATTCTCAGATGACATAATTGACCTTGGTTACCCCACTCTCATAGAAAACATAGGCTGTAAGTGGTCGTGTGCGCAACGGTAAACATTGCAAAGTACACGGCCGGGCTTATCCTCAGACGACATAATTGGAACCGGTCACTCGACTCAAAGTCACAACAGTAAGGGAAACCTGATTACGGGATTAAGGAACACGTGTGTACGTTAATTGATAATTTTATTACTTGGGTAAGTAAATGTGTTAGTAGATAAGAGTATAAACAAACTAGCACGGGGGTGTCCTGACCGTGAGGGGATGTCGCAATGTAAATAAATAAAGGAGCTGTTTGTCTTGTATTTCTTTAATGAACGCATTTTTGTATGTGAAATGTACGCGGTATGGCTTAATCGTAGGAATATATATTTTTTGTATGTATTGTATGATTTTTATTTATGTATATACTGTATAATGTATTGGGGGTGGTGCTTACTGCTAAAATAAATAGAGGAACGTACGTATCCGTAAAATACATACGAGCATAATAATAATCAATTAAAGTAATACACGTACATATTCAGTACAGTGAAAAGTGTACAGAAATATAGTACCGATGAGAATAAGAATCATAAGCAATACAGTAAGAAATACATATACGTAGTCATCGAAGGATGGTAAACAAGTACTGCACAAGTTCGGTCCTTCAAGTATAGTCTTCCCATCCGAAATTCGCGGTGATTTTGAACGACTCCATGCAGGCAATCATCGTTAGGGGCGCTAATAATGAGCTTTGCATCATCGGATTGCCAATTCGAAACTTTAAGCAGAATGTGCAGTCCGTCTGACCATGCTGACATACAACAAACTACTACAACCATGGTTTTATTCCTCCATGCTACAACTATTCCTCGACGGAAACCTGTCACATTATTAGCCTTTGTTCCAAAACGAGGGAAGCGAGGGGGTGTAAAAAAAAATATATAAAAAAATAATGAATTCCTACGCACGTATGATTTTGTAACCCATTTAAAATTGCACCTAAGGCATTATCTCATTCAGTTTAACTGTACTCGCGACTCATCAAGTTGTTTCATCCCAACTTATCCGAGTTTTCAGGTTTTGTTCTATTCAGGTTTTGTTTGGTTTTGTTTCGGTAGACACGGATTTTGTTTTGAAAAAAAAAAACAATTAAAGAAAGTTTCGTTTTGTAATTATACGCGTAAACATAGCCGTTAAAACGGATAAAACACGGGAGACCTGTATATGTTTCATGTCACTCTGCATGTATATGGGACCTTTGTACAGTATAATAATGAGAAGAATAATAAACATCATACAAAAACCACTTTAGGCAAATACACACAAAAAGGAAACAAAAAAGTAGGCCTAAAGATAAAAGAACACATTCAACTCTGAATACATTTTTAATACACTTTTTTCTATTTTTAATGTACGTAACATCAATGAATGGATAACCGATACAAATCACTGTATAAGAGAAACTCACAATTTCTTAAGTATCAATAACCAAGGAAAAAAATGCACATATACTTTAAGAAGAATCCCCATATAAAAATACTGGAAATCAAATATGTTTGGAGGTACAACACAGTTATTTTGTGAATGTTCGAGTCAATTTTGTTCCTTATACAGTATCTTCATTTTAATTGCTGTTAAAATGAACGTTGGAGGATAATAAAAATGTTAACGACATGTACATACATTTTCCAGAAGAATAAACTTATCATGCCCGTCACATCAACGGTGTCTATATACTCTACCAGTTAGAAAACTATTTTGATTTGTCTTTTTCTGTTTAGTTTTTATTCCCACAATATCTTTCTTCGCAGTTAAATCGTCAGTGTCCTCAATGTAACTGGATTACTGCAAGAGTGACTAACAGAGGTGACTATTCTATATATTATTTTTTCTTTTCTACCAAAGGCACTACTAGATTCTTTAAAAATTACAATAGTCTTTCTGAAACTATTAGTCTTTAATCATCACTGTCTTCCTCGCTATTCAGGTTCCTCTTCATCTTGTTGGAACAGTCCGTCAAATTTGGCCTGGTGTTTAGACATTATTCTGTTCAGGGCTTTATTTACTTCCAGACCCTTATTTACTTTTTCTTCGAGATCTTCCACAATATCTTGATGAGTATCACTATCTTTCAGATGTAGGTAACTTGACAAAAAATCCTTGTAGGTGTTGAAAAAGATTCGCTTAACTGCCCAAAGGGTCTTTCTATTGGCTTTTTCCTTGGCTTGATCTTCACCCATACCACAGTTGACGTACTTTTCACATTTTTCATTCCACATCTCTTCAGTGGCTTCTTTGGCCTCTTCCAACCAGTCTAGATAAGCGGCATTGTCTTCCAATTCAGAACTAGACGCATCTTCATGCAATATTTCGTCATCTTCTGCCTCCGTTTCAGATTCCGAATCATTTTCTTCGAAATCTTCGTCTTCATCCTGCGTAGATCCAGTTTCACAGTTTTCTATTTCTGAATCTTCAGAACTAGACTCATCTTCATCCGATAATTCGTTATCTTCTACCTCCGTTTCGGATTCCGAATCTTTTTCCTCGAAATCTTCGTCTTCATCCTGCGTAGATTCAGTTTCACAGTTTTCTATTTCTGAATCTTCAAATCTACGCTTTTTAAAAACGGGTTCAGAATTATACACGTCACAATTTTCAGATTGAATAGCTTCAGTTTCAAGATCATCGTCAACTTGATTCATTGTAGATTCCTCTTCAGCATGTACGTTTTCTGTATGCCTGCGTAGGTTATATCTCCGTCCAAAGCTTTTGTTACATTGGTGACAAGCATGGGGTTTGACTGCAGAAATAACATTCATGTTGAATCTTTGAAGGTTAATCTCCGAATAACAAGAAACGGACGAAATCGTTTAATATAACTATACTCATTCTCCTCATACTTCTGCGTGGTATTTGTGATCAGTTACTCATTTTACTCATTTCGCTGCTCATCTGCTCATTTCTTGCTCTTTTTGTTGCTCATTTACTAATTTCGCCGCTCATTTGCTCACTTCCTGCTCTCTTTTTTGCTCATTTTACTCATGACTGAACGACCAGCAGCAAGCAAATGAAGTTATACGATCATCAGGCTTTTAAAAGAACCACAGGTTAGAAAGTTTCGGTCTTTAAAACAACCAATCAAAGTGCGGTAACCGATCCAACGAGCAAGAAAAAGAGCAAGAAATGAGCAAATGAGCAGCGAAATTAGTAAATGAGCAACAAAAAGACCAAGAAATTAGCAAATGAGCAAAAAAGGAGCAAGAAATGAGCAAATGAGTGGCGAAATGAGTAAAATGAGCAAAACAGAGCGAGAAGTGAGCAAATGAGCAGCGAAATGAGTAAATGAGCAACAAAAAGAGCAAGAAAAGAGCAAATGAGCAGCGAAATGATTAAATGAGCAACAAAAAGAGAGAGAAATGAGCAGCAAAATGAGTAAAATGAGCAAGAAAAAGAGCAAGAAATGAGCAAATGTGCAACAAAAAGTGCTAGCAAGAAATGAGCAGCGAAATGAGTAAAATGAGTAACTGATCACAAATACCATGCAGAAGTATGAGGAGAACGAGTATAGTTATATTAAACTCTGTTCAGGGCTTTGTTTACTTCCAGACCCTTATTTACTTTTTCTTCGAGATCTTCCACAATATCTTGATAAGTATCACTATCTTTCAGATGTAGGTAACTTGACAAAAATAGAAAATCCTTGTAGGTGTTGAAAAAGATTCGCTTAACTGCCCAAAGGGTCTTTCTATTGGCTTTTTTCCTTGGCTTGATCTTCACCCATACCACAGTTGAAGTACTTTTCACATTTTTCATTCCACATCTCTTCAGTGGCTTCTTTGGCCTCTTTCACCCAGTCTAGATATAAGCGGTATTGTCTTCCAATTCAGAACTAGACGCATCTTCATGCAATATTTCGTCATCTTCTGCCTCCGTTTCGGATTCCGAATCATTTTCTTCGAAATCTTCATTTTACTCATTTTGCTGCTCATTTGCTCATTTCTCTCTCTTTTTGTTGCTCATTTACTCATTTCGCCGCTCATTTGCTCATTTCTTGCTCTTTTTGTTGCTCATTTACTAATTTCGCTGCTCATTTGCTCATTTCTTGCTCTTTTTCTTGCTCGTTGGATCGGTTACCGCACTTTGATTGGTTGTTTTAAAGACCGAAACTTTCTAACCTGTGGTTCTTTTAAAAGCCTGATGATCGTATAACTTCATTTGCTTGCTTCTGGTCGTTCAGTCATGAGTAAAATGAGCCAAAAAAAGAGCAGGAAGTGAGCAAATGAGCAGCGAAATGAGTAAATGAGCAACAAAAAGAGCAAGAAATGAGCAGATGAGCAGCGAAATGAGTAAATGAGCAACAAAAAGAGAGAGAAATTAGTAAATGAGCAGCGAAATGAGTAAAATGAGCAACAAAAAGAGCAAGAAATGAGCAAATGAGCAACAAAAAGAGCAAGAAATGAGCAGATGAGCACCGAAATGAGTAAAATGAGTAACTGATCACAAATACCACGCAGAAGTATGAGGAGAATGAGTATAGTTATATTAAACGATTTCGTCCGTTTCTTGTTATTCGGAGATTAACCTTCAAAGATTCAACATGAATGTTATTTCTGCAGTCAAACCCCATGCTTGTCACCAATGTAACAAAAGCTTTGGACGGAGATATAACCTACGCAGGCATACAGAAAACGTACATGCTGAAGAGGAATCTACAATGAATCAAGTTGACGATGATCTTGAAACTGAAGCTATTCAATCTGAAAATTGTGACGTGTATAATTCTGAACCCGTTTTTAAAAAGCGTAGATTTGAAGATTCAGAAATAGAAAACTGTGAAACTGAATCTACGCAGGATGAAGACGAAGATTTCGAGGAAAAAGATTCGGAATCCGAAACGGAGGTAGAAGATAACGAATTATCGGATGAAGATGAGTCTAGTTCTGAAGATTCAGAAATAGAAAACTGTGAAACTGGATCTACGCAGGATGAAGACGAAGATTTCGAAGAAAATGATTCGGAATCTGAAACGGAGGCAGAAGATGACGAAATATTGCATGAAGATGAGTCTAGTTCTGAATTGGAAGACAATGCCGCTTATCTAGACTGGTTGGAAGAGGCCAAAGAAGCCACTGAAGAGATGTGGAATGAAAAATGTGAAAAGTACGTCAACTGTGGTATGGGTGAAGATCAAGCCAAGGAAAAAGCCAATAGAAAGACCCTTTGGGCAGTTAAGCGAATCTTTTTCAACACCTACAAGGATTTTTTGTCAAGTTACCTACATCTGAAAGATAGTGATACTCATCAAGATATTGTGGAAGATCTCGAAGAAAAAGTAAATAAGGGTCTGGAAGTAAATAAAGCCCTGAACAGAATAATGTCTAAACACCAGGCCAAATTTGACGGACTGTTCCAACAAGATGAAGAGGAACCTGAATAGCGAGGAAGACAGTGATGATTAAAGACTAATAGTTTCAGAAAGACTATTGTAATTTTTAAAGAATCTAGTAGTGCCTTTGGTAGAAAAGAAAAAATAATATATAGAATAGTCACCTCTGTTAGTCACTCTTGCAGTAATCCAGTTACATTGAGGACACTGACGATTTAACTGCGAAGAAAGATATTGTGGGAATAAAAACTAAACAGAAAAAGACAAATCAAAATAGTTTTCTAACTGGTAGAGTATATAGACACCGTTGATGTGACGGGCATGATAAGTTTATTCTTCTGGAAAATGTATGTACATGTCGTTAACATTTTTATTATCCTCCAACGTTCATTTTAACAGCAATTAAAATGAAGATACTGTATAAGGAACAAAATTGACTCGAACATTCACAAAATAACTGTGTTGTACCTCCAAACATATTTGATTTCCAGTATTTTTATATGGGGATTCTTCTTAAAGTATATGTGCATTATTTTCCTTGGTTATTGATACTTAAGAAATTGTGAGTTTCTCTTATACAGTGATTTGTATCGGTTATCCATTCATTGATGTTACGTACATTAAAAATAGAAAAAAGTGTATTAAAAATGTATTCAGAGTTGAATGTGTTCTTTTATCTTTAGGCCTACTTTTTTGTTTCCTTTTTGTGTGTATTTGCCTAAAGTGGTTTTTGTATGATGTTTATTATTCTTCTCATTATTATACTGTACAAAGGTCCCATATACATGCAGAGTGACATGAAACATATACAGGTCTCCCGTGTTTTATCCGTTTTAACGGCTATGTTTACGCGTATAATTACAAAACGAAACTTTCTTTAATTGTTTTTTTTTTTCAAAACAAAATCCGTGTCTACCGAAACAAAACCAAACAAAACCTGAATAGAACAAAACCTGAAAACTCGGATAAGTTGGGATGAAACAACTTGATGAGTCGCAAGTACAGTTAAACTGAATGAGATAATGCCTTAGGTGCAATTTTAAATGGGTTACAAAATCATACGTGCGTAGGAATTCATTATTTTTTTATATATTTTTTTTTACACCCCCTCGCTTCCCTCGTTTTGGAACAAAGGCTAATAATGTGACAGGTTTCCGTCGAGGAATAGTTGTAGCATGGAGGAATAAAACCATGGTTGTAGTAGTTTGTTGTATGTCAGCATGGTCAGACGGACTGCACATTCTGCTTAAAGTTTCGAATTGGCAATCCGATGATGCAAAGCTCATTATTAGCGCCCCTAACGATGATTGCCTGCATGGAGTCGTTCAAAATCACCGCGAATTTCGGATGGGAAGACTATACTTGAAGGACCGAACTTGTGCAGTACTTGTTTACCATCCTTCGATGACTACGTATATGTATTTCTTACTGTATTGCTTATGATTCTTATTCTCATCGGTACTATATTTCTGTACACTTTTCACTGTACTGTATATGTACGTGTATTACTTTAATTGATTATTATTATGCTCGTATGTATTTTACGGATACGTACGTTCCTCTATTTATTTTAGCAGTAAGCACCACCCCCAATACATTATACAGTATATACATAAATAAAAATCATACAATACATACAAAAAATATATATTCCTACGATTAAGCCATACCGCGTACATTTCACATACAAAAATGCGTTCATTAAAGAAATACAAGACAAACAGCTCCTTTATTTATTTACATTGCGACATCCCCTCACGGTCAGGACACCCCCGTGCTAGTTTGTTTATACTCTTATCTACTAACACATTTACTTACCCAAGTAATAAAATTATCAATTAACGTACACACGTGTTCCTTAATCCCGTAATCAGGTTTCCCTTACTGTTGTGACTTTGAGTCGAGTGACCGGTTCCAATTATGTCGTCTGAGGATAAGCCCGGCCGTGTACTTTGCAATGTTTACCGTTGCGCACACGACCACTTACAGCCTATGTTTTCTATGAGAGTGGGGTAACCAAGGTCAATTATGTCATCTGAGAATAATAAGCCCGCTCATTTACTACGTATAATTACCATGGAGGAAGGCCTTCCTCCATGGTATTACACACTAATACAGCCTACATGTTTTCTATGAGAGTGGAGTGACCAATGTTAATTATGTCGTCTGGGGAAAGGAAGTAACTTGTGCCCGTACAGGCGCTGGCCAGTACATTACCGCCAACAGCACTGGCTGATGTTTTCTTTGAGAGTGAAGTGACCGAGGTGAATTACGCCGTATGAGGAAAGGTTTTAGCCCGTTCAAGTATTACACGGTACGTTTCTAAGTTTGTTGAATTATATTGGGGAACTACAGTAGCCCCTTAACACACTCTTCACGTTTTCTAGATGTTTAAAAATAATTTGAAACAAGTTATATTAATATATTTAAATATAATAATGCGTCAAAGACTTACAGCTTTAAATTTTCTCTCCGAAGTGACTCCGTTTCCAGTACGTTGATGTTTGCGAGTGCTTTTTACCTTTTTACCTGGTTGTCTGAACGAGCAGCAGCAAGCACATGAAGTTATTCGATCATCATCTTTTAAAACAACCACTGGTTAGAATGTTTCGGTCTTTGAAACAACCAATCAGAACGCAATAACCGTTGCGATTTGTTACTTGTCCGGAGTTGTCCATTGTTCCTCCTGGACTTGCCCTATCTTATCTGTGACGTCATGCTGATGACGTCACTCAACCCGTCAACATATGTAGACGTGTCAGCCCCATTACCAATATCCCTCCACCACCAATATCACCGCACCACACTCCCTCCTCCACCAACAACACCCCCCACACTCCCTCCTCCTCCTCCACCAAAGTGCCCCCCCCCCCCCTCAAGTGACCACGCCCCCTTGCACCGAATGCACCGCATGCACCGCGCCTCAGGTGGAGCTTGCTCCTCCTAAACTACTCACATCAAATATAAACAGCCATTTGACACTACCCTCCCTGACTTTCTTTAAATGTTGTACACTTATTTCCTGTTCTTGAACGGAATTTGTTTTTACTTGGTCCCTGACAAAAGGGTCAAAAAGTTTAACAACATATTGACCATGGCACATTCCAAGAGCCTTATTAGACTGATTTGAGGTTAATGTCAGTTTACAGCCATAGATATCCAAAATCATTGGAAAGCTGATACAAAACATTTTATAATTGTGTATTTGCTGGGAGAAAAATTAATCTGATCTCATTCAGGCAGCCAAATCAAAGGTCACAAAACTGAACAGAGTTAGATGCTGTCTTTAAAGTCAAATTTCTTGCTAAATTTGAGGTTTTCAGTGTATATTGGTTGCCTCATAAACATAATTTAGGCCGAGTGATACACTGAGAATTTCTCGTGTCTAAGATGCCGCATTTCCCAAAACAGAATTTGGATAGTTCATTCTCGTGAGTGGATCATACTGATTGTGCCCCCGCCAGTGGCTTAGTCAGGAGCCAAAGTGTATAATTATGAGGGCTATCAATCTAAAAACCCGTCTTGGGTCAAGACCATGAAGACTAGAACTGTTCCTAATTTAAAATCAATTTGTCAAACAATCCACAAGGGAAACTGATTAGGTAAATTTGAAATGAATACATTTTCAAAGTGAACAAAGAAACTGGCAGGAGCTGGATTCGAACCTGCGACCTCCGGAATACCAACTGAGGTATCTTGCCCTATGTTGGCAGTCTCCCAAATTGTCAGTATCCTTGTTCGGGTGGGCGCTAGTCAGAAGTCATAAACCCAGAATGCCGTATAGCCAGGGATCACACCCAAAATCAATTTACTAAATTGTCTCAAATGATTTTCTACAGGTGATGTTTTGGAGATAGATGACGAAGATGACCTGGATGGTGGAGACTTTGACCACAACCTGCAAAATGGGGAAGCTGCACATGTAGATGATGCTGCTGAGGGTGTTGGTATGCGAGCAAGATTAGCACAACTGATATCTGCCCCGGTGGAGTGCCCACAGCACCTTGCGCAGCATAATTATTTCATGTTACAGTGTCCCAATGAGAATGAAAATTACAATCTGTACAAAAAGTGAGGGGAAAAGTTCAAAAGCTGTTAAGGCGAAATTTTGAACTCGGCACCCTAGCCTACATGTAATGTAGTTAAATGAAACCAAAGTTGAACATATTATGAAGTTTGTTAGGTTAAAAGTATACTTTCCATGCTCTTTCGAGTTTCACCCTGAAAAAGTGAAAGATTATTGGGTTTTCTTAATTGCTACATGTAGTTTTCTAGCAGTACAAAGTTATTCACTTTTTAATGAGACAATGAATTTAAGAAAGACTTATCTTTAGTTATCAAATAATTTTACAAATATGCAATTATTGGCGATTCAAGCGCATCTTTGTGTGCATTATGCACTAAAGCAGCCCAGAATAAAAGCCCTTTTTGGAGGGTTGCTAGAGGCCCAAAATAACAAAAAATAGGTTTTATTTCTGTAAAATAAAACATGTGAAGAAAGAACTGAGAAGGAACAAAATATATAATTTGTTGAAGAGCACGGACAGTATATCTTTAAAACCTCTAATATGAATAATCCGAAGAAAGGTATGTCAATCTATTCCCCAATCATTTTTATACAAGATGATCTAGTGTTTGAAAATGAATGATAATCTGGTCAGCTACATGTAAGTAACATTTACAATGTTCACAATTCTGACCTGTAAATAGTTATTTATTATGTGTCAAGATGTTTATTTCCACCCATAACAAAAAATCAGCAAGAGATGTGTTTTATATCTACGGTACAAAAGTATGATAACCTAATCTTTACCATGTAAACAATGGGCGAGGGGTGTGGCGTAACAGGCTCTCAAGTCGCCACCAACAGGGATAGTGATATGTCCCACTGATTTGTGAATCCAGGGGGGGGGGGGGGGGGGGGGGGGCGGTGCATCCAAACTGGTCTGAACAGGGATATTGCTTTTTATTCTGTATTATTGTTAGATGTCACAATATAAGATACCCATCATCTCACCTTGTACTTTTTGCAGAGATTGTTCCATTTTTTTTCTCATCTGCTCTGGGGTCTGTAGCTCCCCAATGCCCAACTCCACTGCAATATCCCTGTTTATAGAAACACACCATACACAAGTGCTTGAATTTCTTCCTGAATATTAATTTTATCATAATTTGAAATGAGTGGTGTTTTCAACAGCTGCGAATAATATACACACCTGTTTGAACATGAGATAATTACCTCTGATCAATTTGTTTGTGGGATAAACAAGTTAACCCTGACCCTGCTGTGAGTATTTTGCCATGACCAATATATCTATACCCCCCCCCCCCCAAAAAAAAAAAAAACAACAACAACAACAACAGAATTTGGTTCAGAGAATTTGGATGCGCCTCCACAAAAATTCCTGCGAACGTGTTATATTGAAACCTTCGCCCCTGGCATTTTGTGCCTAGTTTCCGGACGTCAGCGTTTTTTTTTTTGACCTAACGTACGAATCTTTCACACAATTTGCAAGCATGATTTATTCAGGAAATGGTGCCAACATTTAATTGATTGAGATTAAAATCCTCAAATTAATATACAGAATGTAAAGTTAAAATTGCGCCACGTAAAGCCACCCTGGAACTTCAACTGTTTTTTATTTCTCTATGACCATGCTTCAACACGATAACAATTGATTTTCATCCTATTAAAGTATTATTTTGTTTATTACTGAACTATTTGTGTCCCCTATATTATTATCTGCAAGAATTTTCAACTTACAATTAAAAAACCGTACTCGGCGACTTTGTTCCTTCCTCCATTATTGACCGTGCAAAAAAATTCAGCCGGAGGCAGACGACACACAAGCAAAACAATGTACAAATTACAATAGCACTTTATGCACTTTTGTTGTCATTACGTCAAGAAACTTTCTCATGACCCAGGTCAAATTGTGACGTCATCAAGCCCGTGCAAAGTGAAATTTCTATTCGTTTTCGCACGGCAGGTGCGAGTGCATTTGCATAGAATGCACTGTTGCGCAATCAACGCATTGTATATAAGGATATACTGGCCCCGTCCGAGCTCATTCTCGGTCAAGCAGTCAACCTTACCGTACACCACTGGTATTCCCGCCCAATCCCCACCCAACAATAAAAATTTAAAAAAAATTAAAAAAATTTGTCTAAACAAACGAATCCCTACAAGCGGCTCATTAACACACTATTTTATAACAATGGGAACACTGGCATTAACACCCACCCTGCATTCGGTCCAAGGGGAGTGCACCCCTGTTGAGCGCCCAGGTTGCACCCACGTTTCCTCCAAAAAGGGGGGTTTTTCGTGGCCGCCGAGTGCCAACTTCAACGTTGGACCGGCGCTCATCACCGGATTGCAAAACGGCAATAGCCGTTCTTATTTATTACGTCGTACATAAACATAACCTATATACTAAATACATATCCATGTATCCTCAGAAATCCCCCAACCCACGGAATTGCCTCCATTTTGCCTCTCGGACTGCAGATAAGCTTTATATTACTGGCTCTTTTGCATGCCATTCCGTTCTTTTGTATGAACGACTATAGAAACGAAAACTATAAGTTTATTCCTAACGCCTTTTGTGCGTATGTTGAATCCAATTGCTGCTGCCTGTGTTTTCTTTTCTGTTTTTAACAGATGTTTGGAGCAACCTGACATACTCCCTCTCCGACCCCAGTTTACTCGACCTGGCAACAACCAACCTGCCATCCCTGCTTATGTCGGCCACCGCTTCATCGACTACCAAGAAATACCTGGCCAACTGGAAACATAATACATGTATCAGTTATATTTACACGTGCACTGAAGAGCGGCGACAGAAAACGCTGCGAAACAATAATGTAAATTAAAAGTACGGTACGGCTCACTCACGACCATACCAACAGTTCAAACATTGTGTCCTCTTTGTCACTTATTCATGTCTTTGTTCACCCTATAGGAGAAATAGAATAGAAATGTACTTTCTTCCGTAAGAATGGAGGAAGAAAGTCATCCCTTCGGTAGGCGCCGTTTTTTAGCCAACTCGGAAGCCTCAAATTGGAAGCCTAAGCCGAAGCCTCAATTTGGTTTAGGCTTCAACGTGGCCGCATGGAGACGGAGCCCGAGCCTGAGCCCAAGCCTGCTTTTGAGAAAGGGCCTATAGGCCTTTTTGTGCAGTTTACAGTCGTCACGCGACGTTTGTAAACACACGCACAGCATACACGCAGCGCGTCTGGAATTCGAATGCGAAGTGTGACGATCACGCATCGCCACTGCTGAACGTAACATTATTTTAGCTGCGATAATTATTACTTATCAGAGTTAGCAGCTTTTTTGATGTGCGATTAATGTCTGTCCCAGCTGTTTTAACAACAATAAATATTAAAACGCATAAATAAAATATAGAACGTTTTCGATGCTTATTGATAGTGATATTTATTGTTATGCTGTGTGCCCAATTTACATATTCATCGTTTCTTACCGATCAGTCAATTCTATTGGCACATTGAAAAAGCTGAGGTCAGCGACCATGTCAAAGTTCAATTGATTGAACTCTGCAGCGACGTCGACAGTAGTCTTGGTTCCAAGACCTTCGTGTTTCCTTTTTTTCCTTCCGAACGAGAGCGCTGTTTCTCAGTAAATCGATTCTGATTGTATTCAATGTTTTATATATTACGCGCTCTGACAAGAATCGATTCTACTGTTCTTTGCTCGGTTCTTCACTTTCACGAAGGTCTTGGATATTTCTGTCAGCGGGGTCTTAACTTTTTCTTTACTTTTTCGACATTCTTCCCCGACTTTCCGGGGGTATGCCAATCAGCGATTGAGTTTGACCTTGACAAATGAATTATTCATAACTTGGCGAGCATGCACGATTAAATAGGACGCGGACCCAGTCTGTCATGTCTGTGGGAAATATTTTTTAAAGTGGACTTCAAATGTCATGAAATGTTGCTGTTTGCAAATGTTCCTTATCTTTTATAAGAGTTGTTCATGCAAAAAAACACGTATAATGTGTTTGTAATTAGTGAGTAGTGATTACAAAACAAAAATTGGCCGCTGCCCCCTGACATCTGACCCGCGAAACATAGAGTTATTTCCAGTAGTAAATACTACCGTCTAAATAATGCGCAAAATACGCTGTAAGAGTCTTTAGGCTGGCGCCGCAGCCAGTGGCCCTGGTGAACCTATCAGATGATCGCCAGGTACAATTCTCTACCTCGCGACACATATCGCCAGTGCTGCGCGCCGTGCCAACATCACATCAAAATGGATCAACAGAACGTACTTCAACCAGATGCGACTGGAAATACGACTGGTGAACACGGTCCGCCATTTTGTGGAGTAAAAAATTTGGTTCTGCAAAATGGCGGACCGTTATTTGTCACGAATAAAACAAAAACCACGCAATTTGAAGGGATAGTTATGTGAATCTTTATATTCTACTTTTTTAAAACGCTTCCCAACCATATCCATTTCAGTTTTATAGCCCAAATCGCAAAATCCAAAGCAATGTGTCCCTTTAAGTTGAAGTGTAGGCGGCACGATGTACGTGTCGTTAAAATCCGCGAAGTATCTGTAGTGCGGCTGATTTCTGTAGTGCAGCTGAAGTTTATTTAGACATTAAATAAAGTTTAGGCCTATACGAAATATTTGTGCGGATGATGAGTGAACATGTGAGGTATATTTTAATACTTCCGAATGCAAATTTAGAACTATAACCTTTGATGACAGCCTGTGTGTTTACGTGGTTACTATTCCACATGTAATAGAAAAAATACATGCAGTAGTCGGTGTACATATACATGTACATCCACGTTTTTTTTCAAATGGTATTATATTACACGTCGCGTCGACCGCAGGCGCATTTTGCATAATTGGGGCAATCGGTCAAACTTAACCATGGAGGTCAGACCAGTCACGTGATATGAATGTTGCATGTTTAGCCACGATTTCCATAGTCGGGGTCCCGCCCCCAAAAGTAAGAAAATATCCAAGACGTTACTGTAACTCCGTGATTGATCGCGCGCTCGCCCGCCTGGTGACAGCCTGTAAATTGCGCCCTCTGTTGATGACAAGTATCAGACAGTAACGTCTTGGAACCAAGACTACGTCGACAGCGTCTTTCAGCGACTAGTCGCTGGTGCTTCCGCGTTTAACTATATATAAACCCTGCCTGAGATGAGAGGATCGCGCGTCAATATTTAATCACGGCGACCATCGCGCGACCGACTATAAACAGCCTTTATAATTCCCAGACCAAATATTCTGACTAGGCCTACGACGACAACAATTTTGTGATTGTGTGTACGTTTATGTGCGTTTATCGAAATAAGCCACGGCGTTTTGGAGGTCTTCAGATACAGTAATCTCGTACTATACACGACAGCATTTCAGACAAGGGCGTGGATTCCGGAGAAGGTGGTGTGTCCTCCCACATTTTCTTTTTAGGTGGGGGTGGGCATATAGAATTCCCCCCCCCCCCCGACTTTCAAATAAAAAGAAGAGGCCAGGAGCCAATACTTAAATGTAAATTTCACGTAAAATTTCTCAGTAAAATTGTCGAAAAGAGGGTTGAAATGCAGGCATGTATACGTGATGGACGATAATTATTACATGTACACAACATTTAGTACTCGCTAGTGTTTGAAAATATCCGACACGCCCCCACCCCCCCCCCCCCCCCCCCCCCGCCTTTTCGAAATGTCCATGGTCGTCGGGTTTCGAGAATTTCTGACACGTTTTCTGAATATTTGTTGATGCAGATGATATATCTGACCGTGGCATGTCAAGTTATTCTCACTATGAAAAGAAACGTTGCCTGGACATAGGTTGTACGTGCTTTTGGGATGACTCACCTCGAAAAATTTATGTTAAAATTGGATTGCTAATTTTCTAGCCGTACTAAAATTAGGAGCCTTCCAGTGAGAATCTGAACGAAAACAATGGCCCACGGTTAGTAATCAGTTACAGTTTTGACTGTAGGTTGGCCTACATAATGCGCATACATGTGAAATCCTATAATCCCAATCTCCAAAATTGTGCCGCTTTGCTACTACTAAAAACACGTAAAGCATCAGTGCTTGATTTTTAAACAGCTTAAATTCAGTCTCCGCCCCCCCCCCCCCCCCCCCCCCCCCCCCCCCCCACCCCCCCCGGTATACCACTGGAAACCAGTAGCGTAACCAGGGGGAGAGTGGTGGGGCTGGATGTTACACGCTCACAGTGTTTTATCTGTATTATACTATTATTTCTGCGTTTGCGAATTTTTAAGTGGGGGGAAGATTGAGGGGGGTGGGGGGGGGGGGGGGGGGGGGGCACGATTATTTATTTGGGGCGTTACGCCCCCGCACGCCCCCTCCCCCTTTAGCTACGCCACTACTGGAAACACTTCTTGTGGAGAACTAAAGAAATTCCATAGTGTGGTCACAAATCATTAAAAATAGATTTCTTTTCATAATTCGTTACGAGGAACAAAACATCAGTTTTTTCTTATCTAGCGAGCACGGGATGTAGCAACTTCAAACAATAAATGCTTGTCACTAAATGTGTTTGTCTACTTGTACATCTAACAGATGCAGACGTCGTCAAGAGTGGAGTGGACAGTACCTTTACAATGTGATTCCTGCACCAAAGGTAGGTGACACACAGCAGGCTTTTACCTCCCCGGCAACCGGGAAAGAGTCGCGCACGTCGTTATACGCTTCGTCAGGCCAAAATTTGTTATACAAACTTTGGGATAGGGATACTTTTAGCAATGTGAAATCCATTGCCTACAGAAGGTCATGAAGCACTTAGCGACAAGGAACAGCCGATGAGCATGGGGCTCACGGGCTTCAACATGACGGACGTCCGGGCTTTTATCTCACTCAGGGCGGAGCATTCGTGTAGGGGGATGTCTTACGGTATCGGATTCAAAGTCGAGATTTCAGCGGAGGGAACCTTCTTACTGGCGGCGACATGTGGTACGCGACCCTGTCCAGTTGACGAAAACCCCAAAGCGAGCACCGCCGGGTACATAGTCGACTTCGGCAACGGCACCTACGACGCATTTCTGCTGGCCGCCCTGGGCCCGGCCACGCTAAACTCAACATAACACTGGTCCATGCGAGTGAGAGAACCGTGTACTACATGAGGAACACCGTTTGGAATTCGGACTGGAGGGTGAGCTGGATCGGGCAGTATTCGTTTAAGCGCCAAACAAAAGACACCTTGTGCTTTCTCCAGAACCACGGGAACTGGGATGGGCAAGTGCGAGTACCCTGACTACAATGCCCTGGGGACCACAGTCTTCCTGTGTGACCTGAAGCCTGGCTTCCCTTGCAGCTCCCTGAAGTCAACCAGAATGGATGTTAAGGCCACTGATAACAGAGCGAAACATTTAATGAAAGGCGTGGAGTACCTGTTCCAGAGGGTAGGATGATGAAATTGCCCA